>OZ038489.1:91674684-91699684 GCA_964036315.1 Acanthosepion esculentum
ATCTAGCCAATTCAAATGTAAAATGATGAGACCTTGCTGTCAATCTAGTACAGTGCTTAAATTCATAAAGCCTTGAGACCATACAGCAAAATTCATCTGAACGATTACGTGTCCTGGGTACGACGTTAAACTGCATCCAACAGCAAGGACTCTGATCAGGAGGTTTTGAGGAAGCGTGGAACCATCTCTTAATTGCTGATGTTCCCAGGTCCACCCTGACCCGGGGTGGTAGCACCTGTTAGGGTCCCAGCTATGGGAAAATAGTGAAATCCCAAGGTGAGTCCACGTCCTGGGTATGACGATAAACTACACCCGCGTCCTGGGTATGACGATAAACTACGTCCAACCAAAAGGCCGTCGATCCGATCAATTCCAAAACAACTACAACTTACAATTAACTTTCCCTCCCAAACCCTACACTAAATATACTAACACCTTACCCCTAAAATGTGATGGGAAACAATGATGTTGCCAACTATACGTTTTTGAAACAATGATGTTGCCAGCTATACGTTTTTGAAATAGTTTCCAGCTATACGTTTTTGAAAAAATGATGTTGCCAGCTATACGTTTTTGAAACAATGATGTTGCCAACTATAAGTTTTTTATATATCTAGTAAATACTGGATCTGGCATTAAAAAACCCATAGTGGTTGATATGCCATAAAACCCCAAACAAACAAACAAACAAACTGAACGATTACGATGAAAGTATTTAGAGAAAAGGCACAGGGAAGCTACATTACGGCAGTGGCAAAGTGACTGAGGCTATAGAGAGATGGACACTGGATGGCAGAAGTAAGAGTTTTGATTGAAGCAGGAGAAACATAGAAAAGGCTAATTGTCGTGTAGCTGGACTGAGAATTACAAACCACTCAAAGAGGCCAATTTTGACATTGAAAGAGCTCCTCCACCTCCATCGCTACTTCTAAAACCTATTCAATCCACAAGTTGTAAGCCAGTTTTCCTTATTACAAGCAGTAACAAAAGAAAAAAGAATTTACTACATAAAATCTATGTAACAACTGAAGCTACTTTTCATCATTTTATTAAGTCTTGAAAACTCAAGGAATATTAAACTTCTGGAGTCTGCAAGACTTAATTAAAATAAGTTAAAAGCAAATCAGATAATTTCAGTTTTTATATCTTATCTGATTTGAATTTCACTTGGTGTGGTATTCAATGGGTAAATTTTGAAAAGGTGAGTGTCCAATTTTTTTTTTCTAGTTTATGATTGATTGATTGATTCAATAATTAATTTTCTACAGTTTATCAACCCTTTGCAAGTTATTTAAAGACAGAACATATTTTTTTTAGATTGTAAAAAAAATCTTTTTGGAGATAATAGTTTAGTGATACAAGCCTTTGTTTAGTGACATTCCAAACTCTATGGGTTATTTATTGCCAAAACAAATTATTTTGTACAAAGTTTTTTTTTTTGAGATAATAATGATTTTTGCGATACAAGTCTTACTAATTAACCCATAGTTAGGGGGAGAATATGTGGATCCATACTTTTCCCAATGCTATTTGTGCCTAAGTGAATATAATGAACCGAAACTGGAATTGGAACTCGGCTCTCTGATTGATGCCAGGTCAGGACCAATAACATTACATATTCTTCTTTAGATTTTATCAAGAATTTCTAAATATATAGCAACAGCACCAAACCATATGTGGCAGCAATATTCAAAGTATGGACGAATGGTAAACATAAATATGTAAGATAGATTCTGAAGGGAAAAAAATGTCTAGCACAACATAGTGAACCAACATTCCTAGCAGCAGACATAGCAGTTGATTTAATAGGCGAAAAAGTGTCTCTCCCCTGGAGGTTAGCATCAGCCATGCTAATGGAAGGCAGGAAGGCGTTACTCAGGTGATTAATAGAAAACAGTTTTGTTTTGGAGACATTAACAAGTCATTTCTTGCCGGAGTTAACAGGAGATTCTAAGTGAGTTTTGGGATCAGCTGGAAATTTGAATTGATCGAACGGATCAGATTCGTTTTAGTAACATAATAAGAATCCTTGAAAATGACAAATAGTTAAGTCGAGATCGTTCGGGATCGAACTTTTGAACAATTTTTATATTCATTAAGTCCATAAAGGAAGCACTTGTACGCAAACAAGAAGATCATATTAAAAAGCTAAATGAAAGTTACTTCTGAGTCTTATCCAACGAAACATACATACACACACGCATAAACACATATACAATATATAATAATAATAATAATAATAATAATAATAATAATGATAATAATATAAATATAAGTAATTATACTTGTCTGGAAAAACCTTAGGTGTTTTGGCTTGTAAATGAACAAACCAATGCCCAAGGAAAAATAAAGGATAAAAAAAGAACATGAAATTGAGGCGAAAACAATCGTCCAGAATCCAAGCTCAGAGTCCAAAGAAAAAAACTCCCAAAACGAGTAAAGCAAAAGTAACTAAGTAAAGTGCTCAATACACTAAGTAGAGCAAATCTAACTATGAACCTAAAGAGCCAGGCAAACCTACCTAGGTTTCACCTACGCGGAAGCCTAGGTAGGTTTGTCTGGCTCTTTAGATTCATAGTTATATACACACACACATATATATATATATATATCTTAAGATATTACAACAAAAACATGTAAGAATCGCTACACAACTGCAGTTATTTTTCAACGCATAACGATAGTCCCCTCAGGCGATTGTAAATTACTCGTTCACTCGCCCGTAATATACAATCGCCTGAAGAGATGCATCATTATTATGTGTTGAAACACGATTGCAATTGTGTAGCGATTCTTACATCTTTTCGTCGTAATATTCTAAAATAAATAATATTGCTCTACTATGTATTGAGCCCTCTTTTAAATTAAATGTTACGAACGTTGGAAGTGTACTCTATTCGTTCTCATCGTACCTGGGTATATATATATATATATATATATATATATATATATATATATATATATATGGCTGCATATTTTAATTCAGACATGTTTCGTTGAATAATATAGACGTATTATGTCAATATATTTTAGTTTTAATTCTTTCTTGTCCACGAATTAATTTCTAAGTGGCTGTAGAAAATTGATTGAGAAAAATTCCCAAAAATTATTTCAAATAATTTTTATTTTCCAAGTACTTTCAATCTCATCTGAGGTCATCTTCAGGGCTTGCATATCTATGGATGTGTTATGCGTTAACACCGTAAATTCAAAATGTGTTTTTTTTTACCTCTATGCAAGGAAGGTAAATAAAAATGACCATGATACGTTCTGTTATAAAAGAGCATAAGAAAAAGTAAGTAGTGAAAATCATGTGGGTCATGTTCGAAACATAACATTTAATTCTAGACTTGAAGTTAATATTTTCGTGATTGGGAAAACACCTTGCAGGGAGTGTGTTCCATAAAGCAGCAGTTCTTGGGAAGAAGTTGTCCGAATGGAACTTACTTCTTACGAAGGGAATGGAGGATGATTCGCAATTCCGTACGCGGCATGCCGGGTTTCAGTTGTAAAGGTTAGGAGTGGTGGGGATAAGGAATGGGGTGGTGTCATGGAAATTGCGATAGAGCAGCGACAGGCTCGCGATGTTTCGTTTGCGAGAAAAGGGTTGCAAAGTTAAAATAGAGGGTCTGTATTAATGCGAATGGAATTGGAAAGTTTGCAATGGACCAGTCTTTCAAGTGGAAATGACCTACCTAAATAAGCATTCAAAAATCCTTGAGTTATAGATTTAATCGAAAGCCGACCGTTAAACCTTGTAGCCTCATAATGAAAAAAAAAACATCATTTTACACAAATGAATATTAACTAGAAATATCCGTGAGAAATTTAAAGTTTTTCTAGTGGAATTTTTTGGTGAATCTTAATTCTTAAATAAATGACCGAATAAACACGTGGAGGGTTTCACGACTATAAAATACCAGTGGAAAATTCCCTATCGCATCGTTTAATATTTGAGTTTAATAACTTATACAAAGAAACAACATTCCAGTAACAAATACGAATGCAGATCATTATTTAAAGAAGTAAGAGAGTACAAATAAAAAGATTTGAAACAGACAAGTTTTCCATTTCATTGAAGCAGACGTTTAACGCTTAAATGCCTCCTCTATCTTACCTTTTTTCTTATATAAAGAAAGAAAGAAATCTTTCTTTTTTCTTGATATGTTGTCTACTTTTTTATTTTCATTAAAACCAAAAAGCGCCCTTTATCTTAGCTTTCTTTCTTTCTTATATAAAGAAATAAATAAATCTTTTTCTTTCTTGTTTTCTTTCTTTCTTTCTTTCTATTATGCGTGCTTTCTTTTTTCTTATATAAAGAAATCTTCTTTCTTTCTTTCTATTATGTATGCTTTCTTATTTTCATTAAAACCAAAAAGCTCCCATTATCTTAGCTTTCTTTTATCTTATTTAAAGAAAGGAAGAAATCTTTTCTCTCTTTCTCTCTCTTTTTTCTTTCTTTCTTGATATTATGTATGCTTTCTTATTTTCATTGATCTATCTTAGCCTTCTTTCTTTCTTATATAAAGAAATAAATAAATCTTTTTCTCTCTTTCTTTCTTTCTTTCTTTCTTCCTTTCTTTCTTTATATCATGTATGCTTTCTTAATTATAGTATGCTTTTTCCATATAATTTTCATCCTTCTTAATGTATTTAATTCAGCGGAGAATATTAATCCGTTAGATAAAACATTATACAGTGAAAGTTTCAGATCATAATTCACGACGTATCAGGATACATGCTTATAGATCTAACCTCTTTTTTTTCAGAGCACCAAATGTAAGGTTATTATTACCATTAATGTCACAATCTTTTTTACTTTGCGAGAATATAGCTTGGCTCGTTTAATAAAGACGGCGAACTTTTAAAACGAAAAAAGAAAGAAAGAAAGAGAAATCAGGCATACAGGTGTTAAATGTTATTTATTTGAAAGAAAAAAAAAGCGATTGTTCTATTTTTATTAGTTAACAAATACTCAGACCCGTTTCGACACTTAATTTAAACTTAAGAGGTGTTGTTAGACAATGGCCATTGTTTTTTGAAATGGCCGACAAATATCAAATATATCGCACCTGCACAGTTAAATATAAAACGGCATCCACGTGTTGCAACAGATTTTTTTCCATCTTCTATTGAGAATCTAGTGACAATAGATAATAGAAAAAAAAGGGGGAGAATTAAAAAACAAAAGATGAGGGACACTTGAAGTCATTTATCAAAACTAACGTCATTTAATTAAGGAAAATATTTCAATGGTGATAAAAAATGTAGCTGGTTTAATAAAAGCAACTACTACTACTGCTACTACTACTACTGCTATTACTACTACTACTGCTACTACTACTACTACTACTACTACTACTGCTGCTGCTACTACAACTGCTACTACTACTACTACTGCTACTACTACTAATGCTACTACTACTACTATTACTGTTACTACTACTGCTGCTACTACAACTGCTACTACTACTACTACTACTACTGCTGCTACTACAACTGCTACTACTACTACTACTAATGCTGCTACTACTACTACTACTACTACTACTGCTGCTATTACAACTGCTACTACTACTACTGCTGCTGCTACTACAACTGCTACTACTACTACTACTGCTACTGCTACTACTACTACTGCTGATACTACAACTGCTACTACTACTACTAATAATAATAATATATAGGTTTTACGAGGTACATTCCTTAGTTCCATCATTACAAATCTTCACTGTTAACACCCGTCATGCCACATATACAGGATCGACTCACCCTCATTCACTTCGCATTCTGTTAGTAAGAAGGAAGTCCCACCCGGAATGTTGGCTCCATAGAAATGGGAGAGACTCCCGAGATGATGCTCCCGCGATCACTGCAATCTTAACCTCTTCAAGTGTTGGTTCGGCTTTTATCTATCCTACATATCCTCATAATCTGCACTTCTTACCGCCTTACATCCCTGCAACAACCTCCTTCGGTAACCCTCTAACTTGAGTGGCTCTTGTGCCTTATATCGGTTAAATAACTGATGTTATTTCCTACTACTACTACACACGATATTTTGTGTATACCCATGTTTGAGTAAACGCCCTGTTCTTTTTTAACATTGAGATCAAACGCTGTGGCGGGGCGGAGCAAGTTCGAATGCTTTATTAAATCTCGAATGAGCAGGCTGGTAAATTCAAACTGTTTTCTTTAAAGATAGGGCGTCCACTCAAACATGGTATATCTCAAATAACATTTGGAGTAGTAAGATATATATATATATATATATATATATATATATATATATATATATAGATGTGTGTGTGTGTGTGTATGTGCGTGTATAACGTTATTTTTACTGGATATCCGCGTTTGAAATAAACACCCTGTTTTTTTTTATCTTTAACAGTATGGTATTACAGCATATGTAATCAAGAAAAATGTTCTCTCCAGCACAAACCTGCCTCCTCCCTTGTTAGGAGAAACCACCTTTTGATCCGGCATGCTTTTGATAACTCGGCCACAGTGAGCCTCACAGCCAAGAATTTTTCTCGTACGCAGGCCGATAGTCGTAATAATACACAGTTTAAAAACAAACAAAAATAAAACAAGGCAACTATTTCAAACACGGGTATCCACTAAATGTAACGTTTGAAGTACTAAAAATATCGAATTAAAAATAAAACGATTAATTCATCATATATATATATATATATATATATATATATATATATATATATATATATATATATATATATATATAATGAATTATATATATATATATATATATATATATATATGTATATATATGTTTATAAAGATAAAAGACAATAGGAAAACTAATATTAGCTGACGCGTTTCGTCCAATGTGGACTTTTTCAAGGCAAAACCGAAGTGAATTGAAAAAGTTCACATTGGACGGAACGCGTCGGCTAATATTATAATTTTCCTTTTGTCTTTTACCTTTATAAATATTTTCTTTTTCTACAGGTTAACTCTGAGAAATTTTTCATAAATATATATATATATATATATATATATATATATATATATATATATATATATATATATATATAGCTAGAAAGACATAAAATTTATTACTAATGGGCATAATGAGAGAGAAAGTAAAAAATAAAAATGAAACAATCACTCAAAAGACCAACCGGTTTCGTTCCCTAGCTTATCAAGGTCTACGGGGAACTTTTTTTAATTCTATAATAAATAGCTAAATGACACAAGCAAAATTCACACAATTAAAACATTAAAATTGATAATGAATAATCTGTATGAATAAGAAAGACATTTTCTTTATTATTAACCCGAATAGAACAATTTTCTGCAAAAAAAAAAAAAAAAAAATATTTTATGTAGCAGAAAATAGAGATGGAAAGGGTGGGGAATAAAAATAGAAAATGCTAGAGCGTGATTACATGAAGACCAAGGAGGCAGTCCCTTTGCTTACAAAGGGACGGTCCCCTCGCTCTTATATATAACGATTCCAGCGCTCTTAAATGAAATAGTGAGTGCGAACTAGCTAGCACCGCGAACAGGTTCTCACTAAAATTGATTGCGCACACCCTGCTATTTATCAGGTGCTCAGTGATGGCTGAACCGGAAGTATTCACCAATTGGCTACTACTAGCTTCCGGATTGAGGACGCGTAAAGGGACATGTTGCCTGATCCTACAATCTAAACGTTGGGTGGTTCTTCCTATGTAGCTACTACCGCAGCCGCATTTATATGTGTAAATAACAGAGGAAACATGACGGGGAGGAAGAAGATCCTTACGCATAGACGGGAAGGCCGTACGAGTCACAAAATGAACTCGTAATTGAGCAGAGAAATAGCAATTTTGGACCACAGACAGGATTCGCTTGGCCAAAAGCTCACCACGTGAACCTATAAATGGGAGTCGTAAATAGACGGGACATTTCTGCACGTCGTCCACTTTTTCCTTCCTGAATTTAATAACTTTATCGCGCATGACTGCGTGTAAGGTATCGCTAGGATAACCATTTTTTAATAAGGTACAGCGGATAAAATTTAATTCGTCCTCGAGATATTGCTCACTACAAATCATTAAGGCCCTGTGACTTAGGGTCCTAATAAGATTGATCTTACGTCGTTTGGGACAGAACGAGTCCCAACGAGTGTACAAGCCAGAAAAGGTTGGTTTACGGTACACAGAAGTAAGAAAATGAGATGGAGTCCGATGCACAAGAACATCTAAAAAAGAGATACAAGAATTAGACTCCTTCTCAATAGTGAACAGCAAGGACGGATGGAGTTGATTCATAACAATATATATATATATATTGTCACCCACAGACAGAATGTTTCGCTGTATCACAGATCTTCATTGTGGCTAGACGTTTGAATGCTTCAAGCATCAGTCAGAGATCCTACCCCTAGGCTATCTTCGCGCAGCAGAGTGAAGGGGAAATTTTAACGTTTTTTATACGAAATACGACAGTGGCCCGGAGAGTTCAATTCAGTTGAATGCGTATATATATATATATATATATATATATATATATATATATATATATATATATATATATATATATATATATATATATGTATAGTTAGCGAGGTATAGCCGTATCTCATGGGTTGGAGTTTTTGAATGTCAACTTTTCTAGAGATGGTATCTCGGTAAAAAACATTGGTTGGTGGCTAACTTTAAAACACACCAAATTAATGAGTGCAATGTAAAATACAAATTGAATACAACAACGGCGTCAGGAGGACTGGAGCTAATGGCGAAGATGTCTCGCCCGGTAGGTGTCTCATGTGTAAGCAGCATGAGTTTTCCCGTCATCATGAGGTTATTCATGAGAATAACAAGTGGATTGTGCCATTACAAAAGACACGCCTGTTCCAAACAGCAAGCTCACTTCGAAATGTATTTCATACAAGCTGCTTATAAAAAGGATAAATGTTCGGTCTATTTCTTTAAGCTGCAAGAGCTGATCAGAAAATGTCCTTCTTACTAGCAACCAACATCATCTGCTGGGCGGAGTCCACTATTTTGCGTTGTTCGGACTATCGTCCTCATCTTTGTTGCCATATTTATCACAACGTTTCGACCATTGTACGCTCCAGCCTTCTTCAGGTGGTTGGAATATCTAACTGAATCTTGATAAATATGGTAACAAAGATGCGGACAATAGTCCGAATAATGAAGTTCAAGTCTAAGTTATCTTCCACGTATATCAGCATCAGATTTGCTCTCTACCTCGAGAGGTCCTCAGGCCTTGCGTAGGATGACGATCAAAGTAAATTTTAAACTATACATAATTAGATATGTAGATGATGGTTCGTGTTTGCGCATATGTCTCTGTGCATGAGTATTTGTTTACAAACGCCGACGCCTGCACCTACACAGGTTTGCACAGATATATGTATATATATTAGAGCACCTCGAGGCCGCGTAATGGCTCTCAGTGTTTTTGTTTTATCTTCCTCCTTTCATTTTATTTTTCTTACTTTCTTGCTTTCTTTCGCTCTTCTTCAGAAATGTCTTAATGACGTCTTCTACTGCTCATTTAGGTGAGAAAAGAAAGAAAAAACAAAAGATCACAAAACATTCTACATAGATAAAGCTCTTCGAAACATGTGAGCTGCACTATCTGTCTATATTTCTGAGATGAGGTATTATGTACACTATTTAAAGTATTCGGACTATCATCCTCATCTTTGTCGCCATATTTATAACAACGTTTCGGCCGTTGTACGCTCCGGCTTTCTTCAGGTGGTACGAATGTCGAAATGAACTCTTTATTTCGCTCGGTGGGGTAGACTATTCTATTTCCACGTGCCATGTCTAATGGATGACAGTTATCAGTTATTATTTTATTTTATTTTTTTTTACCACAGCTCATGTTGCAAATAGAACAATATATATATTTTTTTGTCAGTGGAAAGTGTCATGATGCCATTTCTGACATTAGGTCGCTGGGCGGGACCCGGAAAGAAACGTGTACACGCCAGAAATCAGAGGAAATAAAAACAATAATAATAATGTGTGGCGAGAAACGAAAGAATGTTACACATGTAATTAGTGGCTGTAAAATGTTGGCACAGAGAGAATACAAAAGACATGACAGAGTTTGCCTTAAATTGCACTGACGCTTGTGCCAAAAATATGTCTGAGAAATAGTACGATCATGAACATTGAGTGTTATGGTAAGAAGGTAAGCTGAAGATAGTCTGAGACTGTGGCTTTCAAACAGGCTGAGTTACTGAACACCTAAGACCAGATATAGTTGTTTTTAACACAACTGAAAATAAATGCCAAGCAATTGATTTGGCTTCACCTGCTGTTTCAAAAATGAATTTCCTTGCTTCTCTGATAATTACAATATTCCAAAGTTTAAATGCAACGTCAATCGCCATCTTCTGCCTTCTAGAGACTCGTTCATCTTCTGTCCTTTCCTTAATCGTCAATATTCTCGGTCTTAAGTATTCTAGACTTTCACTCCCTGAAATCCCCTGTGTACTAGCTTGAGGAGAAAGGATTAAGAGACCCTCCCTAGAAAATAATTAGAAAAGACCAGCAACCACTGTGAACGGAATTTTGAGATTGATAGTGGTATGCTACCTCATAGTAAAATCACGGAAACTAAAATAGACCAGACAAACGCTTAAAGAAGAATATATATATATATATATATATATATATATATATATATATATATATATATATATATATATATATATATGAAAGTCATTCATTTCTGTAGTTCACTGCTACTAACAAGCAGAATTTTTTTTCTCCTGATGATGGCCATGCTGGCTGAAACTAGTGGAGGAATCTATTTGAAATAATAAAACAAAAAATATTAATATACAACCCAGTGTATCTGAAAATTTTAATTTTTTAATTTCTAAATATTTTTTATTCTTCAAAACACACACACACACACACACACACACACACACACACACACACACACACACACATATATATATATATATGGACAGAGTTAAAAGTAAATATAACTTGAGCGAGACTACAAATTCAAAGTCGAACACGTTGAGGGAAATGGAAGTGACACTATCAAATTAGCGAAGAAAAACTGGATGACAGATGAAATATTCGAGATGTTGTTAAAGAGACAACAAACAATGCCAAGGAATGGAAAAGAATACATAGGATTAAACACAGAAATTAGAAACAAATCTAAGTAGGCTAAAGAGGAATGGCTCAATGAAAGGTGGGCGGAAATAGAAAGGATGAGTAATGTAGATAAAGCAAAGTATGCACAAAAGAATAAAAGGACAAAATACAGGACAAAATTTGTCGACAATAGGTTGAATAAAATCCAAAGATGGAGTGAATATGTTAGACAACTATTTCACAATGTGTGTGTGTGTGTGTGTGTGTGTGTGTGTGAGAGAGAGAGAGAGAGAGAGAGAAACCTGTAATGCAAAAGAAAATGGAAGAACCAAAAATATTAAAGTCTGACTTAAGATCAGCACTGTACATGACAAACAAGAAAAAAGCAGCAGGACTAGATAGGATCGTAATAGAAATGCTTTCAGCTTTAAATGTTTTTGGCATCGACAAGATCACAGAAGTAGTAAATGAAATATATGACAGTGGTGAGATTCAGGAAGACCTTAGTAGATCCATCTTTGTAGCGCTACCTAAGAATCCAATTGCAAATGAATTTTATTTTTCTAAGACATTTTAATTTTTTTTTCCTATTTGTCTCTCTCTTCCTTTAAGAACAACACCAAAAAGCTTGTTCGTTAAAATCAAAGGATCCAGTTTAAAATAAATAAATAATAAACTTATCTAAATTATTCAATGAACATATTTCTTCAAACGCTATTATAGTAGATATTCCGTATCTAAAAGAGACATTCCACTTTTATTTTATTTATTTAACAGTGTGTATTACATCTATCGACTTGCGCTTCCCTTTGGAGGCGAGCCATCGTTTGATTCAGTGCGCTTTACCATTCGTAGACGAAGAATGGCGCAGCAAGTAAGGTTATATTTTTCTATTTTTAAGGAAGCATTATTTTCTCGAAATTCATAACTGATTAGTTTCATAACCGATACGTAAAAGTCCGAAAGAATTAATGGATTTATTTTTAATCTGACATTTTTATTATTTCAAATGTTATTAAAGAGGATAGTTCGTATTTGAAATAGACGCTGCCATTTTAATTTTATTTATTAAACCGTGTGTATTACGCCTGTCATCCTACGCATTCGAGAAATCTGAGTAAAAAAAAATGCGTCAACGTTTCTCGAATGGCGATGTTTTTCAAACAAGGCATTATTCAATAAATACATAATTAAAATCCGTTGCTTCTTAATAATATCCAAAGCACCGTTTAGGCTTTCTGCGAGAATTAGCTTAAATAATAACACCCCAAGAGCGGATTATCAGTTAGTAAGGATAATTCCTAATCTCAGAAATTAACTGAATGGAAATTATTTTTTTAATTCCTTTTAACTATATAAATGTAACCAAATAACTGCGCATTTAGAGAAGGATTTCTAATAGTCGTTGTAACAAATAATAATAATAATAATAATAATAATAATGATAATAATAATAATAAAAATAACTGATCAAAAAGTATTAAGTCTGTTGTTATGGTAACGGAGCTAAAGTACGCAGGGTGAAGTTGCTTGGCATAGATTGACCTTGGACTCTGTCGCGCATGCACACTAAGTTATAACGTTCTTGCTCACTTCCGTTATTTATTGAAGTGCTTGGAAGGAAAGTGTGTACAGTATGGTCGTCTCACCATAGAGGTTCCGTCAGTGATTATGGCTTGTGCAGCAGTTTTTGGCCAAGGACATGATTCCCCAAGCCCGACAACCACAATATTACCCAGATCTCACTCCTTGCGATTTTTTCCCTCTTTTCAGTAATCAAATCGCACTTGAAAGGGACACGATTTCAAAGACGTCGAGGGAGTTCAAGAGAATGCGACGAGGCAGCTGCTCGCTATCCCCAAAAATGGAGTTCCAGGAATGCTTCCATCAATGGAAACGATGCCAGTGTTGCTTCATAAGGGAACTAAATGCCGAATTGATATGCGCTATAGCTTTTTTGATGCCACCAGTCCTCATACTTGTGCTTAAACCTCGTAATTGTAGATTTTAAAATAATTCATTGTGCGTCTGTACAAAACATATGATGATAATAATAATAATAATAATAATAATAATAATAATAATAATAATAATACCATGATCTAGCTAGGGAGTTTAAGAAACTGTAGAAATAATCCCGTTGTCATGGGTGTCCTTGGAATATCTCCTAAAAGTCCCTAATTTGCGAACAGTATTGTTGACACTATGACTCACGATCACGAATTCCGTAACCCATTAGGGTCGTAGGGACACTTCCCGCACTGGCAATGATATTTTCTGGTTCAAGGAGCCCAACCATCTACAGGCTGGTTTGAATTCAGAGTTTTCTTTCTCCTAGACGAGTAACCACCAAGGCTATAGGACCGAGTCTATCCAGCTATTTACCCATAGCTAGGGGGAAGTGAATGTAACGAACCCGACTGGAATTCGAACTTGGATCTCCGTTTCCTCAATCCGAGCCGTGTCTCAAGAAAAGAATTTCATTTGATTATGTCAGTGTGCGACACGAACATCATCATAATAAAAATAATAATAATAAAGCAAATGCAATGTAGCAAATGCAATGTAGCAAATGCAGAAACGATGGCAAGATAAGACTCTTCATGGTCAATACTCTGATCGTAACGAAAAAGCTGATGTAGACAAATTCCGTGCAGGGTTAAAATCTGTAACCAAAGAAATTCTTCTTGCTGCACAGGACCAATGATTGCTAACTAGAAATTGCCAAGCGCACAACATGAAAAAAATATGTGATAAATATCCAGAAAAAAATCTATCAGGTTTTGAAAAGTGCTATCAATTAAAAGAACCACAGATTGGACCCGGCTCTACAGGATACAAACCAGGAAACATAACATATACAAATAATAATAATATGGAAGATGATCAGTGTCAAAGAACACGAAAGAAATAAGAAACATTTCAAAAATAAAGGAGGCCAATAAATTTCAAAAGGGAATTTCAAGTCGGTGAAGGAGTTCAAATAAATCATAACAACTACAGCAACAAAAAACATAAAAATGAAAGCAAAAGCAAATGCAATGTATCAAATAAAGAAACGATGGCAAGATAAGCCTCTTCATGGTCAATACTCTGATCGTAACAAAAAAGCTGATGTAGACAAACTCCGTACCCATCAGTTGTTATGTAGTGCAGGGTTAAAAGCTGAAACCGGAGGTTTTATTCTTGCTGCAAAGGATCAATGCTTACGAACTAGAAATTACCAAGCACACATACTGAAAAATTGTATTGACTCGAAATGCAGATTCTGTAGTTCAGAAACAATTGACCATTTTGTATTAGGTTGCACAGTGTTAGCAACCACTGAATATAAAACACGACATGATAGAATGGAGCAATATCTGCACTGGAAAATATGCAACTTTTACGGGAAGGAAACTGCAAGAAACTGGTATGAACATCAACCAGACCCGGTTACGGAGATAGGACCTGTAACAATCTTATGCGACTCTACAATACTCACAGCTAGAACAATCAAAGCTAATCTCTCAGACATCGTGAACAAAGACCACGAGAACAGAATGTGCATTCTTATTGACATGGCAGTCCTGCAAATTGTAATGTATGTTTGAAGATCTTCAAAAAACTATCAAAATACAAAGATCTTTAAGTAGATATCTCGAAAATGTGGTACACAAGGACATCATTAATTCCAATCGTATTTGGAGACCTCGGATTGAGTGGAAAAAAGATGTTTCTCCTAAGTCTCTTTGGATTCTTCAGCCTTCAGATTCAGACTGTACTCGCACACTACGAAGAACTTTATCTATGTAAAATGTGTTTGATCTTCGGTTTTTATTTTTTTACAAAACTTGATCAGCGGAAAACGTAATGAAGCCATTTCTGACTTTATGTCTCTGGTTGGAACCCCGAAGGAAATGTGTATACAACAGAAACCCAAGGAAATAATAATAATAATAATAATATTTTGAAATTGAAAAGAAGCATAGTACCAGTCATAGTAGGTGCACTTGAAATGAAAAAAAAGCAACACAACAACACATAGTAAAATTATTGGAAATCCCAGCTGAAGAGAAATACAAAACATTGTCTTGATAAGTAAAGCCCACATACTAAGAAGAACTTTGTCCTTGTAACGCTAGTAATGTTATGGGATTAAGAAAAGGAAATAATTGAAATGTAGTCATAACAACACACTACATGCCTTAGGTATTCCCTCAGACTTGGTAGGCATTGGGACCATAGCAGAAATAGAAAAATAATAATAATAGTAATAATAATGAATAATTTGGCCAGATGAAATTACAACAAAACTGGGAGGACAAGGCGTTGCATGGCAAATACATAAAAAATATCGAAAGAAGCAGATGTGGACCAACAGAAATCACATCAGTGGCCGAGGAGAACTGGGTTGAAAGCTGAGACAGAAGGCCTAATTATGGCATGTCGGGATGAAAGCCTCGCAACCAGATCCTATCACTGTCACATAATCAAGGATGGAACTAACCCGAAATTCAGGATCTGCGGAAAATATGATGAAACTGTCGACGATATTATCTCACGATATCCGGAACTGGCAAAAAAAAAAGAATAAATATACCCACAGACATAACAAAGTAGCGACATATTTGCACCGGAAGATATCCAAGAAGCACAAAATCGAAACCACTGAGAGATGCTATGAGCACCAGCCAGACACAGTTAACAAAATAACGATGTAACTATCCTCTGCGACATGCTAATTCAAACTGACAGGAACAGACCTGATATTATCATAAAAGACAAGAAGTTCAGGAAGGGTATGATTACTGACATTAGCACTACTATCTGAGAGAATCGAGAAATTGTCCAAATACAAGGAACTGGAGATCGAGATTAACAGGATGTGGTAAATGAAGTCTGGGACTGTACCAATAGTAATCGGAACTCTGGGTCTCGTGAGAAAAGGAATGGACAATTTTACTGACTATTTCCCAAGTAACATCAACATACAAGTTGCCCAGAAAATCGCTCTACTAGGAACATCCCATATACTAAGAAAAGTGTTATCCATTAAATGACAATTCTTCTGTTATGACTAAGGACCATAGTTTGGGCGTGGTTCTACAGGATACAAAGCAGGAAACATAACATACTCAAATAATAATAATAATAATAATAATAATAATAATAATAATAATAATATACCTATTATCACCAGTACGATTATGGTAATATCTCTTTTTTCCGATTTGACAAATTATTATAAAAACTAATAATACCTTATTAAATTAGGAGGCATGGTGCAATAATGGATAATGGCTCGGATTGAGGAATCAGAGAGCTTGAATTCCAGTCGAGTTCATTACATTCACTTATGTGCTAATACCCTTGGGAAAGGTATGAATCCATAGTTTGGACCCGGCTCTACAGGATACAAAGCAGGAAACAAACAATAATAATAATTGCTTGGATATATCACAAACAAAGCTTTTGGTAGCGTTCCCTTAAAGTCTATAAATTTCACCCCAAATCATTGAATTCCTTAAGACCAGTCTACATGCATGAAATACATCCCTCATAACCGCATAGACGGTAATATTAAGATAAATACTATGAGCGCGGCATATACCAAAGGGAATTCCCTTTCGCCACTCCTCTCCCGTGTTGCTCTTTTCTCTCTGTCCAAATTATTGAACGATCCAAACAGAGGCTACAAAATCTATAAACGCACCATCAACCACCTTTTCTACAAGAATGACCTCAAGCTTTATGCGAGAAATAACAACGATCCCAAATCCCTACCGGAGATGGTAAAGTGGTAAAGTGTTAGATAATTCTATTCAGTTATTACCAGCTATCTTACTGTCCTGGGTATGACAGTAAACTACATCCGCGTCCTGGGTAAGACGATAAACTACGTCCAACAGCAAGGCCTCTGATCAGGAGGTTTTGAGGAGCGTGGAACCACCTCTTAATTGCTGGTGTTCCCAGGTCCACCCTGACCCGGGGTGGTAGCACCTGTTAGATTCCCAGCTATAGGCAAATAGTTAACCCCGAAACTGGGGTAAAAACACCATGAAAGTGTAAAAATAAGTTTTAATACCAGAAATACTTTGTAAAAAAATTATTATCAGCAATAAATTTTTAAAGAAAAAAAAAACTATTACCAGCTATACCTTTTTGAAAGAAAAAATATTACCAGCAATATATTTTTTGAAAAAAATTATTACCAGCAATAGATTTTTGACAAAACAAAATGTTACCAGCAATAACAATTTTGTCGGCATTAAATAACCCATTGAGTTTGATATGCCGTAAAACAAAACAAACAAAACCAGATATCTTATTTATACCCTACATAAGAAACGTTAATCATAAACTCCCAACAAATTTCAATTTTTAAAATTGTACTCTGCTAAAAGCCGCTAACAACGTTGCAACATTTAAATGTTTTAAACTACGCTAAAACATGACATTAAAGTTATAAGTTCGATTTTTATTTTTTTATATACATATAATCTAACCACTTGCGTACCTCGAGGCGGAGTAATGGTTAGCAAGCTTATCTCGTGAGAACAATTACAGCTGAGTTGTGAGTTCGATCCGCACTGGATGCCTCATACTTTCGGCTTTGTGCAGCGTCTAAGCTACGCTTTGACTAATCACTATAATCTCGCCGTTAGAAAGTCAGTTTTTGTAATAATATTAGAAAATAAAATAAACTCTGCAAATTCACCAACGGTCATATAATTTAGAATATTAGAGATACTTAAACCATCGTAATGCGCAAAAAATGATATATAATTAATCAAGACTGAAAAAGGAGGGTAAACACTGTATACGAAGTTTACTTGTCACCTTCAGCTTTCGACCCCTTTTGTCTCTTTGAGCGTCATTAAAACAAGGGAAAATACAATCTTCAGCGTGCAAAAGGTCATTGGATATCAAATCCACTAATTCCTGAACTTTTAAAAGCTCAGATATCGCACGTCAACCCGCCTAGCAATCGTCTAACATTTAATCGGGTCGTCTGGTGGTGTAAAATCGGGCCACATTCGCAATGACCTTTACTATAACTTTGACAACAAAGACAACGACGACGTAGGCCCTTTGTCATCTGCTCGAAACTAATTTTTGTTTGTAGAGTTGGATTTGATCGACTCTTGTGCTTAGAACAGGATTAAAACGTGGTGGATCTTGTTCAGAATCATCCTCATTCCGAGCTCCAATGTCCCATAATATAGAATCATTTATAAAATTGCATATTTTGAGTCGATACACTGTTCGAATGCTAAAGCAAACAGTGCATGACTTGAACACGCAACATGCATCTTAGGAGCACATCTTTCAGGGATGGTGCTTTAACCACTATGGAAACGGAAGATCAAATTTTAGTCATTTTTTACCTGCTTCTCCCCGAATATAAATGACACCTTTGTTTTAAAAGATAAACTTGAATTAACTTATTTCGACGACTGACCTTTGGGTTGGGATCTTAGTGCAGTAGCTGTTCTCGATTCCTCTTGAAATTATGAGGGAAGCCTAGCCTCAAGGGTCCCAACCATACGGCAGAACCTTCCTCATTGCACTAAAAGAGAGTGTTGGTGGATATAAAGGCTAGTGTGACAGTAGTTGCAGGGACAAGGTAAATTTCATCCTTGGCCCATATATACGCGTATGGGCTCCCCACACTAAGGCTGTGGAAACATACATTCTATAAACACAAAACTTCTTTCACGGGAAGGCTTATAGCTCTATACTTTCTAAAGTTTTGTGAGATCTGACAGACACAAGCAGGAATAATCCAGAAGTAGAATAGGAAATATTAAAAAAGGCATTTGCCTTAGAAGCTGAATCCATTAAAGAATATTTATGTATTCTAGATTTTAAAAGTAATTCAGGCATTTTATTCTTTGAATGAAATGTCTAATTTACACCAAGGCACGAGAACAATTTCTTCCTTTGCTACCTACACCCTTGAATAAATGATCATAAGAAACATAAAAACTGAACTGAAAGACATTCATACGTCGAAAACGACGGGAGAGTCCATCATATATATATATATATATATATATATATATATATATATATATATATATATATATATATATATATATGAAGAAATATAGTCTTAAAGTGTGCTATATTTATGGGATAAAGTGCTCAATATCAGAGATAGAGCGTGTGTAAATATAAAAGTGAACATAGAAGTCAACACTTAGAGGCGACAGTCTGTTTCATGCTAGATGCAATCGTCAAAATGGCGGGTGCTAACTTTTAGGAGAGTAACTAATTGCTAATTTTTTACACTGACATTAAGTGAAATGCTTATATCGTCCATGCATTGAATACTTTTGTCACATGCTAGATGCAATCGTCAGGCCTGACGATTGCATCTAGCATGAAACAGACTGTCGCCTCTAAGTGTTGACTTTTAGGTTCACTTATATATATATATATATATATACATATATATATATATATATATATATATAAATATATATGTACGAAATGAGAACGAATCAAATATAAATTCAAACGTTTATAACATTAATTGCAAATAGGGCACAACAGTAGAGCAATATTCAAGATATTCCATTCAAACATATTTAAATCTCTATAAATGCACTCATCTTTATCTATATATAATATCCTATAATAAATTATATATATATATATATATATATATATATATATATATATATATATATATATATATATATATATATATATATATACTACGGTTTATCTTTTTATTTAATTTTTCTTGTGTTCGAACAAGAGCTTTCTTTTGTCGAGCACCTCGATATGAACAGCATGAGCGCCAGACCATATGTGACAAAAGTATTCAATGCATGGACGATATAAGCATTTCACTTAATGTCAGTGTAAAAATTAGCAATTAGTTACTCTCCTAACGTTAGCACCAGCCATTTTGATGGAATGACAAAAATGGCAAAAATGGTTATCTAAGATGGCTAAAAGACAACAGCTTTTTGTTTGTAAGCCCCAGCTGACCACAGGAGTGAAGGTCATTTTAGTGATGAGTCGCCAGTTTTACTTTATCGAACTTAACCGACTTACTATTAATATAGTAGTAAATAGTTGTGTCATCAGCATAAAAAGTAACACACACACACACACACACACACACACACATATATATATATTAGACATACCACTACATGTCTATCTAGACGACTCACGTCACACCTCTCTGACCATAGCTCGTTCTGACCTTGTTTCGAAAATAAAAAATTCATATAACTTCAGATACATATAAAAACAGACACACAGAGATTCAATTAAAATAAAAAATAAAAATCACCCTTGCTAATGGCTAAAAGAATAGCCGAAAGCGCTCGGATATGTAGAAATTTTGGACAGTATTTACACACTATATGTCCAGAAAAGAAAACAATTATACAAAAAAATTAATAAAAAGCTCAATGACAGTACCTTGTTACTCGTCTTAAACGAAACATTTATCAAAGAGCGATTGCTGCCCAAACACACACACAATATATATATATATATATATATATATATATATATATATATATATATATATATATATAGAGAGAGAGAGAGAGAGAGAGAGAGAAGAGATAGATATGGGCATATATATATACATATATATATATATACATATATATATATATATGTATATATATATATGTATATATATATATGTATGCATGTATGTATGTATATATATATATATGAAATATTAGACTTTTGCAAGGGAATGTCTTCTAGGTCTGAATGGTATCATTTCAGCATCTACTTACACATATATTTTTGCGTAGGTGTCCGTGTGTCTGTATCCTGAACTTTCTGGCATACAATGGGCACTCTATACACCCTAAATGTTGTTTAAAATTTACTCATTATACCACGAAGGTCAGAGTTCGTGCAGGGCAACACTTTAAATTCCCCAGATAACCCTGGTTTATAGACTAGCCCTTAGGCGCATCATGAAGAAAATATATCATCATGCCTATTATACACACACACACAAGCACACGTACACACACAAATACTGATATATATATATATATATATATATATATATATATATATATATATATATATATATATAACTAATTGAGTACTGCTCAAGCAAGGCAGTAAAGCCACACAGACGCGAGAGGTTACTGGGTGATGAAAAGTTAGAAACAGGAATATTGCAGATTAAAGTTGATTGGAAAGCATTTAGCAGGAAAAGTGTTCCACAAGCGAGAAGTGCTAGAAAATAAGTTGTTAGCATAGAACTTACGGTTACAGCTAACCTATTGAATAACCTATAGTTCGAGGTATGACAAATTAATTTGAAAGAATGTACAGTGATGCCCACAACAATTTTTTAAATTTTAATTTCAACTAGTAATACAAAAAACGCCAAAACATTTAACTATATGACCTAGTCTGTCCTACTATTTACCCTAAGCAGGACAGTCCCAGTCTGTCCTGCTTAGGGTAAATGCAAAATATTAAATAGTATTAAATCCTCATGTCACCAAAAATAACAGAATTGCAGAAAGAAGGTAACGTTCTCAGAACATTCTTAGTGGAGCAAACAAGATATTATCCAATCATACTATGGGATATTATTAACGGAAAAAGTAGTCAGAAAAGTGCAGCCTCAACATACATCGACCAACTAATGGCGAATACAAGTCTGTAAATAGAACAAAAAGCAACCCACACTCAACAAAATTGCATTTCAACCTATTCACAATACATTACATTGAATCTAGACATTGGTTTTGTTGTAATACTTCGATCTGTCGCGCGTTATGACGTCATACAACCCGTACATATATCAACGTGATAATTGGTGAGATCTCGTCGACTACGCTTAAATTCGAAGAGTCTAGGCACGAGTCGAGCAAAGAGCTCATCCGAACAATTAACATGAAATTATTTATAGAAAAGGCAACCTTATGGCGGTGTGAAAGTGTCTGTAGCCGACCAGCCGGATCGAGTCTAATAATATTGCTCATTCTTCTTTGGATTTCATCAAGGAGCTTTAGATAGATATCAAGAACACTGGACTATAAGTGGCAGCAACTCTCTAAGCATGGACGAATGGTAGACTTATAGATATATAAACGTCTAGCACAACACAGTGAACCAACTTTACTGACAGATGACCTAGTAATGGATTCAATATAGTCTTTGCACTTCATGTCATACAAGAAGGTTAGGCCTTCACGGTGCCTTGTTGACAACTGGTGTCCATAGCCTCTACGCAGCACTCGACCCTTATCGTCGGCACAAAACAAATAGAATCGTCACTTATCGGACCCCTCCACGCCTTGATAGTTTTCTGCGGGGTCCAATTAGTTATGTCACGATCCCAGATAAGGTGTTGCAGTGCTAACAGAGGTAGTCTTTTTGTTTATTTATTTATATTTTTTTACTATTATTCACCCAATACAAGGCTCAAGAATGACTCAAGTTAGAGCGTTACTAAATGATGTTGTAAGGGCGTACACGGAGGGATCAAGAGGCACATATTATAAGGATACATAACGGTTGACCCACGATATGAAGTGATTAAGATTGTAGTGATCAGGAAAGCATCCCCTCGGGAGTCTGTTCTGGAAATTAACAGTTCTGGGTAAAAAAAAAAGATGTCTGAGAGGAACTTCCTCTTTACCAATGGAATATGAAGGGAACGAGGATCATTTGAACTTGTATGCGTTGTATGGCGGGTTCTAGCTGTGAATGTCTTAAGTGTCGGAAACAAGAATTTATTTTGCCCGAACATCGACCATGAAAATAGCGATAGTAGCATGTGGCTAGCAACGTTTCGTATGCGGGATAAGAGCTGTAGGGTAGAAAACAGTTCATCACCAACAAGGTCACGGAAATGCCTTTGAACTCCTTCAAGGCTGAAAAGTGAAGCTTGGGTAGTGCCAGCCTTGTTGTGGTAGCAATGCTCTATTTTTGGTCTGATATGGCTTTTGTAAAGTTCTTATCAAATCGCGAAATGAAAGTTGTCCTGAACGGCCACCCTTCTAGATCATTTTTTGTACTAATGCATGTGTTCCCCCGAGCTCTCTCCTTGGATTTAGTTTGTTCTGAATTTTCATCAATGATCTTCATTATTTCTCAACTCTATTTACTGCTGTTTCGATATTAAGTCTAATCAGTTCGATAAGATCAAACTGGCAGTTGACTTAAAAAAATGACCTACAATCAGCTGTTAATTGGAGCAAGGAATGTATTGTTAATTTGAACACTTTCCAAACAAAACCTCTCTCTGTTAATCATCTGAGAGAGCCCTTTCTGCCCCCACCTCTATACATTTCTGGACTCACATTCTGAATTGGTACCTTTTATATTGAAAATGGACGTGGTATGATCCAGTTTCGTATGTTTGTTATCGTAGACAATTCTAGCTAAACGCTTCTGGCCATGAGCTTTAAGTACACGTGGTTGGCCAATGCGGTAACCATAGTGTGCTGTATTGCCTTCCATTAGTTAGAGCCCATAAATATATCTACGAGACACCGTAGTTCGAGGTATGAGAAATGTCTCCACAAATTCAGAGATGAAATTTACTATCCGATTAGCTTCCACTATTCGGCCCAGTTCGAACTCGGATAATTCACGTCGTCTTGCGATGAGCAGCCTAGCCGGTGTTTACACTGATTCGCCTGATGTTAGGAGTCTGGGCAGTTCCATGAGGTTACGGTACAGTGGCGTCAACTACCGTCAACATAAACAGCTATCCCATGACAATATATATATATATATATATATATATATATATATATATATATATATATATATATATAAAGTGTATAATATCAGAGCTACATTTAATATTAATAATAAATAAGCAATTTGTTCCTCACAATTAGCACAAACCTATATATATATATATATATATATATATATATATATATATATATATATATATATATATATATCGGGCTAAAGTTCTTAGCTGACATTAGATCGAAAGACGACACTGAATCCATCGCCGGATCAGCTGCTAATAAAGTCGTTTCTTTGTGTCAAGCGAGACGATCTATCTTGCATATCCATAAGTCTACCATTCGTCCATGCTTAGAATATTATTGCCATATATGGTCCGGTGCCCCTGCTATTTTCCTGGAGATCCTCAGTAAGTCCCAAAGAAAAATCAGCAATGTTATTCGTCTTGATCTGGTAGCTCGTCTTCAGTCTCTTTGCCAACGCCGTAAGGTTGACTTTCGGTGTCTTTTTATATAGATACTTTCATGGTAATTGTTCGGACGAGCTCAACGTTATGGTAACTAGACTGTATGAATTTAAGCTAGCGGGATCACATCATTTTACAGTTGAGCGGCGAGCTAGATGTATCCGTAACTTCTCTGCTAACAGTTTCTTATCCTGCACTTCTCGCTTGTGGAACTACCCCCCGGGCTCGATGCTTTCCAGCCAACTTTAATCTGTAAAAAATTAAATACAATCTTAATTACTATCTACTGTCCTCCTGATTGCTCTTATCTTTTTCTCATCCTTACTAATGTTTCTGTTCGTAATTCCTCCACAGCCTGTAACCCCTTACTTGCTAATAGCTATAGTGCCTTGCTTGGGTTGATACTGATTAACACACACACACACACACACACATATATATATAGAGATGTTGAAATATATGTGATTGAAAAATATTGAAATATATATGAGTGAAAGACTGAATATTGAAAAATTGAAAGTCTGAATATACGGAGTATATATATCGGGTTTCGATCCTAGCTAAAGGCAACCGGACGTCTAGTCACACTGAAGAGCCGTGAAACAGCGAAACAGTCTGTCTGTGGATGACAATAATATAGGCCCCTGAAAAAATTAATTTCGGTTGATCTCTCTGGGGATGGAAGTGTGAGTTTGTAAACAGTGACTATTAAAGCTGATATAGCGTG
>OZ038489.1:91702184-91722184 GCA_964036315.1 Acanthosepion esculentum
AAATAAAAATCACGTGCATTTCAGGAAAAAAAAACCCCAGAATTTCACGACAAGAAAAGCGAAGAACAAATGTCGGGGTAAAGAAACAGTGAAATCTCGCAGTGTGGACGAGAATTCGGAGAACGTTAATTCATTTACTTTCACTTTTAGAATTGCACGTGCGAATGGAAAGCTAGTAAGAAAGAGAAAGATTCTGAGTAAGGAGGAAACAATCTAACATCAACGGGGGTGGGGATAAAGAGGTAGAAGAAAAAGTGAAATGGAAAAAGAGGAGAAATATGGAAAAAATAATTAAAAAAAAAAACGAAAGCAAGGAAGAATGAAAGACAGAAAAAAAATTCGATATAAAAAAGAAAAACGAAGATTCAGAAAGGTAAAAAATGAAGATAAAATAAGAAATGTATAGTGAAGAAAACAAAATAGAAGAAAAAAAGGGAAAAAAAGAAAGACAAAGAAAGAAATATATGGTGAACGGAAGAAAATTGAAGAAAGAGGATAGAAAGAATAAAGAAAACAGAAAGAAAATTACGGTGAAGAGAAGAAAACGAAAGAAAAAAAGAAAGAAATGTATGGTTAAGAAAAGAAGATGGAAGAAAGAGAGAGAAAGAAAAAGAAAGAAGAGAAAGAAAAGTATGGTGAAGAAAAGAAAACGAAAGAAAGAAAGCGAAAGAAAAAAGAAAAAAGAAAAAAGAGAAAGAAATGTATAGTGAAAAAAAGAAAATGGAAGAAAGAAAGCGAAAGAAAGCGAAAGAAAAAGAGAAAGGAATGTATGGTGAAGTATAGAAAATGGAAGAAAGAAAGCGCAAGAAAAAAAGGAAAAGAGTAAGGAATGTATGGTGAAGAAAAGAAGACGAAAGAAAGAAAGCGAAAGAAAAAAGAAAGAAAAAAGAGAAAGAAATGAATAGTGAAAAAAAGAAAATGGAAGAAAGAAAGCGAAAGAAAAAAGAGAAAAGAGAAAGGAATGTATGGTGAAGAAAGAAAACGAAAGAAAAAGGAAAGAAAAAAGAAAGAAAAAAGAGAAAGAAATGAATAGTGGAAAAAAGAATATGGAAGAAAGAAAGCGAAAGAAAAAAGAGAAAGAGAAAGGAATGTATGGTGAAGAAAGAAAACGAAAGAAAAAGGAAAGAAAAAAAGAAAGAAAAAAGAGAAAGAAATGAATAGTGAAAAAAAGAATATGGAAGAAAGAAAGCGAAAGAAAAAAGGAAAAGAGAAAGGAATGTATGGTGAAGAAAAGAAAACGAAAGAAAGAAAGGAAAGAAAAATAAGAGAAAGGAAGAGTAAAAGTTTGAGAAGGAAAATAAAAAAGAAATAAAAAAACGAAGACAAATTTAGAGAAAAAATGCAAAGAAAGAAATTAAATATAAAAAAGAAAAAGATAATAAAAAAGAAAAAATTGAAAAAATTAATAAAACATGAAATAACAGTAAAAATAATACAAAAATAAAAGGATTTAAAAAAATATCATTCGAAGCAAGGCGATAATGTCACTGAGATACAAAGAGTTACTGCGAATGAAAGAAGGTGAGAAAACGTTAGTGAGGAGAAAGGACAATAAAAGAACAGGGATCAGAAAGACAGATGATGATGATTGCTGTTGCAATTTAACATTGAAAGATTATAGGTGACAGAAATGCAAAAAGCGCGAAGAGAGTTCTACAAGCGACAAGTGCGGATATAGAAACTATAAG
Organism: Acanthosepion esculentum; assembly: GCA_964036315.1. Classification (NCBI taxonomy): domain Eukaryota; kingdom Metazoa; phylum Mollusca; class Cephalopoda; order Sepiida; family Sepiidae; genus Acanthosepion; species Acanthosepion esculentum. The sequence continues at coordinate 91,703,873 of OZ038489.1, forward strand.
AATAGAACTTATGGCTATTTCAACAGGAAACCAACGAGACCTAATCACCAGTCTGGTACTACGCCCAAAATCCATGCGCTCAACGTACCAAGTAAAAAAAGTAATTGGAAGAATTGTCATAAAACTATTTATAGAAAAGACAGCGAAGCCACCTCAAGGCGGTGGGAAAGTGAGTGAAGTTGAGATGCCAGGTTAGGGCTGATAACATTACAAACGCTTATTTAGATTTTATAAAAGGATTTCGAGGTTTATGGTAGGAGGAGGAGACAGGATGTGGCATGAGTATTCAATGTATGGACGAATGGTGGATTTATAAACGTACAAGATAGATTCTGGTTTGATGGTTTGGTTTGTTGTGTTTTAGGGCATACCAACCTCAATGGGTTATTTAATGCCGACAAAGTTTTTATTGCTGGTAATATTTTGTTTTGTCAAAAATCTATTTCTGGTAATAATTTTGCCCTTCAAAAATGCATTTCTGGCAATATCTTTTCAGAAACGCATTGTTAGTAATATCTGATAATATATATATATATATATATATATATATATATATATATATATATATATATATATATATATATATATATATATATTTATTTATTTTACAAAATATTCCTGGTATTAAAACCCATTTTTACCCCAGTTTCAGGGTAAACTATTTGCCCATAGCTGGGATCCTAGCAGGTGCTACCACCCCGGGTCAGAGTGGACCTGGGAACACCAGCAATTAAGAGGTGGTTCCATGCTCCTCAAAACCTCCTGATCAGAGGCCTTGCTGCTGGACGTAGTTTATCGTCTTACCCAGGACGCGGATGTAGTTTCTCGTCATACCCAGGACGCGGATGTAGTTTATCGTCATACCCAGGACGAGATTCTGGTTTGAAAAATGGCTTAGCACGGCACAAATTTTCTTGCAGCAGACCTAACAATATATTAATCCCACATTATTTCAGGCGAAAACGTGAAACTGAATTATTTATATATATGGAAGCACGGTGGTTGGGTACATAATAATGTTGCGTGTAGTCACGTGGCATGGGTTGGACCCACAAATATGCTGAAAGGACTGACAGCAAAGTCACGCTGATTCGTGACTATTTCAACCTATTCATTGTCTACATGTACGCTCAAAACCCAAGATTGTCGAGTTCGAATTCCAGTCGAGTTCGTTAAATACCCTTAAGAAAGGTATGAACCCATCTCTTCTCCCCCAGTTAGGGGTAAATAGCAGAACAGACTGTGTCCTATATTCTTGAGTGGCAACCGGTCTAGAAGAACGACTCTGAATTTAAAAAAAACAAAACCTGAGGATGAATTTGGGGGATCTTATGGAATGCCGAGCACCAGTTCTCTATATTCGTGTCTCCCAAAAAGTGTTGATTATACACAGGACTTCACCACTATAATCAAATCATATGTGCGGGTGGTCAGGCTGTTCGTTTCTAAGAATTGAACTGACAAACCCTCATACATCGAAAAACGACGAGACAACCCCCCTCTGTCTCTTTATATATATATATATATATATATATATATATATATATATATATATGACAAAATGTAATTCTAATGTATGCTACATTGATGGATGTCAGGGATAGAGCGTATGTATATATAAAAATTGGACATTAAAGCCAACATCAGAGGCGACAATACAGTCTGTTTCATGCTAAACACAATCGACAGGTCATTTATGTATGTTTATGTATGTTTTATAAAATGTTTTTATTTTTGTTTCAAAACACGGTCAAGATATTATGTCCATGTTCAAAGTTAGTATTATTAAGTGTTGCTTTGTTTGTTTTTAGCAATAAGGCTTCCATTATTTAAAAAAAATAATGGAAGCCTTATTAATAAAAACAAACAAACCAACACTTAATCATATTAACTTTGAACAAGGACATAATATCTTGACCGTGTTTTGAAAAATGTAAACATTTTATAAAACATACATACAACAAACTATTTCTTATTTTAACAGTTAAAATATAATCCTTGAAAATGGCTAAATGCATAGCCAAAAGCGCTTGGATAAAATGACATTCCGACAGTTTTTATATAATTTATCATCCGAAAAGAAAAAATTATTAGATTGCATGTGAAACTGTATAAAAAACTAAATAAAAGCACCGTGTCTGTCGTTTTCAATGAAATATGCATGAAAGAAGGATTGCTGCCTAATTACACACACACACACACACACACACACACACACACACACACACACACACACACACACACACACACAGACACACACACACACACACACATATATATATATATATATATATATATATATATATATATAACTGTCGCGGTTGTTTGAGGATTAAATATTACATTAAATCTATTTACAAATATATGGTAATTCCCCACAAAACGCCGCGTATATTTCTGCTAGGAACGATCATTTCTGCCGTCTTCCTAAGCTTCTTCGTTATCAAAAACACACTTGTATAACTATTTCTTAATACTGGGCACTTTATTTACAAAGCCTGCTCGCCCTAAAAGCATTATCCTCCAGAAATACACTGGTCGCCCCTATTTCTTTTTGTTAGATATACAACCATTCTTATCATATATATATATATATATATATATATATATATTTATTAGGCATGTCTGATTGAAAAAATTACAGACATTATGTCTGCTATTTTGTAAGAAAATAGCGTTCATACTCCCGAATAACCTTCCGTGTATTGATGTTAAAGGTTAATGAAAATAAAAAAAATTTAAACAGCTATGGCACATTTCTCTCATCCTTTAACATCAATACACGGAAGGTTATTCGGGAGTATGAACGGATTTTGTTAAAAATTAGCATAATGTCTGTAATTTATTCAATCAGACAAATATATATTTCTAATTAATTTTTTATTTTAAATGGATGCTCATATTTGAGTAGATATTCTGTTTTTATTTATTTATGAAACATTAAATTTATCTATTTACATCGACCGGCTTGAATATTTGAGAAAGAAAAATATGCGTCCTCCGGCAGGATTCGAACCTGCGTCCCCTATGGGAAACCATCATTAGATATGACGTGTCTTAGACCAACTCGGCTAAATGACGATTTCCCTTAGTTTAAAGTTTACAGTAGACGCTGTTAAATGTACTAAATCGAAAAAATACTTCTACAAACTTTGGGGCGTGTTCCTGACACCAAAACAAGGTAAAATGCACACATAAACATGTGTCCCAAAGGCCATCGTTGTGCCTCAACACATCAACTCATAACAAATGTTCAAAATGTCCTCCGCTTGCTTCTACACACGCATGCACCCGTCGGATCATTGACTGGTCAGCCCTTTCAAATACTCCCACACGGTATCGAATCGTTTACCAGCCCTACCTCCATGACACATTTTTGAAGCGTCTCTGCATTATTAATGTCTCCTGCATAAACCAATTGTTTTAAGTGACTCCACAGATAAAAATCCAAAGGAGAATTTTCAGGTCATGGAACCGGTCTTTCCCTACCTATCCATCTTTCATGGTAGATGCCAGCCAATGTAAAGCGAACGATGTGACTAAAATGTGCTGGACCCCCATAAAGCATGAACCACACGCGTCTTCTTATGAGCAGGGATACATCCTCTAGCAGGTTTGGAAGTGTATTCGAAATAAATTCCCTGTAGACAGCTCCTTGTGTTGGGAGAACTTGTGAACCTACGATACAGACACCTACAATTCCAGCGCATACATCAATCGCAAACTGATGCTGGTGTCTAGCCTGTATTGTACCATGGGGATTCCAATCCGCCGACAAATGTTGGTTGTGTAAATTTGTTATTTCATCTCTTCCAAATGTTGCCTCATCTGTAAACAAGACTGAAGAGACAAAGAACGGATCGGCAGTTTGTGCAATAAACCACCAGCAAAACTTCTCCCGTGGTGAGTGATCGGAGGGTGAAAGACCCTGCACACGTTGCAAATGATACAGATACAGGAGCTGCTATTGAGTACACTTCATGCGGTGCTATGAGATGTACATGCTAGGGTCATTTGACGAGTGCTGATACCTCGGTCGTCCCCGACAGCTTGTAGAATGTGTTCTTTGTGGTCAGGCGTACAAGGGGATCTTGGTCTTCCTCGAGCTATAGTTCGTGGTGGCACGGGTCAGCAACACGATTATAAACAACAGCAAATGTTGGAAGACTCGGCTGCCTTGGGTCTGGAAATGCAATCTGATACAGCTGTGCAGCTTCGCGTCCATTACAATTCGCGCGGTCGTATGTAAAAATCATATCTGCCTGCTTACGATATGAATATCTTGCCATTGTTAAACGGAACGCTTCTCAGTTAACTCACTATTACACAAGTTAAACGTTGAAGAGAGACTAGACATAAATGTACACGAATAACAAATGTTACCTAGTCTACACAGCAACACAGCGCCATCTACTGTAAACTTTCTTTAAACTTAATAACTCAAAAAATTAAGGATTTTCGGACATATGTTTATATGGACTTTTGTCCTTGTGTTGGTGTGAGGAACGTACCCCAATGTTTGTAAAAGTATTATATATATATATATATATATATATATATATATATATATATATATATATATATATATATATATCTGTGTGTGTGTGTGTTTCATTGAATAATATGGAAATATTGTGTCTACTTATTTTATATTGATTCTTTCCTCTTGTCTAATCAGTTTGTTGATGTTAATATGAAATCCATCAAGAAAGGCGCCGTAGTTTTGTACAATAATTTGACTTTGCATTTTACCCATGAAGATGATCTTAGGAAAAGTTCGAAAGTACTTGTGTTAAAACAAAACAAAACAAAAAATCTAAGGCGGCTTCCTTGATGAATTTCGTCTTAATATCATGAAACTCATTAGACAACAGGAAAGGATCAGTATAAAAATAAGTAGACATAATAAGTCTATATTATACAATGAGACATGTTTAAATGAAGATATACTGCCTAAATACACACACAAAAGCACACACACTCACACAAACACACACACACTCACACAAACACACACGCACGCGTATATATATATATATATATATATATATATATATATATATATATATATATATAATACCGGTAATCGACACGTTGGTATATAATCCGAGTGGATCCTAGTAATATTGATTATTAAAAATGATCCACAGAGAGCTCGATATTTTTATTTTAACAGTGCTTATGTTTTTTTACAGCAAAAAAGAAAATTACCTGGATATAGGTATAATCTATTTCAAACCGTTCTTCACGCGGCTATCATCAGCCTCTAAGTGCTTGTCTTGGAGCATTGTTCTAAATTTATTTTCAAAGTCAGTCCTCTTCTAGTAGGCGCCTTGTTAATGAGAGTGTGTTTGTGTTGTGTATCTGGGGTTGGAGTTTATTTGTTTTTTGTTTGTAGTTTAATATCAGTTCCTACTATGTGGTGTTTCTTATAAAGGCCATGGAGTGTGTTTTTCTGGGATTCACAGTAAATAGTTTTTGTGCTACTAAGCGATGGGGGATTTCAATTTAAGTCCGTTAAGATTAATGTAAATTAATTGAGTTATAGATTTATAGATTGTGGGTAATACCAGAGCACCCAATGGAATAACTCATGCTGTCCAACACACTTATATATGCGTCCATATCTTCATATATGTGTACATTTACATCATCATGCATATATGCCACTATACGTACACATACACCACCACATATATGCACATGTATTCTTATGTAATTTGGAATGTATTTGTGTGCCTACATTTCGTGATTAATTCTCTCCGTTGATTTAATAGTTTGCATTGATCTTTATATTTTATTATCTAGATTTTTTCTTCTCAACATAGCTTGCACCTACCCCTAAAACTATTGGGGGTGTTCGCAAAACCTAGAATTTCACAATTTATTTGAGGATTCAAACCTTTTTCCTTCAATTGCCCATTTTCTTTTTTCGAAAGTGCTGTTTCGTGTTTTAATTTTGGATTGGTGAATGAATGTCAATGTGTATGATTAAAATATAAGTACGTATACATTAAAACATAGGTATATATGTTTTGAGTAGACATCCATTTTTTTAAACAGTGAAATTAATGTCTACCGGACTAGAGATAGAAAAACCTAAAAAAGAAAGAAAAAAGAAAGAAAAAGAAAACGTCTCTCCCGACAGGAATCTAACCTGTATGCCATTTTCAATGTGAGAAACCGCTTCCAAGTCAAAATCGGTCTTCTTCCTTCTTTGACACCAGAAAATACAGTACATCATTTCATCTTTAATTGCTAGCGTATCAGTCGCCATTTTATTTCTTTCCTACTCCCGCCAAAAAAAAAAGTAAATAAAAAAAGAAAATGCTTAAATCGAAATGACTCGACTCTTTTGTTATCTGCTAGTTCTTAAGACAACTTTCTACTCATTTAACTCTTATCATATTTCCCACCTCCACCATCCACTCACCTCCGAATTCACCCCGTAGGCTGGGCTGGGAATGTTACATGGGTTTATTGACAGCGGGAGGGAAGATAAGAGTGAGAGGGTGGTGAAGATTGGTTGATCAGTATTAAAAAGGATTTAACAGAACAACAAAAGGCCCATAGGTTAGGTGGGAAGAGTGGGCGTGGTCGTATGTGTGTGTGTGTGTGTAGCGGGGATATTAGAGAAAAGGCAGAAGGTGAAGACATTACGGCAGAGGATAAAAAAGGGTGGAAAATAAACAAATAATGGTGAAGAGAAAAGAAGAAAGAAGATGAAGAAAGAGGAAAAAAAAATGGGGCTAGAAACAAAAAACAAAACAAAAAAACGACAAGAAAGAAAGAAGGTAAGAAAATAAATTTGGAGATCGAGTGAGACGATGGCCACAAGAAGAAGAAGAAGAAGAAGAAGAAGAAGAAGAAGAAGAAGAAGAAGAAGGGATAAACGAAAACAAAGAATTAATAAATTAGAGGAAGATGAAGAAAAAGAAAGAAAAAGTAGATAGAAAAAAGAAGGAAAAGTAAATAAATGAAAAAATGTTGATATTGAAGGTAAGAAAACAATAGTGAGGAAGAAAGCAGAAGATTAGCAGAGAGAGAAAAAGAGAGAGTGAGTGAGAAAGAAAGAAACAATAATAAAAGAGGAAAAGGAATATAAGAGAGGAAAACAAATACCCAATACACTATACAAAAAATCTAGAAATTTATATTTACAGAGAGAGAGAGAGAGAGAGAGAGAGAGAGAGAGAGAGAGAGAGAGAGAGAGAGAGAGAGAGAGAGAGAGAGAGAGAGAACGAGTGAGAGAGATAGAGAAAGAGAGAGAGAGAAAGAGAGTGAGAGAGATAGAGAAAGAGAAAAAGAGAGAGAGTTGGGGGAGATAAAGGAAGACGAAGAGAAAACGAGAGAGAGAGAGAGAGAGAGGGGGGAAGGGAAAGAAAGAGAGTGACAAACAGTCTGACAGACAGACAGGGACAAGTTTAAGTTTTGTCCGAATCTGTTCAATATTCAATTCACACTGATGCCATGCGAAAAGTCTTGGATCCATCTTTTCTCCACTAGCTATCGGTTAAATAGTGAAGCGGAATGGTTTCTGAAGTATTAAGTGGTATCTAGTCTAGGAGAAGGACAACTCTGGATTAAAAAAACGTGAAGAAGGCAACGGGGAACTAAACTGTCTATGCCAAGAAGTCATAATATTTCATAGAAGATGTAGAGAACCATTACCGCTTATGTCCTCGAGAAACATGACATTAGAAGATTTTCTTTTAAGCAGCATAAAGCAACCATCATTCTATTATATTTTCCCCGCCACTTCTAGTAGCCGGCGTTCGAAGCTAAGATAAATGTTAGAAATCCAAATGCAGATTTTCAAAGCATACAGACATTTTCAGCGTTTGAAGGGACGCTATTTTACCGACTCTCAACACCCAGTTTAACCTTATTCAGTGCTAACCCAAACTTAATAATACTCTAAATAATATCAAAAACAAAAAGGATTAGGTAGGAATATTAATCAATATATTTTTTATATTGGTTATATATCTACGTCGATTTCATTCTTTATTTTGGCTTCCGGTCATATCACGTCGAAACACCGGTTCCCGTACGATCACCGAAGTTAAGCACCGTCGAGCCTGGATGGCCGCTTGAAAATACCAGGAGCAGTAAACTTGGATCTGCGCGTGGTGTAATGGATAATGGCTCGTAATTATTAATCGAAGAGTCGAGTTCCAATTCCCATTGGTTTTGTTATATTCACTTACGTGCAGATATTCACTTACGCAAATACCCTTGAGAAAGGTATGACTTGTCCCCTTTCTCCCCTACGCTATAGCTTAACTTGTGTCACTAAATCATTATTATCTAAAAATATTGAAATGGAAACTTATTTTCTGGCTTTAAATAACCTGCAAAGGGTTGATAAGACCAAAATAACCGAAATCAATCAAAAACATTCATTTTTTTCCCGAATGCCTGATATGCTGCCATTTATATCCATCAGCGAGGCCTCTGATCAGGAGGTTTTGAGGAGCGTGGAACTACCTCTTAATTGCTGGTGTTCCCAGGTCCACCCTGACCCGAGGTGGTAGCACCTGTTAGGGTCCCAGCTTTGGGCAAATAGTTGTCCCACCCCAGGCAAACTGATGTCAAAACACTAGGAAAGTGTAAAAATAGGTTTTAATACCAGCAATACTTTTTGTAAAAAATTATTACTAGCAATTAGTTTTTGAAGGAAAAAATCATTACCAGCAATACATTATTACCAACATTGGGGAAAAATTACCAGCAATACATTTAAAAAAAAATTCCAGCAATACATTTAAAAAAAAAATTACCAGTAATACATTTAAAAAAAATTACCAGCAGTATGTTTTTGGAAAAACAAAAATACCAGTAATACATTTTTGGAAAAAAAATATTACCAGTAATACATTTTTGTGAAAAAATATTACCAGTACATTTTTGGAAAAAAAATATTACCAGTAATACATTTTTTGAAAAAAAAATTACCAGTAATACATTTTTGGAAAAAAATATTACCAGTACATTTTTGGAAAAAAATATTACCGGTACATTTTTGGAAAAAAAATATTACCAGTAATACATTTTTTGAAAAAAATATTACCAGTAATACATTTTTGAACAAAAATATTATATATTGAGGTTGATATGCCGTAAAACAAAACAACCAAACCAAACCAATTACATAATAATTACAAACACGATAAAATAACACTCAAAATCATAAAAGGTAGAAATGTTAAACCCATTAATAATAATAAACAAGTAAAACTCATCATATATTATAAAAAATTTAAAACAATTCACCACATAGTCTCTAATAACCAACCCTACAACCACACAACTACAAAACACCAATGTAGTGTATCAATTTACATGCCCGTTCAGAGATTGTATCTCTGATACTAATAATAAACCCACTACATATATTGGTTTTACTACAACCACACTCTCCCGTAGACTTACCTGTCACCTTTTTGATCTTAGTTCCACTAAACAACATTTATTAGAAAAACTTGGCCATGTACATAATATTTGACAGATATTAGTTGATAACACAATACTCACATATACATACAGTAAAAAGAAGCTTAGAATATTCGATGTCATCTCCATTAAAACAAAGCAACCCACATTTAACAAAATTACATTTCAAGCCAGTCACAACATATTACAATGCATTTAAACACATGGTTCTGTTGATAACATTTCTTTCTCTCACGTGGTCATGTAGGACGTCATAGAACTGCATTACGAATTTACGACCTGCATCTGCTATTCAGCGACCGTTACCGCTGCATAGCAAACTTCTATGTAAACGAAATAGCATGACATCTTTGATGAATATCTCTGCTATAATATCCATGTAACCACTCTGATGATGGCTCATGTGAGCCGAAAGCTTAGATCGAGGAACAGTTTTTGTCTTTGCCAATATACAAAGCTTAGAACGGCTCATGATCAAACGTAATAGACATTCGTTGTCTGTTATATTTAACAGTATGCTCCAATATATATATATATATATATATGTATATATGTATATATATATATATATATATATATATATATATATATATATATATATATATATATATATACCCAAGTATAGGATTGGTGTATACGGAATAAATTCCAAGTTATATTTTAATATTATGTTAGAATTCGTTTCATAACACTTTCAAATTTGAATATTTTTTGGTGGGTATATGTGCGTGTCTTTATCAATGTATGTGTGTATATGTGCGTGTCTTTATCAATGTATGTGTGTATATGTGCGTGTCTTTATCAATGTAGGTGTGTATAATCGCTTATATTTGCCTTTCATTGTATGTATATGTTGTCGCATTTCTTTTTAAGGGTCGTGGGTATACTTCCTGTCTCGTCGCTTTTTTGCGTGTTTATATATCTAAATATGTCTGCGTGTTTGTGTATTATAATCTGATTGTGTGTGTATTGTCTTTTGCAAGATTTCATCATCCCTAACCCATATCTCCCATTAAAATGTATCTAAGTTGTAATGGAGTTAGGAGCAGCATTAGATCTTAACGTTTATTCCAACTTAATTTAAATAAAAACAAAATAAATAAATAAAAACTTATGTATTTTTTTCCTCAGTTTCTTTAAATAATTTTATAATTTTAAACTTAATATAGATTAAATTTAAAATTGGTAATTTTGAATTTTGAATTTTATAGTATAATTTAATATTTATTAGAATGAATTCTATTTTAGTCTAACCCTAACATTAAAGCATTAAATAATTTTCTGAATTCTCATATACTTGTATTTTGATTGGTCATTCCAGCTTATGTAACAGGGTTTCCCTTAGCGAGGGGTGTTTGATTAATTTGAACCTTTTAAAACCCTTTATTCTACATGCAAGAACAACCCTTGAGAAGACACCAGAAGTGTTGAAACAAAATGGTTTTTATGACATTTTTATGTTATAATTTTCGAATAAATGATTATATATATATATATATATATGTGATAGAAAGTCTTGGGGATTTGAATAATCATATTGATACTAATAAATCGAGTCTAGAAGAATCCTCAAGAGAATACAAAAAGCACTGGACGGCCCTTTAGGACTCATCAGCAGTGCGCATCCACTACTGAAAATCGAACCCGGACCGTTACGATAGAAAGCAAGTGTAATAACACTGGACTAATGGGCCTTGGTGACGAAGAAGAAACTAACAAGACTTAATATAGCGCAGTTACTCACTAAGTTCCGGTGGTGATAATCATCCAAGTATGCATAACCCAACGGATACGGCCCTAAGATCAAGGTCTTCTTTCACCAAGCCGCTTCCCCCAGAGCATTAGAAGATGGATCAAGCAAAGATATATAAGTGATAGAATTTTTGGGATATATATATATATATATATATATATATATATATATATATATATATATATATATATATATATATATATATTACAATGAATCATTCATATAAAAAGTAGATTATTAAAGTTAATGTATATAAAATGGCGAAATCCCTTCACAAACAAAAGGTGCATTAACCTACAAAACACTCGATGAATGTTATGATTCTTGTTTTTAAAAGTTATAAGCTGTATAACGTCTTTTTTTAATATGCAAGTACTTTCAACTGTGCATTCAGTCATCTTCAGGCATGGAAATTATTCTGTTTTTGGTAAAATTCAGGTATCACCCGTGACGAAAAAATTAAATGCGAATCGAAATATGTTTTTTTTAGAAATGTGTTATTGTTAACGGATACAAACATTTGGAGCGTACGGTCGCAACGCTAAGGTTGAATTTTTTGAAAATTTAAGAGAGTGCGTTTTTTTACTAATATTTATCAAAAACAAAATAATTTCCATGCCTGAAGATATATATATATATATATATATATATATATATATATATATATATCATCCTATTATTCTGTTGGATTCTAAACCATATTTGATTCATATTAGATCTATATTTAATCCCAATTTATATATATATATATATATATATATATATATATATATATATATATATATAAATTGGGATGAAATATAGGTCAAATATGAATCAAATATGGTTTAGAATCCGACAGAATGATAGGATGGGGAACAAATGTTTCCTATTTGTTTCTTATCCCATCATATATATATATATATATATATATATATATATATATATATATATATATATATATATATATATATATACAGGCTGCGATGGCTAAATTGTCGACATTTTATACTTAAAAAAAACGTGCATGCGCGTTGTTTTAATTTTGTTGACTACACAGTATAGTAGGGTCATTTGGACACCGTCTGTGAGAAGAAAACCCCCATAAAGTAATTCACTCCGCCAGAAATTTGGAAACAGTATGGTGTACTGTTTGGCATTCGCGCCGGAATCTCCATTACGAAAATTTCAGAGTGTTTAGGTGCCAGTCTGCGGACAGAACAGAGGACTCGGAAAGATTTGGATGACTCAAATAGTGATTACGAAGATGTTTGGAGAGATCACGACTGATGGTGACTTTATGCCTCCATTCATCTTCACATATGACCACAGACTTAACACACGGAGACCTACATAATACACCCTGAGGAGCAAGTGCTGCCCTGGGTCAAGATGGTGGTTTATAGAAGACCCGATGTCTGGCAACAGCACTCTGCACCATCCCATATAAGCAGGGGAACCCATTCATAGCTGTCAGACAATTTGTGCGACCACATAACCCCTTAAACCTGGCCCCCTGACTCTCCAGACTGCAACCCACTTGATTATTATGTGTGGGGCGCAATTGAGCGGGAGACCAACAAACCCCCTCTTGACACCAAAGATGATCTGCAAAAAAAAAAAATCAGTTTTGAACTACCATTGAACATTTAGACGTTCAATGCTATGTATGAGTCATCGATTAATCCCGGTATTATATAAATCGCTTTTAGCTCAATATTTTTTCATGTTAAAAATGTGTTTCATATAACAGTGAAAAGGAAGTATCTCTCGGAAGAGTAAAAATAGCAACAGAACGTCAAAAATACCCACGACAAAGCCTATTTTAAAACCAAGTTGGAACAAGACGATCACTTAAGAGACAAATATATCCCTGTACTTCACATGAAAGGCTTGAATAATTAAGACTGGAATATAAGAAACGTGTGAGTAAAGGAACTGGTTACTTAAGCGGTTCATTTTGCTCGGGAACTAACTTTGTTTAAATGCAGATTAATATTACATAATTTATATATAGATTATCAAAACGTCTAAGGGAGGTAATCACTCATAAATTTACTAACGTAAGTCGGTTTACCTTCCTTCTCACTATAGATGGGACAGGATAAATAAATACACATTGTTAATTATTATATGGTTTAAGGCTCAAACATACATACATATATTCAAATACATAAAAATATACACTTATAAAATATAATAGACTAAATGTATATTTATTCATAATATAAATTTTAGCTCTTTTATTTTACATTGAGTACTGTTTTATTACTACATCATTTGTGAATATCTATGCTGATGATACGATGGTTTATGGGTGCACATCCAAAACTCCAGATGACCAGAGATTGGCAGCGGATCTAGCTCTAACATTTAACGTCGTAATATTGGCCCATCTTCCTTTTTAGTGTCCCCAGCAAACTCTTTGATGCCATCATCAAGAAGAAGATTGTTGATCACCTCAACAGTGACGACCTCCGCGGCGACAAACAGTATGCATTTCGCACTGCTAAGTCCACTGCTGATATGCTGATTGACATTAGCCACAGAATCAGTGAGGCAAGATATGATAAATCCATCACGAAGACGATCGCGTTAGAAATATCAAAGGCCTTTAACAAGGTCTGCCATAGTGGGCTGCTACATAAACTCTCCAGCAATAGAATCTCTGGAGGTGCTTTCTCAGTAATCAAAAAAAAAAAAAAGATGGCGGAACAGAGATAACAGAAAGACAAAGTTTATTAAGAGCTACAAGGGAAAGGAAGTTGTAGAGGACACATAAAGAAGAAGATGTTATCCCAATTTTTGCCAAATTGTTTAAACGATGCCTAAAGGAGTAAGTCTCTCGATGGTGTCAAGTGTATTCCCCGTTTTCCCCGTCGCAATATTAGCCCATCTTCTTCCTTTTTAATGTCCCCAGCAAACTCTTTGAAGCTATCATTAACAAGAAGATTATTGATCACCTCAAAAGTAAAGACCTCAGCGGCAACAAACAGTATGCATTTCGCACTGTTACTTCCACTGCTGATATCCTGACATTAGCCACAGAATCAGTTAGGTATTAGACGATGAATTAATTACGATGATCGCCTTAGATATATCAAAGGCCTTTAACAAGGTCTGGAATAGTGGGCTGCTACACAAACTCTCCAGCAATGGAATCTCTGGAAGTGTTTTCGCAGTTATCAAATTGTTCCAAACTGGTCGGTCCATGAAGCTTGTTGTTAATGGTCTGCCTTCCAAAACCCAACGGATCAAATGCAGGAGTCCCCTACGACTCTCTTCTCCATCCTCATCTCCCTTTTTACTTTGTATTAACAATCTGCTGAAGAGTATACTCTGGTCTGTAATAAATATTTATACAGATGATAAAACGATATATGGGTGAACCTCCAGAACTCTAGATGACCAGAAATTGGCATTTGATCTCTCCTCTGACATAGCTGTAACAGCTGAATCGGGGAGTAACAGGCTTGTAATATGCAATGTTTCGAAAAACAAATTGGTGAAATTTCATCATCACTGAGCGAACCCTGAATGTTCACATGAATGGGATTTCCCTTAGGGAGAATTTAAACGTCTTTGGGGAGAAGCTCAACCTAGACTTCAAGTGGAACCATCGTTAATGATTCTGGAAGGTTGATCGGTTTCCTGTACCGTTCCAGTAAGTACCTAACTGCTTCTGTTACTCTCTGCTTTTACAAGGGCCAGGTAATCTGCGTAAGTTGGGTAAAATGGTGAAAAAACACATCCCTTTCGTCTTCATTTTTTTGTGTTTTCGCTTAATTCATTTTCTGTTCGCATGCAGGCTATTTGGTCCTAACAAAAGTTACTGACTCTTAGAATAACTTATTCCGTGTACATCAAGCTGCTCGTAGAACTTTAAATTTACCGAATGGCTTTGTGTAATTTAGGAAACACAGACGGTTAAAAAGGGGAAAAAAAAAACAATTTGAAGTGGCCCCTGGCGGAAACACTGTTAACGTGTGTCTCTTTTGACCAAAAGCAGTGTGCATGTTTGATTCCATATAAATGCTCTTTCTGAGAGAGAGAAAAAGAGAGAGAAAGAGAGAGAGAGAGAGAGAGAGAGAGAGAGTGTGTGTGTGTCTTCACTGTATGCATTTGTAAGTCTTCTACTCAGTTGAAGGAAGAACCTTCTTCACCCCCACGACGTCTCCCCTCCGGCCAATGATGCACTCTTTCAAAATTTGAAGCCTGTTCTGGAAAATAACGAATTGTTTGTCATGCACGATTGCATTTAATTTCAATTTAAATCCATTTTCGAATCTGACTCACATTTTTCTCATCAGCTAACACGTACGGAGATGTTTTTCTCCTTCCGCCTCCTAAACACACAACAGAAAGTGGATTGCTTTCTCTCTGTTACAAGCATTAAAGAATCAATTACTCTTTAAACTCTTTCTTTTTTCTTTCTTTCTTTCTTTCTTTCTTTCTTTCTTTCTTTCTTTCTTTCTTTCTTTCTTTCTTTCTTTCTTTCTAGCCGTCCTTGTTCTTTGTTTGTTTGTTTCTGTTTTTCATTGTTTGTTTTTAAATTTCCAGTGATTTTTTGGTTTTACTTCTTCAATTTTCCTTCTAATCTTTTCGCCTTTAGTTGCTTGTTTTTTCTTCATTTCTTTCTTTCTAGCCGTTACTATTCTTTCTTTCTTTCTTTCTTTCTTTCTTTCTTTCTTTCTTTCTTTCTTTCTTTCTTTCTAGCCATTCCAATTCATTTTCTTTCTTTCTAGCCGTTACTATTCTTTCTTTCTTTCTTTCTTTCTTTCTTTCTTTCTTTCTAGCCGTTCCAATTCATTTTCTTTCTTTCTTTCTTTCTTTCTTTCTTTCTTTCTTTCTTTCTTTCTTTCTTTCTAGCCGTTCTTGTTCTTTGTTTGTTTCTGTTTTTCATTCTTTTTAAAAGAATTTCCAGTGATTTTTTGGTTTTACTTCTTCAATTTTCCTTCTAATCTTTTCGCCTTTAGTTGCTTGTTTTTTCTTCATTTCTTTCTTTCTAGCCATTCCTATTCTTTCTTTCTTTCTAGCCGTTCCAATTCATTTTCTTTCTTTCTTTCTTTCTTTCTTTCTTTCTTTCACTGTACCTATCAACCAATCTACGAATCAACCTAATTATCTTCATATACAGGGACTCAACGCCATTGCAGTATTAATGGTTCTAGCTAAACATTTATCGTTCGTTCGAACGTAATGACCAAAATACTTTTAAGAAAACCAATGATAAAACGTTAATATAGACGCAGATAACGGAACGCTTATCAGCGTGGAAAGTGTATCCGGTGTGCCGTGTTCAGTTCTGCTTATTTCTTTTTTTCGTTCACTTCACGTTTCTGCCCAGCTATGTTATACAGCAGAGCTGAATAGGCTCTCTTGTCGTGAGGTGGCAATCACCTGAAGAGGCGGAGGAGTATGGATTCAAAACCAATATGAAAAGAGATGGACTCACTTAGGTTCTCTTGTTTATTCTCCCTAACTTTTGTCCCGCCATTTACTCAAGTTAAGTAAGTAGGCTATACGTTGTTTTCCTCTGTCCCTCTTGCCTTCAATCTGTCCTGTGAGTATCAGATTTTCTAAGCCCTCTTTCTTTATTACGTGCCCTAGAAATGTCAACTGTCAAATTATTAAGCTTGCATTGGTCCCCAAAACATAATTTGGGGACCAATACAAGCTTAATAATTATCGGTTCATTGATTGATTTGTTTAACGGCATATCAACTGCTTATGGGTAATTTAATGCTGAAATTTAATTTTCTTGTGAGCTTTGAAGTAATTAATAAAATAAAAATATGATACATGTTATTCTGCTTTCACAATTGAACACATGGTAGATGATACTCAGCTTTTGTGCATATACATGTATGGTTTGGTTTATTTTGTTTTACGGTATATCAACCTCAATGTCTTATTTAATGCCGGCAAATAATTTTTTTTTTCCCAAAAATTTATCGCTGGTAATAATTTTTTTCTTCAAAAATTTATTCCTGGTAATAATTTTTTACAACGTATTTCTGGTATTAAAACCTATTTTTACACTTTCAGTT
Source organism: Acanthosepion esculentum (assembly GCA_964036315.1). Classification (NCBI taxonomy): domain Eukaryota; kingdom Metazoa; phylum Mollusca; class Cephalopoda; order Sepiida; family Sepiidae; genus Acanthosepion; species Acanthosepion esculentum. The sequence continues at coordinate 91,721,111 of OZ038489.1, forward strand.
TGGGGTTAACTATTTGCCCATAGATGGAACCTTAACAGGTGTTACTACCTCGGGTCAGGGTGGACCTGGGAACACCAGCAATTAAGAGGTGGTTCCACGCTCCGCAAAGCCTCTTGATCAGAGGCATTGCTGCCGGATGTAGTTTATCGTCATACCAAGGACGCTATGCATGTTTGGAGATAATTACAAGAGGCGGTGATATATATATTTTAACGTGTAGTTTTGCTGAAGTTATATTTTGGAATACAATTTGTTTATTTTAAGAAATTGAGATATTATAGATTACTGTTTTGAAAAAGTTCTTTCATGTAGTTGTTTGATTTTGTTTAGCGGTATATTAACACATCTATGGGTTATTTAATGCCGGAATCTAAATATTTTGAACATAGTTTTATGGCCTCAACTAGAGAAAAATGTATTTTTTTGTTATTTTTCAAAATTTATTGTCAGTAATTCTTCTTTAAAAATGTGTTGTAATTTTACTATGAATTTGTATCGTTGGTAATTTGTTCATATAAAATGTATCGTTGGTCATATTACTATAAAAATGTATTCTTATACTTTCATAACGTTTGGGGGTTCACTATTTGTCCATAGCTGGGACCATAACAGGTGCTACCACCCCGTGTCAGGGTGGACCTGGGAACAACAGCAGTTAAGATTAAGCTTATCAAAACGTCCAATATCCCCTTCAGAGGCCTTTATCGTCAAACCCAGGACTAAATAACTATACGTATCAGTTTTGACTTGTTTTTTTGTTTTTAACGTAAAAGGGGCCTGGGTGAGTCGACGTGGAGCAATATTTAATAAGTTTGTCTCACTCGACTGTTCCGACTTTCGGGTGTTTTATCCTTTCTGGCCGTTACACATTTGTCACTTAGAGCTGGGCAGGGCTAAGCTTAGTAAATACGTACTTTTTTTGTCCCGTTGAAAAAAGTTGCTCGGTGAGATTCCTTATTTTCCTGCGCACCTGCTCCACTTTATGGCAACTGACAAATGGATAATCATAATGGGGTATATATATATATATATATATATATATATATATATATATATATATACACACACACACAC
>OZ038489.1:91727184-91739684 GCA_964036315.1 Acanthosepion esculentum
GTCGAGTTATTTTGATTTCATGGCCATCTTTTGTTTGCTTGGCTGATCGCATTGAACAAACTATGTATCCTAACAAGCCTTAAGAAATTCCATCAAATGTAATAAGATAAAAAAGAAACAAAAAGAGAGAAGAAAAAATCACTACTACTACTACTACTGCTGCTACTACTACTGCTACTACTGCTGCTACTACTACTAATAATAATCCTAGGTTAATGCTTTATCACGTTGAAACATTGATCACCGAAGTTAAGCAACGTCGAGCCTGCTCAAAACCTCGATGGGTGAACGCTTCGGAATATCAGGTGTTAAGCTTGGATGTGCGGGCGATGTAATGGATAATGGAATTGTTAATCGGAGAGCCGTGTTCCAATTCCAGTTGGGTTCGTTTCATTCACTTACGCACTAAAACCCTTGGGAAGAGTATGAATCCACCACTTCTCTCCCAACTATGGGTTAATTAGTAAAACTTGTATCACTAAATCTCAAAATAAATAAATAAATAAATATTACAATGTAAAAATATTGACTGGCTTTAAATAACCTGTGAGGGGGTTGATAAACCTTAGAAAATGAATGAATCAATCAAAGAATACATTGTCTCTCTTTTTCATTCTGTCTCTCCCTATCTCCCCATTGGGAAATGTATAAATCCACCGCTTCTCTTTTCCCCAGCTATGGGTTAATTAGTTCGACTTGTATCACTAAGCCATTATTAATTAAAAAAATCCTACAATCTAAAATAATATTTTCTGGCTTTAAATAACCTGAAAAGGGTTGATAAACCGTAGAAAACGATTCAATCAATCAATGAAATTTTCATATCTATCTATCGAATTGGGTTATTCTTATCTTTTTATCTCAATTTCCAAATGTCTATCCGCCTTTTTATTTCAAATCTTTATCAACGTCTCCTTTAATCATATCTACTTGACTCCTACTTTCTGGCTTTAAATAACCTACAAAAGGTTGATAAGCCGTAAAAAAACGAATCGATCAATCAATCAAAAACTATTAACACTACTACTACTACTCATAATAATGGCATCAGTATTAAAGGAAGTCAAGAACAAAATCAGCAAAATCCCTGGTGCACCATCTCTCCAGAAAATCCAAAGAATTTTTCTAACAAGCAAATCCCATGTCACAAACTTGCGCAGAGCTTTGGCCATTTAAACTTTTTTCTTTTGGTAATAGCCGTCTTTTGTTTAATTAAGTCGTAACAACGACAACAAAAATATCACGCTCTTCGCTTGACCTTGGCATGTGATTATACAACAAATACAGATAAAAAAATAGTTGTTTTAAACAATAATAACTGCAACAAACATAAGATTTGGTTAAATTAGAAATATATGATGAAAAAGTATAACAATTTATTTCAAACAAAACAATATCAAATAGAAGCTTATATTTTGAATCAGAACAAGACAGCTGAAAATTCTGGGGCATATAAGGAGGAAAAACGGCTTAGATAATCTGACACTCACAGGGCATATAGAAGGCAAGAAGGAGAGAAGATAGCAGTGCATAACCTACCTAACGATAACAGGGTAGAACAGTGATTAGAAGAGATAGCAAAATGACAATTTTACTAAGAGCTACAAAGTACAAAAAATTGGGAAGATCCATGATCACCCGCGTCCTGAACGGACATGCCGCCATTGAAAAGAATAAAAAGTATTTCTCGGAAAATTAGTTTTACTGCAGAATGTAAAAGATGCATAATAGTTATCAGCTTTGAAAGTGGAATCAGTAATCTAAGTTCGAGTTCCGGGCTAGTCTATAATTTCTTTTTACGAATATTCACTCTGTTATGTGCCATACGTGATACACGCCTCGTCAGTCATGTATCGAAATGCAGATTTTCTTTCTGCAGTAGACCAGTTGTCATCCAAGGACATAGAACTCGGTCTGTCCTGCTATTAACCCATAGTAAAGGCCACTCTACTCTGTGAGAAGGCATAAATCCCCCTTTTCTTCTCCTAGCTAAGAGTTAAATACTATGGTAGTCCGGGATCTTTAGCTTTGCTTTATTTTTTAAATTCGCTCACCCCAACCAAGGTGATAATACTATTGTGACGCAGAGGTTGACAGGGTGTGAAAGTCAACGAAAAAAATCAGCTGGTGCATAGAAGAAGAGGATTCCTACCTTTCCCAATGGTATTAGCACGTAAGTGAATGTAATGGATTCGACTGGAATTCGACCTTTGCTTTCCATTTACTCAGTCCGAGCCGCTATCCATTACTCCACCGCGCATTCACTCATTGCGAGACCCAATAGTTAGTCAAGGTAGAGGGTTACCAAGTGATGTTTTGTATAGACGTCACAGGAGCAAGTAAGTGCATATTATGAGAATATTTCTTTTAATCATGTCACCCCAAGCAAGCCTACGAAAGCCACTAAGATATAAGCGAGTACTGAGAGTGAAAGAAACAGAGACAGAAATAAAAGAATAGGATTCAAGGAGACGGTCGAATTTGAAAATTGATTATAGACATTAAAAAAACAACAACATAGTGTTGATAGTTTGGTTGATTTATCAAATCATTGTGGTTCCGTTAGGGTCGAAATATACTTGTTTGCGGTACCTGATGTTCCCAGGCGTCTTCTCCATATAATTACTGACCGGTCTTGACGCTGCTTAATTCCGTTGATCGAACGAGAATCGGATTTTCAAGGAAAGCAGAAAGCCGGGAGAGAGTTTTCCAAGCTAGAAGTGTGGAAGAATAAACAATTAGCATGGAACTTAAGGTTACATCTAGCAACTTAAACAGTAAAATTATGAGACCTAGCTGCCAATCTAGTCAGTCAGTCAGTTAAGTGCCATACGTGATACACGGGCGATCATTTACCTTTCGATGCATGACTGACGAGGCAGATTTTTTTTCCCGTAGTAGGTTGCTATTTCTTTTTGTGGTAGACTGGTTGACAACCAAGGCTAAAGAACCCAGTCTGTCCTGCTATTACACCCATAGCTGGAGAAGAAGAGATGGATTCATACCTTTCCCATAGGTATTTGTACGCAAGTGAATCTAACGAACTCGACTGGAATTCAAACTCGGCTCTCGAAGCCGATATCGATCACACCACAAAGTGTACTTAATTTCGTGAAGTCGCGATACCAATGACGAAAACTCATCAGAACAATTACTGTAATAATATTTATAGAAGAAGCAAAGGGAAGATACGTTATATCGGTGGGAAAGTCACTGATGCCGATATGCCAGGTCCGGACCGATAACGTTGCAGATTCTTCTTTAGATTTTGTCAAGAATCTCTGTAAGATACACAATAGTTGACACTATACTAGAAAAGTTTAAGATTGTATTTACCGAGGAAACGTCCTCTCGAAAGTAGGTTCCACAAAGTAGTGGTTCTCGGGAAGAGGCTATTTGAGTGGTACTTCCTCCTTACCAATGGAATACAAAGGGAATGACGACGATCCGACTCTGTGTACATGGCACAGCGGGTCCTATCTGTAAAGGTCACTCTAATACCCTGTGAGAAAGCATAAATCCACCTCTTCTCTTAGCTAAGTGTTAAATAGTTTAGTAGACTGGGATCTCTAGCTTTTTTAAAAATCATTTTACTCCAAGCACGGCGATAATGCCATTGTGACAGAGAGGGTTACAGGTTGTGAAAGTCAATGAGAAAACTTCAGTGAAGCGAAGTGAGGAAAAGGACAATATAGGAACAGGGTTCAGGAAGACAGAAAATGGCGACTGACATTGCATTTAAATTTTTGAAGATTGTAGTTATCAGGGAAGCAAGAAATCGGAAGGGAGTTTGACAGGTGAGAAGTGTGAGAAGATAAACTATTAGAATGGAAGTGGCGGTTGCATCTAGCTAGTTCAGCCGTAAAACGGTGAGACCTAATTCCCAATCAAGTAGCACGCTTTAATTCATGCACAAAGAGAAAACCTTATCAGAACAGTTGTCATGGAAATATTTGTAAAAAAAGACAGAAGGAAGACACGTCATGTCATTGAGAAAGTGACTGAAGTCGAGAAGATGGCGACTGAAGTTGCATTTAAATTTTTGAAGATTGTAGTTATCAGGGAAATAAAGAAATTGGAAGGGAGTTTCACAGGTGGGAAATACGAGAAAAGAAACTACTAGAGGAGAAGTAACAGTTGTATCTCGCTATTTCAATGACGGGACCTAATTGCCAATCTAGTAGCACGCTTAAATTTATGTAGTCGGCGCACCAGGGGAAAAAAGCTCATTAGAACAGTTGCCATGAAAATATTTTTAGAAAAAAGAGAGGAAAGACACGCCTGGTTTGGATCATTTACATTATAGATCCTTCTTTGGATTTTGTCAAGAATCTCTAGATGTACATCAGGAGCATCAGATATGGCACGGTAGAGTAATGGATAGTGGCTCGGATTGAGGAATCGGAGAGCCGAGCTCGAATTCCAGTCGAATTCATTACATTCACTGACGTGCTAATAGCCTTAGGAAAGGTAGGAATCCTCTTCTTCACCCAGCTACGGGTAAATAGCAGGACAGAATGGGTTCTATAGCCTTGGATGGCAACTAGTCTACCACAGAAAGAAATGGCAACCTACTGCGTGAAAAAATCTGCCTCGTCAGTCATGTTGAAAAAGCATGGCGCATAACTGACTGATTCAATGCACGGACGAATGGTAGATTTATAAATGTGCAAGATGGATTCTGGTGAGAAAAATTTTCTGGCACAACATTGTGAACTAAATTTCCTTGCAGTAGACGAAGCGATTACTTCGATATGGTCGATCTACTTCATGTCAGTGGAAAACGTGAGACCCAAGAAGGTGTAGAGTGTTGCTCTCCTGGTGTTTAGCATCAACCATGCTGATGGATGGTAGAAAAGGTTCTCTGTGGTGATTAAATTAAAGCAGTTTTGATTTGGAGGCGTTAAAATTTGCAAGCCATTTCTTGCTCCAGTTAACCATTGATTGGTAGTCCTTTTAAAGCGCAGTCGAGAGTTTTACGTTGTCTGATCTGTTGGACTTGCTAATAAGACAGAAGTAAATTGTTATGTCATCTGCATAAATGCAGCGGGTCTTGTGGAAGGATAATTTTGAATTCAAACCCGTGAAGAAAGCAGTGGAAATTCACTCCCGTTATTTTTCCCAAGAGTACATGGCAAGTCACAAATAATAATAAAAAAGAATGTGTGAAAAGTCGTGATCACCTACATGTCTTGAAGGGACATTGTATTAAAATGCAATAAACCGTTTTAAATTATTTTACTCAATCAATTTTCGTTCAGTCATGGGACGATTTATATTGTATTTTCAGTTCCGCGACTGATTTGTTTTTTTTTGTTCTGTATTTAACCCATATTTTCTAATATTTAGGATCTTTTATTCTTTGTTTTTTCTTTCTTTCATTCTTTCTTTCTTGTGTCTCTGTCTTTGTTCTTTGTTTTCATTTTTATTCTAGTTTACTCTAAATTTTTGAATTTTTTCTATGAGTTTCTTTCTTTCTTTCTTTCTTTCTTTCTGTCATTTTTGCATTTTCATTCCGTATTAATTTCTTAATTTTAAAAATTTCTTCTTTGTTTTTTTTTCTTTCTTTTATTCTTTCTTTTGTTTTTCTTTCTTTCTTTCTTTTTTTCTTTCCTTCTTTCTTTCTTTCTTAACTTTCTTTCTTCATTTTTCTTTCTTTCTTTCGTTCTTTCTTTCGTTCTTTCTTTTTTTCTTTTACGTATGCACCTGAATATGCGCAAATTCACTCATTTTACATCGCGTTTTTTTTTCAAGTCATGTGTCCTGTCGATGGAATGTCATTTTTAAAATACTGAAAGAAATGGAAAAGAAAAGTGTCACTCTCTGCAATTTCTCCAACAAATTACCACGAATCGTCTAAAGAGGACTGATGTCGTGTTTATAAAAAATATCGAAATACTTGCTCGTGTATACACACTCCACATGACCTTGACAGAGAAAGTAAATACATGTTTGATTACAGATATATCGTTTTGTGTTTGACGATAAACAACATCCCACAGCAAGGACTCTGATCCGGAGACTGGACATTTGGTGGGGGGTGGAGTCACCTCATAATTGCTGTTGTTTTCAGGTCCACCGTGACCCGGGGTGGTAGCACCTGTTAGGATTTCAGCTATAAGCAAATAGTGACCCCTCAAAAAAACACTATGAAAATATACATATACCTTTTTTCTTATAGTACAATTACCAGCAATACATTTTGTCTGTAGTTGAAGACATGCAATTGCGTTCAAAATATTTAGATTTCAGCATTAATTAGCCCGTATAGGTGTTGATATACCGCTAAACAACCAACATAAATGAACCCTTTCATGGCACTAATTCATATAATAAAATTTCTTAAAGAAATCAAACTGTATTCTAAAGTATACCTTCAACAAAACTACAACATAAAACACACATATCACCGTCTCCAGTAATTATATCCACACAAACATGTATACGCACAAAAGATGAGTATCATCTACCATGTATTCAGTTGTGAAGGCAGAATAACATATATCATATTTTTATTACTCCCAAGAAATTTAAATTTCGACATTAATTGATCTATATGGAGTTGATATGCTGTTAAAGAAACAAAACAGGACAAATACATCTACGAGCAAACTACCGTATTTCTTGAGTATAATACGAGACATTTTGAACAAAAATTAAAGGCGAAAAGTGGGGGCGTATTATACACAAGTACGCGGTTTTCAGAAATCGTTACTTAAAAAAGTTCTGATTTAAAATAGCAATCCACTCAGTTTTGCTGACAAGATGAAGTTTATTTACATTTGGATTTTCTTTTATTCTAATAAAATCTTTTTCTCTCTGTTCTCAACGAAAGACAATATTTTTTTTATTTTCATAGTTTATTAATATGTATGTATGTTGCGGCATTCACCCTGGATCGGTTAAGCCGGCTCCTTCCAAGGAATTCACTGCGTCCGGAACGAAGGCCGACCAAGCACGGCGATCCGTCGCCAATGCTGAAACGAGCATAATATGCTCTTACTTGCCGCAGAATTTCCACAGACGCAGAGGCAGGAGTAACCAAGACGCCGAATGGTTTTGAATTCAGAGTTGACCTTCTCCTAGACCAGTTGCCATCCCAGTCTGTCCTGCTATTTACCCATAGTTGGAGGGAGAAGAAGAGGATTCACACCTTTCCCAAGGGTTTTAGCACGTAAGTGAATGTAACGGATTCGACTGGAATTCGAACTCGGCTCTACGATTACCTCAATCCGAGCCGTTATCCATTACTCCACCGTGCCTCCTAGATTATTAATATGTATATAATAAAGTCATATCAAGCAGACAAGTAGGATAGATTAATTAACACCGTAAAATGTATTACCGGGTTTGTGTAATTAACATCTTTCCCCGAAAATTCGAAAATAAGTTTTGAAATTGAAATTAGGAGAAGAAACACGCAAATTCTGAACATCCTGTTCATTTCTAATCTTTAATATCGGGGAAAATTCAATATTTTAGTGAAATATATGTACAACACCGATATTTTAATAGATAATATGTTTTTTTTAAGCTTTTGATCCCAAGCAAGGCGGGAGTGCCACTAGCCTGCAAAGGGTTACAGAGAGTGGGAGCAAGAGTAAAGAGGCGTGATAGAGAAAAGGATAAAGAGAAGGACGGGGAATAGATCAAGGCATCTGGAAATGTCGATTAACATTGCATTTGAAGAGTTGAAGATTATAGCTATCAGGCAAGCAAGTAAGAGTGAGTGAGTTCTGCAGACAGGAAGTGCGAGATAAGGAAGCTATTGGAGTAGAAGACACGGCTACATTTAACCGTTTCGACACTGAAAGGGTGGGACTGAAATGCCAACCTAGTAGCACGTTTAAATTCATGCAGTTTGGGAACCAGCGAAAGTAGCTCTTACAAATTTTAAACAAAATTTACACACGGGTGGCTGTACTATGGAGTTGTATGACACTCAAGGATGTAATTTATTCCCTGTTTTCTGAAACACCGGGTTGTATTATACTAAATGCATAAGAAAATATTGTATTCGTCCGTTTGCCTCTGTCTTTTGACCAGAGCTGTCATCCATCTTTTTTCGCTCGATTTGTCGAGGCGTAAGATGTTCTCATTTTTCCTGTCAAACGTAATTTTAGCTGGCGTGTCTTTTTTCTCAAATTGCACATTCGTCGTCAACTTGGAACAGCATTCTACCCACAGTTTTATTCCATGGTTTTGTCACAGAGTATATAACGCCAAATTTCTTTAGATTAACCATAGTGTCTTCTACTAATGGAATTTTTGAGTTTCCCTTGACGTCATTTATTATGGAACCCAGTCATGTTATCAGTTCTGCCATTAGGTCACTTTACGGGAGTCGTGTGGCTTTTGAAATGTTTTCAAGCTGGAGTTTCTCGTGGTAGTCGAAGGTGGTCAAACCATGAGAAAAACGTCGTTTGAAAATCGTATAATGATTGGAATGTTGAGCGTTCATATGGTTGTAGCAATGAACGCTTCGACGTTAGCAAGCTTGTTTCGCTTGATCAATAATCAGTGAGTAGTGAGTTCGGTCCTCACTGGGTGATTCATCCCTTTGGCCTTGTGCCACCTCTAAGCTACGGTTAGAAAGTCGTTTTGGGGCACTTCGATGAGATGTAATGTTCAACGAGCTTGTCTTGTTGGATCAGTTACGAATGAGTAGTGAGTTCGATACTCACTGGGTGATCCACACCTTCGGTCCTGTACCGCGTCTAAGCTACACTTAAAAATCGTTTTTGTTGCGCACTTCGACGTGGTGTAATGGTTAGCAAGCATGTCTCGTTAGAACAATTACGACTGAGTAGTGAGTTCAATCCTCACTGGGTATTTCAGCCTTGTGCCACATCAAAGCTTAGCTTAGAAGATCAGTATTTGATAATGGTAATACGAGACGTTTCCTTATGAGGAAACATTCGATATTATTTACCAAAGCATCCAGTCCAACTGTCGGTTGAAATTTACAAAATATTTCTATTAAAACAAGTTCTCGGGGAAAATAGGTTTCCCAATTCTACTAAGTGTTATCACGCTTTTGCAGTATTGATGGGGCTTTCCTTCCTAACCTTTTATTCTAAGTCGTTTGGAACGTCAACATCTTGATTATGTCATTCTTTTCTCCTTAAGTTATAAAGGCTAACCAATTTAAGTGTTGCTGTCTTTGAAAGTTCTCAAGTGATGTGGTTATTTGGTACAGTTCATATTTTGTGATTATTCAGCGCTAACAAAGTTTGAAGTAGGAGTGTCCTCACTCAGATTTACGGGTTTCATTCGCTCGTAACCATTGGTCCGAGAAAGAGGTTGCATTATATTTTTAGAGACGCGTTTTACAAATTTAATAGCAACAAAAAATGTTGAAGGATTTTTAAACTTTGATACATATACAGTAATTTATTTTAATACATAATTAATTATTACATAAACTGAAGCATATTTCACTAAACAAAAAGTTAAATAGAATGTCAGGGTATATAAATCGATCTTATTCTTATGAAGATTATAGTCACTGAGAAATTTGAGAAAAAGTAAAAGATCCCACCCCGAAATTCGCCCCTGGGGGAATACCCCTGGTTGAGAAACACAGCGATAGCTTATGTGAAAATTTTGTGAATTATTGTTATTAAGGCCATTCTTTACTGATAAGCATTAAAGTTAGCTTAGTTGATACCCATTATTTTTTTTATAAACAATGATATTAATATCCACCGGCCTAGAGATCGAAAGTCTTATAAAGAAAATATGCCGCTCGTCAGGAATCGAACCTGCATTCTATTTTCATTCTGAGAAATCACTTTCAAATTTTCGTGTTTTACCATTAAATCACAATAAGCCATGCCAGCAAAGAAAGGCTCAATTATGTCAGTTCTTCCTCGTTCCAACAACTGCTCGCCCACTTACGCATCCAGACGTGGTGGTTGGTAATAGAAATGAAGTCTTCGGAAGCGCGACACGGACATGACCGTCTCGCGACAAGAGTGGACCAGCACTCTGAATATATACACCAACATCGGATATAGCCAATTTCCGGTTTTCTTGCCACTTGATTTCCAAAACTCCGCATCCACTTCCCTCGGCTATATTGGATGACGCCTAAATGACCGAACTTAAAAAGGAACCATTCGCTGGTCCCTCAAACAGAAACACTTGATCGAGATAAAACCATCTCATCCCTTTCTTTGCGGGCGTCCATAGTATCACATTTGAAGGTGGAACTCACTTATGAACCAACAGTCGGCGGGATTAAATTCTCCACAAGTCAGTGCAGTAGTTACGTAATTTGTAGCTCACCGGAGATTCAAATATCAAATTTGCAACAGACGTTGAAACAAAGAAAACATTCCTTTATTAGACTGATGCAATAAGAAGAAATCTGTATCTATATATCATTTTGATCGACGCAAAAGTTTTATTTAATTTCTAAATCAGACATTTTGTATTAAACTCGCCATGTTGGCTTTCCACCTTAGCAAACTAAGCTTATTAGATATCAAGTTACAATTTTGACTTTATATCTTAGCTAAGATTACCGAAGAAAAAGAAAAAAAAAACGCCAATTTAGTCTCGTGAACTTAGGTTATCAAAATTTAAAGTCGCCAGTTTGGATTATTGTTATTATCTTATTAAGGTAAGCGTATTAAATATCAGGAAAAGACGCCAGTTGAATTCAGTTGTAAATGGTCTGTCTCCCATTGAAAACGATAATTTCGAAAATTTCACACGATATCTCTTGGCGGAGAGAAAAAATTATTTCGATTACACTTAGTCGATAAGGTGTTTTTTTTTCTCTGATCTCGTTTTTTCTCATACTATTGTTCACACTGTATATGGCTCAAGAGCAACTCAAGATAGGGTTTACTGGATGATCTTGTTGTAAAGGCGTAAAAGAAGGAAGTAAGGAGTTAATGTGTTGGAGCTATATAGGATAGATAACGGTTGACTCTAGACTTGAAGAGGCTAAGATCGTAGTGAAGTCTGTTCCATAAAGTAACAGTCCTGGGGAAGAATCTCTTTGAGTGGAACTTCTTGCTTGCCAGTAGAATACGAAGGGAGTGCAGGTGGGTCAAACCTGTGTAGGTGACATAGCTGGTCTTAGCTGCGAAGGTCTGAACCAGCTAAAGAATGTACCTCGTTTGAACACCTGACATGGAAATAGAGGTAGACTAGTGTGGGGCTAGCAACGTTTCAACTGTGGGAAAGGGACATAAGGTGGAAAATAATTTATCACCCACAAGGCCACATAAAGGCTTTTGAACTCTGTGAAGCCTGGAAAATGAGGATTGGATAGTTTCAGTTCATTGGCAGCAGGACTCCATTTTTGGTTTCATCAGGCTCTTAGTGCACTCGTCAGTTTCAGTTCATTGGCAGCATGACTCCAATTTTGGTTTGATCAGGCTCTTAATGCACTGGCCAGTTTCAGTTCATTGGCAGAAGGACTCCATTTTTGGGTTGATCAGGATCTTAGTGCACTGGGCAGTTTCAGCTGCCAGCAGGACTCCATTTTCAGTCTGATCTGACATTTGTAGAGGTAGAGCATGGCCGAAGGAATCAGGTACTTACAGGAGCGGTGCAAAGAACCGACCATTTTTCCAGCATCTTTAGCGATTGATCACGAAGAAAAGAATTCTTCACACATTCAAATATTTTTCAAACAAGAATTCTTGATATGAGCTGACGTTAAAATCTTCGGCTGATTCCTGAGAATGTCGTTTTTTTGGGACGCTTTTTTAAACTTCGCAGTGATGACATTTTCAATCATACACACTGGAGGAGTACCAAAAAGGAAAAAAAAAAACAAGAAAAGAAAAAAGTCTCAATCCATCATAGCAGGAACAACATTTAACTGCAATTTTTTTTTTGCCCATATAAACAACTCCAGTCCATAACATTCCTTCACGTGCACACATACATATCTATATTTTTTAAGCTTAACCTTGTATGACACAAGGCTAACGAAATATCGGTAGGAAAGTCATATATGTGATTGCACTGTTTTTATAGCTGTTTTTGAATGCGCGGGTGGGCACCATGTAGTTTTTTTTTCAAGTATCGCGTTTCATGCCTTTACTATTCTGCCATTATTATTATTATTATTATTATTATTATTATTATTATTATTATTATTATTATCTTCTTTCGGTTTTAGTTGCCAACCGTGGTTCTTGTATTATGGGTGCTCTGCATCAAGTTGTACGAGATAAATCAAAAGAGCAATTTTTCAGAATATTTACAGTGTCAAGTAAAGCAGACTTCTGAAGCGATGGGATACTAAGCTTTATTCCGATTTTCTTATCGTAAGCATTTAAAGGATTCTGAATATGCTATGAACTGTGTAACGACGAAGTTTTAATGAAAATAGAAACAAAAAAAAACTCTTATACTTTCAATCAGAAAAAAAAGTTGAAATTTTTAGACTACATAATGAGGAAAGAAGGATTAGAAAATCTGACACTCACAGGACATATTGAACAGAGGAAAGCAGTGAATGGCCTTAGTAACGA
>OZ038489.1:91744684-91747184 GCA_964036315.1 Acanthosepion esculentum
GTGGCAGATTTGATTGGACGTAGCTGAATAATAAAAAAAAAAACTTTAAAAAATAGGTGTCTTTCTGAAAATATTGCTTATGTAGAAATTTGACAGAGGTAACAAAACATTTATCTGTTCGTAGTTGGGAGATTGGAGCGGAACGACCTCTTAATTGCTGTTGTTTCCAGGTCCACCTTGACCCGGAGTGGTAGCACCTGTTAGGGTTCCAACTATGGGAAAATAGTGACCCCCCCACCAAACAAAAACAAAACACTATGAAAGTATACAAATACCAACAATAATTTTTTATATAAAAAATACCAATATTACAATTTCAAATCAAAATGATCAGCAATAAAATTTATCTGTAATTAAAGCCATAAAATTGTACTAAAAATATTTAGATTTCGGCATGAAATAACCCATAGAGGTGTTGATATGTCGCTAAACAAAATCAACCAACCAAACAACCAACATGAAAGAACTCTTTCATGACATTAATCCATATAAAATCATACAGTTTCTTAAAGAAATCAAACTGTATTTCAAAATATAACTTCTACAAAACTATAACATAAAAGACACAAACATGTATATGCCGAAAAAGCTGAGTATCATCTACCATGTAAGCAATTGTGAAAGAAGAATAACATAGATCATATATTTTTTTTACTTCAAAACTCTTAAGAAAGTTAACTTTCGTCATTAAATAACCCATAAGGAGTTGATATGCCGTTAAACAAACAGATCAAAAAAGACTTCGTAAGCTGAATATTCGGCTAGTAAATTAAAAAAGTGTGTTGTGTGTTGATATAATTCGACTTTTTTCTTATGTTTGCCAAAGGCGTGTGTACATATATGTATATGTCTGTGAGCTTGCAGTGAACATGTTTGATGTGTGTCGTGTAAGTGTTCACCGGCGTGTCTCTGCGTTTGAGCGCGCATCCGTTATCTTTTGTGTAGCAGTGAGCGCATCCATGCCGATGTCGTTAAACCGTCTTTTCCTTTGACACCAGACACTCGTTATTAAGGAATCCTCCCCCAGTAATCATCGATATCTTTGACATGCCAGATCACGCGCGACTCTCCTCGGAATAAGCCTCAGTCGACACAGAGTCGCGCTCGCTGGCGACAGTTTAATTTAATAAGTACGGATTGTCGTCTGTCTGATTTGCACTGATTGCGCATGCGTCGAATTCCGATTAACGACATCTCAGCGTCTGCACAGATTGCGGGAAACGGAGTTTTGGTAGTGATGGTGGTGGTGGTGGTGGTGGTGGTGGTGCTGCTGCTGCTTCTGCGACTAATTTACTGTAGTTTCTCGTGTATAAGTCGAATTTTTAAAGACCAACGTTTTCGAAAAAAAAAACTTGATAAAATGAGTGGGGGTACCATGTAAAAATTTTAGACTTAAATTGAGATCTTATAACCTTGGGATGGTAACCGACTAGAAGAAGCATCACTCTGAATTCAAAACTGTGGAGAAGGCAACGGGAAACCACTCTTCTATTATTTCCAAGAAGTCAACTTAATTCACTGATAAAGAAAGAAAGGGATCTGTGGAGAGGCAGCAAAGGGGGCTGAAAAGAAAAAGTTCTCTCTAAGTGCCAAATACTAGTCTTATAGAAGCGTTCCATGGCCAAAACCCAATTACTATGACGTATACTTAAGTTCCGGGACAAGCATACATACATTCCCGTATATTCTCATGAGATTCTAGACCCCTGTAATAGACACCTGAAACTGCGTATAGCAGTGAACCGTATACACTACAGTTCAAAAGTTTAAAGCCACCCCAGAATTAACATTGGATGCACTTGATAGAACAGTGAAAAAAAAAAAATGAAAAAGAGCTCTTGGAGTCATTGAAAAAAGAATGAAATCAATTATCAAACTGATACTTTAAGAAACTTTTGTAACAAATATCAAAAATTTGTGCTGCAGTCATCAAGGCTAAAGGAGGATATTTTGATGAGAGCAAAATTTAATCATAAAATACTTTTTTCTTTTTGTCATAATAACATTTCTAATAAAAAAAAATCACGTTTCAATTTTTTAAAATCATATAATATTTTTTCTTATTTAATGTACAAAACAGTTACGTTTTGGCCAATTAAAAAAATACCAGTGGGTTCCTCAAAGTTTTGAACTGTAGTGTATAGTATGTCTTTTTAATATGAATGATACATGTATACCTTTTCTACAACAACAGGTTACTAACAATAACTAATTGTAAAATAGGACAATTATAAAATCTAACGTAATAATGTGATGAATAAAAGATACATTCTTATTGTAGATCTTAGTAACCTTTGCATTTACTTATTAACTCGACAGTGTACTTTTTTCAATTAAAGGAAGAATTTTAAGGAATTCTGTTATATTGGAATTGCAAGTGTCACTACCCTTGAAAGTCTATGATGAGCTTTGATTTTTAGGTGTGCCTAAAAGAGCAACCATTTTGAAAGACGATTATGGATAGAAAAAAGCCAATGTAACCGCACAAATTTTTCACTAG
>OZ038489.1:91749684-91757184 GCA_964036315.1 Acanthosepion esculentum
ATAAATTGACTGTAATTTTCGCGATTTCACCTTCCACCTTTCTGCTTGTCTGCATATTGATTGAGAAGATAATGACGTATGTGTCAACGTGAAGCAAATACAAGCAAACAACGAGAAGAAGCAAAAGAAAACAAACATGGCGTGGCGGTGGCGGCGGTGGCGGTGGTGGTGTGGGGGGTGACGGCGAAAAAGAACATTCGGGCTTTAACAAAAATCAAAATCGAAGTAGTAGAGAAAATTGGTTAAAGAAATGCTTAATTAAAAAGAATCGAGAAAAACAAAACGAAACGAAACATGGCGGAAAAGTAGAAAATAAGAAAGAATTGGAAAAAAATAAAATGATTTAGAAAAAGTTAATGATAAAGATGTAAATGAAACAAGGAAAAAAACAGAGAGAAATAAAAAAAAAAGAAAATATACGGACAAAAATAATAACAACAAGAGAAGAAAAAAAAGTCAGAGAGGAAGAAGGGAAAAAAAGCAATCAGAACGATTGGGTCGGAAGACGAAGAAGATAGAAAAGAAATTAGAGCAAAGAGAAGAAGATCGATAAAGAGAAAGAGAAGGAAGAATAGAAAAAAAAAGAAGAGACAGCATCAAAGAAAACGAAGAAACAAAGAAGGCGATAAGGGAAAAAAGAAAGAATTAAATAAAACTCATGAAAAAAGCCTTGTCTGTAAATAAAACCAATAGAAATTGTGTATATGTTGGTAACTTTAATGATTAAGATATTACAGTATCTGTCTATATATCGGAGATGAGGTATTATGTACACTATTTACATTATTCGGACTATTGTCTTCATCTTTGTCGCCATATTTATTACAGCGTTGTACGCCCAGGCCTTCTTCAGGTGGTTGAAATGTCGAACTGAACCCTTTATTTCGCGCACTGGGGTAGATTGTTCTAGTTCCACGTACCATGTTTAATGGATATCAGTTATCTCCTGTTAATTTCTCTCTCCAAGTTCTCCACTGCCTTAACCGGGTAGTGAACTTACACTCTTTGGGTCCTGTCACATCTAATCAACGCCTTTATCCACTGTGCCATGTGTCCCTTTAATAAATATGGCGACAAAGATGGGGACAATAGTCCGAATAATATAAATAGTGTACATAATACCTCATCTCAGAAATATAGACAGATACTGTGTTATGGTTCAATATCCTCGCATCACTGTTATGGTCCAAGGTTAGGACCAAGGAAGAACAACACGAACACAAGAGTAGGAATAACAAAGATATATTAAACAGTTTAATAATACAAGAAGTTGAAGGTCTTAGTATGACTGTCAGTCCGGTTTAGAGTGAACTACTATTGTCTCGACTCGTTCTGTCTCGACTCGTTCCACTTCGTTCTCCCGTCTCTCTTGAGAGGCGCAGTCTTTATAGTATTAGGGAGAGTTCATTATGTCGTTACAGGTAAGATCCCATAACATACTGAAAGGCCGAAACGTTGTAATAAATATGGCGACAAAGATGAGGACAATAGTCCGAATAAATTAAATTATGTACACAATAGCTCATCTCAGAAATATAGACAGATACTGAAAGGCCGAAACGTTGTAATAAATATGGCGACAAAGATGAGGACAATAGTCCGAATAATGTAAATAGTGTAAAATTTTATCCAATAAACATTTATTTTTTTTCATAATCTCTTTCCTTGCACAATGCAATTGATACATTGGCGAATATTAATCACATTGTTAAGGAGCATTAAAAATTTTTATGGAATTAAATAGAATTAAAACAAAAACATTTTTAAGTGTACGCTTTATTTCGCCACATAAGTTCTATCAAGATCACAGTAATTCTTGAGCAATAGGACTAGATAGGCTCACCTATCGTCCGGTTCACACTCCTCCCCAGTCTTTGAAACAGGAGTAGAATGTTATCCCTTGTTTCCTGTTTAGGATTGGGTTTTCGGTTCCTTCTAAAATCTACTTCAACTCTATACTTCTGACGTCTCCGCCTAAACTGTGAAATTTTAATTACTTATGTATTTATTTATTTCTCCTCAATAGGAGTAGATAAGTTCGCCTATCGTCAGGTTCATATACTCCCTCCCCGTCTTTTGAACAAAAATCGAGGTTTATCCCTTGTTCTTTGTTTAGGATTAGGTTTTGAGTTTCCTCTAAATTCTACTCCAACTCTATCCTACCAACGTCTCCGCCTAAACTGAATTTTTTATTTAATACTTTATTTTCTTCAATAAGTGCAGATAGGTTCGCCTATCGTCCCGGTTCATACTCCTCTCCGATCTCTTGAATAGGATGAAGATTTATTCCTTGGTCTCTGTTTAGGATTCCGTTTCCGGTTCCTTCTAAATTCTCCACGTTCTATTTTACTCCCAGTATACATTTGCGTCTTAGTGGCATTATCACCTTGTTTTTTTTTGGGGGGGGGGATAAAAAATAATGATACCATCCATTAACACAATACCAGACGTACTGAGATTAGTACTAAGAATTAAACAAAGCCAGCAGGTTTCCGTCGTTAATGGTCTCAAAATGGACACCTCTAAAAAATTATTATCAGAAGGTGCTGATTCAAGAATGAAAAGTGGATTTCTGATGACTTTCCGTCGGAATTCTGGCAATACCCCTCTTGTTTTGACGAGAAGAATCGGTAGGGGGGCATTGTTGCGTTGGAAAATGATTCTCTGATGTAGCTTTCCACGGTGCTTTTTTTGGATAAATTTTCAGCTAATTTTCATAAAACGTTTCCGTAATAAGGGGATGTTGTTCTCTTCCTTTCTTTCGAAAAGGTCAACGAGTAGAATGTCCTCAACATCCTAGAAAACAGTCGCCATAACCTTTCCTCGTAACCGGCTAGCTTTTGCTCTGACAGCACACGTTCCACATTTCTATAACTGTAGCTTTGCCTCCAGGGTTCTACTGGTAAAACCAAATTTATTCCCCAGTTACAATTTCGCCCCAGGAAGCCTTCGGTATTTAGATCTCACTTGTTTAAAATTTGCCATTGAAATCTCTGCTCTTGGCGAATTTTGGTACCTAATGAACAGACAGCTCAAGTTTAATTTTTCAGATGAAATTTTCGGCTGAGATGTTTTAGTTATTATTTCGCCTGTTAACCGTCAGTTGACCTCAATTCTCGAACGGCAACAATATTTTTATTAACAAATTGATGCTGATCCTTTCACCATATTTTTATTCGTAAATAATTATATAGGCCACACTACAACGTGTTTGACAGGAAGACTCACTCTACATCTTTCTGACCATAGCTCAATTAGATCTCATTTAAATATTCATGGAGACCTACCGGACACTATTCGTAACACACTTGTTGACAACACAAATATAATAGCATCATCTACATGCAAAATAATAAATGTGAAAAAAGCAACACTTAATAATATCAACTATGAACATGGACACAATATCTTGACCGTGTTTTGAAAAATGAAAACATTATATAAATGCAACAAACTATTTCTTTTTTAACAGTTAAAATATTTAATCCTTGAAAATGGCTAAATGTATAGCCGAAAGCGCTCGGATTAAAAGAACATTCAGACAGTTTTTATATAATTTATCATCCGAAAAGAAAAAAAATTATTAAATCGCATGAGAAATTGTATAAAAAACTAAATCAAAGCACCTTGTCTGTCGCATTCAATGAAATGTGCATGAAAGAAGGATTGCTGCCTAAATACACAAATCATATATATATATATATATATATATATATATATATATATATATATATATATATATATATATATATATAGAGAGAGAGAGAGAGAGAGAGAGAGAGATCATATTAGTGGTCAATATATATATATATATATATATTTTTTCAATTTCTTTTTGAATTTGTAGGTCTGATGAATTGGATCGTAATTACGATTCCAATGTAATAAATTATAACCATGGAATTTTAGTGTTTGAGCCTTTTATATTATATATATATATATATATATATATATATATATATATATATATATATATATATATATATATTGCGTATATTTTGACAGCATGTTTTCATGAAGACATGTCTCATTAAATAATTTAGACAAGTTTTGTGTACTTATTTTTAATAGGATCCTCTTAAATTCCCGGAGAAGCTTCTTAATATGCTTATTAAAAGAAGACAGAAAATTACCATGCTGAGATATATATATTCATTTATTCTGAGTACTTTCTATATTAGCCCAATGCCATCCTTATGGTGTTGTATAATAAAGTAAAATAACTGAATCCAAATTAATAAATAATAAACAAATTATTAATGCACGCATAAACACAGGTAAATGCAATAATAACAATCAACAGCAAATAATAAAGCAATCAATATTTATGTTAACAAACAACACTATAACATAGCCACAAAACTGCATTCGGATCCACAATTATTTCCACTCAATAAACCTTAGAATATATTTCTCATAATAATTAATCATATCTAGATCTAAAATCCTTAACACACATACAGGAGAACACTGACGTCCGTTTCGTACTTTTTGGCATTCAGCAGTGCTCATCATCTACCAACTCTGAGAATCGAACCCAGACAGTTACGATACGACGCAGGCATCATATCACTGAGCCAGTGAGGCGCGGCGGCGATGAGGAAACAAAGTTACTAGACACAATATAGCGCAGATAATCCTATTTCAGGTGGTGATACTTAACCAAGCATATATAACTCACGGGATTGACTCCAAGAGCAATGACTTCCTTCACCGAGCCGCTCAATCCAGAGTATTAGAACCTGGATCTAGCGTGAGAAAATATTGAGAAAATATTTATCTTTGTGTATCAGATACGAACAAATATTAAGAATATTTAAAATGTCACGTTTTTAAAGATACATAGATATATAGCGATAGTGTGAGCGTATTAGTGTGCGAGGGAGAGTGACAGAGAGAGAGAGAGAGAGAGAGAAAGAGAAAGAGAAAGAAAGAGAAAATATGACAAGGACAGAAACAAAGAGAGTAAGCGATATCGAGACAGAAAGAGAAAGAGAGAGAGAGAGAGAGAGAGAGAGAGAGAAAGAGAGTTAGAAAGAAAGAGAAAAATAGTGAAAGAAAGAGAAAGAGAAAATATGACAAGGTTAAAAGCAAAGAGTGTAAGCGATATCGAGACAGAAAGAGAAAGAGAGAGAGAGGGAGAGAGACAGAGAGAGAGAGAAAGAGAGTTAGAAAGAAAGAGAAAAACAGTGAAAGAAAGAGAAAGAGAAAATATGACAAGGTGAGAAACAAAGAGAGTAAGCGATATCGAGAGAGAAAGAGAAAGAGAGAGAGAAAGAGAGTTAGAAAGAAAGAGAAAAATAGTGAAAGAAAGAGAAAGAGGAAATATGACAAGGTAAAAACCAAAGAGAGTAAGTGATATCGAGAGAGAAAGAGAAAGAGAAAGAGAGAGAGAAAGAGAGTTAGAAAGAAAGAGAAAAACAGTGAAAGAAAGAGAAAGAGAAATATGACAAAGAGAGCAAGCGATATGGAAAGAGAAAGAGAAAATAGAGAGCGAGAGAGCGGTAAAGCACGAGAGGTAAAGCACGGAGGAAGATAGAGAGACTGACTTATTAGAGAAATAAGGAAAGCATGTGAGAGTAAGTCGGGAGAAAGAGAGAGAAAGTGTGAGCGACAGACATAAAACGAGAGTGACATTGAGAACAGGAGATGGGAAAGAAAAAAGTAGTCAAGAATTGTATTTGTTTTGGTAAATTTTTTAAATCGATTCCAATTCCCATTTGGGAGAAAGTGGAGAGAAAAATGATTCGTATTAATGGAAAAGTGCATGAGTTTGATTTGATTTTTTGTTGCGATAAAAACGCCAAAGAGGAATTCAAACCAAATTCTGGAGCCTGATGCCTTTGCTGTTCTCCGATCTGCTCGACACCCACGCCACACACTTCCTGCCGTTACCTAACACATGAACATTATGTTCTAAGAACGCCATATTCCAAAAAACACACACACATTATAAGCATAAGGTTTTCCAGAAATGTATTCGTACTATACCAGGATGTAGACAAAGGAATTCTGCCAACCACACAGACACCATATTGGTTCTTCAAAATGACTGACACAGCCGACTTGACCTGAACAATAAATAACACAATATGAACTTAGAATTGTCCACAATTTCGAACAAAATCGGACTAAATTTATGTTGGTGCGACTACACATGCGCACGAACGTAAGGTGATGGGAATTAAAATTTCCTTTTTTTTTATAGCCGATTTCATTTCGTTTCATTTTCTTTCCATTACATTTCTTAGTAGGTATCCCACACTGTGATAATAGATTTTCTGCCAGGAATGGTGAAATGTCGTAAGAGGCAGGGTGCAACATTTTACCATTCCTGGCAGAACTTGTATTATAACAGTGAGGGATAACAAAAGTGATGGAAAGAAAATGTATCAAAATGAATTCGGCTTGAAAAAAAAAAGAAGTAATATTGCCAGCATCCCTCGTTCGTGCGCATGCGTAGTCGCACCAACATAACACATTTAGTCAGCCCTAAAGAACTAAACTTGTCCCACGAAAACTTTTTTGACCTTGTCATACATTTTTTTCCAATTTCTTCTTGATACAAAAAATATAAAATTTATCTCTACACTATTTACATTATACTGACTATTGTCCTCATCTTTGACGCCATGTTTATCAAAACGCTTCGGCCGTTGTACGCTCTGGCCTTCTTCAGGTGGTGGGAATGTCGAACTGTAACCTTTATTTCGCTCACTGGGGTAGACTGTTCTCCCGACTTGGATTTTTTATCTGTGAGGCCACCTAAAATAATTGGTTTATGCAACAGACATTAATAATGCAAAGACGCTTCATCAACGAGTCATGGGTGTCTGCGAAACCATTCGATACCGTGTGGCAGTATTTGAAAGGGTCCGCCAGACAATGATCAGATGGGTGCATGTCAGTGTAGAAGTAAGCGGAGGACTTGATTTACAATGATGGCCTTTTAGGCATATATTCAGAAAAATATTTTTGGATTGTATCTTAGATTGTACATTTAACATCGTCTACCATAAAATTTAAACTTAATAACTCAAAAACGAAGGATTTGCGAACATATATTTATATGGACTGTTGTCCTTGTTCTTGTGTGAAGAACCCGCCCCCGCATCTTGTTAAAGTATTTTTGATACACCCTCTCTCTATATCTATCTATCTATCTATCTATCTATCTATCTATCTATCTATCTATCTATCTATCTATCTATCTATCTATCTATCTATATTGTTGACCATGTTCACCATAGTCTATGAATATAAAATACAGCGCAGTATGTAATCAGTTCAATGAAACAACGTTAAAGATTACCACTGACGAGTCAGACACTCTACTGAATCTGACTATATCGCCAATACCACCAGAAGGTGTTCCGTAATTCTTCAGTCTTCGATATCAAAGGCTGGCAGTGAATATTCCAGAAAAAACATGTCCGCCTTCATACACGTCGCATGGAATATTTTAAGCCTTCTGATTGGTTATGCTTCTATTGGTGAACT
>OZ038489.1:91759684-91762184 GCA_964036315.1 Acanthosepion esculentum
AAGGGAGATTTCAGAAGAGGACAAAGAAATTAACGAACGCATGAACGAACCAACGAAATAAATAAATAAAGAAAGAAATAAATAAATAAAGAAAGAAAGAAAGAAAGAAAGAGAGAAAGAAAGAGGAATGCGCGAAAGAAAAGAATTACATTTATAGCAGAAAGGGAGATCTCAGAAGGGGACAAGGAAATTAACGAGAAATGGGAAAACGAAGAACTCGCTAGAGGGAATGACGATTAGACTGAAATGATAAAAATAGAGAAGAAAGAAAAAGATAAAAAGACAGAAAGGAAGAAAGGAAACACGTTAGGAGAAAATATTATGAGAAAACATAAGAAGAAAGAAAAGTAGAGAAGAGAAAGAGAAAAAAAACGCGCGAATGTAAAAAAAGGAAGGAGATTCGGTGAGGAAAGAAGAAAGGGATTTTCGAACAAATCTCGCAACCTAGTCACGTTGCTCGTTGCTGTGTATTTCTATTAGAATGATAATGAAATGAAGTGCCTTGAGGCTATTTTATAGAAATGCTATCGAGGCGCCTACTGTAGTGCTGGCCAATTCGTTTATAATGTGAGTTCGATCCTCAGTACCCCACTGCAACAACTTTGAACCAGACTAAGCTCAGCTTAATAAATAATCTACTTAAAACGAGTACGATATTTGGTATATTTGGATATATATAAATTTGTTTACTATGATCGGTCTTCATTGAATACGCCATTGTTATACTCACGTGCCATGATAAGCAATAGAGAGTAATTAAGTAGGGCGCCTACTGTAGCGCGGCTTTTAACAAGTTCATCTCGCAGTCCAGTGCGACATTGTTAGTTTGATCCCTATCCTGTGCTCAATTTTTATGGCCTTGAGCCGAACTAGTAAACGACTGTAAAAATGATAATATTCTTATGAGAAACAGCATTATTCTTCTTCTTCTTCTTCTTCTTCTTCTTCTTCTTCTTCTTCTTCTTCTTCTTCTTCTTCTTCTTCTTCTTCTATGTGACATGTCCATTCAGGACGTGAGCGATCATAGTTCTCCATAATTTTCTTTTTGCTAACTCTGCTCAAGCTTGCTCTGGCAACCATTTACACAAGCTCGTTAGGTCGATTACGCAGTGTTTTTCTCCGTCTCTCCTGCCTTCAATCTGTCCTATGAGTGTCAAATTTTTCAAGCCCTCTTTCCTCATTATGTGCCCTAGAAATTTCAACTGTCTATTACTGATGTAAGGACATTTATCTTAAGTGTCCTTTTTGTTTCCATTTTCTCTAATAATTTGTCGTTCAGTCCATGGTATTCTGGTCAGATCCATTACATTCACTTCCTTGGATAAGGCATGAACCCTCTTCTTCTCCCCACCCTAGCTATGAGTAAAGAGCAGGACAGACTGGGTTCTATAGCCTTGGGTTATAGTCTAGGAGAAAGAAACTCTGAATTCAAAACCGTCCTGGAGATGGTTGGGCTCCATCAGGCTATCTTGCCCAAGAAATACCACTTCTAACGTACATGTGGTATCCCTATGACCCTAACGGATCATGGGATTTGCGATGGCAATTCTAAGGGTGATTCTGTGGAACCATATCACGTCTATCCTTCATCTGTGAGGAGATTTTCCAGCATTCACAGACATATAGGCTATATAGTACTATAATATCAATCTTTCATATAGGTAGACTGATATTATAATACTATTTTCATTATTTCTAACGAAATTTTCCTGTTTCTTAATATTTTGTTTAGCTTTTGGAAGGCATCATTCGAAATCCAAACACGCCTTCGGATTTTGATGTCACAATTTCCGTCCTCTGTTAAAATATTTCTCAGATTGTTTTTCTCGTCTTTTTCTGTCTTTTGCCCGTGTTGTTTCCTAAAAAAATTGATTTTATCATATTTTTTCCGTTTCTTTCATAATTTTTCAAAGTTCTTGTATTGGGAAAATTATTCACTCATCTTCTTATCCGGATCGTATTTAATTTACAAGTGTACATTTTTCTCCTTCCGCTGTTCCTGTCTAGGGATTTTTTTTAAGCGTTTTACCCCAAGCAAGGCGAGAAGCCACTAGCATGCAAGGGTTACAGAGAATTGGAGTGAGACCAAATAGGAGTGATGGAGGAAAGGATGAAGAGAAGGATGGGGGATAGATCAAGGCATCTGGAGACGTCGTTTGACATTACATTTGAATAGTTGGAGATTATAGCTATCAGGGAAACAAGAAAAAGGGGAGGGAGTTCCACAGGTCTCGTCTTCTTCTAATTTACAATTGTTCAGTTATTGCTAGACATGATTCCTCGAGTCCTAGTCTATACTATCTTAGGGATTGAACTCAGGTCGCCTATTTACATTATTTACTCCGGCTTTCTTTAGGTGATTTGATCCAGTGACTTGACCCAACGAGTTGTGCGTTTAGTAACTGGCTACTGCAGTGGTGAACAAAAACTTGGAGATTTGAGTTAAAGGGAGATAACTGAGATATCCGGAAAATGTATGGCACGTGAAACTGGAACAATC
>OZ038489.1:91767184-91772184 GCA_964036315.1 Acanthosepion esculentum
TTCCAGTCGTAATTGATTGAGCGAGACAAGCTTGTTAATCACTACACCACGTCGAAGTGCCCATAGAAAGTTGTAAACACGTAAGTCCTGGGAATGACGATAAACAACATCAGGCAGCAAGATTGAGAGTGGAAGCTTTGAGGAGGGTGGAACCACCACTTAATTGCTCTTGTTCCCAAGTCCACATTGATCGAGGGTGGTAGCACCTGTTAGGATCGCAGCTGTGGAAAAATAGCTATTCCTCAAAGAAAAAACAATGTGAAAGTATAAAATAATTTTTACAGTAATATGTAGGAATATATTTTCATATAAAAATACCAACAAAACATATTTATAGCAAAATGGTAAGCAATACAATTTTATAGGAAAATGGCCAACAATACAATTTTATAGGAAAATGGCCAGCAATACAATTTTATAGCAAAATGACCAACAATACAATTTTATAGGAAAATGGCCAGCAATACAATTTTATAGGAAAATGGCCAGCAATACAATTTTATAGGAAAATGGCCAGCAATACAATTTTATAGGAAAATGGCCAGCAATACAATTTTATAGGAAAATGGCCAGCAATACAATTTTATAGGAAAATGGCCAGCAATACAATTTTATAGGAAAATGGCCAGCAATACAATTTTATAGGAAAATGGCCAGCAATACAATTTTATAGCAAAATGACCAACAATACAATTTTATAGGAAAATGGCCAGCAATACAATTTTATAGGAAAATGGCCAGCAATACAATTTTATAGGAAAATGACCAACAATACAATTTTATAGGAAAATGGCCAGCAATACAATTTTATAGGAAAATGGCCAGCAATACAATTTTATAGCAAAATGACCAGCAATACAATTTTATATGAAAATGGCCAGCAATACAATTTTATAGGAAAATGGCCAGCAATACTATTTTATAGGAATATGGCCAGCAATACAATTTTATAGGAAAATGGCCAGCAATACAATTTTATAGGAATATGACCAGCAATACAATTTTATAGGAAAATGGCCAACAATACAATTTTATAGTAATATATGAAGCAATACAATTTTATTCCAAAATGACCAACATTACATTTCATCTGTATTTGAAGGTATGCAAGTACATTCAAAATATATTTAGTTGAAGCCATAAAATTGTGTTCAAATTATTTAGATTTTGGTATTACATAACCCATAGAGATGTCGATATACCACTAAAGAATTGTAAACGTGTTGTTAATTACTTTACTACAGATAGGCATTGAAAATTTTGAAAAAGTGGTTGTCAATATGCTAGAATTGAATGGAGTCATGGAATCATAAATGAAACTCTGGTGAAAGAATAACGTTTACGAGTAAATAAATTGGTATTTTAAGGCGGGAATTTTATTTCGGTCTCGGTTAAGCATAATTTCACCAGTATACGAACCGGACATTGGCAAGTCACGTGTGACAAGCTTTTACTAATTTCAGACGTTCCCGTTTAAATATGGCTGCGTAGTAACTTTCCATCGGTTCGTAAATATCTATCAAAGGTAGACATATATTTGCACTTGAGCCAACAACAAAGACAGTAACAGACAGCCAATGATTATCTAGTGAATGAATCACTCTATACCCTGTTATTTCCAAAACAAAAGATTGTTGAGCGACAACAACAGTCACTTTCTTTGTTTCTTGTGTTGGCCTTCCTTTATTAAATCTGTAAATAACAATTACAAATACTTGTGCAATTATACTGTTTCACAGAAAGACAAAATAGACGATTTCTTCTTTTATTTGCAGTGTCCCTTCAGGACGTGGGCGATCATGACTCTCCACAACTTACTGTAATTTCTATCTCTTAACAATGCTTACGATTTTAAAATATAATTCTGTTGTGAGGGAGAATATTTCCCTATAAGTTTGGACGCAGCCGTCGGACGAAAGACATAAAAATACTCCTACATCAAGAGGATTAACAGGAGGAACAGTAGCAGCAGTAGTCTTTGCTGAAAATTGTTGGTCATTCACGGCTAACCATTCTCTTCCCTAGTTCTATTCTAGATTATGTTTCCCTGTACCAAAAGGTAATAAACTTGTTAAACCAATTTCGGTTTTCTACTGTTGTTTTTGGTAACTCAGTTACAACAAATCCCTAGTAACTTTTCTGCCATCCAGTTACACAAGCTCGTTAGGTAAGTTATGCAATGTTCTCTTCTTGCCTCGTGAGTTAAAATTATCCACGCCATCTTTCCTTATATATCACAGAATTTACAACTTTCTCGTTTTTATTGTAAGTAGAAGTGTCCTTTTTGTTTCCATTTGACTTAAAACTTCTTGGTGTCAAATTTTCCAAGCCCTCTTTCCTCATTATGTGCCCTAGAAATTTCAACTATCTCTTTCTGATTCTAAGTATAAGAACCCATTTTATTTCCATTTTCTCTACAGCTCTGTTGTTGCTCACATGTTCGGTCTATGGTATTATCTACATTCTTCTGTGTAACCACATTTCTGTTAAGTCTCTTCATCTTTGAGGGAGTTGTCCAGCATTCACTGCCATATATGGGGAGTAATATATAATATTTCAGTACTCTTTTCTTTGTTTCTAACAAGATTTTCCTGTTTCTTAATATTTTGCTTAGCTTTTGAAGGCATTTTTCGCTATCCCAATGTAACTGAATTTATTCTATCAAGTGTAATAATTGCCCTAACCAATACATTGGAGAAACTTCAAAAAAATAAAAATAAAAATATTATATGAACACAAAAGGGAACGTTTACTAAACGTATCAGCTATTCAACGTCATGAGTTTGGCCATGATTTTGAGTTAGAATATGCTACTCTAATTAAAAGAGAAAAACAATTTTACTAAGACGAATGTAGTGGATCTAAGAAGGATGCGTGAATATTTAAGATTGTGCTGCAATATGCAATATCTGCAAACATAAATTATAAGAAATGGCCAAATGGTAACGATATTCAATGACGACAAAAAATACATGTTTGAAACAACAGATTAAATTTTATATACACAATTTACAATTTCTTTGTTTGTAATGATGTATGCAAAGGTCTAGAGAAAAAGTTCTTTGCTGTTTCGGAAATGTTCAATGTCTAAAAGGTTGTCTGCCTTTGATTGAAAGGTTGAAT
The DNA here is from genome assembly GCA_964036315.1 of Acanthosepion esculentum. Lineage (NCBI taxonomy): Eukaryota > Metazoa > Mollusca > Cephalopoda > Sepiida > Sepiidae > Acanthosepion > Acanthosepion esculentum. The sequence continues at coordinate 91,770,308 of OZ038489.1, forward strand.
TTAACTTAGACAAAAGATTTTTCTATGAAAGTGAAAAAGTTTGTTGTATGAATTTTCCTAATCTCTCATAAAGAAAGTTTGTTTCTTTGGCGGTAATTTTGACACATAATTCCCGTGTGTACCTTTGCGTGTGTGAGTCTCAAAATGCGATGAAAATTTGTTTGCTGTTTCTATTTATAGTTTTTTTTAACAACAAAATCGGCTCTATTTTTGCACAAATTTTGACTGTTTTGTTATGGAAATTTCTCGAAGCTTACTTTTATTTAACAACCAATTAAATTCAAGAAAATGTTTGAAAAATTGAAATGAGGGTTACTAAACGAAAATTTATAGAAAGTGCTTTAATTGCTAGAACATCCATAGTAAATTTACATCCAGATTCTTAGAACATTTCGCCTTTCTTAGCAGATCTTCTGTTACCGCAATGTGGGGTATTTAATAAAACAGTGAGCGAACCAAAAAGAGAAAGAAGAAAAAACTAAATGAAATAGCGAGATTACATACCCAAAACACATAAAAAAAAAGATTAAATTTAAAATTATCATCGCCGTTTCTCCTTCGTGCGCATGTGCAGTCAGATCGACGTAAACATTACTTTCGTCCGATGAAGTCCACACGAAAAATTTTCCCACTTTCTCATAGTTTTCCTTCATATTGTCTTGAATGTTAATCCTGATTTTTATAGGATAAATCAAAATGAAAAAGATCTTATTTTTAAAAATCTAATTAAAACGAAATCATATATAGTTGCTGTAAATCTGGGAAAGTAACCCGCTAGATTATAGAATGGATTCTATCGGTAGACCATAGGATGAAAGTAGGAAAAGAGGCTAATAAAACGGCAAATAATACCAGGACCTTACGCGAGAACAGATGGAATGTAGAGCGCATGAGTTTGAAACTATAGTCTTTTTCAACGGATTCTCCTCCAGCTCCTATCCCACGAACGCAGGTGTTTCTCAAGGCTCCATCCTAGGTCCTACTCTGTTCCTTATCTTCATCAACGATCTTCCTGACGCCACAAATTCCCAAGTAGGCATCTACGCGGGCGACACTACAATTTACTCCTGCCTCAAAAACAAATTTAGTGTCGTTGACAAAACTAACCTGGACGTTCGTCTCGAAAAGGACCTCCAATCGGTTGTGAACTGGGGCAGGAATTGGCTGGTTAACTTTAACGCCTCAAAAACAAAACTGCTGTCTATTAATCACCACAGAGATCCTTCCTTGGCCCCCATTCTAATGTCTGACGCTCAACTTCTCGAGAGCACCTCTCTGCGGCTGCTCGGTCTCACGCTGACTGCTGACCTGAGATGGAACAAATACATTGACTCAATAGCTTCGTCCACCGCAAGGAAAGTTGGCTCCCTGTGTCGCGCCAGGAAATTTTTCTCCCCAGAATCGATCCTCCAAATCTACAAATCAACCATTCGCCCTTGCATGGAGTATTGCTGCCATATATGGTCTGGAGCCCCTTCTGTTTGCCTCGGGGTTCTTGATAAGATCCACAGACGGATATGCAATGTAATTGGCCCTGATATGTCATCTCGTCTGGAGTCGCTCTCTCACAGACGCGCCGTCGCCTCTCTCTGTCTTTTTTACAAATACTTTCACGGTAATTGCACCGATGAGCTGCTTTCGCTGGTTCCCAGACTTCATGAATTCAAACGTCCTACGTGGCTGGCATCCCGCTCCCACCCTTTCACTGTTGAAACTGTTAAATGTAGCCGTCTCTTCTACTCCAATAGCTTCATATCTCGCACCTCTCGCCTGTGGAACTCCTTTCCCTACTCTTGTTTCCCTGATACCTATAATCTCCAACTGTTCAAATGTAATGTCAATCGACATCTCCAGTTGCCTTGATCTATCCACTATCC
>OZ038489.1:91774684-91787184 GCA_964036315.1 Acanthosepion esculentum
GCTCGTAATTTTGTCAGTTTGTCATAGACAGAAGGTTTAATTATATATATATATATATATATATATATATATATATATATATATATATATATATATATATATATATATGTCTCGTACCTTTCGTCTGACTGAAAGATTGAAATGGATATATTCTGTATTAGTTTTTCGACGGTTTCTTTTTTTAGCTTTCACATTTAAATTTCTATTTCTTACACGAACTCAGTTCACACCGGAGTTGATAAGACAGACGATCGATATCTTCGTCTGCTGAAATACGCTATTCCCCATATGTGGTGATTTGTGATTTTTTTTGAGTGGCTCTTGTGCCTGGTATTCGCTGAACAATCTAAGTAAGGTGCTGAGAAACGGAAAAATTCTGTTAAATAAAAAAAAGAAAAGCGTGCTGGATTTCTATGTGATATCCATCCTCTTTATGGATAGTGGCTCAGATTGAGGAATCGGAGAGCCGAGTTCGAATTCCAGTTGAATCCATTACATTCACTTACGTGCTAATACCCTTAGGAAAGGTATGAATCCTGTTCTTCTTTCCCCTAGCTATGGGTAAATACCAAGATAGACCGGGTTCTATAGCCTTGGATGGCAACTGTTCTACCGCAAAAAGAAATGGCAACCTACTGCGGGAAAAATCTGCCTCGTCAGTTATGTATCGCCTGGCACATAACTGACTGATATGGCAGTGAATACTGGACAGTCTCCCCACGGACGAGGAAAAAAACCAGAAGCAGCAGAATTTTTGTTCTACAGAAGGATACTGAGAATTCCATAAACGGACTAAGTAAGGAACAAGGAAGCCTTAAAGAAAATGGCAACAGAAAGAAAATTTATGCTTAGGATCAGGAAAAGACAGCTGGAAGGATGGATTGGAAAACTTAACCCGCACGGGATATATTTAGAGAAAGAAAGATAGGACAAAGCATTGGGCCAATTAACTGACCATTGCGTGAATGGATGGCGGAAAATGAGGAAAGCCTTATCAAAGAAAGAAAAACTGTTAAGAGCAACAATAGATAGGAAGTTGTTGGAGCCATGGTCGCCTATGCACCGAAGAGAAGTGGCACGTAGAAGAATATACAGAATATGAAGAATAAAATCTTTTCTTTAATTGCTCGTGACTTTGTCAAAAACACGGGTGTCGAGGTAAGACGAGTTGAAATTTCAAGTAAGGTTTGAGACATTACAGACTGCAGCACTGCTGGAGGTTTGCTGAGATACTGAAGTGATTTAAAGGTCCTTGCAGTCAGTAAATCCTTAGAGTTGATCACTAGACATCTGGTGTAAGCATGCAAATATATGACTAATAATACATACATACATTCATACATACATGCATACAAACGTGCATTCTTAAAGAAAAAAAAATAGATGACGCTATGAAAATTTTTGCCTCATGACGTAAGCAGTCCATCGTCAAAGGAATTTGGTTACTACGATTTATGGCTTGAAAGATAAGGGCGTGTTTTAGTGCAGGTTTCTCCTTAAGTTTGTATTTACAAAATAAGTGATTCAAAGTGGCGGCCTACTTTTATTATCAGTTTCTTCACGAACTGTGAAAGATCCCAAACGAAACAATTCTAGCGACGACATTCCAGAGGGATATGGAATTTGGATTATGAAATTTATGACATCATCAGTAAATAAAAGAACGAAAAATGCTGCCCTAATGAGAAATGGGCTGAACTTTTTGTAAATGTTTAAGCAAGCACATGAATAATTATCTATAATTTATTATGATCCGATTTCCCTTTCGTGTTGTGTGCGTATGATTTTTACCATAAAAAAAGTCAGCAAGTCGTGTAATTTTTTACCAGCAAAAACGGCACATCGTTGCGAGATTTATGCCAGGGAAATAGTTTTTAAATTCTTTAACTAGAAGAATAAAGAATTTCCTATCCAACATGTAGCTTAATAATCTGGACCGGCGCTAGTGTCTAAGCCCCATCCCGAAAGTTTGATACAGGGCCCTCCTCTCTACTAAAAAAAGATTTAAAAGTTTCCCAACCTGGGGGTCCCAAAACCCTTGAGGGAAAATTGGGGGGGAGCTCTTTTTTAAATTATCAAAAATCAGGGAATTATCGAATTTAAATGAAAATTTCAGTACATATTCATTAAATATTTATTTTTATAATGAATAGGCTTTTTTTTATTTTAAAAAATCTGAGAAAATGTTATTCTTTTTGTAAAAACCACCAATATTTTCATGATTAAATTTTAATCGAAAAAATGTTTAAGTCGCAAATTTTTATATTTACATAAAGAATAATCACCGAAGTTTTACAAAGATTCCAACACAACACAAATGGGATTGTTTTAAAAATTTGTTTTAAAAACAGCATTTCAGTTTCCGGAAAATTTTTCATGTGTTGAAATCTTTAAACATTTTTATTTTTTAAGCGATCTCGGTTTTATCTTTCCAGAAATGTAAAAAATAGAGACTAGAAATTTTATTTTAATTACTAGCCGTGGACTTCTGGTTAGTATTTCTATTTAAAAAAAAAAAAAAAAAATCAGAGATCTTCCTTAGTGGATGATCTTGGAATTAAAAAAAAGATTTTACCGAGATATTACCCTCTTGATTGATTTAAAAGAACTGTTCAGGAAGAAAATTACAATTTAAAAAAAATAAGCGCTACTGAATTTAGCACTTTTTCTCCCTCCACCTTCCCAGTGGGCATGGGGCTCCCACGCGGTTGAGAGATTCGGGGTAGTAAGGACCGGCCTTGTCGGTTATTATAGTTGATAATTGAAAATATAACTTAGATTGAAAAAAAGTAAAAAGTACAAAAAAACAAAAACAAAAACAAAAAACGCTTCTGAAAGTAGTCCTTTTTGGGTTCCAACCTCGTTTGGGGTTCATGCGTAGTACGCACCGCACCGGCTATGCAGATACACGATGTATATCATTAGTTGATGACTGACAATGTAACGTCAGTTTAAAAATAATTTTAAAAAATGGCAAAAACACCATCCCCACGGTCACGCCGTTCCTGTTGATAATAATGATTCGGGGTAATCATTAAAATAATTGTCTGAATTTTTGTATGCTTGTGGTTTTGTTACAAAAGCTGGAAAGAATATCATATCAACATTTAAAGAGGAAAACACACGAAAAGATTACTGATAGTGTGGGGTCTGCATCCACACCAACCATTATAATAACGATTGAATGTACATTTGTTACAAAATCTGGAAAGTATATCATATCAACAAGAAATAATGAAAAGTTTATTAATTGCTGTATAAAATAATATCCGTGATCCGTGGCTGAAGGAAAATAGGGAAATAATCTTTATGTAACTATGTATCTCTGTGTATTTTTCTTTTAAAAATAACAGTGAATAAGATCGGCTGTGCTGTGCGTCTAGACACGTCTGACACTAGACACTTTAAAATATAAAACTTAAAATTGGGGTTCTCTACATCTTTAGTGTTTCTCCTGGGTGCATAATTACGGCTATATTCCTCCGCCCTCTCCATATATATATATATATATATATATATATATATATATATATATATATATATAATTTCATCAATAAGAACATTACTTTCCTCTGATGAAGTAATTTTAAAGGTTGAAAAGCATTGTCGGGAGAGATAGTGGAATGCTTTCCTGTTGCCTTTTCCACATTTTTGAATTCAGAATTTTTCCTACTCTTAAATTTATTTACAGTATTTACATTATTCAGACTATTGTCCTCATCTTTGTCGCCATATTTATTACAACGCTCCGGCCTTCTTCAGGTGGTTGGAATGTCGAACTGAACCCTTTATTTCGCTCACTGGGGTAGACTGTTCTAGTTCCACGTGCTATGTTTAATGGGTGTCAGTTATCAGTTATTTCCGGTAAATTCCCCTCTGCAAGTTCTCCACGGCCGAAACGTTGTAATGAATATGGCGACAAAGATGAGGACAACAGTCCGAATAATGTAAATAGTCTAAATAAATTTAAGAGTAGTACATAATATCTCATCTCAGAAATATAGACAGATACGTAAATTTATTGCCATCCAAAGCTAGAGATCCTGGCTTAGATATTTAATCCATAGCTAGAAAGTAAAGAAACTTATTCGTGCCTTTCCCAATGGCAATTTCATAGGAGTAGATAGGTTTACCTATCACCGGGTTCATACGCCTCTCCGGTCTTTTGAACAGGAGTAGAAGTTTATTTTTTGTTTCCTGTTTAGGATTGGGTTTCCAGTTCCTTCTAAAGTCTACTTCAACTCGATACTGCTAACATTTTTACCTATATTCAGAAATTTTATTAGTAATTTATTTATTTTTATTTTCCTCAATAGTGACAAATAGATTCGCCTACCGCCCGGTTCACACTCCTCCCCGGTCTTTTGAACAGAAGTAGAACTTTATCGCTTGTTTCCTGCTTAGGACGGGGTTGCCGGTTTCTCTTAAAGTCTATCTCTATACTTCTAACGTCTCTGACAAAACTTTATTATTTACTTATATTTTTATTTTTCCCCCAGCAGAAGTGGATGTATTACCCTATGGTCCGGTTCGCAGTCGTACCCTGTTTTTTGAACAGGCATTGAAATTTATCGCTTGTTTTCTGCTTAGGATTTGGTTTATGGTATCCTGTAAAGTCTTTTCATTCTCTTTCACTTCGAGTAGCCTCCCTTGCATCTTAGTGGCATTATCGCCTTGCTTGAAGCGACAGACTAACCTGGAATTTGAACTTTCGCCCTGTCTATTTTCTGTATCAATATCCGTTATATTAGTAGCATATCCTAAACTAGTTATATTAGTAGCATATCCTAAACAAGTTACATTAGTAACATATCCTAAAATAGTGATATTAGTATCATATCCTAAACAAGTTATATTTTTTAGCATATCCTAAAATAGTGATATTAGTAGCATATCCTAAACTAGTTATATTAGTAGCATATCCTAAACAAGTTACATTAGTAGCATATCCTAAAATAGTGATATTAGTAGCATATCTTAAAATAGTGATATTAGTAGCATATCCTAAACTAGTTATATTAGTAGCATATCCTAAAATAGTGATATTAGTAGCATATCCTAAACTAGTTATATTAGTAGCATATCCTAAAATAGTGATTTTAGTAGCATATCCTAAACTAGTTATATTAGTAGCATATCCTAAACAAGTTACATTAGTAGCATATCCTAAACAAGTTACATTAGTAGCATATCCTAAAATAGTGATATTAGTAGCATATCCTAAACTAGTTATATTAGTAGCATATCCTAAAATAAAACAAGGAGATTTTAAATAAACCAGAAACAAAAGGGACAGTTAGACCAAGAAAGAAACAGTTGAAATTTCTGGGACACATAATGAGGAAAGGGGGCTTGGAGAATATGCTACTCACAGGATGGGCAGTGGAGGGGGATCAGGTAACCTGACTAACAAGCTTGTGTAAATGGCTAGCTGAATAGGCAAGGGGGGATAGTAAGGAAAAAAATCACTACTTAGATCAATGGGGATCTAAGCTGTGGAGAGTAGTGGTGGCTAACATCCTGAAAGGGGGGGGGTTCTTCTTCTATGTGCCGTGTCTCTTCAAGATGTGGGTGATCATAGCTCTTTACTCAAAAGAGAGGGGAGATGAAGAAAAAATGATGTCAAGAAGAAGATGATTAGGAGAGAAGTGGAAGAGAGAGGCTTTCTTTGAAATTTGAAAGTATTTAGCCAAGTGGGTGGGGTTATTGTTATAAGTGTTTAGTCATGCGTGTGGAGGGTGGGTGTGTTATGCGCATTTATGTCAATGAGATAATCTACAAGATGATAGGGAACACTTTTTGGAGAGGGAAGAAACTGATAAGGATCTAGGGAGGAAATCTACCGGCCTGTGATGGACGCCGCCGCCCGAGGAATACCCGGGCAACAACCAAATCGAGTTTGGGCCACGGTCGGACTGAGTCCCCCACCCCCCGCGATCGCAGTGAGCGGACCCACCCGTTTACTCCTGGGCGGTTTCGCGTTCTCTTTAACTCTCTCTCTAAAGTTCTTTTCAACTTTCCCTCACGGTACTTGTCGACTATCGGACTCGTCCTGGTATTTAGCCTTGGATGGAGCTTACCACCCGATTTGGGCTGCGTTCCCAAGCAACCCGACTCTCGGATCGAAGGTCGTCCGCAAGCGAATGTGCCTGGCACCCGCCGCGGCCGGCTCCGATCGAAGGAACTCCGAACTACGCGAGACGAAAACGAGCGGCTGCCTTCGACCCATGCGCCACACGTCCCGAAGCCGTTTACTTGCGACAGGATTCGGCGTTGGGCTTCTCCCGGTTCACTCGCCGTTACTAAGAGAATCCCGGTTGGTTTCGTTTAACTCCGCTTAGCGATATGCTTAAGTTCAGCGGGTTGTCTCGTCCGAGCCGAGGGCGGCGGTATGTGAGGAAATCTACACGTGGAAGAATTTGAAGTAGCCTTTGCACAGACGCACGCACAGAGAGAGAGAGAGAGAGAGAGAGAGAGAGAGAGAGAGAGAGAGAGAGAGAGAGAGAGAGCAGAGTTGACGCTCCAAAAGTATTGAATGCTAATCGCTTTCACGTATACTACAACAGGTATACGAAGCGCATTCTCTGTTGGAGAGAAATATTTTTCGGTGAAATATCCCCCCCCCCATTTTTTCCTTTTTTTATGTGCCGTGTCCCTTCAGGACGTAGGCGGGAGTTCCCATAACACGCAATGGGTTAAAGAGAGTGGGAGAACGAGTAAAGAGGCGTGATAGAGGAAAGGATGAAGGAATATATCAAGGCCTCTGAAGATGTCGATTGACATTGCATTTGAATAATTGAAGATTATAGTTAGCAGGGAAGCAAGTAGGAGGAAGGGAGTTCCACAGATGGGAAGTAGAAGAGACGGCTACATTTAACCGTTTCAACAGTTTCAACAGGTGGGACCGAGATGCCAACCTAGTAGCACGTTTAAATTCATGCAGTTTGGGAACCAGCGAAAATAGCTCGTTGGAGCAGTTGCCGTGAAAATATTTGTAGGAAGGACAAATGGAAGCGACGGCACGTTTGTGAGAAAGTGACTGTAGACGAGATGCCAGATCAAGACCAATCACATTGCATATCAATCTCTGGATTTTGTCGGGGACCTTGAGACGAACATCGGGGTCTCCAGATCATATATGACAGCAGTATTCCATGCAAGGGTGAATGGTTGATTTAAAGATTTGAAGGATAGACTCAGAGGAGAAAACCTTTCTGGCGCGACACAGAGAAGCAACTTTCCTTGCGGTATATGAATCTATTGATTCAATGTATTTGTTCCATCTCAGGTCAGCGGACAGTGTGAGACCAAGCAGGCTCAGGGAGGCGCTCTCATGGAGTTGAGTATCAGACATTCTGATGGGAAGTAGGGAGGGTTCTTTGTGGTGAGTAGAAGAGAGCAGTTTTGATTTTGAAGCATTAAATTTTACCAGCTATTTCTTGCCCCCAGTCAGCCACAGATTGGAGGCCCTTTTCGAGACCAACGGTAAGCTTAGTTTTGTCAGTGATACCAGTGGTGTCGTCTGTATAGATACCTACTTGGGAACTGATGACATCGGGAAGATCGTTAATGACGATAAGAAACGGTGTAGGACCCAGTATCGAGCGTTGGGGAACACCTACGTTCGTGAGAAAGGAACTAGAGATCCCCAAAGAGGTTCATTTTCTATTGGGACTCAAGATCACTCCAGAACTCAAGTTGAACTCATTTACATCCTTGTGCAAATTAATTGAAACAACTGCTTTAGTTTCCTTTCTTTCACCATACGGTCAATGTTAGACCCACTGGAGTGACAGGATGTAATCAATTTCTATTTTTTCCTCAGATTAGGTCATTTGCAGAGGTGGACAGTAATATGAATCTATTTTCGGAGTGTATGATGAAATTTGTTTGGCTTTGAAAAATATTGCGTCATCCGTGTTTTTATATCAGATTTTTATCAAGACCAGACACTATTGTCTCGACTGTTGATTAGTTGTCCTAAGGTCATTATCTGCTATGGATATTACCCCAAGGAAGCGTACGAAAATTGTAACGCTGCACGAACATACTGGCCAGTGAGCAAAGCAAAGTACTATAGACTGGCCCGGAAACTCTCCTGATTTAAATCCAATCGAGAATCCGCGGTCAATCTGCAAGGAACAGCTTCGTGGAGTGGACATACGAAATACTAACATGTGCACTGGGTCAGGTTTCGTTGGAAAAATACGAAAAATAAGTAAATAATAACGGAATTATTAGTTTTGTTTCAATTAATTTGCACAATGGTGTATACAAGCTATCGTTAAAGATGATGGAAAAATATTCGGTTAATTGTACCGCTCCAGTAAGTATCTGACCCCAGCGCTGTAGCTATGAGGGTCGACTGAAAGGTTGTATTCTGCTTCACTTGCATTTATTCAGTCCACCATCTGGTGTGTCTTTAAAATAACGCTTACTCTGTAATGTTGCAAACTGCACATCAACATAAGATATTATTCACATGTTAATTTTATGAGCCTCTTCTTCCTTGCTGGCTAAAGACATGCAGAAAGAGAGTGTTTGAAAATTGTCCTGCAATAGTTTGTCAATTCTTTCTGCGATAGACTCGTTACTGTAGAACAATCACGTTGTCAAAATAAGCACTCAGTTGTGGAAGAAGCTGAGAAAAGAATAATCCACCTTGAGAAAGAGAGCTATTTATGGTGCCATGGAGCGTCTAATTGTCCTCAAGTGGGATAGTCCATTGCTTGGTCTGTGATTGGCTGCTGGTACATGAGTGAAGGTATTTTTGTATAAATACCAGCTTGATTCCAGTCAGTTTGCATTGAGTTACAACCTGCTTTATTTTTGTCTGCCAGCTGGACGCTAGCTGGGACCCTTACGCCGGTAAGTGTTGTTATTCTACAGTTACCAGCCAAGGCTATAGAACCCAGTCTTCCCTGCTATTCATTACATAGCTCGAGGAAGAAGAGATCAATTCATATTTATCCTAAGAGTATTTTGCGCGTAATGTAACGAAATCGACTGGAATTCGAAATCGGCTCTAATTTTTTTATCATCCCGAGTCGATATCCATGAAACCACAAGGCACAACCCAACTGCTGTGCGTATTTACATTCATATCTTGTTCAGCCTAAAGACCGACACTCGTATCTTTACGAGAGAAAGGTCAAATCAAAAATGGTGCATTGCTGCCATATCTCTGCTGTATCTGCCCAATCCACGTCTGCCTGATTTGAGCTCAAAAGCGTCTACGCGCTGTGAGTGATGAATGATTTACCACCCTACACCCCTTTTCCACATACGAAATGTTGAGAACCTCACGCAGCTCTATTGATACTGCCATAGCATGACGAGCTCCCCTTGAACTTTGCAACTCGGACACGCCCTGCCACGTACACGGGGATGAACTATTCTCATTCCCTTCGAATTCTATTCAAACAGCTTTTTCCCTATAACTGTTGCTTTGTGGAACAGATTCCTGGGAAGGATGTTTTCATAATCAATATAATCTCGACCAATGCATAACCGCATGAACTGCTCATACAACACCACAGTAATTCTCTACCTTGAGTGGCTCTTGGACATTGTATTGGGTGAACATTAGTATAAAAACAAGCACAATAACACACACAATGTGACATATACGATCACACATATATACTAGAAATATATATATATATATATATAAAGCATAATATATTTTTTAAAAATCCACATTACAACCAAAAACGTTTGCGGTTTCTCTCTTCTTTTTAATATAAACACGTTTCTCTCGTTGGAACTACTATAACCTCTTACCCATATATATATATATATATATATATATATATATATATATATATATATATATATATATATGTATAAATATAAAAGAGTTGCCTGACGATTGCACTAGCATGAAACAGACTGTCGCCTCTAAGTGCTGACTTCCATGTCCACTTTTATATTTACACACGCTTTATCCCATAAATATAGCACACTTTAAGACTATATTTCTTCATATATATATATATATATATATATATATATATATATATATATATATATATATATATATTTATCCACAGAGAGAATGTTTCGCAGTAACACAGCTCATCAGTGTGGCTAGATGTCCGGTTGCCTCTAGCTAGGATCGAAACCCGGTTGAATTGGCGTCAGTCAGGGATTCTACCCCTAAGCCGTTGGCGCACGGCAGGGTTAGACGCAGATCGTAAATTCGTATGGCGGTTCTATGAGGTCATACTACGCGATAGACCGAATCATTACAACAGAACCGCTTCGGTTTATCGCGTGGTCACAGAACCGCATCTTGAACTTACGCTCTGCGTCTGCTATTCCGCGACCGTTATCGTCGCATAGCAATTTTCTATGTCGAAATAACAAAATATCATCTTTGTCGGTGGATATCTTTGTTTCATGCCCGTGTAACCACTCTGAGGGAGGCTCATGTGAGGCGAAAGTTTAGGACCAACTTAATAGAAAAAATATCCAAAGATTTTTTTAAAGGCAAACATTCGAACATTAGAATGGCTCATGATAAGACATAATAGCCATTCATTGTCTGCTATATTTAACAATAGATGTTTAAATAATTATCTGCTGCCACAATACACTAAATTCATGTTATATGTATATATATATATATATATATATATATATATATATATATATGAGTGTGTATGTGTGCGTCTGTGTGTCTGTGTGTGTGTGCGTCTGTGTGTGTGTGCGTAGGATGTATAATAATATCTGAAATAAAAGATTATTCCGACGAAGCCAAACCCAACACGCGAAACGCGTCATTTATAAACTTTTCCATACACACACATGCACGCACGCACACATATATATAAATATAAAAGTGAACATAGAAGTCAACACTTAGAGGCGACAGTCTGTTTCATGCCTGACGATTGCATCTAGGATGAGACAGCCTGTCACCGCTAAGTGTTGACTTCAATGTTCACTTTTATATTTACACACGCTCTATCTCTGATATTGAGCACTTTATCCCATAATTATAGCACACCTTAAGACTTCTTTCTTCACACACACACACACACACACACACACACACACACACACACACACACACACACACATATATATATATATATATATATATAATCTGCAGAAAACAACTGAAAAGTTGCAAATTTAAAAAAAATTGAATGTTTTTTTTGTGAAAGTATTTATTTATATTTTTTTATATATATATATATTTGATATTTCAGATCTGCCCCGATCTTTCATCAGAAATAAATGTATTCAGAAGTAGCGTCCGTCGCGAGACGCTGACGTCACGTGATGTGGAATGTAACTTTGTTTGAATATTTCTAACGTAAATCTAACGATAATAATATTTTAGATGTTGTTTAAAAAAGTTTTTTAACTATATCTAAAAGAAATTTTTTTTTTAACTATTGAAATATTTATACAGATTTAAAATTCCCAGGTCTTTGTTTAACCCTAGTTTATATGTGTTTAATTTTAGAATCCAGTATTTTTCTTTTTTTCTGCGTGTGTATGTGGAATTGAAATCGGAATCTATCAATAAACATTTACAGTTGTCTAATGAGTGTCTTGATTGATTAAAGTGTTCAGCTATGGCGGAATAAGGATTGTTTTGACGTATGGATAGTTTATGATTGTTAAAGCGAAATCTAATCTAAAAAAAAAAAAAAAATACTTCCACAAAAAAACATTCAAATTTTTTTTAATTTGCAACTTTTCAGTTGTTTTCTCCAGATTATATGCATATCAAGAAAGTATACGTGGCTTCTCATTATGCTATATATATATATATATATATATATATATATATATATATATATATATATATATATATATATATATATATATATATATATATATTTCAGTGAAAGGACGTCAGCGTTTAGTGATAATTGGCAAACTAAGTTAGTATCTACATTTATTCTAATGTGTGCATGTGACTTCTGTTTGTAGCTTCTCCCGCGCATGCGCTTTAAACTGTCTTTCACTGTTGGCTCGTAAAAAGCAGAGCGAAAGAACTGAAATTTAGAATGCAGATCAGATAGCAAAGAATTCCTGCCTCTTGTCATTCTCCACACAGGTGTGTCTGGTACGAAACCAACAGATGTGAATAATAGAAACAAAATAAATAACAGAAAAAAATGAAACAATGAAAAATTAGGAAAAAAAAGAAGAAAGAAAATAAAAAAAGGAAAAATTGCAGTCAAGTGCTTTATTGGAATGTTTTTCCAAAACGTTATCGTATTCATTAAGTTAAGACTGACACATTGCGATTTTCTATTTCAGAAGATGGTGCTGCGCCATTATTCGTGAAAATTGCTGTTGAAAAAAACAAACAAAACAAAACAAAACTGGTTAAGTCGAAATTCACCTGGAACGGAATTGTCTGGGTAATGATTAAACGTCTGCGCTGTTTTTTGTTTTTTTTGCTAGACTTATTTGCATTTATTTAGCCCTGGCTAAACGGCCTCAGTATTCTATGCTTTTCGAATCGGATTAGACGA
>OZ038489.1:91792184-91802184 GCA_964036315.1 Acanthosepion esculentum
GTCGCAGTATATTCTTATCTATCTATCTATCTATCTATCTGTCGCAGTATATTCTTATCTATCTATCTATCTATCTATCTATCTGTTCATATCTATGTACATATAGATCCCTGCTTGTCGTCATCTATCTATCTATCCATCTATCTACTCTGTTCATATCTATGTACATATAGATCCCTGCAACTCTATATCTATCTATCTATCTATCTATCTATCTATCTATCTATCTATCTATGGGCACATAGATCCCTACCTGTCGTGATCTATCTATCCATCTGTCTATCTACTCTGTTCATATCTATGTACATATAGATCCCTGCAAGTTGTGATCTATCTATCTATCTATCTATCTATCTATCTCTTGTTAGATAGTTTGTGTTATGTAGAAGAATACATCTACAAATCTGTAGCATGACTGATTTGATATCAGAAGAATTTTGATTTGAAACTTTTATTTTAGAACGTTCGATCTCTCTGATTAATATTCACCGCTAAAGGAAGGGTTTATGTTGCTAAATAAATATTTGTCGTGTAAAATAATATTTGTTTTTTCTTGTTTTGACTTAGTGATGAAACTAATGTCCGATGCCATTATGGAAATCGATGCTCTCGCAATAAAAATGATATTAAGTAACCGCCATTTTCATCGTATTTCCATTAGAAAATAAAAATATCGTGTATGTCTCAGCTCGTAATATTTATCTATTATTCTAAGAATTGATAAATTGTTTTGGACATGTCAGTTTTTATTATGCAAACAAAGTTAGACATTTATAAATAAGTAAAAAATGGAGGAACGGTAGAGTAGTTGATAGCGGCTCGGATTGAGGAATCGGAGAGCCGAGTGCGAATACCAGTCGAATCCATTACATTCACTTACGTGCTAATACCCTTGGGAAAGGTATGAATCCTCTTCTTCTTCCCCACCTGTGAACAGCAGGACAAACCGGGTTCTATAGCCTTGGATATCAATTGGTCTATCATAGAAAGAAATGGTCTACTGATTTACCTTCTACTCGTCCGTCATGTATCTTTCGATACGTGATCGCCTAAGCGTCTATCACGCATGGCAAATAACTGACTGGAAAAAGATGTAAGCAACAGGAGCGTATATTCGATTTACACAATGCCGCCTAGGTCTCCCTACGAGGTGGGTTCCTTGACGTTCTATAAACTACATGAATCTTTCAATTCTTGATTTTCTAACTTTTTTTTTTTTACTGTTTCGAATTATCTCGTGATTGCTTGATTGCTTTCTATTTTACGTCTTATCAACCCTTTCAAATATTCTTAGATTTTAAAAAATAATGGTTCAGTTATACAATTTTTACTAATTAACCCATAGCCGAGGGGAGAATAGTTGGATTCATAACTTTCCCAAGGTTATTTGCGCGTAAGTGAATATAACGAACCCAACGAGAATTTGAACACGGTGCACCGGTTAACAATTCCTAGCCGTTATCACATCGCACCATCGGCACATCCGAGCTTACAGCACTTGGTATTCCCAGGCTCGACGTTGCTTAACTTCGGTGGTCGTACAGGAACCAATGTTTCAACGTGAGTTGCCTCGTGGTTGACAGTTTTTTTTCTTTTCTCGGACAACGTGTTATCTCACGCTCAGCAGTTTTTGATATACTTTCAGCTGCTGAACAATGAGTTTGTTCGTAGCGATACGTTTAATGTGAAAACAATGTTAGGATTTCACTTGAAATTATAAATCAACCCCTAAAAAGATTCCACGGCCTAAGTTGGTTTTCATAAGGTTGGCGTTTGAAGTTCGATTTTGATTGTTTTTTTCCTTTTTTTTTTTTTTTACGGCATATCAACCTCAATGAGTTATTTAATGCCGACATTTTTTTTTATTGCTACTAATTTTATTTTTCAAAAAATTTATTACTGGTAACATTTTTTAAAAAAATGTATTGCTTGTAATGTTTTTTCCTAAAAATGTATTGCTGGTAATATTTTTTTCCAAAAATGTATTTCTGGTAATATTTTTTTCCAAAAATGTATTGTAATATTTTTTTCCAAAAATGTATTTCTGGCAATATTTTTTTCAAAAAAATGTATTGATGGTAATATTTTTTCCAAACATTTATTGCTGGTAATATTTTTTTTCAAAAATGTATTGCTGTAATAATATTTTACAAAAAAGTATTTCTGGTATTAAACATATTTTTAAACTTTCATAATGTTTTGACCCCAGTTTAGGGGTTAACTATTTACCCAAAGCTGGGACCCTAACAGGTGCTACCAACTCGGATCAGGGTGGACCTGGGAACACCAGCAACTAATAGATGGCTCCACGCTCATCAAAACCTCCTGATCAGGGGCCTTGCTGTCGGACGTAGGTTATCATCTTACCCAGGACACGGATGTAGTTTATCGTCATACCCAGGTGCCATTTTGATCTTGTCGGACTGATCAGCCTTATTTTCGAGGCAGGAGTACATAGTTGTGTTGTCAGTGTAGGTGACATTTGAGAGCTGATGTCATCGGGAAGGTCGTTAATGAAGATTAAAAACAGCGTAGTACCAAGGATGGAGACCTGGGGGGACACGCGTGAGTACGAAAGGGTCTAGACGAGTGTCCGTTCAGGATAACTTTTATTTCACGATTTGATAGGAACGACGATCAGCTCAAAAACCTGTCCGGAGACACCATAACGTTTTACCTTGTAGAGAAGACTATTAAAAACATCTTGGCCAAAACCTTTTCGCCAATGATAACTTTTCAGCAGGCGATTTCTCAGTCCTTCTTCAAGTGTATGCACCCCGTGGTAATTTTATAGGTAATATTTTAATTTAAATATTTTTTTCAAAAGCATATACTAAAAATACGGTTGTTTGGTTAGTACCTGAGTGAATTACCTACGACAGGCGTGTTTCACTTTTTCTTTCTATGTGCCGTGTTCTTTCAGTACGTAGGGGATCATGGCTCTTCATCTCTGTTGTGGGGCAGACCCTTTTACACGAGATGGACTCGCCCAAAGTATACTTATACTGACAGAGAGAATACCTGCGGGTTGAGATACGTTGAGTCAGGGTGAGAGATACGGAGACAGTACACAGGGTGTTCACAGAGAGTTATACGAGAGTCCAGCGAGAGAGATAATTACGGCTTCACTTACAGAGACTTGTACATATACTTTCTACTAACCCGCATTCCTGGACTACTAATCTTCACTTCAAGTTTGTATTCTTACGTTCAATACACTTATTTTCCTATTTCAATTACTGGCGTTATTTATTTATTTGTACAGGATTCCATTCCCGGAATCCACAACAACTTCCCTCTATCCCTTGCAGTTCTTTCCTTCTGCCACCTCCCCCTGACCACGTTCTGTCATCTACTTGCTTAATCCCGTCAGGTATGTCACGCGTTGTTTTCCCTTGTTTCTCTTTCCCCCTATTCGACCCGTGAGTATCAGATTCTCCAGGCCATCCTTCCTCATTATGTGTCCCAAGAACTTCAGCTGCCTCTTCCTGATATTAAGTATAAGAATCCTCCTTGCTTACATCCTCTCTAAGACCTCATCGTTGGTCACACGCTCGGTTCATGATATCCTCAGCATCCTTCTGTAGAACCACATCTCCTTCGCCTCGAGTATCTTCTTTTTTGAGGAAATCGTCCAACATTTGCTGCCGTAAAAGAGGACAGATGCCGCGTAACAGCTCACTATTCTCTTTTTCGTTACCAAAGAACACCCGACTCGCAGTAATCTACCCAGCTATTGGAATGCGTCCTTCGCCATCCCAAAACGTCTAAGGATCTCAGTGTCGCATTCACCGACCTCTATCAGAACGCTTCCCATATATTTAAACTTCTGAGTCTGCATTATTCTAGTGTTCCCGACCTGCAAATCGCATTTCGTGCTCATCCTTTTACTGATGACAATGCATTCTGTTTTCTTGTAGTTTATGCTTACTCCCTTCTTCATACTCTCCGTCGCTAACTTCTGTAGGAGATTTTGTAATTTATTTTCCGTGTCTTCTATCAGTACTGTGCCATCTGCGTATCTTATGTTAAGATCATATCTTTATACATATTTGCACAAAATGATAAAATATATGTCTAATGAAAGAAGGTGTCAACTTTGCAGAGAACTATAAGTTTACTACTTATAATACGAAGTTAAAATATTACTTCTTCTTCCCACTACACTTCTTCCTTCTACTACACTTCTTTCATATACGTCTTGTTAGTAAATTATTCTTATAAAGGACACTCCTGCCTAGCTATCATGTCCAACTAATGTAGCTCTTCATTCATCATTAAAAATTAAATGTCGTGAAATCAGTTTTCATGTACTTCCTCGCCCAAATGATACCATATTCTACGTCATGTTGGTAAAATATTCTTACGAAGGACACGGCTTCTCCACTAGCCATCAGGTTCATCCAATGTAGCTCTTCATACATCAATAAAAATTAATTTTGTGAAATCTGTTTTCATGTCCTTACCCGCACAAATGATAATTTTTGTGATATTCACTAAAACATGGTAGGCTGTTTGCTTTCATTTTTTTTTTCAGTTAATATTCTTATTATTTTGAATTATTTTTCAAGTTGTTTATCTCGTCAGCTTCTTAAAATTTTTTTCCTGCTTATTACCCTTCCTCAAATTATTTGGTAAATTATTTTGGGGACAACCTTAAAACCATTTTTCCTTTTCTGTTCTTGCTCATATTTTCGGTTTCTTTTTAATTTCTCTATGACTTTTCTTGAAATTTTTAGCCATTTCTCTCTAGTGAAAAAGGAGACATAGTTATAATTATAGCTGAGAGCATTAAAACGGGAAGTTGTGGAGTGCCATGCTTGCCGTTTTACTGAAGGAAAAAGGAGACGTAGAGGAGAAATTATAGCTGAGAACATTAAAACGGGAAGTTGTGGAGTGCCATGCTTACCGTTTTACTGAAGGAAAAAGGAGACGTAGAGGAGAAATTATAGCCGAGAACATTAAAACGGGAAGTTGTGGAGTGCCATGCTTGCCGTTTTACTGAAGGAAAAAGGAGACGTAGAGGAGAAATTATAGCAGAGAACATTAAAACGGGAAGTTGTGGAGTGCCATGCTTACCGTTTTACTGAAGGAAAAAGGAGACGTAGAGGAGAAATTATAGCAGAGAACATTAAAACGGGAAGTTGTGGAGTGCCATGCTTGCCGTTTTACTGAAGGAAAAAGGAGAAGTAGAGGAGAAATTATAGCAGAGAACATTAAAACGGGAAGTTGTGGAGTGCCATGCTTACCGTTTTACTGAAGGAAAAAGGAGACGTAGAGGAGAAATTATAGCTGAGAACATTAAAACGGGAAGTTGTGGAGTGCCATGCTTACCGTTTTACTGAAGGAAAAAGGAGACGTAGAGGAGAAATTATAGCAGAGAACATTAAAACGGGAAGTTGTGGAGTGCCATGCTTACCGTTTTACTGAAGGAAAAAGGAGACGTAGAGGAGAAATTATAGCAGAGAACATTAAAACGGGAAGTTGTGGAGTGCCATGCTTGCCGTTTTACTGAAGGAAAACAAGGCAAAGATAAAGAAAAATTAAAGAGGGAACTCCTAAGATAGATAAACTCTCGCTGCTTTTCTCAAAGACATCTGCATGAAAGATAAGTTTCCTCAACAAGAATCCCATGAACGAGATTCTTAATGATGCCTCGCACAGTCAACCTCTTCTGCATCAAATTGCTCTAAAAATTTCTCAGCATATGGCAACCGTTACAAAGGAAATAATAAAAAAAAAAACGGAATAATAGTGTTTTTTTTTTCTTTTTCTACGCTTATCGCTAAATGCACCATACACATTCGCGGGTCATTGAGAAGGAATAGTGAGAACAGCAACTGATATGGTGATTATTTGAGGAGTTCACACCACCAGTATCTGGTGTCTTTCGGTGGATGATCAAATGACAGAACGTTCGCTCAACGCCTCAGCATTATTCTGAGTCGTCTTACCAATTCCAATATTAGAAAAAAAATTAGCCACGCGGACTGAATATGTGAGTAACGACGAGGTTTTAGAGAAAATGGAAACAAAAACGACACCTATCACCAAAAAGTGACAGTTGAAAATTTCTGGGGCGCACAATGAGAAAGGAGGGCTTGGAAAATCTGATACTCACAGGACAGATTGAGAGTAAGAGGAACAGAGAAAAGCAACGTGTAACATACTTGATGAGCAAACGTAAATGAATAGCGGAACAGAGTTTAGGAGAAAAAAAAAAACAAAAAAAACAAAAACAAAATTCATTAAGTACTATAAAAGGATAGGAAATTGTGGAGAGCCATGATCGCCTACACCCTGAGGAGATATGGCATATAAAGAAAAAGCCATACACGTAAAAAATTGAAGGTTTTCCTATGAATTTTTTGATGAATCATAATTCTTAATTCATTTTAATCAATTCACCCCATGCAAAGCGATAATGCCACTAAGATGCAAGGGACTATTGGAAATGAAAGAGGATGAAAAGACTTTACAGGATACCGTAAATCGAATCCGAAACAGGAAGCAAGCGATAAACTTCAATGCCTGTTCAAAAAACAGGGTACGACTATGAACCGGACCATAGGGTAATATATCTACTTCTGCTGAGGGAAAAATGAAAAAATAAATAAATAGCAAATAAAAATCCAGAGTTTTGTCGGAGACTTTAGAAGTATAGAGGTGAAGCAGACATTAAAAGAAACCGGCAACTCCGTCCCAAGCAGGAAACAAGGGATAAATTTCTACTCCTGTTCAAAAGACAGGGGAGGAGTGTGAACCGGACGGTAGGCGAATCTATTTGTCACTATTGAGGAAAATAAGAATAAATAAATGATTAATAAAATTTATGAATATACGCGAGAATGTTAGCAGTATCGAGTTGAAGTCGACTTTAGAAGGAACCGGAAACCCAATCCTAAACAGGAAACAAAAAATAAACTTCTACTCCTGTTCATAAGAGCGGAGAGGTGTGAGGACCGGGTGATAGGTAAACCTATACACGCCTATTAAATTTCCATTGGGAAAGGAACGAATAAATCTCTTTGCACCCTAGCTTAAGTAAATGGATGGCGGAACAGAGTTTAGGAGAAAAAAAAGACAAAAATCATTAAGTACTACAAAGGACAGAAAATTGTGGAGAGCCATGATCGCCTACGTTCTGAGGGGACATAATAAAGAAGCCATACTCGTGAAAAATTGACGGTTTTTAATCATAATTCTTAATTTATTTTTTTAATCAATTCACCCCAAAGCAAGGCGATAATGCCACTAAGACGCAAGGAGGGCTACTGGAAGTGAAAGAGCATGAAAAGACTTTAGAAGATACCTTAAACTGAATCCTAAACAGGAAACAAGCGATAAACTTCAATACCTGTTCAAAAATACAGGGTACGACTGTGAAACAGACCACAGGGTAATATATCTACTTCTTTTGAGGGGGAAAAACATAGTAAATAAAATTTCAGAGTTTTGTCGGAGACGTTAGAAAACTTTAAATTTCTACTCCTGTTCAAAATTCTTAATTTATCTTTTTTAATCAATTTCCCCCAAGGAAAGCGATAATGCCACTAAGACGCAAGGGGGGCTACTGGGAGAGAAAGTGAATGAAACGACTTTAGAAGGAAGCGTGAAACAAATCCTAAACAGGGGACAAATCCAACGACTATAAAATCACCGTGGAAATTCCCCTATCGCATCGTTAAATATTTGAGCATAACTACTTTAACAAAATAGTACAACAAAAATCAATATCTGTCTGTATTTCGGAGATGAGGAATTGTAATTATTTACACTATTTACATTGTTCGGACTGTTGACCTCATCTTGTATTGTCATATCCACGATAGACGAGAGGGATGACACGTGGAACTAGAACAATCTACCCCGGTGGACGAAATAAAGGGTTCAGTTCGAAATTTCAGTCAAGTGAAGAAGCCCGGAGCGTACAGCGGCCGAAACGTCGTGAACATAACAATAAAGATGAGGACAACAGTCTGAACAATGTAGATAATGTAAATAAAAACAATCAAATCTATGAGTGGTAATGAGAATGGTAATATTTACCGTTTTCGTATAAGGAAACATTCGACATTCATTAATCGAGCAGGCAGTGCGACTTCCTGTTGAAATTCATAAAAACTTTCTATTAAAACAATTTTTCATAAAAAATCGTTTTCTCAAGCCCAGGAAGTGTTATTTTTCTTTCTAGTATTGATGGGAGTTTCCTTCCTAACCTTAAGCTTGAAGTAGTGTGGAATGTCAACATCTTGATTATGTCATTATTTTCTCTATGATTTACATGTGCAATCAATTTTGGTTGTTGCTGTTGTCGGCAGTCTTCAAGTGATGTGTTTTTTTGCTATTTGCTAAAGTTCTTTATTTGTGATTCTGTAGCGCCAGTCCACGAGGTTCGAAGAAGGATGCTCCTCGCTAAGACCTACAGGCTTCATTCGCTCGAAGCCACGTTGATCTGAATGCAAATCATTAAAGAGGTAAGGCTTTCCATTACCTTGAAGCAGGCATGAGTATGAGATTATAATCCATACTCTCACAAATTAACTGTTTTCCGCAAGTCCTTAATTTAATCTCAACCCAACGAGTTTCGTTGTACAGCTTAATAATGCTACGAGTTGTAGATCTAGGAATATTTAAACGCTTGGAAAGTGTTGTATACCCATCACTTTGTTGGTAGGCATTAAGTATATTCATTCGGAGATTCTTTTCAAGTTCGACCATCTTCGCCATGTTTGCAGAAGTACGTGACACTCACATATTGTCTTCTTCATTAACTTTTAGAATGTTATAGAATCAAGTCAATACTATTTCATTTTGAAAGGGTGTTTGTATTAAATGTCAAAATAAAAAAAAATAAAAACATTATAATTGCCACAGAAGAATATTATTTGACAATTTCTATAAGGGGGGGGATAATTTTGGACTGCGCCAATTTTTAGAAAAATCTATAACTATAAAGTTAATAGATCGAAACATCTAAAAACTTCATGAATTATACAGAAATAAATACGGAATGAACTATTTATACTAAATTCAATAAGTACTTGCAAATATGTGTATTTCCTTAGAAAATATGCAAATATTCCGTGGGGGGGGGGCGAATAATTCTTTCCAAAACTGTATAACCTGTCAAATTCTCCAAGCCCACTTTTCTCATTATGTGTTCCAGAAATGTGAACTGATGCAAAGTATAATGTATTTTTCTTTTTGCTTCCATTTTCGTTAAACTTTCTAGTTATTGGCATGTTCAGTCTATTGTATTGTCTGCATCCTTCTGTAGAACCATAATTCTGTTGCTTTAAGCCTCTTCTTCCTCTGTGAGAAGATTTTCCAGCATTCACTGCCATATAGGAATACACGTTACATAATAGTTCAGTACTGTTTTCTTTGTTTCTAACGAAAAATTTCCTGTTTCTGAATAGTTTGCTTAATTTTTTGAAAGGCTCTTTTCGTTATTCAAATGCGCCTTCGGATTTCGGTGTCACATTTTCCATCGTCTGTTTAAACATTTCACAGATAGATAAATTTCTGTAATAGGTTGATTTTGATATAACCAATTTGTAGATCGCATTAATAGACTCTTCCGTTTTGAAGGCGAGGGAAAAGTGTAGGAAAAGTTATATCAGATTATGATTGGTTTTAGTGAGAAAGGAAAGCATGAATAATATTAAGAAAGAAAGAAAGGAAAAGAAAGAAAGAAAGAAAGAAAGAAAGAAAGGGGCGATAAAGGAGGCGATAGCGATTATGATTTCTAATGTTTTTTATGCCTTCTTTTCTTTCCTCTTTCTTTTTCTTTTTATTGATTTCTTAGTCTAGTCCTTTTGTTATTTTAATCTGCTTTTTTTTCTTTCTTTTCCTTTTATGGACGTTTTTTTAATGTATTTTTTTTCTTTTCCTTCTGTGGAAAAGTTTCAAAACTTGCATGTTCCAATGTAAAAGTTTATAATAAATATCTATTGCTCTACTCTTGTATTGAGCCCTTTTTAAATTAATGTTATGG
>OZ038489.1:91807184-91879684 GCA_964036315.1 Acanthosepion esculentum
TTACAGGTCTTATCTCTGTAACCGAGTGTGGGTGATGTTCTTAACAGTTTCTTGCAGTCTTCTTTCTGTAAAAGATGCAGATTTTCCAGTGCAAATATTGGACCAATCTATCATGCCAAATTTTATATACAGTGGGTGCTAACACCGTGCAACACAATTTTTCAGTATGTGTGCTTGGTAATTCGTAGTTGGCAAGCATTGATCCTGTGAAGCAAGAATAACCGCATTTGGGTTCAGCTTTTAACTCTGCACTACATAACCATTGACGGGTACGGGTTTTTATCTACGTTAGCTTGTTTGGTACGGGCAGAGTATTGACCATGAATAGTTACATGGGGACAACTTATACGGAAATGTATAGAACATAACGGTTAACCCTAGACTTGAACAGGTGAAGAGTGCAATGATCGGGAAAGCAACCTGTTGTGAGTCGGTCCCACAAGGCATTGATTCATGGGAAGAAACTGTTTGAGTAGAATTTATATTTCACAAAGAAATACACAGGGAATGAGGGTAGCGTAGTTCGCTACAATATGCGTCGCATGGCGTAGACGTGATGGTTATAACTGGTGGAACTAAGAGGTGTATTTCATCTGTACACTCCTCGTGGAAATAGCGACACAAAAGCGAGAGGCTTGCGACATTTTTCGATCTGATCTGGCTCCTGTAAAGATAGCAGGAGGAGTAAGGTACTTGCTGGAGCGGTACTGGGGACCGACCATTTTCTCAGCATCTTTAGCGATGGATCGTATGAACGAGTTCCACTTGAGGTTTAGGGCGAGTTGAGGGAACATCCGTTCATCGTGATTGGTGAAAGTTCTGGGTCCCGTGCATTTTTTTTTCCAAAAAAGAATAATCGTCTAGACCCATCTATTTTGTATATACACAAACCAACAAAGCCAGCAACAATCACCCTTTTTTTATGCATCATGCTGTCCGTATTTCAAGGTGAATCATTTGTAATTTCGAAATGTAATCAAGCACCTACAAATTCAACGAATAATTTATTATTGAGTATAAAATAAGTTTTTCTTACAAATCTCAAGATGAAAAATATAAGATTATTAAGTTCCTACCTCAGTTTGTTCTTAGAATTGCGTTTAGGAAAATAAACACAACCAAGGTTCATGCAGAAGTGTATTGTTTTTTTAACAAATAAAAAGAAAAATTCGTGTAAGTATTGAGAGGCGTGTATATCTGTAATTATTACTCGAAAATCCAAAATGGACGCTCTGTTATATGTGCGTAGCGTAATGTAGTAATAGGCTAAAGCTGTCAGTCAGTCAGTTAAATATCAGCTCGTCAACCTCGGCTAATGAAAACTAAGCCCGAAATATGTTGTGTTGTGTTTTTGTAATATAAACCATGCAAACTGGTTTCGGAAAATACATTTTAAGCTTGTAATAATTTTACAAAAGGAAATTTAACATTCAGTAATTTTTTTGAGGAGTCGAAAGTTGAGAATTCAGTATTATTCACATGCCGATCGTATGCTGAAGACTAATTTATTTATTTAAGTTACGCAACTTGTAGGTAAATTTCGGATCACAGGAAGTTAAAATACCGATTTATTAAATTTAGAAGTTTTATTGGTTAATAAAAATATTTCCGAATTTTAATATTGATTTCGGGAGTGAAAAGATTGTTAATCCTTTTTATGGATGTGAGCTTACATATTTAGAAGTGACCATCTGCCTTTTCAAAGCTTTTGAGCTGCGTCTCAAGTAACCTTTCTGATTGGTCAACAAATGCTAATGTGGAAATTTGAATTTGACTTTACTCTGTGATCCTGCTTTTGCACAGAATTGTTCGTTTATTCGTTTATTTTGTTTTTATGGCATATCAACCTCAATGGGTTATTTAATGTTAGCAAGAATCTTAGGATAGGTTTTTATGAATAGAAGAAGTATTTATAAGAAACCGGTTTGTAGATCAGGTTTCATTGACGTATTTTTGTAAAGAGGATTTTTGTTGAGAGTCAAATATATTGCTGGTATTTTTTTCCAAAATGTTTATGTACTTTTACTATAAAAATCTATGTTTATACTTTCATAGTGTTTTGATCCCAGTTTGGGAGTTAATTATTTACTCAATGCTGGCACCATAACAGGGAACCACAGTAATTAAGAGGTCGTTTCACGCTCCTCAAAACATCCCGATCAGAGGCTTTGCTGCCGGATGTAGTTTATCGTCATACTCAGGACGATGCACAGAATTGAGATCTTAGTTTTACTACTTAAATATGTTGATTTTTTTCTACAATTGTTAACTGGGTTCTACAAAAGTAAGATTGGTTTGGTTTGTTTGTTTTACGGCATATCAACATCTCAATGGGTTATTTAATGTCGACAAGACTTTTATTGCTGGTAATATTTTTTCTTCAAAAATTTATTGCTGGTAATTTTATTTTTACAAAAACGTATTGCTGGTATTAAACTTATTTTTACACTTTCATAGTGTTTTGACCCCAGTTTAGGGGAGGGGGTAAATATTTGCCCATAGCTGGAACCCAAAAAAGGTGACAACACCTGGGCCACGGTGGACCCGGGAACACCAGCAACCAAGAGGGGGTTCCACGTTCCTCAAAGTCTCCTGATAAGAGGCCTTGTTGTTGGGTGCAGTTTATTATCTTGGCCAAGACGCCGTGCTGGGTATGACGATAAACTACATCCGCGTTCTGAGTAAGATGATAAACTACGTCCAACAGCAAGGCCTCTGATCAGGAGGTTTTGAGGAGCTTTGAACCACCTCTTAATTGCTGGTGTTCCCAGGTCCACTCTGACCCGGGGTGGTAGCACCTGTTAGGGTCCCAGCTATGGGCAAATAGTCAACCCCTAAACTATGAAATTGTAAAATTAGGTTTTAATACCAGAAATACTCCGTGAAAAAGTTATTACTAGCAATAAGTATTTGAAGAAAAAAAATTATTACCAGCAATACATTTTTGAAAAAAGATATTACCAGCTATACTTTTTTGAAAAAAAAAAATTACAAGCGATACAATTTTGAAGAAGAAATATTACCAGAGATAGATTTTTGAAGGAAAAAATTTTTACCAGCAATAAATTTGATAAAAAAAAAGAAAAATATTACCAGCAATAAAAACCTTGTCGGCATTAAATAACCCATTGAGGTTGATATGCCGTAAAACAAAATAAACCAAACCAATCTAAACCAAAGAATACATATTCTATTCATACAAATCTATCCTAAAAATGTTGTCGTCATTAAATAACCCATTGAGGTTGATATGCCGTAAAACAAAACAAAACAAAACAAATTAGCCAGGACGCGGATGTAGTTTATCGTCAAACCCAGGACAGAAAAGTAAGATTGGTACAGTAGCTGCATCTCGTTAACATGACAGCGGAATTTTCTAGAAATGAAGACTATTATTAAGAATTTCATCATTCGAAGATTTTGTGAATAACGCATAAACTTTGCCGAACCATTTGAATATTTCTATTTACTTTCTTTTCGTTTTCTGATTCCAATTTTATAACTTACCGTTTATTCTATATAAAACGTTCGCAGTATTCTGCTTTTCTGCTCCTTTTTCGTGCATTTTCCTTAAAAGATGAGAATGTACTTTATAGATATCGGTATTAGAATTATTGGCTTAAGTCTGATTATGAAATTTTGCTGATTATAGTCGCCATTTTAAAGTTTAAACAATATGGCCATTATTCTTGTACTGGATATCTATATCAACACGAATTGTTTCTAGTCATTTCTTTTGAATGATTAGAAAGACAATCAAAAAATATAAAGTGTGATAACTGTTAATAAATTCCAAATAAAAAAACAAACAGTCAATAAAAAGAAAATTAAAAGGAAAATGTACAACTGAAATGAAAAAAGAGAAGGTGAAGAAAGTAATAAAAACGACTGTAAAGCTGCCTGTGGTAAGCACATTGAACATTCATCTGTAGTATTAACCTCACCTCAGATGATGCCAGACCCCAGCGTTCATCGGAGAAGCTAAATGTGGGGTCGGCCCTAAAATGTGGAGTTGGAGATCTACAAGTCATCCGTCATCAGACATGTGAACTCATGATCAACCCAGCTGCGCCTGGAATTTACACACGTAGCAAAAAAATATACGGACAGCTATTCTCTATTCTCTTCTCTACACTATTCTCTATTCGGATCAGTACGGTGGTTACTATTCGAGCGAGTATTATCGAACAAGTACTATTAGTGCGAGTAATATTCGAAGGCGTCTGACACCAGCATTGTTTAACGGCGTTACTATAGTTGTAACTGCGATTACAAAGTCGGTACTATAACGAGCATTACGAAAGTGACAACGAGAATTCGTTCACATTTCAAAAGTGGCAACGAGTGTTCGTTGACATCCCAAAAAATGTATTTGTATTTTTATACTCAGGTTTTTATTTTACTCCTTTGCAGGATAGTACAGAGGAGAAAACAGAACCATGAAATTCACAATCCCACAATTTTTTAAGTAACCAACTGACCACTCAAGCAATTGCTTTTTTATGCATGGTGAACCGTTCCAGGCGTCGAACTAGCAAGAATGCGCCTGCTATCATATATATCCAGACCTTCTCTCATCCATCGCGCCAATGCTACTCCACTCCTCAAAAACGAGACCAGCCTTCTTCAGAAGGGAAGAACAATTCAGAATCGGATGAAGTCACTGATCCAGATGACAGTGGTGCAGCCGAGGAAAGAAAAATATACTACCCTAAAAGCATACTACCCTACTATACTAAAAAGACCTTAGCGATCTGATTAGAGATCTTAGTCTCACAAAGTTCAATGTTGAGCTTTTAGCGTCGAGAATCCTGCAGTGAAATCTGTTAAATAATAGTGTGCAAGTCGCAGTTCAAAGAAAGCGTCACCAGTGTTTTTCAACTTTTTCACCCGTCAAGATGGACTTTGCTTCTGTCACAAATGTGACCGGTCCGTTCGAGGTAATTGGAATCGCCTGTAGCCCCAGCGAGTGGCGCTTCCTCATTGACAGGTACTTTAAAGCCGTGCTGTTTCATAACAGGAACATGCATCAACCTCTTCCCCACCCCTGACTCAACTGATGCAGTGCAAAGAGGAACACAGCAATGATAAGATCTTGCTAGATGCTTTGAAATATGACGAGTACTGTTGGATAGTTATGGGAGACTTCAAAATAGTCGCCTTCTTGATGTGTCTCCATGGTGGCTTTACCAAGTTTCCGAGTCATCTTTGGCTTTTGGATCAGCAGAGACATAGCAGGACACTACCATAGTCGGGACTGGTCACAACAAACCGAGTTTGGAGAGGAACGACGTCAAATGGTAGCCCTACTGAACCCCCAGAAAGTATTGATCCTCCACTGAACTTAAAATTGGGCCCTATGAAACAATTTGTTACAGCTCTAGATAAGGATGTAGCCATCAAGTAGCTTCAAGATTTCGCCCCCTAAGTTGTCTGCGGCAAAAGTCAAAGCCGGTGTCTTCGTCGGACCACAAATAAAGTAGATTATAGAGTGCAAGGAATCCCCCAAGAAGCTCACTAGAAAGCAGCGTGGGACAGTTTTGTCGTAGTGGTTCGGCAAATTGGGCTGTAGGATATCCCTCAAAGTCCATATCCTTGCTGCTAATATTCATAAATTGATGGAGGCGTACCCAGAGGAGAAAGGTGGGTGCTTCTACCAGGATGTACTGTACTTTGAACGCCGAGACCAAGTGATGGTTGGGTAAGGAGTGTTAAATAATAGTTACATACTATTATTTTTTTTTAGTAGCAGTGTTATTTTGGCTCAGACCTTCTGAGGCTGATCTTTAAGGTCAGATGGTAGACAAAATACGGATGTCGATTTGGATTGACCGAGCCGAACGTGGGAATGACTTATATATTAAGGTTTTTCGGGGATTGCTGTTTTGACGTCAAGCTAATTGGACGCGTTAGATTGCGTTTGTGCAAACCCCTTCCCCCCCAGTGGGGAAGGGACTCTCGGGAGTTAAGTTTTACGCGTCATAAAATGTAAATGTGGTTCTTTTCGTGTCTCGGAAACTGCTTCCCAGAAAAGGTTGGGGGGGGGTTGCTGTCCCTCTGGCTAGTTAGAATATATACCCGTCGACGTGGTTAATAAACTAGTAAGATTTAAATTCCCTTTTGTTGAAGTTCTCGTTTATTTCCGAACAAAACAACTGGTGATGAACGGCAGAGTGTGTGTGTGTGTGTGTGAGAGAGAGAGAGAGAGAGAGAGAGAGAGAGAGAGAGAGAGAGAGAGAGAGAAACATAAGACCAGTCCCCAGAAGGGGCTATACAACACAAGGATCGTATGACGAAAAGATGAGGGTAGACTATATTTGGGGGCCTGATTCATGGAAGTAATTTACAGTATAAGTGTAGATCGTGAAAAACTACTCACTTCTAAATTTTTGTGGCCTCTCTTGTGTAATCTTAGAATAAATAAGCGCTACTTTTGCAACATATGTCGTTTTGTTTCTACAATAATGTTCATATTTGCCAGTTCTCCCAATGGGAATCGGTAAATTTCAGAAATATCGTCGAAGTTTTAAAGGAAATATTAGCCATTTTTCATACTTTCTAAAGTGCAAGCAAGCAGGAAATATTATTGGATTCGTGCCTAATTATCAGGCATTTTTGTAGGCGAGTTATTTGTTAATAAAAATTGCTGTTTTGTTTACTTTTTAATAAAAACATGATTTTATTTTCGGGTTTTAGAAAGGCGAGTCGATAATCATACGCTCCGGAATACTCATTTAAAAATGTTATTGTTGAATTGTTATATTTCTTTTTTTCATAATAAATATTGTTTAATAAAAAACGCCTGATAATTATGCACCAACCCAATAGTTGCTACCTTAAGACAAAAATCGTGTTTCTGTCTATATTTCTGAGATGAGGTATTATGTACATTATTTAAATTATTCGAACTATTGTACTCATCTTTGTCGCCATATTTATTACAACGTTTCGGCCGTTGTACGCTCCGGCCTTCTTCAGGTGGTTGGAATGTCGAACTGGACAGTCTACCCCAGTAAGCGAAATAAAGGGTTCAGTTCGACATTCCAACCACCTGAAGAAGGCCGGAGCGTACAACGGCCGAAACGTTGTAATAAATATGGCGACAAAGATGAGGACAATAGTCCGAATAATATAAAAACCGTGTTAAACAGTATTATCAT
Source organism: Acanthosepion esculentum (assembly GCA_964036315.1). Taxonomy (NCBI): domain Eukaryota; kingdom Metazoa; phylum Mollusca; class Cephalopoda; order Sepiida; family Sepiidae; genus Acanthosepion; species Acanthosepion esculentum. The sequence goes on from OZ038489.1 coordinate 91,814,345, forward strand.
TGTTACCTACTTTCTTCTTACAAAACTTTCACTTTTTCTTAGTAACTTTTTGCTAGTTCCATTTAAAAGTGAAGGAGGCTTTTGTAATTATACGTTGTCGCAATCCACAGACATTTAACTCTTTAACTTCAGCATCACATGCAACTCTACAAATCAATGTCTTGGATGTTACTTATAATGTCATGTGTGCGCATTATATTGTCTAGCATATGTATTCATTGTTTTACGTACGCATTATATTGTCTTGAGTATGTATTCACTTTTTGAGTACGAATTACATTGTCTTGCGTATATAATCATTGCCTTGTGTATGCATCATATTTTCTTGCGAATCTCTTGTATTGTGTTCGCAATATATTGTCTAGCGTATGTATTCATTGTTTTGCGTACGCATTATATTATCTTGCGTATGTAGTTATTGTCTTGTGTACGCATCATATTTTCTTGCGTATTCAGTATCTTGTGTACGCAATATATTGTCATGTGCTTGCACTCATTTTGTGTACGTGTTATATTGTCTTATATTTTCACTGTATTGTGTATGGATTATATTGCCTTGTGGTATGTAAAAATTGTCTTGTGTATGTATTATATTGTTATGCGTATGCAGCCATTGTCTGGTGTACGCATTATATTGTTTTTTTCCTTTATTGCATTATCAGGAGTGCTCACTAATTGATAAACGAGCTCGAATTGAGTTTTATTTATTGACATTTCTGAATATTTCTATGGCGTTATTTATTTTAAGTTATTTTATTACTTAACTCAACGATGGCTTTGAGGGGAAGTAGTCACCATAAGTACTGAATGGGGGGGGGGCATGTTTTACTGTTGAGTCCTCGAAACTGCTCCATAGTTGGCAAGTGACGATTTCACCAATCAGTGCGTTTCAGATCTTAATATCTTTTTTCTTTGATTTTATGCGATATTTTAGAAAATGTGATCTCCAGTCAAGAAATAACTAACTGGATGCACCTCGGCGTGCATTAATTAATTGTTATGTGAGCATATTTGACACATTGACTTGTGTATGTAGTTAAAATATTGTCTTGTGTGTGTTATAAATAAGAAACATGAGTAGAGTAGCGAACACTACGCTGAATAAAAGAGAAAGAGCCAAAAATGCTTAACGGAAGTTATAGAAGAAGAAGAAGAAGAAGAAGAAGAAGAAGAAGAAGAAGAAGAAGAAGAAGAAATAGAAGAAGAAGAAATAGAAGAAGAAGAAGAAGAAGAGGAAGAAGAAGAAGGAAGAGGAGGAAAAGAAGAAGAAGGAGGAGGAGGAATAGGAAGAGGAGGAGGGGAGAAGAAGAAGAAGAAGGAGGAGGAGGAGGACAAGAAGAAGAAGAAGTAGGCGAAGAAAAAGAAGAAGAAATAAAAGGTAGACTAGAAAGAAATGAAAGAAAATGCCAATGGTGCGAAAAATATGAAAAAGGAAAGAAAAAAGAAGAAAAAGAGCGAGTAACTTTCTGTATTAAGAATTTCCGCCTAAATTCTTATTCGCTGTAAGGACATAGATCTCCTCACTGCAAAAAGAAAAGAAAAACGCAAGAGGTTGATTATTTTTGTGTTGTTATGTATTTGTTTTGCCCCTGTTCCTATGGGCAGGAAAATAAGACAAAAAATATATACCAATGCCGTTTTAAATTATAAGCACAGAGTTGGGCTAGAATTCGACATCAAAGACGCTGAAGAATCTGTTGGAATTGTTGGAAGTATTTTTGCCTGTTTCTCTTTTTTTTTTAAGCATGACATTCTTTTTCCGAAGAGGTTAAACGAATAAAGTTATGCAGAATTAGCTAACGGCAGCCAATCGATTATGCGATGACAGCCACTGTCTCGAAACAGCAGAACGATTAATCGCAAGAGTTTATTTTGCTCGGGTAGAGGCAAAAAATGGTGGTTTAGAAATTTCAAGAAGTCCTCGGCGACTTTTAGCATTGAAGAAAAATGGTGAGATCTTTTTGTTTCTGTTTTATTATACAATACGCCGTACAGATTATCATGGGGTTACATCTAAAAGCCCTGGGTGTAAAATGTTTATATAAAATTCACCTCACACAATACTCTTTAACCACTTCCTAATTGACAACTGTAACCATTATCTTTTGGTAGCTGCATGACTGCGAACATGTAGCGTTGTGTAAGTGATTAATGACAGCCACCGTGTCGCCAATATTTAAAGAATATCAGAAGCCGACATTCACTGAATAGAATTTGCCATAAGAGGAAACTGCTGGAAAAAGTCATATTTGTGACTCATCAGCAGGCAAGAAAACAACAATAAAATTGGAATGAAAGGGAGAAAATATATATGTGAAATAAACATTAAGCTTTATATTTTTATAAATCACGAGCAGGCATTCGCTCGCCCGATCGCTATCGCTTCGCAAAGTAAGATAACATTCACGACTTGAAATCTTGGAAACAAAAATTTTAAATGAACATTTAATTCATAAATTGGCTTGTTATAGTCAAGGAAAGTTTTACAAATAGATGCCAGCTCGTTGAAGGCCAAGTAAAATGCAAATTTTAAACACGTTTTTTTTTGCACTATATAAGACGATATTCCTAAACAGAAATATTTTTGACATGAAAATAAAAAAAACTCGAATAAAAGAACAGTAATGAAGGACCTGTTAATTAATGAAATAAACTTTTTAAAAAAAATCAATATGCAAATTAGTTAAACTTGAAGAGTTATATTACCTAGACGTAGATAAAATTTAAATACAGATATCGAGTTTTAATGTGTATCTATTTTTTTTTAAAGCAATTCACGGAGTGCCACTAGCACGCAAGGGGTTACAGAGGATTGAGAACAAGAGTAAAGAGGCGTGTTTGAGGAAAGGAAGGACGGGGAACAAGCTCAGGGTGTCAGATGTCGATTGACATTACACTTGAATATTTGAAGATTGTAGTCATCGGGAGAGCAAGTATGCGGAGCGGAGTTCTGCAGACGGGAAGTGCGAGATAAAAAGCTGTTTGAGTAGAAGAGACGGTTACATTTGACTGTTTCGACAGTGAAAGAGTGGGACCGACATTCAGGCTTAGTAGCTCACTTAAATTCATGCAGTACGGGAGCCAGCGAAAGTAGCTCGTCGGAATAGATGCCGTGAAAATACTTGTAGAAGAGACAGAGGGAAGTGAAAGCATGTCGGTGTGATAGCGATTGTAGACGAGATGCCAAATTAGGGCCTATCATCTTGCATATTCGTCTCTGGATTTTGTCGAGGACCTAGAGACGTACAGTGGGAGCACCAGACCATATATGATAGCAATATTCCATGCAAGGACGAATTGTTAATTTATAGATTATTATAAAATGGAGCTGGGACTTTTTAATCTCAGTTACAGGTGGGTTTGATTTGTGTTTGTTAATTTTCTGGTGTGCTTTTGTATTATTTGTATCATGTCCTCGGCGCAATTTCAGGTGATTTTTACTATGTTTCTGTTGAATATCTCGTGGAGAGTGTTTGATGGGGTGAGGTGTTTGTGCATGAGTAATTGATATTTTTCCTATATTATTTTTTGTTGTACGGTAGGTGTAAATCCTCCTACAGTAGATCAATCTGGCACTGGAGGATGTTCCAACGCTCTGCAAAGACTGCGAGTACTGGATGGACAAGGTGGCTCTCGCTGCTTCAACGCAATCATTCATGACATTTAACAGGAGCAGCAGCCCGAAAATATGACATTACTTTCCGAGTAAAATGGATGCCTTCCGAAAGTTTTGATAAAGCGGGTGACATTTTATGTATGAAGACCGTAATATTCATTAGCAATGGTCACGCTCTACAAGAGCTACCTAAGGTAGAGGGTTACTGAAGGCGGTTGCTGTGTGAGCAGTAAAATTAAGTGATGCAGTTTATGTGGATATGTGGTAAAGATAACTGTTAGCACTAGGCTAGAAGAGGTTAAGATTGTAGTGGTTGGAAAAGCACTCTCCTGGGATTCCGTTTCACAAAGCAGCAGTTATTGGGAAGAAGCTATCCGCGTGGAACTTAATCCTTAATAATGGAATACGAGGGTAAGAAGGTGGTTCGCCTCAATTTATGCGGTATAGAAGGTCTTAAGTGTGAGGGTTATCCAGCGGTATGGAGGCTTGCAACTTTTCGTCTCTGGGAAAGAGGTTGTAAGGTGGAAAATAATTCATCACCCACAAGCACAAGTAGATGCTTTTAGACTCGACTAGAAAGTTAAGACTAGGCAGCACCAGCTCATATGTAGCAGCAGTATTTAATTTTCGGTCTGATCTGGGTCTCGTAAAGGTAGAGGATAAGACGGGGAGCCAGGTACTTACCGGAGTGGTACAGAGAACCGATCATTTTTTAATGGATTCTATGCACGGGTTCCACTTCAGTTTTGAGGTTAGCTTACGTACTAATAGGCAATGGGGCCTCCTTAAGAGAACAATCATTTATCGTGATAGACAAAAAATGACACTGTTACTAGCAGATAATAATAGTACTTAGAGTCTGCTCAGTGATGATTGAACATTAAAAGTTTGGCTTTTGGGTATTGAATGCGACCAGCTAGGTTTTTTGTCCCTTTCAATAGTTAAATCTAATTCAGAGGAGAGATCAGCTCTGATCATCTAGAATTTTACCGCTCTATCCTCGGCATAGATACTCACAAGAGATCGGATTATGCTCTTATGTATAGCTGGCCACTCGTATTCGATGATACTCGTCTACTAAGGCGGCTAGCAAATCCCTATTACAGACGCTTACTCAGGCGCATTTGTGTTTATTCAACACCCACAGAGCCCACCAGTTTTATGCCGAGCGGACCTTAGTTACAGTTCCTGGGAAAGAGCGTGTTATTTAGCGTGATCAACAATTTGAACAAGGCCCAGCTATGGACAGCCCCCAATTTCTCTCACAAAGCTTGGGTCAACCTTTCAGTCACTTCCCAAAGGTGCCACACGCTGGGATTCACACATCCAGTTGTTTCTAAGTGGTTTTATTATCTGCTAGTAACAGTGTCATTTCTTTTCGTGATGTGTGTCCGCGTTTATAATTACTATTTCGCCAACTTTTCAGGCGTTGAAATGACGATGTTGATAAGGCTTGTCAATTTACTGAGAGCATTAATATATCGTTTGGGGAGACTGGTTTCTTCATTGCCTTTTCGGTTAGAAGTCGTAAAAATTATGCCTTGTATGCGTCATTTATTGATGCCAGGGTCTTGTGATTGCAATTTCGAATAATAGAATCGGTATGTTTTTAGTTCATTTTGCAATCTCAGTAGCCAAACCGAGGGCTTCGATCTCCATGGATGTGACAGATCGACATTTTGCCACAGGACATTAAATTTGATAGCTTATATATTATTAGATTTATAAGGTTTGCTTGGACAGCGAGTATTAATTGAAACTGACTTGATTTAAAAGAAACGACAAGGTCTGTCTGTTTGTTTAACTTTTATTTTATTTTTCTAATTTTCGAATAGGGTGTTGTGTATTGAGCTCGAAACTGAATAAACTTTCCGAAGTTCACATTCTGTCATTGTTTGTTCAAGTACTTTCGACCATCTTAGTCATTTTCTAGAACCAATGTGGTCACTGTGTGTTAGTCAGAATTCCTTTGTCTCCATTCTGATATTCTTTGGAAGGTTTGAACCGTGAAATAGTCTACTGAGGAAACATCACGTGTAACGGTTATTGTGAGTGAGGCCTCAACAAATAAGAATGCGATGATATATATATATATATATATATATATATATATATAAAACTAGCCGTTAGAAAAAATAAATAAAGATAATCAATCCAAATAAATAGAGGAAGTAATAAACAAATTAAAACTGTTCCCGCCAAAATAATAGTTAGAACAAACTACAACAATCAACCCCAAAATTGAACAAATAGCTTTAATTATCTTCCCAAACAAAAACAAAACTATTAAATAAGCTATATAAACAGATTTTTACTACGTTAATAAAAACACCGATCTAAATAAAAATTAAGAATTAAAAAAAATTTATAAGATAAGAAAAAAAAATAAAATAAAAACAAGCAAAATAATTTAACCCAAATAAATAAATAAACAAATAAACGACTTCCGGTAAAATAACCGCCAAAATAGACTACCCACAATGCCCCACTAACCGGTATATATAAACAGCCGAGAAAAATAACAGCACTCGTGGCCTGACGATTGCATCTAGCATAAAACAGACTGTCGCCTCTAAGTGTTGACTTCTATGTTCACTTTTATATTTATACACACTCTATCTCGGATATTTAGCACTTTATCCCATAAATATAGACTATATTTATTCATATATATATATATATATATATATATATATATATATATATATATATATATATATATGTATATATATATATCTTACAATTGGAATTAAAATATCTTAATTCCAATTCTAAGAAAAACTTTACTCTGTTTAATAAAAATATTTAGCGCTCTTTGTGAGTCAGTTTTAATATTTAATATTTAATATTTCAAATTCTATATTGTGTTAATAGGACTTGGTTGGATTCTACCAACGGATTACTACCGATGCGTTTGTTTACATTTGTAAAAACAATACGCTAGATTTGGCTTATTTGTTCTGTCGAGTGAAGATGGCTTAGTGATAGAAGCTCTGACTGACACCAAATCGGTTGTGTTTCGATCCGGGCTTGAGGCATTCGGTTGTCTAGTTGAGGATCTGTGAAACAGTACTGTCTAAGAAAAAAAAATATATTAACTACTTATATATACTTCAGTTTACCGTCTTGTGTGGTCAATTATATTTTAATTAATGTGGGCTGCTTATTTTGTATATCTTTTAGTGTTTCTTTGCATTGGGTGCTTTAGAGAATTTTTTTTTATTTACTAATATCTGTCTTATGTTGACAGTTATAATTTGGTCGTTCATTATGTGATGGCCGATATGTGCATGGATTGCACTGAGTTTCGACAGGTGACAAGTCAATCCTCAGAGAGTGTGATGCATGTATAACCGATGTAAGAAATTTTTGATTATTAATGTTTATACTGTTTGTTTACTACATTGTCTGCTTTACGTGTGAGTATATTTGCTCTCCGTTTTGCTGGGATTGAGCAACAACAAAATCTATAGTACTATTATTCGAAATTACAGTAACAATGACACCAATTTAACTAAAGAATTTGTACAAGGTGTAATCTCTACTATAACCAAGCAAAAAAGAAAGAAAGAAAAAGATAAACCACTCTACGTAAACGGTATAAAAACTAATGCAATATTGACATAGAAAAACGAACAAAGACACTCAGACTATAACTAATCTGGACAATGAAGCAAACGCATGGAGATGTATTCTCAAACGATCATTTATATTTATTGTAGCCTTCCCTTTTTGAGGTTGAGTTGAAGTGATGAACATCGGAGTGTTATCAACCGGCGGTCACCACATATCTTATTTGCTTGTCATGAATCACAATAGAGTGAGGCTTTGGCTCAACAACGGGGCATCGTGCCGTGTCTCATTCGTCAGCGATCTCCAAATATTTCACGCACGAGACCCACACATCTTGACCTTCTTATGTTTTCTTGCTTTCGTTCCTCGGAGGCTTTCCACTTCCTTGCTCTCAAGGCTCTTCGCACCCTTACTCTCCGTCTTTCAAGGCTTTCCACTGACTTGTCTTCATCCCCATCTTCCACCCGCAACTCCGTTAATGTACACATCTAAGTGCTGAGTGGTCGAGGACTCGAAAATGGTTATTAAAAGTCGATATTAAAAAAGAAAGAAAAATGAAAGAAAACGCAGATAATTGATAAAAGTGAGATATAAAGAAGAAACTAAGTAAATATAGAGAGTGGGTAGAGATAGCCAGAAATAAAGGGAGGAGAGGAGAACAAACAAAGGAAGAGGTGGAAGAAAAGCAAGGGAAAACACGAAAGGAAAGAAAATGAAATAAATTCATAAAAAGGAGAATTATAAAGAGAGGGTCCAGATAGGAAGAAAGAAATAGAGAGAAAGAAAGAAAGAATACAGCAAACGGATCAGAGAGAATGAAATAAAGGAAAAAAAAGAAAGAAAGAAAAAGAAAGAATGGATGAACGGAAAGATAGAAGAAATTTATGAGAAAAAGGCGGCAAAGAAAGAAAAGAAAAAAGAAAAAGTAAACTGAAAGAAATTCAGAAAAATTAAGCAGAAAGAAATACCGAATGTGGGTAGAAATAGAAAGAAACAAACAGAGAAAAAAGAGAGAAGGAAAGAAACAGAGAAAAAAGAGAGAAGGAAAGAAACAGAGAAAAAAAGAAGAAAACAACGAGAAAAAGAAAATGAGGAATTAAAAAAGAGAAGAAATCAAGAAGAAAAATGAAAGGAAACAGAGAAAAGAAAGAAAGCGAAATAAGATAATTCAACAAATATGAATAAAAGGAAGTTAAAGCAGATACAAGAACAACAAAGAAAAAAAGAAAAAGAGCGAAAAAAAGAAGAAAAGAGATAAGAATTAAATAATAGATGGAAAGAAGAAATTCAAGAAAGAAACAAAGCGAAAAGAAAATGGATAAAAAAAGAGAATAAAAGAAAGAATAAAAGAATTTTCCTTTAGAAAATAGAAAAAGAAAATCTAGAGAAAAATGCAAAAAATTTACTACAGTAGAAATTAAAAAATACAAAAAGCAGAAATTAAAAGAAAGCAAAAGTAGAAAAAAAGAAAGAAAAAACAGAAAGAAAAAAGAAAGAAAAAGAGAAAAAAGCAGAAATTAAATAAAAAAAGTAGAAATTAAATAAAAAAAGTAGAAATTAAAAAAGGAAAAGTAGAAATTAAAAAATAAAAATGAAAGAATAAATAGAAATTAAAAAAAAGACAAAGTAGAAATTTAGAAAGACAAAGAATTGCTGAATAGCGACCATACGAGAGAAAAGAGAAAAAGAAAAAAATTAAATTTAGAGATGGACATTAAGAAAACACAGAAAGAAAGAAAGAAAAGAAACAAATAATAAAGATGTAAGAAAAGAAAAGAAAAGAAAATGAAGGCAAAAGAGAGAGAGAGAGAGAGAGAGAGAGATAGAGAGAGAGAGAGAGCGAAGAAAAAAGAAAGAAAACGGAAGACAAAATCAATTAAGAAAAGAAAGAAATTCAAGAAAGAAAACAATGAATAAAATAAAAGTGGAACTGATGGCTCACAATGGATCAATCATTTCGAAGAGTAACAAAATGCAGGACGCTGTGGATACCGTCATAGACAACCTCCTAAAGTCGCAGAGTACATAAAGAGAGGGGGACCTCGACGTGGTGCAATGGTTAGCAAGCTTGTTTTGTTAGATTTGTTACAACTGAAAAGTTGGATCCTCACCAGGTGCTCCTATATATCTGCCCTTGTGCCATATCTAAGCTACGCTGAGAAAATAAACGGTCACAATTTCTGTATTATGTACACAAAAATCTCGAGTACATAGAGAGAGATCATTAAATGCTCCAAAAAACATAAAATATGCAAAGATAACATTGGTTATTACACTTTTTGGTGATTTAGATTTAAGTGCTGTTAACAAATTAGGAGACGATATTACTGAAAATAGAATATTTCATTGCTTAGGTTAGGTTTTGTATGGTTACCTTACAAAAAGGTAAAAAACAATAATGCACAGAATAGACAGATTAATTTCAAACCAGTATCACGGGGATTCGACAAAAGACAAGAATAATAGTCATTTCTAATGAGTAGCGAAAGGATCCTGATAGTAGACAAGAATAATAGTCATTTTGAACGGGTAGCAAAAATCTCTCAAAAGAAAAGAATAATAGTCATTTTTAAAGAGTAGCAAAAGGCTCTGGAAAGAAGACAAGAATAATAGTCATTTCTAATGAGTAGCGAAAGGGTCCTGATAGTAGACACGGATAATAGTCATTTTGAACGTTTAGCAAAAGGCTCTCAAAAGAAGACAAGAATAATAGTCATTTCTAACGAGTAGCGAAAGGGTCTCGATAATAGACAAGAATAATAGTCATTTCCAACGAGTAGCGAAACGGTCTCGATAATAGACAAGAATAATAGTCATTTCTAACGAGTAGCGAAAGGGTCTCGATAATAGACAAGAATAATAGTCATTTCCAACGAGTAGCGAAAGGGTCTCGATAGTAGACAAGAATAATAGTCATTTCGAACAAGAAGCGAAAGGGTCTCGATAGTAGACAAGAATAATAGTCATTTTGAACAAGAAGCGAAAGGCCCTCGAAAGAAGATATAAAATAATTGTTATTTCTAACAAGTAGCGAATGTGTTTCGAATAGACATTTCTAACGAGTGGCGAAAGGATACCGATAGTATACACGAATAATAAACATTTCTAACGAGTAGCGAAAGGTTCTCGAGAGAAGACAAGAACAATAGTTGTTCCTAACGAATAGCGACAGGGTTTCGATAGTAGGCAAGAATAATAGTAATTTTTAACGAGTAGCTAAATGGTCTCAATAGAAGACAAAATAATAATTATTTCTAATAGTTGCACGGGACTTCAATATATAACTTTTATATATAGTGAACAGTGATTTTATAATTTTGAATGTATTTGTTTAGTGGTGGTCATACACTCTCACGAATCGACTTCCAGTATATATATATATATATATATATATATATATATATATATATATATATATATATATATATATATATAGAGAGAGAGAGAGAGAGAGAGAGGGTGAGATAGATAGATAGAGAGACCGATGCAGAAGCAATTTGTTAAATCAATCTCTTACCCTGCCTCTCTCCGAAACATCGACCAAATCTTTTGGATATTTTTCTATTTATTCCAAATTAGATTTGCTTTTACTCCCCGCCATGTTTTCCTGTTTTGCTGCTTCCTATAACCAATATCATCATTTTTATCTCACGTATCTTTTCTTACTTATCATTTGGACAATCACCGCCATTAATTGTGGCCTCGCTGATAGCTCACTACCGATTAAATAATATTATACGCCGAGACAAGTCTGGCACAATGCTGCAATTTTGAGGCGCTCAGTAATCTTGCCGACCAAAGGTCATCACTCACAGAATCAGTAAGGTACTAGACAACAAAGACGATCGCATTAGATATTTAAAATGTATTTGACAAGGTGTGGCATAACGGCTTATTACAGAAGCTCTCTAGCTATGGAATCATTGAAGGAGTCTTCTCAATATCTGTCTATATCTCTGAGATGAGGTATTATGATCATTTACATTATTTACATTATTCAGACTGTTATCCTAATTTTCATTGCCATATTCACAACGTTTCGTACGTTGTACGCACCGGCCTTCTTCAGGTGATTGGAATTTCGAACCGAACCCTTTATTTCGTCCACCGGGTAGATTGTTCTAGTTCCACGTGACATGCCACTTCCGGATGTCTCAGATATTTCCCTTTAACTTTATTCTTCAAGTTTTTCTCGGTCACCACTGTTGTAGCCTGGTATTGATCTCACAACTTTTGGGGTCTAATCACTGGAACTAACCGACGCCTTTAACTACGGTTACTGAGACATTAGACATTATTAAATATTTATAGATATAAAGAAAATAAAAATATACATAAATGTATATAAAATATAATTGATAATTAAAATATGTAATTACAGAAATAAAAAATATACCCTATAAATATATATATTATGAAATGGACGAAGTCCGACAATTATTTTAATATATTTTATTGTTATACGTTATTTATATAGACACAAATATTTAAGTAAATGCTCTGTTTATAATAAACAGTATTAACAACATTTACCGGCCTGGATGTCCGAGAAATTTCATAGAAAATATGCGTCCTCGAACAGGAATCGAACCTGTATCCTACACGGAACCGTCATATAGCCTGCTATACCAGTTTAGCTACGAATGATGCGTCTGGTTAACCAGGTAATTTGTTTACATTAAGATACTCTTCGAGCAGATATGAACGTTTGAAGGAAATTATGGGAAATTGTAGTTTAAAAGCAATAATTCGACCTTGCTCCTTGTCTTATTTCTTCTTTTATGTGCCGTGTCCCTTCACAACGTAGGCGATCGTGGCCCTCTACATCTTCCTGTCCTTTGTAGCTCTTAATAATTTTTGTCTTTTTATTATTTCTCCCAAACCCTGTTCAACCATCAATTTACTCAAGCTCATCAAGTATGTTACGCGCTGTTTTCCTCTGTCTCACTTTCCCTCTGTCCCACTTTCCCTCTGTCTGTCTTGTGATTATCAGATTTTCCATGTCCTCCAAACGTGTCCCAGAAATTTCGACTGCCTCTTCTTGATGTTAAGTATAAATTTCCTTTTTTTCTATTCTCTCCAACACCTCATCGTTGCTCACATGTCAGGCCCATAGTATCCTCAGCATTCTTCTGTAGAACCACGTTTCTGTTGCTTCAAGTCTCTTCTTCATATTTGAGGATACTGTCCAGCATTCGTTGCCATAAAGGAGGACATATATCACGTAACAGTTCAGTATTCTTTTCTTTGTTTCCAACGAAATTTTCCTGTTTCTTAATACTCTGCTTAGCTTTTCGAATGTATTTCTGAACATGCCAATGTATCTTCTGATGTCAGTCTTCTGTTAGAACAATTCCCAGATATTTAAATTTCTGTACCTGTTTGATGTTTTTTTATTCCCGACTTGTAATTTGCATTTTGGGCCCATCCTTTTGCTGATGACCATGAATTCTGTCTTCTTGTACCGCAACATTTCTTTTACAGTAAGTTTCACTGTACATGGCTCGAGACCACTTCAGGTAGAGGGTTACGTTAAGGGGGTAGATAACGGTTAACTCTAGCCTTGAACAGGTTAAAATTGGAAACATCCCCTTGAGAGTCTGTTCCATAGGGCAGTGGTTCACGGGAAGAAGCTGTTTGAGTGGAACTTACTTCTCACCGATGGAATATGGAGGGAATGTGGGTGGTCTGCTACTATGTAAGTGGCATAGTGGTTCCTAGCCGTGAAGGTTAGACATAGTGGAACCAAGGAATGTAGTTCGTCTGAGCACTTTCCATGGAAGTAGCGATAGAGCAGTGAGAGGCTCGCCACGTCCCGCCTGTGAGAGAGAGGTTGGAGGGTGGAAAATAATTATTTTCCAACAAGGACTCAGGGACACTTTTGAACTCTATCAAAACTGCAACGTGAGAACCAGGCAGCTCCCGTCCAAACGTGGCAACAGTACTCCATTTTCGACCTGATCTGACACTTATAAAGGTAGAAGATAGCGTGAGTAGTCAGGTACTTACCGGAGAGGTACAAGGCGCCGATCATTTTACCTGCATCTTTAGCAATAGATCGTATATAAGAGTTCTACTTGAGGTCGGTTGTGAGTTTGACGCCCAATATTCTGTCAAGGCACAGGGATTCCTCGAGGGAGAATCCATTCATCGTGACTGGCGGAAGTTTGGGGTCTGGTCGACGGTGATGGAATGTAACTAGTTTGGTTTTAAGTCGGATCGGCGGTGATTTAAGCGTACTATGAGATTGGCATAGAGATAACATCGATTTACTGTTGAAATAGCCAGAGGCAACCGTAAGTTATATTCTGATAGTTTCTTTTCTCGCACTTCTCGCCTGTGGAACGCACTTCCGATTTCTTGATTCACTTCAAGAATTTAAATGCGACGACATTCGCCATTTTTGTCTTCCTGAACTCCGTTCTCTTATTGTCCTTGCTCATCACTAAAGTCTTCTCATCTTCTTTCACCTGCAATAATCACATGCATCTTAGCGGTATTAGCGACTTGCTTGTGGTGGAATGATTAATGTAGGAGTGGTTGCGTCGACAATGGAGGAGTTAAAAAATCTGGAGAGAAAAACTCTAATACTGCTTTTTGAAAATGGTGCTCTGCAAAAAAGTCAAATATGATAATATTATACACTCCAGGAAAACAAGGAATATAGGTGTTATCAGCATTGAAGATTGTTTAGCGAGTGAACATAGGTCGTTGGACTATTGTTTTGAAAACAGTGAAGAGGTATTCCTAAACTATATGGCGAAACCCAAAAACCTTGTAAAAGAAAGTCTTGAGAACAAAGAATAATACAAGAAGAGGGCACTTAAAGTAAATTTACAAACGGGGAAGGTAATGCCGCTTTGTGGACAGTTTGAGGGGAACATATTTCTTTTATGTGACGTATTTCTTTAGGATGTAGGCCCACCACATCTTCCTTGCAGCTCTTAATAAGTTTCTTCTTACTTCTCTTGTGAGAGTTAAATTCTTAAAGTAATCTTTTCTCGTTCTCCTTCTTTTATGTACCATGGGCCTCCACATCTTCCTGTTCCCTGTAGCTCTTAATAAGTTTTGTCTTTTTGTTATATCTCTCAGACCCGTCCATTTTCTCAAACTCATCAAGTATATTACGAGCTGCTTTCCTCTGTTCCTCTTTCCCACAATCTGTTCTGTGAGTATCAGATTTTCCAAACACTCCTTCCTCATTACGTGCCCCAGAAATTTCAACTGCCTCTTCCAGTTGCTCACATGTTCGACCCATTAGCACCTTCTTTATCTTTGAGAAGATTGTGCAACATTCGCGCCCATACAGAAGAGCAGATATGACGTAACAGTTCAGTACTCTTCCTTTGTTTCTGTTGAAACTTGACTAATGCATGGAATAATAATGCAACACAAAATGTACTTAGAACAAAATGTATTGAAACAAGAAAGTGTACACAATATTTACATATAGTCTTTTGTATATTCCTGGGAAGACCGTTCCTGGAGAATGTGTTGACTAAGTCGCAGTCGGGCAGAGTCTCTAGTTGAATCTCTTGATTCGCTTCTCTGTCTTCCCGGTACCAACCATATTTATACAGTCGGTACTCCACTATGCAAATTAGGTGGATCCTACCACAACAGTTTCTAACAAATTTTTTCTGTTAAAATGATTCATAGGATTTGTTGAGGAAAGGCGAACTGAAACGCGAAACTGAAAGCTTACTGGTTACCGCAAAAGTGCAAGGCCTGAAAATTAATTCTTTCTGGAAGACCATCTACAATCAAGTGGATTGTGTGGCATCGGGGTGGGAGTTTGTGCAATACTTGTGCAGAAAGAATACAACTTCTGCCATGATAAAGTACCCCACCCACCTGCATTGGTGCCTACCTAGGAAGTATGAATTTGAAATAGACGAGAAACACTGCCACAGGGATTGCGATCGAAAACGACCAATCTTATGGGATTTCAACATCCAACGAGACTGCATAAATCAGGCCAAGAAACTAAACATCGCCGTCGTTGAAAAAAACAAAAACAGAACAAAACCAGCTTTGGCTGTTACTCGTGACCGTAATATAAAATGTGAAAGAAATTGAAATGCTTAAAAACACTGATCCTCGGATCTGTGCCGTTGAGTCAATTATCTTTGGGGCGTTTGGATCTATACCATCGGGACTCAAGACCTACATTAAGAAAATCGGAATAAAGCTTACTACCCATCGCTTCAGAAGCCTGCGTTGTTTGGCACTGCAAATATTCTGCGTATGTTGCTACCTTTTTGAGGTCGTCATACGATGTGATGGAGAACGTCCATTATCCAAGGTCTTTGACTGAAAACCAAAAACGGTACGGAAAAAGAGAAGATACTACTACTACTACTACTACTACTACTACTACTACTACTACTACTAATAATAATAATCATCTTTGAAGATTTTCAAAAATTATCAAAATTTAAGGATCTTGAAGTGGAAATCTAAACATCGCACATGATGACATCAATAATTCCAGTTGTAGTTAGAGTCTTGGAATTTATTGGAAAAGGTACCGATAGACTCATTGAAGACATTCCTGGTAGCCCATGCCTTAAAGAAATACAAAATATTGTACTTACAAGTGCAGCTCACACATTACGAAGAACTTTAACTCTGTAAAATATGTGTGATCCTGTATTTTATTTTTCAAAAATGATTAATGTAAAATGTCATGAAGCCACTTCTGGCATTAGGTCCCTGGTTTTGACCCTGAGTAAGGAAATGTGTATATACAACAGAAATTCAAGGAACAAATAATATTATTGAAAACTCTTCATATAAAAAACACAATAAAAAAACAATAATAATGATTTATCTAAAAATAAAAACAATATCTATACACGTCTCTAACATTTTGTCAAACACGACAAAAATGTCTTTGTAAAATTGACACCCCCCCCAAAACAAAACAAAACAAAAAACAAAACCAAAAAAGCAAAAAGAATTTTTGCCAAACCAAATAATCAGGGAAAATATCTCATCGAAACAAGACATATTACCGGTCAGCGAGGCGTGTCTATTCTGGTTCGCGTCGTCTATCTGTGATGTCATTTGTTCTTCCATTTGATCAATTACAACCGTTTTTATCAGACTCGCCGATCTGGCTGGCTCTAATTTGAAACAATATACACGCATTCCTTTTCAACGGCAGCCATTTTTAATCTTAACCGAAAATGTAACTTGCAAAAAAAAAAAAAAAAAAAAGAAAAAAAGAAAAAAAAAAGGAAAACACACTCCGAGTTGCGTTTCTTACTTTTTTCTTTCTTTTGTAAATAATTTTTCTTATCTCTGACGGAATCAAAGGGGGTTTTTGTGGTATGCGGCGGCAAAAGATGTTTTGGTTGATAAAGTTATCAGCAAATATTTGCGACGAATGAAACAAAAATAAAAAGAGCAACCCAATAAAAGGTAAATCTATAAATATGAAAAATATATAAAAAAAGAAAATTAGCAAAGACTTAGTTATATATATATATATATATATATATATATATATATGTGTGTGTGTGTGTGTGTGTGTGTGTGTGTGTGTGTGTGTGTGTGTGTGCTCTGAAAAGTTTTCGGTTCGATCCACTTCCAAAAATCAGAGCAAATAACCAAATACCGTGAACATTCCATTAACTCCCCATTCATCTATATATGTATTCTATACATAATCACATACACACACGCACATACACGTACATAAGCACACTTATATACATTCACGCACATACACACACAAACAGAAAAATCAACCTACCACCAATAAGCGCATACATTATTTTTTAACTTAATATTAAAATAACGAAGAGGAGAAAATCGGTAGTTAATTACTGAAATCTCCTGACGAGTGAGCCGAACGACTGCAAAAAGATTTGTCTACGAAACTTTCTCTGTGTGTGTGTGTGTATGTGTGTGTGTGTGTATATATGTATATATTATAAGATATTATAACAAAAACAATTTGAAATCGCTATACAGTGGCATTAGCGTTTCGGAACTACGTTGTACTTCTTCAGGCGATGGTAAGGGTCATTTATCATCGCCTGAAGAAGAGGTATTGTGCAGCGATTTTAAATTGTTTTTGTTATAATATCTTATATTAAAATAATAATAATAAATTGCTCTACTTTGTATTGAGCACCTTTTTAAAAGTAAATGATACGAACAGTGGAGTTTTACTTCATCTGTTCTTTCTCTCATTTGTATATATATAGGCACGGTGGAGTAATGGATAGAGGAATCGGAGAGCCGAGTTCGAATTCCAGTCGAATCCATTATATTCACTTACGTACTAATACCCTTGGAAAAGGTGTAAATCCTCTTCTTCTCCCTCCAGCTATGGGTAAATAGCAGGACAGACTGGGTTCTATAGCCTTGGATGGCAACTAGGATAAGGTCAACTCTGAGGGTCGTTTGGGTAGCTTGTGGGACTTAGTGCACCAGGTCTCTGTATTCGGCCCCTCAAAAAGTGTGCACGAAACCATCGCCACTGTAATCAAATCTCATGTGCTGTTGTCGGGCTGTCGGTTTCCTGGGAACGGATCTGCTTGACCCTCATACGTCAAATAAGACGGGAGAGTCGAGTATATATATATATATATATATATATATATATATATATATATATATATATATATAATGTGTATGTATATATATAAAATATTAAATGGTCACTTATCTTACTCCTAATCTACGTTTGCGCAATTATAAATACTCTTCAGTAGGTTTGATTGTAATGTTTACAATCTTTTTGGCTGCAGCTCAGCGAAAGTTCCACTATAAACAAGATGAAGGAAGATTTGAATTGTATTTATTATTACTGAATCACTTAATCTTGCGACACTACAATTATTAAGGATATATATATATATATATATATATATATATATATATATATATATATATGCACATCTCATTAAAAACGACTGACAAGGTGCTTTTATTTAGTTTTTTATATAATTTCTCGTGCGATCTAATAATGTTTTTCTTTTCTGATAATAAATTATATAAAAACTGACCGAATGTTCTTTTTATCCCAGCGCTTTCGGCTATACATTTAGCCATTTTCAAGGATTATATTCCAACTGTTAGAATTAGAAATCTTATAAAACATACATATAACAAACTATTTCTAATTCTAACAGTTGGAATATAATCCTTGAAAATGGCTAAATGTATAGCCGAAAGCGCTCGGGTAAAAAGAACATTCGGACAGCTTTTATATAATTTATTATCTGGAAAGAAAAACATTATTAGATCCCACAAGAAATTATATAAAAAACTAAATAAAAGCACCTTGTCAGTCGTTTTTAATGAAATGTGCATGAAAGAAGGATTGCTGCCTATATATATATATATATATATATATATATATATATATATATATATATATATATATATATATACATTTTTGAATTGGACAGAGTCCGACAATTTATTTAAAGACATTTTTGATATGTTTAACGTTCTTTTTATAGATACAAGTATTTAATTTATAATAAACAATATTAATTAACATTTACCGGTAAATGTTATTTAATACTGTTTATTATAAATCTCCGACATTCAGGCCGGTAAATGATATTTAATACTGTTTATTATAAACAGAGCATTTACTTAAATACTTGTATCTATAAAAAGAACGTTAAACATATCAAAAATGTGTTTTTATATATATATATATATATATATATATATATATATATATATATATATATATATATATCTCCAGAGGCGACACTGTGTTTCATGTTAAATGTCAGGACTGACGATTGCATTTAGCATTAAAAAGACTGTCGTATCTGGGTGTTGAGTTCAATGTCTATTTTTTATATTTACATACCGTAAAAACTATAACACACACGTGTGTATATATACAAAGACATTTATATTATGTTTAACTTTCTTTTTTTTTAGATACAAGTATTTAAGCAAATGCTCTGTTTTATAATAAACAGTATTAAATAACATTTACCGGCCTGAATGTCCGAGAAATTTTCATAGAAAATTTTCGCTCTCCGACAGGAATCGAACCTGTATCCTATACGGAACCATCATTTCGTGTGATATGCCTTAACCTTTCGGCCACAGAGCAGCGTCTGATTAACAAGGTCGATTTTACTATCTTTAAACTTAAATCTTCCATGAATCTCTTCTATTCATATCTGCTCTAGCGTATCAAATTTGTATGAAAATTTCTCGGACATTCAGGCCGATAAATGTTATTTAATACTGTTTATTATAAAACAGAGCATTTGCTTAAATACTTGTATCTATAAAAAGAACGTTAAACATAATATAAATGTCTTTAAATAAATTGTCGGACTATGTCCAATTCTAAAATATATATATATATATATATGTGTGTGTGTATAATCGCATACAAAATTATTGGACACATGCAAAATTTGAACGTATTTTTAAGAAAAACATTTCTAATGTGACAATAAACCTAAAAATTGTGTTCATCATGGTAAAGACATAGGATAGACTATTTGACCTAGCAGATATTTTGGCAGTAGGTCTTCTTTGTTGTGCTGAAAACTTTCAAGTACTTCTTAGATTTTATTTTTAACTCAATGTTTTCACAGTTCCCATCATTTGGATAATGTACAGTGAAAATTTAGATAATTATTCAACAAATAACTATGTGGCTACAGACTTATTGATCAGTTATTGTATATGTTAAAAGTATGAGAATTCAAAAGTGGGCAAGAAAATCAGAGGTATTTTGCATGGAACAGACTGTATTGGGTGTTGACCTCAATGTTTACTCTTATATTTACATACACGCTCTCTCTGATATTGAGCACTTTAACCCATAAATATAGCATACCGTAAAACTATCACACACACACACACACACACACACACACACACACACACACACACACACACACACACACACACACACACACACACACACACACACACACGAGCGCGCGTAGCGCACACACACACAAACATAAACACACGCACACACATACATATGTCTGTATATATATATATATATATATATATATATATATATGGATATGGATATGAATATATATATATATATATTTGTATATAAGTAGATATTGGTATCTATTCATCTATATATCTGTCAGCCTGTTTATCTATCTATCTATCTATCTATCTATCTATCTATCTATCTATCTATCTATCTATCTATCGTAATATGCCTATGAAAGAAAATAAACACGAAGAAAACAGACCTGAATGGAAAACAAATAGGAAAAGTGAACAAACCCCCTACACACACACACACACACACACACACACACACACACACACACACACACACACAAAGAGCAAAAACTCTCCCCTCAAAAATATAAAGGAAAAATTATAAGGGAAAAAGTAAAAGCAAAAAAAGGAAAGAAAATAAATAGAAAAGAAACAAAAACGAACGGGGAGGATGAGGTTGAGGTTGAGGAAAGCGAACAAACAAATGTGAATGAAGAAGGGAGTAGAAACAAAATTGAATTTCTTCCAGAATGACATCAGATAAGCGGCCGTTTACAAAACGGTGCATTTGTTATTAGGGACAAATGAATCTGATTACAATTCGAACGTACAATGCAGGGTCAAATTTGTCGCTAGAAATTGCATTTTGAACGATTACCGAAACGTTCCTTTACAAGCAAGTATGCAATGAATTCGACAAACACTTTTTCTCAAATAAATAACAAACTACATGCACAATGGCAAAAACGCATACAGCAGCCTACTTTCCATACGGACAGAAAGAGGTCGGTGTTGGGTAATTGTTAGCGAGGTGCGTCTGCTTTTACATTGCTAAAATGTAGTGCGTTCGATTTTCACTGTGTGCCACATGCAAAATCCAGCACCAAATAAACTAACTGCAGTCGACATATGGTAAAATCTACCAACAACATGTAGATGGCCCAGAACGTGGTAATGGTTAGTAAGGCTTGTCATATTGACAATTACTACAGAGCTGTGTGTTCGATTTTTGTTAGTCACTCTATACTCGACAAAGAATAACCTTGTAAAATCAAGTAGAGTAACAAAAATCCACGCAAACACACATTAGTATATATATATATATATATATATATATATATATATATATATATATATATATATATATATATGTAAAAGACAATAGGACAAGTGTAATATTAACTGACGCGTAACGTCCAATGTGGACTTTTTCAAGGCAAAAACAAAATGAATTTATTAAAACAAAAGCTACTAATGACAGAACAAAATGTCCTTACCAACTGGAAGAATTTAGAAAACCCTATTATATTCATATTGTTAACTGAAAATTCCGTCAAGTACTGTCACGTGTGGAAATATTGTTTTTATTGTTGTGTTGACGGATTCAACTATTTTTTTAAATTTCTTGATACAGTTGTGTACGTTTGTTCCAGATGCTTAGGACATTTATTCTACACATCACACACACACACACACACACACACACACACACACACACACACACACACACACACACACACACACACACACACACACACACACACATATATATAGATATATATATATAGAATAAATATAAGTTTGTTCCTCACTATTCATTGCAACTTTGAGTTTCATGCATGTAGCAATCGACAGACACAGATCAAAAACTGATTGTTGCAATACCTTAATGTTTACAGTCTACTGATACGATAGTGGAGCAGTCCATTTGCTTATGAGAAAAATAAATTTGTAAAAAATGAATTGCCTAAATATATATGGAAATAAATAGATGAACTGAAAAATATTTGCATAATACACACGCACACAAACACACACACACACACACATATATATATATGTATATAAAGATAAATTAGTCTCTCTCTCTAAATATTTAATGTATCGTGGCAGCAGATCATTACTTAGACATCTGTTGTTAGATATAACAGACAATGGCGATTATGTTTCATCATAAGCCGTTCTAAACTTCGTATTGTTGCTTTAATTTCGGGTGAAAATAAAGAGAGAATTTTTCCAACATTTGGATAATTTCTATTAAGCTGGTCACACGAGCCATCTTCAGAGTGGTTATACGGCCATTTAAACAAAGATATTTAATATCAAAGTAGGTACTTTGTTATGTTGACATAGAAGATTGCTATGTGACGTTAACGGTTGCGGAATAGCAGACGCAGGTTTTAAATTCATGGCGCGACTCTATGACGTCGTACCCCGTGAGAGAACGAAATATTAACAACAGAACCATATTTCTAGATGCAATGTAATGTGTTATGACTAGTTTGACATGTAATTTTGTTGAGTGTGAGTTTTGTTTTAATTTAGATGGTCTCCAATATAAATTTCACACGAAATATATATTTAAATATATAAAAGTATCTATCACTCACTCACTCTCTCTCTCTCTCTCTCTCTCTCTCTCTCTCTCTCTATACATATATATATATTTATATAAGTTGGTGAAATGAATTGATTATATATATATATATATATATATATATATATATATATATATATATATATATATATATATATATAAATTTATCTCTCTATAAATATAATTAAAGACCAAAAGGAAAACTTACCCTAGCCGACGCATTTCATCCTCTGGGGGGATTTAGCGAGGCAAAAGAATTTTTTTATTTTATTTTTTAACATGTATTTATATACAAGAGCAAAAATATTATTGATTTTTCAAAATTTTCAAATTTAATAACACTTATAAATATTCATCAGTTTAGCCGAAAAGTCTAGCCAAGATATGTTTTACATTCTTTTTATAGATACAAATATTTAAGTAAATGCTCTGTTTATAATAAACAGTATTAAACAACATTTACCGGCCTGAATGTCCGAGAAATTTTCATAGAAAATATTCGTCCTCCGACAGGATTCGAACCTGTATCCTATACGGAATCGTCATATAACCTGACGTGCCTTAACCGATTGAGTCACAGAGGATGCTTCGGCTAGCAAGGTCGATTTTACTGCTTTTAAACTACAATCTTCCATGATTCTCTGACGTACATTCATATCTGCACAATGCGTATCCAAATGTAAACAAATGACGTCATACATTTTGAAATGTACAAAGTCCGAGAATTATTTTAAGACATTTTTATATTTATACATTCTTTCTCGGATAGTCAAGCCGGTAAATGTTGTTAATACTGTTTATTATAAACAAAGCATTTACTTAAATATTTGTATCTATAAAAAGAATGTATAAACATAAAAATGTCTTAAAATAATTGTCGGACTTTGTCCATTTCATAATATATATATATATATATATATATATATATATATATATATATATATATAGTTAAATTCCCAGATCAATTCTGTGGACAAGACAGATTTTTATACCAATCTGTCTTGTCCACAGAATTGATCTGGGAATTTAACTGTATTGTCGACATGGAAAAAAATCTCTTACTATGAAGGTAATTTACATTAACCAGAAAAAAGCCTTGGACAGAAGCGTCTATATTTTTAAATTTGGATTTTTAATGTAACTATAACAACAGAGATATTTCGATTCCATTTTTGCCTTGAAAAAGTCGGCAGACGAAACTCGTCGGCAAAATCTAAGATTTTCTCCAATTGTGATTTTATACCATATATATATATATATATATATATATATATATATATATATATATATATATATATATATATATATGTTACGAATTTTAATGTTAAGCCTTTAGCAGCAGAGTGCGTTTTATATTTTTTCTGATCTAATGGGAGGCTCCAATTATGTATCAGATTTGAAAAAAATGATGTCTCCATAAATCTACGGACCCAGCGGTATTTAGTTTTTATCTTTAATCATTTAAGAATATTTTTTTCTGCGTTGTAAAGAACAACAACATGATTAGGAAACTGTTTTTAATGTCGGTTTAAATCTCTGTTCTTTTTGTTTTGTTTACTCTTTTTCTCCATTAGCCGTCAGTCTCTCTTTAAAGCCTTTTATTTTTTTGTTCCTCTACCCACTCTCTCTTTAATATCATACGTCGATCTCTTCTCCATTCTTTCTTATTTCACTCCACACCCAATATTTCATTATTCTTTCTTTTCTTTTCTTGTCTTTTCTTTTCCTTCTCTTATTAGAACCGACTCGTCTGCTGCAAACATTCATCAATGTGATTGTTTGATTTCCTTTTGGTAAGCACGTAAAAATAATTGTTTGGATATTGAGAAAGATAGTTTTTCAGGTTCCTGATTTTTTTTATCCAATTCGTCCAACCCCAGGCATTTTTGGGGCTTTTTTATCAGACGTATATATATATATATATATATATATATATATATATATATATATATATATATATATATATATATATATATGGGTGGGGGTAAATTTCGGAAAATTGTTCGAGGCTAATCAAGGTATTGCCAAACACGGTAATTAAGTTCGGTTTTACATACACGAAATGACGACTGGAGACAGAAAATCTCATTCTGTTTATATCTATCTATCTATCTATCTATCTATCTATCTATCTATCTATCTATCTATCTATCTATCTCAGTGTGTTCATTATCTATCTATCTATGTATCTATCAACCATATTCTGTTCATATCTATCTATCTATCTATCTATCTATCTATCTATCTATCTCATTCTGTTCATATCTATCTATCTATCTATCTATCTATCTCACTGTGTTCATTATCTATCTATGTATCTATCTTTCTTATTCTGTTCATTTCTATCTATCTATCTATCTATCTATCTATCTATCTATCTATCTATCTATCTCATTCTGTTTATATCTATCTATCTATCTATCTATCTATCTATCTATCTATCTATCTATCTATCGCATTCTGCTCATTTCTATCTATCTATCTATCTATCTATCTATCTCACTGTGTTCATTATCTATCTATGTATCTATCAATCATATTCTGTTCATTTCTATCTTTCTATCTATCTATCTATCTATCTATCTCATTCTGTTCATATCTATCTATCTATCTATCTATCTATCTCATTCTGTTCATATCTATCTATCTATCTATCTATCTATCTATCTATCTATCTCACTGTGTTCATTATCTATCTATGTATCTATCTTTCTTATTCTGTTCATTTCTATCTATCTATCTATCTATCTATCTATCTATCTATCTATCTATCTATCGCATTCTGCTCATTTCTATCTATCTATCTATCTATCTATCTATCTATCTATCTATCTATCTATCTATCTCACTGTGTTCATTATCTATCTATGTATCTATCAATCATACTCTGTTCATTTCTATCTATCTATCTATCTATCTATCTATCTATCTATCTATCTATCTCATTCTGTTCATATCTATCTATCTATCTATCTATCTATCTATCTATCTATCTATCTATCTATCTATCTAAATATGCTGACGTCATAAGCTTTCCTAATTGGAATAATAATGACCTTGAACAAAACCCGTATCTTTTACGCTTTGTGCCAGATTTTAGGACTTAAACCTCTCCAAAACATAAATTCTGATCAGGAATTGAAATGAAAGCAGTGATGGCATCTACCCTGAATCTACAATAAAAAAAATCCGAATCTCAAATTAATATCAGGTATCTCGATTTATGGTCAATTATAACAACTTTAATATAAGATAGAAGGAAATTAAACACAAAATAGGCTGCACTAGGGATAGTTTTCCCCAACACCACGAGATGCTACAAAACCAAAATATTATCCTAGTAAAGTCATGTTTATACTGTCATATGGATGCCATGCATGGTGTCCATCTCGTTCCGAAATATCTAAATTATATGTTACATACAATCGTTTTCTCAGTTCAATAATTGTGGCTTCAAGAGAATGAAGACTCTTGGTCTTAAAGAAGATTATCCTTCATCAATATCTGCCCATATTTCTGAGATGAGGTATTATGTACACTATTTACATTATTCGGACTATTGTTCTTATCTTTGTCGCCAATAACTTCAGGAATCAGCACATATTCTAGGCCACAAAAATCTCCTGAGCCGTCCAAGCATAGAAATAAATACGATATGGGAACAAGTAATAAGGAGTGCCAGAGAAAAGAGATAATAACAAAAAAAAATTGCAATATGAGCTCTGGTAAAAACATGTAATGATAACAACAAAAATTGCAATATGAGCACTGGTAAAAAGTGTTTGCTGAGACATTAGGTTTATAACACCCAGAAAATCATACACAGGACACATGGCACAGTGGGTAAATGCGTTGTTTAGATCCAGTGACAAGACCCGAAGAGTGTGAGTTCAATACCCGGTTAAGGCAGTGGAGAACTTGGAGAGGGGAATTAACAGGAGATAACTTATAACTGACATCCATTTAACATGGCACGTGGAACTAGAACAGTCTACCCCAGTAGAAATAGAGGGTTCATTTCGACATTCCTAAGAAACGTTTTAATAAATATGGCGGCAAAGATGAGGACAATAGTCCGAATAATGTAAATAGTGTATCCTTCATCAAGTATTGTATTACATAACAGAAACCTTATCATTTGAGAACTTCTAACAACAGCAATGACTAAAATGATGGAACTAGATGGAAAATGTTGACATTCTGAATTAGCTTAAACAAAAGGTTAGGATGGAAACTCCCTTCAATAGTATAAAGGGATATAACAGTGGACTTGAAACTGTTGATTGTCATGAAAATTGATTTATTATTAATGTTGTTCCCTCGATATTGAGTTCTGTAATTGCAAAGATTGCCTGACTGAAGAAAAAACATCATCTTACTATTTTTTGGCGAAACATAATCTTTATATATATATATATAAAATAAGCACAACAACAGTATCATATTTTTGTTTTCGTCAATAAAACCACTACCAACCTTAATTTTTTTATCCCGTGGCCCGTAGGGGCACCATTTGTACCGCAGTTACAGTAGAAGTGGTGTTTGGGGGGGCAAGATAGCCTAAACGGAGTCCAACTATCGGGGTTTGAATTCAGAATTTTTCATTCTACTAGACCGGTTGCCACCCAAGGTTATAACTATTTACCCATGGGAGAGATGAAAAGGATTCATACTTTTTGAAGATTATTAGCACGTAAGTGAATATAATGGATCCGAATGGAATTCGATCTCGCCGTTATCCATCACTCCACCGAATCTTCCCAACGTTAATTACGACTTTACAAATTCTTGGCATTCTTTCTAACAGTTTTTTTTTTTATTAAAAAAACGTAGATGGCAAACCTTCCCAAGTATTCTTCAAGCATAAAAACTCACATTCTTACACTTTGTGTATTCTCTTGGAACTTTCACTGGGAAAAAGTTCAGGAGATTGAGGCAGCCAAGTCATAATTTCTAAAATTTTCTTCCTAGTTTTTGACTTGAGGTAGTTTTTGTCATAATTTAGATGAGTGTTTGAGATCGGTGTCTTGTTAAAAAGTGAATTTTTCCAATTATATGTAAACCAGATTGTATGGCACGCCTTAGCAATTATTATAATTCTCTTGACCTGAATGAAATTCCCAGCCCCCTCTCCCATAAAATACCACCACTCCATAACAGACCCACCACCATGCTTAACCGTTGGAGCCACACATGCAATAATCAGCCTTTCTCCTGGTTCACATACACACTCTCCTGTTACAACCAAAATGTTCAAATTTGGAATGGTCTGTCCGGAATATATTTTGCCACTCTTTCAATCTCTAGTAATTGTGTTTTTTTGCCCATAACTGCCTTTTCTGCTTATTCACTTTCCGTGACAGGGGGTTTCTTGATGGCTATTCACCCACTGAACAGCACTGATCTAAGTTGATCTTTTAACAGTTCAGTGTGACATTGGTTGCTGTCGAGAGTAATTAAGTTCAGCTGTCAAGTCTGGAACAGTTTTCCTTCTACGCCTTTGTGAAAATTAATTGAAACAACCGCTTTAATTTTCTTTTTTTTTCACCATACGGTCAGTTTTAGACCAACTGGCGTAACAGGGTGTAATCGATTTCTATTTTTTCCTCAGATTAGGCCATTTGCAGTGGTGTGCAGCAATATGAATCTATTTTCGGTGTGTATGATGAAATTTGTTTGGCTTTGAAAAATATTGTGCGATCCGTGATTGCATCAGATTTTCATCGCACCCAGCTACTATTTTCTCGACTGTCGATTAGTTGTCCTACGGCCATTGTCTGCGATAGACGTTACTCCAAGGAAGCGTACGAAAATTGTAACGCTGCAAGAATACAAT
This sequence comes from Acanthosepion esculentum, assembly GCA_964036315.1. Lineage (NCBI taxonomy): Eukaryota > Metazoa > Mollusca > Cephalopoda > Sepiida > Sepiidae > Acanthosepion > Acanthosepion esculentum. The sequence continues at coordinate 91,842,719 of OZ038489.1, forward strand.
GGCATGCATTACCAGTCAGCAAATCAAAGTACTATCGACTGGCTCGGAAACTCTCCCGATTTAAATCCAATCGAGAATCTGTGCTCAATCTGCAAGGAAAGACTTCGTGGAATGGACATACGAAGTACTAACATGTGCACTGGGTCCTGTTTCATTGGAAAAATACGAAAAAAAAGTAAAGAATAACAGAATTATTCGTTTTGTTTCAATTAATTTGCACAAGGGTGTAGATGATCATGGCCCTCCACATCTTCTTGTATAATTAATTTGAACAAGGGTGTATTTCTTTTGCTCTCGGTAACCAAGTGTTTATCTTATCACTTTTGATGCTCCAACTCTTTTTCCGTTAATATCTGCAACTGCACATCCTGAGTAGAAATCATTAACTTCTTGGGATTTTGTCAGTGAGAGTAGCCTTTTTTAATAAAATTTTAATTTGTGGTCTCACCTCAATGTTTAGCTGTTTTGATTTTGCCATTTTGTGCAAATTACTTCAGAATTAAAAAAAAAAAACGATGAAAATACTGTTGTAATAACACAATTCTTTTTTCTTCAAACAGAGACAGTTTTGTTTACAGCATTAGCCAGAGACTGAATTAACATTTAGAACTTTTATTAACATAGAACTTGAAAATGTTGTTAATCTCAGTAAGTCTACTGAGAGGTTAATGGTGAAAACAAAATGTAATTTTTTTATTTTTTTATTTTTTTTTTTACAAAATATTCATAATTTAGTGAAATAAGAAGCACAGTGGTGTAGTGGATATCGGCTCGGATTGAGGAATCGGAGAGCCGAGTTCAAATTACATTCGGATTCATTATAGTCACGTGCAAATACTCTTCGAATGGTATGGATCTTCTTCTTCTCTCCCCAGACTGGGTTCTATAGTGCTGAGTGGCTACCGGTCTAGAACTGAATTGAAAAACCGGCCTGACTTTATTGCCCAAGGAAAAAAAACACTTCTACTTTGGCTGCAGTACATGTGGAGTCTCTACGACACCGATGAGTCACAGGATTCGCGATCGAATTTAGACAGACGGATCCAACTCTGATTGAACTCTTTGCTAGTAAGAGAAAAACTGAAAATACAGTGGAGAAAGATTGAAAAGTAAAAGTCAATACACTTTAGTATCTCTTATTAAAAATATTTCATTTTAAGTTGTTTTTTGTAAAGAAATGCAGGCTAACCACAAAACATTTGCCTGTAGTGTATATAAAACATTCTAAAGTCAGGTCCCCTTAGGAGTGGATGTAAGTTTACGAGACCCAGAGAGAAAATAAGTGAACACTTAATTTATTATATATATATATATATATATATATATATATATATATATATATATATATATATATATATTGAGTTCTATTTTCAATTAATTTAAAAAAAAAACTTTTTAACATATAAAAATGACACACACATATCTATCTATCTATCTATCTATCTATCTATCTATCTATCTATCTATCTACGTATATTATATTAGATTAGACTATTTCTTTCTAATGTAACTATTAGCAATACTAAACATACTGATGAAAACAATAACATTAGCATCTTCTACCAAAGGCAAATGCATGTTAACTATAAGCAAAACACATTTTTTCTTAGAAATATCATAAAGAAATACAGTCGACCAGAACCAGAAAATAAAATTTATTATCAATTACACAAAAATTTAAATCAGCTAACGTTATCATAAAAATACCCACACATCCAGAAAACCAAAACTACAAAGAACCAAAATTATTTACGAGTTCAAATGCCCCTTAAGGACCTGTGTTTCTGATCAAACCAAACACATAAATAATTATATTGGTCATACTACTGTATGCTTATCTAGACGACTACCGTTACACCTACCCGACCATAGCTCAATTAGGACTCATTTAAACACACACGAAAACCTACCGATCTCTATCCGAAACATACTAGTAGAAAATACGAGCCTAATAGTCTGATCGACATGTGAAAAAAGATAAAAAATAATGGAAGCACTAATAAAAAAAAAAAAAGGAAAAGCCAACACTCACTAACATTAATTATGAACACGGTCACAATTTGCAATTCTACTAATAAAATTTTAGAATGATATATTATCAAACGTAATGTTATAGTTACCACTAATAAAATTAATCGCTTTCATATGTAGGGTGTACCAAAATAATTTTACTAAATTTTGGGAGCGAGTTCTGGCACCAGAACAAGGTAAAATATACATATAAACATATATCGGAAAGCCCATCGTTGTACCTCAACATAGCAACTCATAAGAAATGTTCAAAATGTCCTCAGCTCGGATCATTGACTGGCGAACCACTTCAAATATTCCTACACGGTTTCAAATGGTTGCGCAGGCCCCCATGACACGTTGATGAAGCATCTCTGCATTATTAATGTCTGCCGTATAAACCAAAAAATTTAGGTGGGGCCACAGATAAAAATCCAAAGAATTGGGGTCGGGGAAACGTGCAGGCCATGGAACCGGTTCTTTCTTATCTATCGATCTTTCTGGGTAGATGTCAGCCAGTGCATCTCGAGCAATGTGACTAAAATGTGCTGGAACCACATCATGCATGAACCACATGCGTCTTCGTATTAACAGGGGTACATCCTATAGCAGGTCTGGAAGTGTGTCCGAAATAAAGTCCCTGTAGACAGCTCCTGTAAAACGTACTGGGAGAACATATGGACCTACCAGATAGTCACCTACAATTCCAGCCCACACATTAATCGTAAACTGATGCTGGTGTCTAGTCTGTACTGTACCATGGAGATTCTGCTCCGCCCACAATTTTTGGTTGTGTAAATTTGTTATTCCATCTCTTCCAAATGGTGACTCAACCGTAAAACAGACTGAAGAGACAAACAACGGACCGGCAATTTGTGCAGTAAACCATTGGCAAAATTCCTTCCGTGGTGAGTGATAATAGGGCGAAAGACCCTGCGCACTTTGCAAATGACACGGATAGAGGAGCGGCAGTTGAAGTACCCTCAATGTGGTACTATGAGATCTACAATATGATATAGTTACTTGACGTGTACCGATACCTGGATCGTTTCCGACAGCCTTTAGAATGTCTTCTTCCTGATCAGGTGTATCAGCGGATCTCAGTCTTCCGCGATCATAATATCATTCAGTCAAAACCCCCACAGAAAAAATGTCCTAGTATCAAATAACACTTTGGATCGCATTTCAACTCTGACCCGATTAAACTTAAGATGTCTGTAGAAATACAAATATTCATCGAATAATTACAAATTCTGTCCACAAAAATAAATAATAATGAATCTACTGACGAGAGAATTAAGTAAAAAAGTAAAGAATAATAAAGCATCACTCGACATTGGAGCCGAACGTTTGAAAATATCTTACTTTCTCTCCAAATTCAATTACAAATTTCTCCATTTCATAAAAAGAAGTCTGGGATCAGAAATACATCTTTCAAAAATTGGGATCTCTTGCGCGTTAATGTATTATGGAAACGGAAAGGTAGCCATTAACGCCCTCACACATACGGAGGAATTTCAATTGGAAAGTGTAAAGTATTAATAAAAATTATATTAACTCGGCTCACGTCGTTTTATGATGATCAACACCCGCGATATATCTTGGTTTTCTTCTGGTAAGTGATAGAATGATGACATACCGGGTGTAACAGCAAAATTGACCAAATCGTGCAAAATTGTCCAATTGTTAGATTAAGTTTTGAACCGCTGTATCTTAGAAATGATTAAAGATATCTTACTGGAATTAACACTATTGGATTCTATTTGAACAATAAGAATGTATAATTACTGTTGTGGGGCAGACCCCTTTTACACAAGATGGAGTCGTCCAAAGTATACTTATACTGACAGAGAGAATACCTGCAAGAGAGGGGTACGTTGAGTCAGGGTGAGAGATACGGAGACAGTACACAGGGTGTTCACAGAGAGTTATACGACAGTCCAGAGAGAGAGAGAGAGAGAGAGAGAGAGAGAGAGAGAGAGAGAGAGATAATTACGGCTTCACTTACAGAGACTTGTACATATACTTTCTACTAACCCACATTCCTGGACTACTAATCTTCACTTCAAGTCTGTATTCTTTCGTTTAATACACTTATTTTTCTATCTCACTTACTGGCGTTGTTTATTTATTTGTGCAGGATTCTATTCCCGGAATCCACAACAATTACTCTCCAAGCTTAACAGAAAAAATTTGATGTAATCGATCATAAACAAAAATGACATGTTCATCATTAATTCACCATAGCTTAAAATTAAGTTAATATATATATATATATATATATATATATATATATATATATATATATATATATATGTGTGTGTGTGTGTGTGTTATTCCAGGATCATTTTCCAAGTTGTTCAATGTAAACTTTCTAACCTTCTAGCTTTCTGTTCTGGTGTAAGAAGGTGTCTCACGCATTTCGCGTACCATTTCATTTTAAAGTTTTATTTTCACTGCTCTTTAGACTGACATCGCTGAAACTCCTATCTCACGTGCCAAACGTCTTATGGATTGAGTTGGATCTTTTCTAATTGATCTCTTTAGATTTAACCTGAAAGGATGAACCCTATTCCTGTTGTGACCTCTTGATCCAGGTTACCTCTCTACTGTTCCCTCTTTTTTAAACTTATTCGCCGTTCTCTTGATGGTTCTTCAATGGACTTTGAAGATGGAAGCCATTACTGAAGGCCTGAATGTTTTTTCCTCTCACCATTGCTCAGTTGAGAAGACATTATGGCTGAAACAAAACAATTTAATCTGTTCTCTTTGTAGCTGATTTTCAGTGATTCTTATGACAAATGATGTCAAGATGGCTAAATATCTTCTCTGAAAATCTGGAAAAAGAAACTCAGTTTAGATTTTTTTTAGATATTAAACATTTTGTGGGATACATAATTAACGTTTTATCTGACAACCAGGAAAAAAGAAACTCAGTTTAGTGGGTTTTTTAGATATTAAACAGTTTGTAGGGTGGACAATTATGCTGTAAATCAAATTTGGACAATTTTGCTCCTACACCCGGTATATGTCATCAGACAACTCAAAATATTGCTTAGGAAGCCGTATACCTGTTTTGTCAGCCTCACAGAAGAATAAGACCACATAAATAGAGATTTCATCTTGTCATCTATTAGGAACCGTCTTGCAAGTTCCGAATCAACTGAATTGATCGGTCTAATAGAGGAACTGTATCGATCTGCAGAAACTTACAGTGGGGGAAATAAGTGTCTGGCGATGGTCTAAGTAGGGAAACATTTCAGACCTCATCAGGCGTACGACAACGAGAAAATGAGAGCCCTAGTCTATTCAGTCTTTTCTTAGACTATGCCCAGCGCATTTATAAATACAGATGTGATGAGAAGGGCACTGACCATTTAAGCATTTCATACAGAATCCCAAATAGAAGACGATCTTTAGTTCCTTCGTGCTACAAATTTACTGATGGTGCAGGCTAGGGGCTATGTTGATGGCATAAGAATTCATAGTTGGGAGAAGAATGATCTTAAACAGAAAATAAACATTCCCTACCAAGTGTTCCAAGAAATAGGAGTCAATATAAACTTTTTCAAAACAGAACCTATGGTCTGGAATTGTGATGAAAGGAGTGATCTCATTATTTTTTTAAGCATATCACCCCAAGCAAGGCGGGAGTGCCACTAGCACACAAAGGGGTCATAGTTGTTGATATGGTAGCTCTTGGAAAACTTAACAGTTCAGCAACCTTAGTGGTCGAGACTCCTGCCATGCGAGCTCCAACAATTTGAATTTTTTCGAACTCAGAGAGGTCACGTATTTAGCTTAAATTTTACGAAATTCTAAAAATAAATAAGACAAAGAGAGTAAATTAGATAAATAAACGTATTTACAGTAGATATAACCTGCACTTACAAAGTTTTAGTTAAAGTTCTTAATATAATAGGTCTTTGAAGTATAGGAGTGGAATTTGCACCTGTTCCAATTATTGTGTCCAACCCCTGTATTATGAAATGCACTAATTCCGAAACTTATTTTAATATATTTTCTGTTTATATCATTTGTATATCTATAAAAATGACGTTTAAACAGAATATATATATATATATATATATATATATATATATATATATATATATATATATATATATATATATATATATATATATAAAGACACTTTTATGTTTAACATTCTTTTTTTTAAATTTTTTTATAGTTAAACATAAAAATGTCTTTAAATAATTGTCAGACTTTGTCCATTTCATAATATATATATATATATATATATATATATATATATATATTATGAAATATATATATATATATATATATATATATATATATATATATATATATTAATAAAGGTAAAAGGAAAACTTATAAAATTTATATACAAGGGCAAAAATATTTGTTACAAAATAAAATCTTCGCATTTGCATTCATAAAGTTTCTCATAGGACAAAACGCGTCTGCTAAGATAAATTACCCTTTTGTCTTTATTCATGTTGTTCCTTTATATCTGAAGTCTTTACACACACACACACATACATACACACACACACACACACACACACACATATATATATATATATATATATATATATATATATATATATATATATATATATATATATATATATGTACTAAAGTTTTCAGTAATGCATACATAAATCACTCTTATATTTGCAATCAGATAAACTGCTATTCAGTATCGATTAAAACGGCGGCCAATTTCTTTATTCCACGTTTCCCTCCTGATTTTTTCCCTTTTATTTTTCTTTCTGAATTCATTGCACTGACCCGCAACCTTTTCACTCCGCAATTATTCATCTTTTTCCCGCATTTTTCTTTAATAAAAGACATTTATTAATATTCAGTCAGTGTGTCTGTCTTTTGTCCTTTAACCCTAACCAGTAGGTCCTACGTTATGGACTCCCCCGGTCTCCTCACTGGCTTGATTACCGACCTGACTTGTGTAGCAGTCACTGAGTAGGCCTTATGAATGAATCATCAGCAGCGAATAATGCGAAGAGTCGACCATCCATCCATTCGTTGGCTTCATTCTTCGTCCCCTTCCCATGATTCCATCTGAGATAACATTCCTCCTTCAATTAAGCAAACCTCCCCTTATTAACCTGTCTTTTTAATATATTCATTTATTTCCCCATTCTTTTTGCGTTTTGTTTTTTGCAATTATTTGTTTTTGGTGGAATGAAGGAGAGTTAGGGGCAGAGTTCACTTTATCTTATGTATTTTTATACTTTTATTTTCTGTTCATTTCTTTCCTTACAAACTTATGACATTGACGTTTTCTATGTAATTTAATTTAAATATTTTAATGAAGGAAATTAATTTGTATTTAATGTGACGCACACATAGATAAGTACAAGTGCGCTCATATATACATTAATATATATATATATATATATATATATATATATATATATATATATATATGTGTGTGTGTGTGTATGTGTGTGTATAATTGTGTATTTGGGTAGCAAACCCTCTTTTATACAGGTTTCATTAAAGACGACTAACATGGTACTGCGATTAAGTTTTTTATTTAATTTTTCTTGTGTTCGTGTCAGTGTTTTCTTTTCTGGACATAAAGTGTGTGAAAACTGTCCAGATGTTCCGTATATCCGAGAGCGCTTTCGGCTACTCCTTTAGCCATTATCGTAGATGATTTTCTATATTTTTAATTTTTTAAATAAATGTATGAATTTTTTTTATATATGTACATAGAGTTATTTTAAAAACCGTCGTCGCGTATTTTAATTGACCTCCAGATTTTTAAACTTAAAAGCCCTCCATGTTATTTTTATTTTTACTTATTTCTTTCTCACGTGTATTGAGTACTTTTTAATACTACTACTCCCGGCTCTGATTCAACTCTGACCATTAACCTTTATACATATATATATATATATATATATATATATATATATATATATATATATATATATATATATATATATATATGTGTGTGTGTGTGTGTGTGTGTGTGTGTATGTTAATCTGTGTCACCTCAAGCAAGGCTGTAGAGCCACTAACACACATGTGGTTACAGGGTGTGGAAGAATTAGGAACGGAAACATTAATAATGAGTAGAAAGAGAAAAAATCATTCAGGAGGACAGTAGATGACGATTGACATTGCATTTAAATTCCTGCAGATCAGAGCTGGCTGGAAATCATGGATCCAGAATGCGAGAAAAGGAACTCAGCATAGAAGTTACGGCAATATCTAACCAGCTCAACTGTAAGTTGTTGCGATTTTGCCGCCAGTCTAGTATTGCACTTAAATTCATACAGTCTAATTACCATAACGATGATCGCATCCGAACAATTACCATGAAAGTATTTATAAAAAAAGGCACAGAGAGGGACCCTTACGGCGGTGGGCAAATGTTTGAAGCCGAGCTGATAGATCAGTATCAATAATGTTGCTGATTATTCTTTGGATCTTATCAAGGAACTCCAGGTAAACAGCAAGGGAACCGGACCATATATGGAAGCAATATTCTTAGCAAGGACGAATGGTACACATGCATATACGAGATAGTTTCAGGAAAGAAGAATTTTTCGATCGACACAGTGAACCGACTTTCTTAGCAGCTGACCTTTCAATCGTTTCAGTATACGCTTTACATTTCATGTCGGCTGAGAACATTAGCCCGAGAAGGCGCAGTGAGTCATTTTCCTGGAGGGTAGCATCAGCCATGCAGATGGAAGGCAGAGAGGAGTGTCTTAGATGATTAATTGCGAAAAGTTTAGTTTTGGAGGCGTTACAATTGACAAGCCATCATTTGCTTCAGTTAACGACTGTCTTGAGGTCGTTTTGTACATCAGATGCCATTTTGGCCTTGTCGGACTGATTAACCTTACCATCGAGGTAGAAGTAAATGGTTGTGTCGCCAGCATAGATATCAAGTTGAGAGCTGATGTAATCGGAAGGTCGTTAATGAAGATTAAATACAGGGTAGGACCAAAGATGGAGCCCTGAGGGACACCCGCGTTAATACGAAAGGATGTAGATGAGTGGCCGTTCAGGACAACTTTCATTTCACGATTAGATAGGATCGACTGGATCAGTTCAACAATGTGCCCCGAGATACTATAACATTTCAGCTTGTGGAAAAACCTGAATACCAGACCTTGCCAAAAGCTTTCGAGATGTCCAAAGCTACAGCCCGGGTTTCACCGTTTTTTTTACCTAGAGCACGATAGACTCTTTCCGCAATTATCGTTAGTACATCAGCAGTTGACCTGGAGAAACGAAAGCCGTATTGCTTGCCTGAGAAAAGGTCCTGCGATGAGAGATGATGAACCAATTCAGCATTGATTAGAGCCTCTAGGAGTTTCCCAAAAAGAGGTAGGTGGCTAATAGGCCGACAGATGGAAGTGTCGGACATTTCACCCGAATTCTTAAAAACTGGAACATCAGACGATGAGTTCCAGCAGGCAGGAAAGAAGTGCGTATGACCGTTTATAGACAATAATAATATATGTATATGTAATGTGTAAGAAAATAATAATATATGTATAATATGTAATGTGTAAGAAAATAATAATATAGGTATAATATGTAATGTGTAAGAAAATAATAATATATGTATAATATGTAATGTGTAAGAAAATAATAATATAGGTATAATATGTAATGCGTAAGAAAATAATAATATATGTATAATATGTAATGTGTAAGAAAATAATAATATATGTATAATATGTAATGTGTAAGAAAATAATAATATAGGTATAATATGTAATGTGTAAGAAAATAATAATATATGTATAATATGTAATGTGTAAGAAAATAATAATATATGTATAATATGCAATGTGTAAGAAAATAATAATATATGTATAATATGTAATGTGTAAGAAAATAATAATATAGGTATAATATGTAATGTGTAAGAAAATAATAATATAGGTATAATATGTAATGTGTAAGAAAATAATAATATAGGTATAATATGTAATGTGTAAGAAAATAATAATATATGTATAATATGTAATGTGTAAGAAAATAATAATATATGTATAATATGTAAGGTGTAAGAAAATAATAATATAGGTATAATATGTAATGTGTAAGAAAATAATAATATAGGTATAATATGTAATGTGTAAGAAAATAATAATATAGGTATAATATGTAATGTGTAAGAAAATAATAATATATGTATAATATGTAATGTGTAAGAAAATAATAATATATGTATAATATGTAATGTGTAAGAAAATAATAATATAGGTATAATATGTAATGTGTAAGAAAATAATAATATATGTATAATATGTAATGTGTAAGAAAATAATAATATAGGTATAATATGTAATGTGTAAGAAAATAATAATATATGTATAATATGTAATGTGTAAGAAAATAATAATATATGTATAATATGTAAGGTGTAAGAAAATAATAATATAGGTATAATATGTAATGTGTAAGAAAATAATAATATATGTATAATATGTAATGTGTAAGAAAATAATAATATAGGTATAATATGTAATGTGTAAGAAAATAATAATATAGGTATAATATGTAATGTGTAAGAAAATAATAATATAGGTATAATATGTAATGTGTAAGAAAATAATAATATATGTATAATATGTAATGTGTAAGAAAATAATAATATAGGTATAATATGTAATGTGTAAGAAAATAATAATATATGTATAATATGTAATGTGTAAGAAAATAATAATATATGTATAATATGTAATGTGTAAGAAAATAATAATATAGGTATAATATGTAATGTGTAAGAAAATAATAATATATGTATAATATGTAATGTGTAAGAAAATAATAATATATGTATAATATGTAAGGTGTAAGAAAATAATAATATAGGTATAATATGTAATGTGTAAGAAAATAATAATATATGTATAATATGTAATGTGTAAGAAAATAATAATATAGGTATAATATGTAATGTGTAAGAAAATAATAATATATGTATAATATGTAATGTGTAAGAAAATAATAATATAGGTATAATATGTAATGTGTAAGAAAATAACAATATATGTATAATATGTAATGTGTAAGAAAATAATAATATATGTATAATATGTAATGTGTAAGAAAATAATAATATATGTATAATATGTAATGTGTAAGAAAATAATAATATAGGTATAATATGTAATGTGTAAGAAAATAATAATATATGTATAATATGTAATGTGTAAGAAAATAATAATATAGGTATAATATATAATGTGTAAGAAAATAATAATATAGGTATAATATGTAATGTGTAAGAAAATAATAATATATGTATAATATGTAATGTGTAAGAAAATAATAATATATGTATAATATGTAATGTGTAAGAAAATAAATGTAATATAGGAAAAAAGAAAGAAAGAAAGAAGGAAAGACGGAAAAAAGAAAATTTATTTAAGGAAAAAAAAGAAAAGAGGAAGGAAGGAAAATTAATAAGTTCGTTGCCTAGTAACAGAAAAAAGCACTTTATACAAATACTTAATTAGTATCATCCGATCTCAGTGCACTTAATTCAATGGTGGATATTAATCATATAGACTGGTGGATATTAATCATATATACAGTGAAATTCTAACGTCAAATTTCAAGTAATATTTACTCGATAGCCCACAGAATTACCGATTCAACTTCATATATATATATATATATATATATATATATATATAACGATGAAATTATTCGTACACCCATCAATTTTGAGTATTTTTCATCCATTTCTAAGAATCTAATGACCGTATGATGCCATTTTTTTAATATGTTAATAAGAACAAAAAGAAAGGAATATAAAACTCAATTTTCAGAACAATAGTTCAAATACAACAAATTTTTCAGGCGAATTATACAAAATAGGAAAAGACAAAATTATTCGTACAGTAGAAAATATTTTAAATTGATTCGTGTAAGTATAATTAATTTACATAATTATTTTATCGGTTAAGCCTTCTAGACTATTTATTCAGTAGAATATTTGTGATAATTCCAGCAAAGAACATCACGTGATGAATAGAGTGCAATTGTTATTCTTACGTTAACAACTCGACGGAGAAGAGAAAGGAGCTTAGCGTTGACTTGATACAGAGAATTAATAACTGTTTATTTAAGGTGCTGTCTGGTTGACAACTTGACTGACAGACGGAAATTTATCTAATTTTTGCTACGGTGTATCTGTAAAATCTACTCGAGGAATATAAGGTGAGCGTCTTTTTTAAATAATTTATAAACTATTTATATAATATTTATATTATATAATATTTATATAATATTTATATTATATTATTTATATTATATACCCAGTAATCTTTAAAATTTAGGAAAATTAAGAAATTTTCTGTAATCTAATGTTTGTTGAATTTTAGTTACTTTGGCTTTAAATTTACTATAGTTACCGCTCTTATTTTATGATAATATTGTGTATGGATGACCGGATTTACAAAAATCGGCATATATATATATATATATATATATATATATATATATATATATATATATATATATATATATATATATAATCACACACACACACACACACACACACACACACACACACACACACACACACACCAAGAAGAATCAACATTCTTTATAAAATATTGGGGATATGAACTGTAGACAGTTTTTCCATTTATGATTAGTAAATATGGTTTTTACTTAACCGGTACAAATTAATACGGAAATTTAAAAGATTTAAATTATTATAAATTATTCTAACTAAAATTTAGAAAAATGCAGACAGGCTGGCATCTCGCTCTCACCCTTTCACTGTCGAAACTGTTAAATGTAGCCGTCTCTTCTACTCCAATAGCTTCATGTCTCGCACCTCTCGCCTGTGGAACTCCCTCCCCTTTTCTTGTTTCCTTGATAGATATAATCTCCAACTATTAAAATGTAATGTCAATCGACGTCTCCAGATGCCTTGATCTATCCCCTAACCTTCTCTTCATCCTTTTCTCTATCACTCCTATTTGCTCTCGCTTCAACTCTCTGTAACCCATTGCGTGCTAGTGGCTTCCCGCCTTGCTTGGGGTGAAACGCTTAAAAAAAAATTTATGTCAAAATAAATTATTCATCGAAAAAGATTTTTTCTTAAGGCATTAGTATCCATAATACATCTTATTCATAAAAGCAATTAAAAGCCTTTCTAATTAAATAATCTCTTAGTCTTATTGCATTTTTTTTATTTTACGATTCAGAGAAGATTTTCGCTCAATGGGGGCCCTGTTTAAAAAAAAAGGTGATTTAAATTCTCCAAGGATTCCTGCAATTAACCAACATAAACGTTAAGCGGTATAAAAATTAGTTTTTTTTCGAAATTTCATAAAATTATTTAAGTGTGAGGTAACAGATATAAAAAGACAATGTTTTCGCCAAGGTTTTCAAAAAAAAATATTTCTAAAATAATTGTGTTTATTTACGAATAAGTCCTGAAAGTTTAAGTAAAATTTGACAATTATTTGAGTTTTGCAAGAATTTCCAAATCGATCTGTTTTTCACCGCAAGAAATGCTGCAAAAATTTCCCATGCTAATCTCACTGACTCAAGAAAAAAAAAATTTTAACCAAAATTTCGAAAGTTCTAAAAAATATCAAAAATATCATTTAATAATCAAAAATCCTTTGGTCGTTACTCTTCATAAAAACATAAATATTTTGACGATAAAATTTTGTTTTTAAGTTTGTAGCATTTTTTATCAGGGTATGCTAAATTTTTAGCGAATCTGTGGAGGTACCTGCATATTACTTCAAAGAATTTTCTAGTGGGTACTTTTATTTGTGTGGACACTACGTTGTTTCTTTATTTCCGTTATTTCGTCTACGAAAGCGCTCGAGAAAACTTAATAAAGAAAATGCACCTTCTGGCAGGATTCGAATGTGAGCACCACTCACACGCACACAGTTTGCAGGAACAACCTCCGTCTGATCCGACGTGCTTTGACCGCTAGGCTACGGAGAGGTTCGCAATCAAGCAAGGTACTATTTACCTTAAAGCTTATTCGCTCGTTCAGAAAGTTACCTTATATGTTTTCTCGGGTGTTTAATCCGGCAGACGAAATAACACATTTTTACAAAAACAAGATACATGTATCCACTAAAAATATCATTTGAAGTAATAAAAATATGTATGATTAAAAAATAAATCCATTAATTCTTTAAGAATATGAATATGTATATATATATATATATATATATATATATATATATATATATATATATATATATATATATATATATATAACAAAGTGAACATAGAAGTCAACACTTAAAGGCGACAGTCTGTATCATGCTAGATGCAATCGTCAGGCCACGAGTGCTGTTATTTTTCTCGTCTATTTATATATACGGGTCAATGGTGCATTGTGGGTAGTCTATTTTGGCGGATATTTTACCGGAAGTCGTTTATTTGTTTATTTATTTATTTGTGTAAAATTATTTTGCTTGTTTTTATTTAATTTAATTTTTATTTTTCATCTTATATATTTATTTATTTTATTTTATTTTTTTGATCGGTGTTTTTATTAACGTAGTAAAAATTTGTTTATATAGCTTATTGTGGGTGGTCTATTATGGCGGTTATTTTACCGGAAATCGTTTATTTGTTTATATATTAGATTCAAATTCCGTATATATAAATAGCCGAGAAAAATAACAGCATCCGTGGCCTGACGATTGCATTTAGCATGAAACAGACTGTCGCCTCTAAGTGTTGACTTCTATGTTCACTTTTATATTTAAACACGCTCTATCTCTGATATTGAGCACTTTATCCCATAAATATAGCACACTTTAAGACTATATTTCTTCATATATATATATATATATATACAGTGTAACCCGGATATAAGAGACCCTGATATAAGAGACACCCGGATATAAGAGATATTTTATCTGGTCCCAAATTAGAGCATGTGTTAATAAAACAAAATAGACCAAGCGCGGATATAAGAGAAACCCGCATATAAGATACTTCTTCTCCGGTCCCGACAACTCTCTTATATCCGGGTTACACTGTATATATATATATATATATATATATATATATATATATATATTCAGGATCCCCTAGGTAATATTTATACTCAAAGCTCCTTTATTTATACTTAATGACACTAATAATCCTCCTATATATGCAAGATACATAGAGGACATTTTCGTTTTAGCTAAAAATATTGATCAAATCACACAACTTAAAACCAAATTTGAAAGTCACTCCGTCCCCATTTCTGCCAACTGTAAGTCTTCAATACCTATCAAAGGAACTAAACTCAAAATTATTATGTCACTACTTATGCAGACTTAGTCTCAGTGGAAACATGCTGTGTAATAACCGAGCAGAACTAAATTTGAATTAGATGAATTATCCCTATCACTCGACATTGTCAGTAAAATGAGAAAAAAATTAAATAAAGGGTTTGATTAGAAATTCCCTGACGGTACACTGACAGACAAGCACCTAATGATGGATGGAAAGCACCATGGTCGACAAAATGCTGTGATAATAACAACAATTATGAGGACATTAGTCTAAGTGTAAATAATGTAAATAATTTAGATAGAAGGTAATCAGGTGATAATTACATCCAAGATGAGGTCTTTAGTGTGAGTGTTAAATAATGATAAGTTCTCATCCCAAACATTCAGACAGAAGGCAATCAAGTGATAATAGCAACAAAAATAAGGACATTAGCGTGAGTGTTAAATAATGATAAGTTCTCATCCCAAACATTCAGACAGAAGGCAATCAAGTGATAATAGCAACCAAAATAAGGACATTAGTGTGAGTGTAAATAATGAGAAGTTCTCATCTCAAACATTCAGACAGAAGGCAATCAAGTGATAATAGCAACAAAAATAAGGACATTAGTGTGAGTGTAAATAATGATAAGTTCTCATCCCAAACATTCAGACAGAAGGCAATCAAGTGATAATAGCAACAAAAATAAGGACATTAGTGTGAGTGTTAAATAATGATAAGTTCTCATCCCAAACATTCAGACAGAAGGCAGTCAAGTGATAATAGCAACCAAAATAAGGACATTAGTGTGAGTGTTAAATAACGATAAGTTCTCATCTCAAACATTCAGACAGAAGGCAATCAAGTGATAATAGCAACAAAAATAAGGACATTAGTGTGAGTGTAAATAATGATAAGTTCTCATCCCAAACATTCAGACAGAAGGCAATCAAGTGATAATAGCAACCAAAATAAGGACATTAGTGTGAGTGTTAATAATGATAAGTTCTCATCCCAAACATTCAGACAGAAGGCAATCAAGTGATAATAGCAACAAAAATAAGGACATTAGTGTGAGTGTAAATAATGATAAGTTCTCATCCCAAACATTCAGACAGAAGGCAATCAAGTGATAATAGCAACAAAAATAAGGACATTAGTGTGAGTGTAAATAATGATAAGTTCTCATCTCAAACATTCAGACAGAAGGCAATCAAGTGATAATAGCAACAAAAATAAGGACATTAGTGTGAGTGTAAATAATGATAAGTTCTCATCCCAAACATTCAGACAGAAGGCAATCAAGTGATAATAGCAACAAAAATAAGGACATTAGTGTGAGTGTAAATAATGATAAGTTCTCATCCCAAACATTCAGACAGAAGGCAATCAAGTGATAATAGCAACCAAAATAAGGACATTAGTGTGAGTGTTAAATAATGATAAGTTCTCATCCCAAACATTCAGACAGAAGGCAATCAAGTGATAATAGCAACAAAAATAAGGACATTAGTGTGAGTGTTAAATAATGATAAGTTCTCATCTCAAACATTCAGACAGAAGGCAATCAAGTGATAATAGCAACAAAAATAAGGACATTAGTGTGAGTGTAAATAATGATAAGTTCTCATCCCAAACATTCAGACAGAAGGCAATCAAGTGATAATAGCAACAAAAATAAGGACATTAGTGTGAGTGTAAATAATGATAAGTTCTCATCCCAAACATTCAGACAGAAGGCAATCAAGTGATAATAGCAACCAAAATAAGGACATTAGTGTGAGTGTTAAATAATGATAAGTTCTCATCCCAAACATTCAGACAGAAGGCAATCAAGTGATAATAGCAACAAAAATAAGGACATTAGTGTGAGTGTTAAATAATGATAAGTTCTCATCTCAAACATTCAGACAGAAGGCAATCAAGTGATAATAGCAACAAAAATAAGGACATTAGTGTGAGTGTAAATAATGATAAGTTCTCATCCCAAACATTCAGACAGAAGGCAATCAAGTGATAATAGCAACAAAAATAAGGACATTAGTGTGAGTGTTAAATAATGATAAGTTCTCATCCCAAACATTCAGACAGAAGGCAATCAAGTGATAATAGCAACAAAAATAAGGACATTAGTGTGAGTGTTAAATAATGATAAGTTCTCATCCCAAACATTCAGACAGAAGGCAATCAAGTGATAATAGCAACAAAAATAAGGACATTAGTGTGAGTGTAAATAATGATAAGTTCTCATCCCAAACATTCAGACAGAAGGCAATCAAGTGATAATAGCAACCAAAATAAGGACATTAGTGTGAGTGTTAAATAATGATAAGTTCTCATCCCAAACATTCAGACAGAAGGCAATCAAGTGATAATAGCAACAAAAATAAGGACATTAGTGTGAGTGTTAAATAATGATAAGTTCTCATCTCAAACATTCAGACAGAAGGCAATCAAGTGATAATAGCAACAAAAATAAGGACATTAGTGTGAGTGTAAATAATGATAAGTTCTCATCCCAAACATTCAGACAGAAGGCAATCAAGTGATAATAGCAACAAAAATAAGGACATTAGTGTGAGTGTAAATAATGATAAGTTCTCATCCCAAACATTCAGACAGAAGGCAATCAAGTGATAATAGCAACCAAAATAAGGACATTAGTGTGAGTGTTAAATAATGATAAGTTCTCATCCCAAACATTCAGACAGAAGGCAATCAAGTGATAATAGCAACAAAAATAAGGACATTAGTGTGAGTGTTAAATAATGATAAGTTCTCATCTCAAACATTCAGACAGAAGGCAATCAAGTGATAATAGCAACAAAAATAAGGACATTAGTGTGAGTGTAAATAATGATAAGTTCTCATCCCAAACATTCAGACAGAAGGCAATCAAGTGATAATAGCAACAAAAATAAGGACATTAGTGTGAGTGTAAATAATGATAAGTTCTCATCCCAAACATTCAGACAGAAGGCAATCAAGTGATAATAGCAACAAAAATAAGGACATTAGTGTGAGTGTAAATAATGATAATTTCTCATCCCAAACATTCAGACAGAAGGCAATCAAGTGATAATAGCAACAAAAATAAGGACATTAGTGTGAGTGTAAATAATGGTGTACCCATGCCAGACTCAAATTTACTCTAGAACTTAATATTAATGATAAAATTCCATTTCTTGATGTACTTATTGATTCCATCGCACATAAATTTACTACTTCTCTATATAGGAAACCCACTAGCATTAGCATTAACTCGTGTCTTCTTAATTATAATAGTGAATGCCCCCAACGATATACGTTAGCTGTTATAAATTCTTAATCCAACGCACAGAAATATCTTCTTCCTAAACCATATTCTATAAAGAATTACATAACATTAAACAAACACTTGTTAATAATGGATTCCTTAATTCCGTCATTGATCAACAAATTAAAATGTATCACAATAAACTTAATAATACCTCAAACAAAATTGATAATATTAATAATAATGGTAGCCATAATAAAAAATAAACATAATAACTATTAACTTATACCAAGTGCATAATAATTATAAACACGATAAGACAACACTCAATAACATAATAGATAGAAATATTAAACGCATTAATAATAAAAAAACACAAGTTAAGCTCATCATATAAAAAATTTAAAACAATTGACCTAATAGTCTCTAATAATCCTACACCCACATAACTAAATTCTCCTCAAAAAATGTAGTGTATCACTTTACATGCCCATTCAGAGATTGGATCTTTGATACTAATAATAAACCCACTACATATGTTGGTTTTACTACAACCAGGCTCTCCCGTAGACTTACCTGTCACCTTTCTAATCTTAGTTCAATTAAACAACATTAGACATATATTAGTTGATAATACAACAATACTCACATATATACAAAGTAAAAAGAACCTTCAGATATTGGAGGCCATCTACATTAAAAAAATTACATTTCAAACTAATCACAACACATTACATTGCATCTAGACATATGTTTCTGCTGTTAATATTTCGTTCTCTCACGTGGTACGACGTGATAGAACCGCATCATGAATTTACGACCTGTGTCTGTTGTTCCGAGATCGTTATCGTCGCATAGCAAACTTCTACGTAAACATCACAGGGATTCATCTTTGATGGTGAATATCTTTGTTTAAATGTCCATATAATCCCTCTGATGATGGCTCATGTGAACAGAAATCTTAGATCGAGGAACAGCATAATAAAAAATATCCAAATATTGTACAGGTTTTGTCTTTATTTTCCCCCGAAATTAAAGCAAATATACGAAGCTTAGAACGGCTCCTGATCAAACATAATAGACATTATTGTCTGTTATATTTAACAATATATATATATATATATATATATATATATATATATATATATAGCATAATGAGAAGCCACGTATACTTTCTTAATATGTATATAATATAGAAAAAAAACTGAAAAGTTGCAAATGAAAAAAAAATTGAATGTTTTTTTGTGAAAGTATTTATTTATATTTTTTTTATATATCTATATTTGATATTTCAGATCGGCACCGATCTTTCACCAGAAATGGTTGTTTTCAGAAGTTTGTTTACATTAAGTAGCGTCCGTCGCGAGACGCGGACGTCAATGTAATATGGAATGCAACTGTGTTTGAATATTTCTAACGTAAATCTAACTGTAGTAATATTTTAGACGTTGTTTAAAAAAAAAAAAATTAACTATATCTAACAAAAATTTTTTGTTTAACTATTTATAAAGATTTAAAATACCCAAGTCATTATTTAACCCTAGTTTATATGTATTTAATTTTAAAATCCAGTATTTTTCCTTTTTTTCTGCTTGTGTATGTGGAACTGAAATCAGAATCTATCAATAAACATTTACAGTTTTCTAAAGAGTGTCCTGGTTGATTAAAATGTTCAGCTATGGGGGAATATATATATATATATATATATATATATATATATATATATATATATATATATATATATATATATATATATATAATATATATATAGGGTGTATCAAAAATACTTTTACAAACTTTGGGCGTGGGTTCCTCACACTTAAACAAGGACGGAATCCATATAAACATATGCCCGCAAATCCTTCGTTTTCTGATTATGAAGTTTAAAGGAAGTTCACGGTAGATGACGCTTTGTTGTCATAAAGACTAGATTACATTTGTCATTCGTGTACATTTGTGTCTAGTCTGTCTTCAACATTTAATGTGCGTAGTAGTGAGTTAATTGAGAAGTGTGCCGTTTAACAAAGGCAGGATATTCATATCGTGATCAGACAGATATGATTTTTACATACGGCTGCCGGAATGGTAATGGACGCGAGGCTGCACGGCTGTATCAGATTGCGTTTCCAGTGCGAAGGCAGCCGAGTCATCCAATCTTTGCTGCTGTTTATTGTCGCGTTGCTGAGACTGGATCCGTGGCACCACAAAGTATGAATCGAGGGAGACCGAGATCCGCTCGTACGCCTGACCAGGAAGAACAAATTCTACCGCCTGTCGGAGACAATCCACGTATCAGCATACGTCCAGTGACCTAGCATGTCGCACATATCATAGTATCGCATAGGGGGTACTTCAAGTGCATCTCCTGTATCCGTATCATTTTAAACGTGTGCATGTTCTTTCGCATTCTGACTACTCCCCACGGGTGAACTTTTGCCGATTGTTTATTACACAAACTTCCGATCCATTCTTTGTCTATTCAGTCTTGTTTACAGATGAGGCAACATTTGGAAGAGACGGAATAACATTTGTGGGCGGATCGGAATCTACATAGTACAATACAAGCTAGACACCAGTATCAGTTTACGATTATTGTGTGGGTTGGAACTGTAGGTAATTGTCTGGTAGGTCCATATGTTCCCCCAGCACATCTTACAGGAGCTGTATACAGGGATTTTATTTCCGATACATTTCCAGACCTGCTAGAGGACGTACTCCTGCTAATACGAAGGTGTGGTTCATGCATGATAGGGCTCCAGTATATTTTAGTCACATTGTTTGCGATGCATAGGTAGAGGAGGACCGGTTTCATGGCCTGCACGTTCCTCCGACCTCTTTTGGATTTATTTCCGTGGGGCCACATAAACAATTAGTTTATGCAACAGATATTAATAATGTAGAGACGCTTCACCAACGTGTCATGGGGGCATGCAAAAGCAATCGACACCGTTTGGGAGTATTTGAAACGGTCCACCAGTCAATGATCTGACGAATGCATGCGAATGTGGGAGCAAGCGGAAGACATTTTAAAAATTTGTTATGAATTGCTGTATTAAGGTACAAAGATGGCTTTTGGACGTATGTTTATATGGAGTTTTTACCTTGTTTGGGTATCAGGAACCTTCCCCAAAGTTTGTAAAAGTACTTTTGTATTGTATCTTGGACGGTACCTTTAAGATCCTCTACCATAAACTTCATACTTAATAACCGCAAAACGAAGAATTTGCGGACATATTTTTATATAGACTTGTGTATTTGTTTTGATGTGAGGAACTCCCTACGCCCAAAGTTTGTAAAACTATTTTTTATACAGCATACATATATATATATATATATATATATATTTGTGTATTTAGGCAGCAATCCTTCTTTCAAGCACATTTCATTAAAAACGACTGACAAGGTGCTTTTATTTAGTTTTTTATATAATTTCTCGTGCGATCTAATAAAGTTTTTCTTTTCAGAGGATAAATTATATAAAAATTGTCCGAATGTTCTACTTATAAAATTAAACAAACCAACCCTTAATAATATTAACTTTGAACATGGACATAATATCTTGACCGTGTTTTGAAACAAAAAAATGAATCACTTTATAAAACACACACAAACTATTTCTAATTCTAACAGTTGAAATATAATCCTTGATAATGGCTAAATGTATAGCCGAAAGCGCTCGGAAAAGAACATTCGGACAATTTTTATATAATTTATCCTCTGAGAAGAAAAACTTTATTAGATCGCACGAGAAATTATATAAAAAACTAAATAAAAGCACCTTGTCAGTCGTTTTTAATGATATATATATATATATATATATATGTATATATATATATATATATTTATATATATATATGAAGAATATATGAATACATATATCTATATCTATATATATCTATATCTAAATCTATATATATATCTATATCTATATATATATATGAAGTATTATTTTGTCTTAATTTAGACAATTTATTTATCGCATCCTATATATATATATATATATATATATATAGGATGCGATAAATAAATTGTTATAAATAATATAATATAAATGTCTTTAAATAAATTGTCGGGCTATGTCCAATTCTAAAATATATATATATATATATATATATATATATATATAGGAGGATTTGAGATAATTATAATTAAATAATTCATCGAGTCTAGAAGAAACCTCAAATCCTCCTAATTTCTATCACTTGTATATCCTTGCTTGAACCGGCTTCTACTGCTGTGGATGGAGCGGCTTGGGGATAGTAGTCTTGGCTTGTGGGGGCAAAGTCCTATGGGTAAAAGAGAAACGCGGATGAGTTCCACTACGGAATATTTGATCGTTCGGCGCTATATCGAGTCTAATTCGATATCTTTCACCACCGAGGACTGTTGGTATAATGTTTGCCTGATAACATAACTGTTCGAGTTTTAATTCTGTGGACGCGCACTGCTGATGAGTCGCAAGTTTAGGATGAAACGGCCGTCTAGGGCTTTCTGCATTCTGTTGAGGTTACTTCTAGACTCGATGAATTACTTAATTATATATGTACGATGAAAATATAGTTTTAAGATAAATTTATGGGGTAAAGTGGTCAATGTCACTGATAACAGTTACTTCTCTTGTGAAACTCTTTCTCGTTTTTTTGTTTTCAAATCAGCTTCGATCTTAAAAAATTCAAATGCAATATCAATTGTTAGCTTCTGTCTTTTAAATTCTTGTTCTTTTGTTCTCTCCCCTTAATAGTATTTTTCTCATATTGTTTCACATTTTAGTGACGCCTTTGCGTCTTAGTGGCTTTATTGTCTTACTTGGGGCGATTTTATTAAATACACACACACGCACACACATATATTTAAAGACATTTTATACGTTCTTTTTATAGATACAACTATTGAAGTAAATGCTCTGTTTATAATAAACAGTATTAACAACATTTACCGGCCTGAATGTCCGAGAAATTTTCATAGCAAATATGCGTCCTCCGACAGGAATCGAACCTTTATCCTATACGGAACCGTCATATAGCTTGACGTGCTTTTGTAAGGTTCTTGTTATAACACATTGACGGACTTGGTATAATGTAATTCGTGAAAGTATTCTCTATATGTAATGCTTAGGCTATTGCCGTAACGCTTGTATAGCTAGTATGCTGAATGTCTCCAATACGACTGGTATCTACTCCCCCCCACACATACCCTGAGATGAGTTATGACATAAGGTCGAGATTATTGTGGGAGCATTTTCATCCGGGCCACTGACCAAAATTTTCCCTGCACCCGCAAAAACGGGTTCGTGTACATTACTGTTTTTCTCAGTCGAGTCGCTATCCTCTCACAGAATCCGACTGAGTGCTCGTCTGCCCGAAGACAGAGGTCTTGTCAATGGTCCTGTGCAGCAAGGATAAAACCTTCAGTTTCAACTTTCAACCCTGCACTACGTAGCCACTGATGGGTACGGGTTTTGTCTACGTCAGCTTGTTTGGTACAGGCAGAGTATTGGCCGTTGTTTCAGTATTTGGTCGATTGCATTTGTCTTTGCTCTCTTTTTTAAGTATTATTTATTTATTATTATTATTATTATTATTAATTTCTTTTTCATTACAATTTTTATCGACCTTATATCTTATTGTTTACACTATTTTCTCCTTCACTGCGATTCAAATTAATCAACACCTTTATTGTTTTCTCGCCTTTTTTTTTATACGGATCAAAGTTTGCTGGTTGGTCAGATTAGCCATGCTCAGGTGTCAGACGTCACGGAGCTCACAAGTTCGATCATGCAATAACAACTCAATAATTTTTTTCGGCTCATTTATTTTACACCTGCTGTGTCTTTTCAACAGAAAATCTTAATATAAGCACAAACAATAAAGATGAATACAATATTTCTATCGAATTCTTTGTCGATGAAATGAACGTCGGACAATAGAACTTGTGTTCATACCCCAGCTTAATAGAAACACAAATAATAAACATGAATATAACCTTTTCATTAAAGTTTATTTCGATTAGAAAAAAAACCCCCCAAAACAGATTACTATAGATCAGATTATAAGATTTGAGTCAGTAAGCTTAGTTTAGTCTGGAACAAGGCAATAATAGTGGGGATCACATTCATACTTGCATAGTTCTCTTTTTCTCTCTATCTGTCTTTCTCTGTCTATATATTTGACATCCTTTGATGTGAAGGGCTTTCAGAAGTTTTAATCGTTTTTTGCAGTTGGATTGGTAAAATACTGTTTCATTGTTGATCAAAATATAACGAAATTTGAGAGGGCTATGAATTCGTTTTATACGTTTACAGATGGTACATTTCTCGAATAAATGCTAGGATAATCTTCCCGAGAGAAATGTATAACTAATATATGTTGATACGACGCCGCTACTAATTTCCGTCAGATTTTGTTCCACAGTACAACACTACTCTTTCAATTTAATTAAAAAACGATTAAGCATTTCGGAAGCCCTTCTCATCAAAGGACGTCAATTCCTTATCACTATATTTATCTATCTATCTATCATGAAAATATATTTCACTTGAGCACTGTTGAGTGATAAGCTGATTCTATAAACAACAACCACCTACGTTAATGCAAAGCTCTTCAGTAAGATGAATAGAGCTCTCCGGATGATTGGCATTTGTTTACATTCGTAAAAACAATCCGTTAGATTTAGGTGTTTCACTCTGATGGATGAAGGTAGCACAGTGGTAGAAGCTCTGACTAACACCAAATCAATTTAGGTTTCGATTCTGGCTTGAGGCATTCAGATGTGTAGACTCACTGGGGAGCTGTGATAAAGCGAAACAGTACTGTCTGCGAATGACATTTTTTTTTTTATTTTTATATATATATATATATATATATATATATATATATATATATATATATATATATATATATATATATATATATATATATATATATATATATATATATATATATATATATATATATATATATATATATATATATATATATATATATATATGGAGTTTAATATTTGAAAACATCTCTCTTAAACCGTCTCTATTTTTTTATTAACTTTTCAATTTCAGCTTAGCTCATTTTATACCCTTCAAATTACTGCCTTCAATTTGTTCTTATTTTTACCAATACCTATCTTGGTAGTTATTTAGTAAGTTAGTGTGACATAAGGCTTCAAGATGGAAAGATGGGATGGCGAACTTGACACTTGCAGGACATGTTGATGGCAAAAGGAGTAGAGGGGAACAGATGGCTAGTAATGAGACAAGAATTGTTTAGAGCTGTGAAGGACAGGAAGTTGTGGAGAGTAATGATTGGCAAAGTCCTGAAGGAACATGTCACATAAAAAAATGAGCCTGTCTCTCTTAATATGCAGAAATCCTAAAACAATTGAAAATTTCATTAGAAACAAAGAAAAGAGTGTTGAACTGCCATATATCATATAAATTCTCCTATATGGTAGTGGATGCTGGAAAAATCCGATACAGATGAAGAGGAGCCTTTATGAAATTGAGATGTTGTCCTACAGAAGGTTTCTGAGAATACCATGGACGAAACATGTAATAAGCGAGGAAGAGGGTGCAACGTAATTAACAAGCTTGTTTAAATGGATGTCAGAAGATGGTCTGGGAGCGAGAGCAAGGGACGAATATTTCTTAGAGCTCCGAAGGATAGGAAGATGTGAAGCGCCAAGATAACCCACGCCCTGAGGGGACATGTTACATAAAATAAAAAAATGTTTCTAGCCGATGAAACTTCACTACAAAGATACATGGACTCTTTGAAAAAGATTATTACCTGTAGATTCAACTACCAACAGTGGAAAACAATCAGACAACACAGCGATATGGAAGCACAGGAGCTATCAGGCAAACTCATTCATATAATCAAGCTCCCGAAAGGGCGGAAAGATCGGATGCAAAAGAAAAAGAAACCTTTTCAAATTCATGGATAGATTTTCTATCGTTTGTTGAGCACCCTCCTATAGCGAAGAAAACGGGGATTTACCTCGTCAAACTAAGCGACAGCGAGTCGCGTGTATTTTACGACGGAAAAACTGGCGAAAAAGAAAATTAATTACCAAACAAAAGGGCACGTATTCAGCATGACATGCTGAAGACGGAATATTTGAATTAAAAAAAAAAAAGAAAAAAGTCTGACGCAAGAGTCGCAATTAAACGTACTTTGATATGCAAAATACTGGAGATCGTCTCTCAGCTGTCGACGAATGGAAAAAATGTTCGCCCGATAAAAGCAGTTGGTGTTCTCTAATCTGCGGGGGGAATTCGGCAATTTTGGCTACCGCGTTTGGTGGAGAATGAGTTATTTTTCTGACTGGTGGTGTTCATTTTGATTAGCGAGATAGTATTTGCGAATCGAGTTTTCGGCATTTCTTTCTGCCCTCGATGTTCGAGTCTGTACTTAGTGATTTATTCTCTGTGACGTGGAAATAATCTGCGACAGATATTTCCTTTGCAATCCCAGTTTACTTACACCTCCATCGGTCAATTTGAAAAAGCATGCTTGGTCCATTTGAAACCTCGTTAACCATCTGAGAGTCAAAATCGGAGATGGATGACAAACCAATCTTTTCCTTTCAGTAGCCAAGTAAAAAGCAAATCATATTATTTTTTTTTATCATTTCTGTCCTTCTGTACGTTTCGCTTCAGGTCTTCTAAAGAAAGTGCGACACTGAGATCGGAAGACGCATTGAGATGGCCAAAGATGCATTCCAAAAAGCTAAGAAGAGTATTAAGAGAGAAAAAATTTCGTGAGAAACAAAGAAAAGATTACTGAACTGTTACATGATATCTGTCCTCCTATACGGCAGTGAATTTTGTATAATCTCCACAAAGATGATGAAGAGACTTGAAGCAACAGAATTGTGATTCTAAAGAAAGATGCTGAGGATACCATGGTACAGTCACCGAAGTTAAGCAATGTCGAACCTGGTTAATACCTAAATAAATGATCTCTTGGGAAGACCCGGTGCTGTAATCTTGGATGGGTGGGTGGTGTAATGGATAATCGCTCGAAAGTTCTAACTTCAGTCGGGTTCGTTATATTCATTTATGCGTAAATGCCCATGAGAAAATTATAAATCCATTTCTTTTCCCCCCAGTTATGGGTAAATTAGTAATACTTGTATCACTAAACTATTATTATCTAAAGAAAAATCTTACAATCTAAAAATATTTTCTGGCTTTAAATAACCTGCAAAGGGTTGATAAGCCGTAAAATACGCATCAACCAATCAACATTTCAGAGCGCATTCTTTCCCTTACACCTCTTCTTTCTTCTTTAGCTTTCATTCTTTCCAATACTTCTTCGCCGATTCTTTTTTTCTTTCGAAAAATTTTTCATTCTCTGAGCGGGCGTTTTATAAAACATTCATTTTTTTCTTCATCCTACTTTGTCCTTTCTTTCTTTTAACCTATTTTCTTTCTTTCTTTCTTTCAACTTCCATTTTATTTTCTTTCTTTCTTTCTTTCTTTCAACTTCCATTTTAGTTTATCTTTCTTTCTTTCTTTCTTTCAACATCCATTTTAGTTTTTTTCTTTCTTTCAACTTCCATTTTAGTTCTTTCTTTAAACTTCCATTTTAGTTTCTTTCTTTCTTTCTTTCAACTTCCATTTTAGTTTCTTTCTTTCTTTCTTTCAACATTCATTTTAGTTTCTTTCTTTCTTTCAACATCCATTTTAGTTTCTTTCTTTCTTTCAACTTCCATTTTAGTTTCTTTCTTTCTTTCTTTCAACTTCCATTTTAGTTTCTTTCTTTCTTTAAACATCCATTTTAGTTTCTTTCTTTCTTTCAACTTCCATTTTAGTTCTTTCTTTCTTTTTTCAACTTCCATTTTAGTTTTTCTTTCTTTCTTTCAACTTCCATTTTAGTTTCTTTCATTCTTTCTTTCAACTTCCATTTTAGTTTCTTTCTTTCTTTCAACATCCATTTTAGTTCTTTCTTTCTTTCTTTTTTCAACTTCCATTTTTAGTTTTTCTTTCTTTCTTTCTTTCTTTCTTTCTTTCAACTTCCATTTTAGTTTCTTTCTTTCTTTCTTTCTTTCAACTTCCATTTTAGTTTTTCTTTCTTTCAACATCCATTTTAGTTTTTCTTTCTTTCTTCCAAATTCCATTTTAGTTTCTATTTTCCTTCTTTCTTTCTGTCTTTCTTTCTTTCTTTCTTTCTATTTTCAACTTCCATTTTAGTTTCTTTCTTTCTTTCTTTCAACTTCCATTTTAGTTTCTTTCTTTCTTTCTTTCAACTTCCATTTTAGTTTCTTTCTTTCTTTCAACATCCATTTTAGTTCTTTCTTTCTTTCTTTTTTAAACTTCCATTTTTAGTTTTTCTTTCTTTTTTCTTTCTTTCTTTCAACTTCCATTTTAGTTTCTTTCTTTCTTTCTTTCTTTCAACTTCCATTTTAGTTTCTTTCTTTCTTTCTTTCAACATCCATTTTAGTTTTTCTTTCTTTCTTTCAACTTCCATTTTAGTTTCTATTTTCCTTCTTTCTTTCTGTCTTTCTTTCTTTCTTTCTTTCTATTTTCAACTTCCATTTTAGTTTCTTTCTTTCTTTCTTTCTTTCAACTTCCATTTTAGTTTCTTTCTTTCTATCAAAATCCATTTTAGTTTTTCTTTCTTTCTTTCTTTCAACTTCTATTTTAGTTTTTCTTTCTTTCTTTCTTTCTTTCAACATCCATTTTAGTTTTTCTTTCTTTCTTCCAACTTCCATTTTAGTTTCTATTTTCCTTCTTTCTTTCTGTCTTTCTTTCTTTCTTTCTTTCTATTTTCAAGTTCAATTTTAGTCTCTTTCTTTCTTTTTTCGACTTCCATTTTAGTTTCTTTCTTTCTTTCTTTCAACTTCCATTTTAATTTTTCTTTCTTTCTTTCTTTCTTTCTTTCAACATCCATTTTAGTTTTTTTCTTTCTTTCAAATTCCATTTTAGTTCTTTCTTTCTTTCTTTCAACTTCCATTTTAGTTTCTTTCTTTCTTTCTTTCAACTTCCATTTTAGTTTCTTTCTTTCTTTCTTTCAACTTCCATTTTAGTTTCTTTCTTTCTTTCTTTCAACATCCATTTTAGTTTCTTTCTTTCTTTCAACTTCCAATTTAGTTTCTTTCTTTCTTTCCTTCAAGTTCCATTTTAGTTTCTTTCTTTCTTTCTTTCTTTCAACTTCCATTTTAGTTTCTTTCTTTCTTTCAACTTCCATTTTAGTTCTTTCTTGCTTTCTTTTTTCAACTTCCATTTTAGTTTTTATTTCTTTCTTTCAAATTCCATTTTAGTTTCTTTCTTTCTTTCAACTTCCATTTTAGTTTCTTTCTTTCTTTCAAGTTCCATTTTAGTTTCTTTCTTTCTTTCTTTCAACTTCCATTTTAGTTTCTTTCTTTCTTTCAATTTCCATTTTAGTTCTTTCTTTCTTTCTTTTTTCAATTTCCATTTTAGTTTTTCTTTCTTTCCACTTCCATTTTAGTTTCTTTCTTTCTTTCTTTCTTTCTTTCTTTCAACTTCCATTTTAGTTTTTCTTTCTTTCTTCCAACTTCCATTTTAGTTTCTTTATTTCCTTCCTTCTTTCTTTCTTTCTTTCTTTCTATTTTCAACTTCCATTTTAGTTTCTTTCTTTCTTTCTTTCTTTCTTTCTTTCAACTTCTATTTTAGTTTCTTTCTTTCTATCAACTTCCATTTTAGTTCTTTCTTTCTTTCTTTTTTCAACTTCCATTTTAGTTTTTCTTCTTTCTTTCAACTTCCATTTTAGATTTTGTTTCTTTCTTCCAACGTTCATTATAGTTTCTTATTTTTCCTTCTTTCTTCATTTCTTTCTTTCTTTCTTTCTTTCTTTCTTTCAACTTCCATTTCAGTTTCTTTCTTTCTTTCTTTCAACTTCCATTTTAGTTTCTTTCTTTCTTTCTTTCAACTTCCATTTTAGTTTCTTTCTTTCTTTGAACTTCCATTTTAGTTTTTCTTTCTTTCTTTCTTTCAACTTACATTTTAGTTTCTTTCTTTCTTTCATTCAACTTCCATTTTAGTTTTTCTTTCTTTCTTTCAACTTCCATTTTAGTTTTTCTTTCTTTCTTCCAACTTCCATTTTAGTTTCTTTTTTTCTTTGTTTGTTTGTTTGTTTGTTTGTTTCTTTCTTTCTTTCAATTTCCATTTTAGTTTCTTTATTTCTTTCTTTCAACTTCCATTTTAGTTTCTTTCTTTCTTTCTTTCTTTCAACTTCCATTTTAGTTTCTTTCTTTCTTTCAACTTCCATTTTAGTTTCTTTCTTTCTTTCTTTCAACTTCCATTTTAGTTTCTTTCTTTCTTTCTTTCAACTTCCATTTTAGTTTCTTTCTATCTTTAAACTTCCATTTTAGTTTCTTTCTTTGTTTCTTTCGACTTCTATTTTAGTTTTTCTTTCTTTCTTCCAACTTGCATTTTAGTTTTTCTTTCTTTCTTCCAACTTCCATTTTAGTTTCTATTTTCCTTCTTTCTTTCTGTCTTTCTTTCTTTCTTTCTATTTTCAACTTCCATTTTAGTTTCTTTCTTTCTTTCTTACAACTTCCATTTTAGTTTCTTTCTTTCTTTCTTTCAACTTTCAGTTTAGTTTCTTTCTTTCTTTCTTTCAACTTCCATTTTAGTTTCTTTCTTTCTTTCTTTCGACTTCCATTTTAGTTTTTCTTTCTTTCTTTCAACTTCCATTTTAGTTTTTCTTTCTTTCTTCCAACATCCATTTTAATTTCTTTTTTCCTTCTTTCTTTCTTTCAACTTCCATTTTAGTTTCTTTCATTCTTTCTTTCTTTCAACTTCCATTTAAGTTTCTTTCTTTCTTTCAACTTCCAATTTAGTTTCTTTCTTTCTTTCTTTCTTTCTTTCAACTTCCATTTCAGTTTCTTTCTTTCTTTCTTTCAACTTCCATTTTAGTTTCTTTCTTTCTTTCTTTCAACTTCCATTTTAGTTTTTCTTTCTTTCTTTCAACTTCCATTTTAGTTTTTCGTTCTTTCTTTCTTTCAACTTCCATTTTAGTTTTTCTTTCTTTCTTTCAACTTCCATTTTAGTTTTTCTTTCTTTCTTTCAAACTTCCATTTTAGTTTTTCTTTCTATCTTTCAACTTCCATTTTAGTTTTTCTTTCTTTCTTCCAACTTTCATTTTTGTTTCTTTTTTTCTTTCTTTCTTTGTTTGTTTCTTTTTTCTTTATTTCTTTCTTTCAATTTCCATTTTATTTTCTTTATTTCTTTCTTTCAACTTCCATTTTAGTTTCTTTCTTTATTTCTTTCTTTCAACTTCCATTTTAGTTTCTTTCTTTCTTTCTTTCAACTTCCATTTTAGTTTCTTTCTTTCTTTCAACTTCCATTTTAGTTTCTTTCTTTCTTTCTTTCAACTTCCATTTAATTTCTTTCTTTCTTTCTTTCAACTTCCATTTTAGTTTCTTTCTTTCTTTCTTTCAACTTCCATTTTAGTTTTTCTTTCTTTGTTTCAACTTCCATTTTAGTTTTTCTTTCTATCTTACAACTTCCATTTTAGTTTTTCTTTCTTTCTTCCAACTTCCATTTTTGTTTCTTTTTTTCTTTCTTTCTTTCTTTCTTTCTTTCTTTCTTTCTTTCTTTCTTTCAATTTCCATTTTAGTTTCTTTATTTCTTTCTTTCAACTTCCATTTTAGTTTCTTTCTTTCTTTCTTTCAACTTCCATTTTTGTTTATTTCTTTCTTTCTTTCTTTCAACTTCCATTTCAGTTTCTTTCTTTCTTTCTTTCAACTTCCATTTTAGTTTCTTTATTTCTTTCTTTCAACGTCCATTATAGTTTCTTTCTTTCTTTCTTTCAACATCCATTTTAGTTTCTTTCTTTCTTTCTTTCAACTTTCATTTTAGTTTCTTTCTTTCTTTCTTTCTTTCAACTTCCATTTTAGTTTCTTTCTTTCTTTCTTTCGACTTCCATTTTAGTTTTTCTTTCTTTCTTTCAACTTCCATTTTAGTTTTTCTTTCTTTCTTTCTTTCAACTTCCATTTAATTTCTTTCTTTCTTTCTTTCAACTTCCATTTTAGTTTCTTTCTTTCTTTCTTTCAACTTCCATTTTAGTTTTTCTTTCTTTCTTTCAACTTCCATTTTAGTTTCTTATTTTCCTTCTTTCTTTCTTTCAACTTCCATTTTAGTTTCTTTCTTTCTTTCAACTTCCATTTTAGTTTCTTTCTTACTTTCTTTCAACTTCCATTTTAGTTTCTTTCTTTCTTTCTTTCAACTTCCATTTCAGTTTCTTTCTTTCTTTCTTTCAACTTCCATTTTAGTTTCTTTCTTTCTTTCTTTCAACTTCCATTTTAGTTTTTTTCTTTCTTTCTTTCTTTCAACATCCATTTTAGTTTTTCTTTCTTTCTTTCAACTTCCATTTTAGTTTCTATTTTCCTTCTTTCTTTCTGTCTTTCTTTCTTTCTTTCTTTCTTTCTATTTTCAACTTCCATTTTAGTTTCTTTCTTTCTTTCTTTCTTTCAACTTCCATTTTAGTTTCTTTCTTTCTATCAAAATCCATTTTAGTTTTTCTTTCTTTCTTTCTTTCAACTTCTATTTTAGTTTTTCTTTCTTTCTTTCTTTCTTTCAACATCCATTTTAGTTTTTCTTTCTTTCTTCCAACTTCCATTTTAGTTTCTATTTTCCTTCTTTCTTTCTGTCTTTCTTTCTTTCTTTCTATTTTCAAGTTCAATTTTAGTTTCTTTCTTTCTTTTTTCGACTTCCATTTTAGTTTCTTTCTTTCTTTCTTTCTTTCACCTTCCATTTTAATTTTTCTTTCTTTCTTTCTTTCTTTCTTTCAACATCCATTTTAGTTTTTTTCTTTCTTTCAACTTCCATTTTAGTTCTTTCTTTCTTTCTTTCAACTTCCATTTTAGTTTCTTTCTTTCTTTCTTTCAACTTCCATTTTAGTTTCTTTCTTTCTTTCTTTCAACTTCCATTTTAGTTTCTTTCTTTCTTTCTTTCAACATCCATTTTAGTTTCTTTCTTTCTTTCAATTTCCAATTTAGTTTCTTTCTTTCTTTCCTTCAAGTTCCATTTTAGTTTCTTTCTTTCTTTCTTTCTTTCAACTTCCATTTTAGTTTCTTTCTTTCTTTCAACTTCCATTTTAGTTCTTTCTTGCTTTCTTTTTTCAACTTCCATTTTAGTTTTTATTTCTTTCTTTCAAATTCCATTTTAGTTTCTTTCTTTCTTTCAACTTCCATTTTAGTTTCTTTCTTTCTTTCTTTCAAGTTCCATTTTAGTTTCTTTCTTTCTTTCTTTCAACTTCCATTTTAGTTTCTTTCTTTCTTTCAATTTCCATTTTAGTTCTTTCTTTCTTTCTTTTTTGAATTTCCATTTTAGTTTTTCTTTCTTTCCACTTCCATTTTAGTTTCTTTCTTTCTTTCTTTCTTTCTTTCAACTTCCATTTTAGTTTTTCTTTCTTTCTTCCAACTTCCATTTTAGTTTCTTTATTTCCTTCCTTCTTTCTTTCTTTCTTTCTTTCTATTTTCAACTTCCATTTTAGTTTCTTTCTTTCTTTCTTTCTTTCTTTCAACTTCTATTTTAGTTTCTTTCTTTCTATCAACTTCCATTTTAGTTCTTTCTTTCTTTCTTTTTTCAACTTCCATTTTAGTTTCTTTCTTTCTTTCTTTCAACTTCCATTTTAGTTTTTCTTCTTTCTTTCAACTTCCATTTTAGATTTTCTTTCTTTCTTCCAACGTTCATTTTAGTTTCTTATTTTTCCTTCTTTCTTCATTTCTTTCTTTCTTTCTTTCTTTCTTTCAACTTCCATTTCAGTTTCTTTCTTTCTTTCTTTCAACTTCCATTTTAGTTTCTTTCTTTCTTTCTTTCAACTTCCATTTTAGTTTCTTTCTTTCTTTGAACTTCCATTTTAGTTTTTCTTTCTTTCTTTCTTTCAACTTACATTTTAGTTTTTCTTTCTTTCATTCAGCTTCCATTTTAGTTTTTCTTTCTTTCTTTCAACTTCCATTTTAGTTTTTCTTTCTTTCTTCCAACTTCCATTTTAGTTTCTTTTTTTCTTTCTTTCTTTGTTTGTTTGTTTGTTTCTTTCTTTCTTTCAATTTCCATTTTAGTTTCTTTATTTCTTTCTTTCAACTTCCATTTTAGTTTCTTTCTTTCTTTCTTTCTTTCAACTTCCATTTTAGTTTCTTTCTTTCTTTCAACTTCCATTTTAGTTTCTTTCTTTCTTTCTTTCAACTTCCATTTTAGTTTCTTTCTTTCTTTCTTTCAACTTCCATTTTAGTTTCTTTCTTTCTATCTTTAAACTTCCATTTTAGTTTCTTTCTTTGTTTCTTTCGACTTCTATTTTAGTTTTTCTTTCTTTCTTTCAACTTCCATTTTAGTTTTTCTTTCTTTCTTCCAACTTCCATTTTAGTTTCTATTTTCCTTCTTTCTTTCTGTCTTTCTTTCTTTCTTTCTATTTTCAACTTCCATTTTAGTTTCTTTCTTTCTTTCTTACAACTTCCATTTTAGTTTCTTTCTTTCTTTCTTTCAACTTTCAGTTTAGTTTCTTTCTTTCTTTCTTTCTTTCAACTTCCATTTTAGTTTCTTTCTTTCTTTCTTTCGACTTCCATTTTAGGTTTTTCTTTCTTTCTTTCAACTTCCATTTTAGTTTTTCTTTCTTTCTTCCAACATCCATTTTAATTTCTTTTTTCCTTCTTTCTTTCTTTCAACTTCCATTTTAGTTTCTTTCATTCTTTCTTTCTTTCAACTTCCATTTAAGTTTCTTTCTTTCTTTCAACTTCCAATTTAGTTTCTTTCTTTCTTTCTTTCTTTCTTTCAACTTCCATTTCAGTTTCTTTCTTTCTTTCTTTCAACTTCCATTTTAGTTTCTTTCTTTCTTTCTTTCAACTTCCATTTTAGTTTTTCTTTCTTTCTTTCAACTTCCATTTTAGTTTTTCTTTCTTTCTTTCAACTTCCATTTTAGTTTTTCTTTCTTTCTTTCAAACATCCATTTTAGTTTTTCTTTCTATCTTTCAACTTCCATTTTAGTTTTTCTTTCTTTCTTCCAACTTCCATTTTTGTTTCTTTTTTTCTTTCTTTCTTTGTTTGTTTCTTTTTTCTTTATTTCTTTCTTTCAATTTCCATTTTATTTTCTTTATTTCTTTCTTTCAACTTCCATTTTAGTTTCTTTCTTTATTTCTTTCTTTCAACTTCCATTTTAGTTTCTTTCTTTCTTTCTTTCAACTTCCATTTTAGTTTCTTTCTTTCTTTCAACTTCCATTTTAGTTTCTTTCTTTCTTTCTTTCAACTTGCATTTAATTTCTTTCTTTCTTTCTTTCAACTTCCATTTTAGTTTCTTTCTTTCTTTCTTTCAACTTCCATTTTAGTTTTTCTTTCTTTGTTTCAACTTCCATTTTAGTTTTTCTTTCTATCTTACAACTTCCATTTTAGTTTTTCTTTCTTTCTTCCAACTTCCATTTTTGTTTCTTTTTTTCTTTCTTTCTTTCTTTGTTTCTTTCTTTCTTTCTTTCTTTCAATTTCCATTTTAATTTCTTTATTTCTTTCTTTCAACTTCCATTTTAATTTCTTTCTTTCTTTCTTTCAACTTCCATTTTTGTTTATTTCTTTCTTTCTTTCTTTCAACTTCCATTTCAGTTTCTTTCTTTCTTTCTTTCAACTTCCATTTTAGTTTCTTTATTTCTTTCTTTCAACGTCCATTATAGTTTCTTTCTTTCTTTCTTTCAACATCCATTTTAGTTTCTTTCTTTCTTTCTTTCAACTTTCATTTTAGTTTCTTTCTTTCTTTCTTTCTTTCAACTTCAATTTTAGTTTCTTTCTTTCTTTCTTTCGACTTCCATTTTAGTCTTTCTTTCTTTCTTTCAACTTCCATTTTAGTTTTTCTTTCTTTCTTCCAACTTCCATTTTAGTTTCTTATTTTCCTTCTTTCTTTCTTTCAACTTCCATTTTAGTTTCTTTCTTTCTTTCAACTTCCATTTTAGTTTCTTTCTTACTTTCTTTCAACTTCCATTTTAGGTTCTTTCTTTCTTTCTTTCAACTTACATTTCAGTTTCTTTCTTTCTTTCTTTCAACTTCCATTTTAGTTTCTTTCTTTCTTTCTTTCACCTTCCATTTTAGTTTCTTTCTTTCTTTCTTTCAACTTCCATTTGAGTTTCTTTCTTTCTCTCTTTCAACTTCCATTTTAGTTTCTTTCTTGCTTTCTTTCAAATTCCATTTTAGTTTCTTTCTTTCTTTCTTTCTTTCAACTTCCATTTCAGTTTCTTTCTATCAACTTCCATTTTAGTTTTTCGTTCTTTCTTTCTTTCAACTTCCATTTTAGTTTTTCTTTCTTTCTTTCAACTTCCAGTTTAGTTTTTCTTTCTTTCTTCCAAGTTCCATTTTAGTTTCTTTCTTTCTTTCTTTCTTTGTTTCTTTCTTTTTTTCTTTCTTTCAATTTCCATTTTAGTTTCTTTATTTCTTTCTTTCAACCTCCATTTTAGTTTCTTTCTTTCTTTCTTTCTTTCAACTTCCATTTTAGTTTCTTTCTTTCTTTCAACTTCCATTT
>OZ038489.1:91882184-91884684 GCA_964036315.1 Acanthosepion esculentum
TTCTTTCTTTCTTTCAACTTCCATTTTAGTTTCTTTCTTACTTTCTTTCAACTTCCATTTTAGTTTCTTTCTTTCTTTCTTTCAACTTACATTTCAGTTTCTTTCTTTCTTTCTTTCAACTTCCATTTTAGTTTCTTTCTTTCTTTCTTTCAACTTCCATTTTAGTTTCTTTCTTTCTTTCTTTCAACTTCCATTTGAGTTTCTTTCTTTCTCTCTTTCAACTTCCATTTTAGTTTCTTTCTTGCTTTCTTTCAAATTCCATTTTAGTTTCTTTCTTTCTTTCTTTCTTTCAACTTCCATTTCAGTTTCTTTCTATCAACTTCCATTTTAGTTTTTCGTTCTTTCTTTCTTTCAACTTCCATTTTAGTTTTTCTTTCTTTCTTTCAACTTCCATTTTTTTTTTCTTTCTTTCTTTCGACTTCCATTTTAGTTTTTCTTTCTATCTTTCAACTTCCAGTTTAGTTTTTCTTTCTTTCTTCCAAGTTCCATTTTAGTTTCTTTTTTCTTTCTTTCTTTGTTTCTTTCTTTTTTTCTTTCTTTCAATTTCCATTTTAGTTTCTTTATTTCTTTCTTTCAACCTCCATTTTAGTTTCTTTCTTTCTTTCTTTCTTTCTTTCAACTTCCATTTTAGTTTCTTTCTTTCTTTCAACTTCCATTTTAGTTTCTTTCTTTCTTTCTTTCTTTCTTACAACTTCCATTTTAGTTTCTTTCTTTCTTTCTTTCAACTTCCATTTTAGTTTCTTTCTTTCTTTCAACTTCCATTTTAGTTTCTTTCTTTCTTACTTTCGACTTCCATTTTAGTTTTTCTTTCTTTCTTTCAACTTCCATTTTAGTTTTTCTTTCTTTCATCCAACTTCCATTTTAGTTTCTTTTTTTCATTCTTTCTTTCTTTCAACTTCCATTTTAGTTTCTTTCTTTCTTTCTTTCTTTCAACTTCCATTTTAGTTTCTTTCTTTCTTTCTTTCAATTTCAATTTTAGTTTCTTTCTTTTTTTCTTTCTTTCAACTTCTATTTCAGTTTCTTTCTTTCTTTCTTTCTTTCAACTTCCATTTTAGTTTCTTTCTTTCTTTCTTTCAACTTCCATTTTAGTTTCTTTCTTTCTTTCTTTCAACTTCCATTTTAGTTTCTTTCGTTCTCTCTTTCAACTTTCATTTTAGTTTCTTTCTTTCTTTCAACTTCCATTTTAGTTTCTTTCTTTATTTCTTTCGACTTCCATTTTACTTTTTCTTTCTTTCTTTCAACTTCCATTTTAGTTTTTCGTTCTTTCTTTCTTTCCACTTCCATTTTAGTTTTTCTTTCTTTCTTTCAAGTTCGATTTTAGTTTTTCTTTCTTTCTTTCAACTTCCATTTTAGTTTTTCTTTCTATCTGTCAACTTCCATTTTAGTTTTTCTTTCTTTCTTCCAACTTTCATTTTAGTTTCTTTTTTTCTTTCTTTCTTTGTTTGTTTCTTTCTTTCTTTCTTTCTTTCAATTTCCATTTTAGTTTCTTTATTTCTTTCTTTCAACTTCCATTTTAGTTTCTTTCTTTCTTTCTTTCAACTTCCATTTTAGTTTCTTTCTTTCTTTCTTTCTTTCAACTTCCATTTCAGTTTCTTTCTTTCTTTCTTTCAACTTCCATTTTAGTTTCTTTCTTTCTTTCTTTCAACTTCCATTTTAGTTTCTTCTTTCTTTCTTTGGACTTCCATTTTAGTTTTTCTTTCTTTCTTTCTTTCTTTCAACTTCCATTTTAGTTTTTCTTTCTTTCTTCCAACTTCCATTTTAGTTTCTTTTTTTCCTTCTTTCTTTCTTTCAACTTCCATTTTAGTTTCTTTCTTTCTTTCTTTCTTTCAACTTCCATCTTAGTTTCTTTCTTCCTTTCTTTCAACTTCAATTTTAGTTTCTTTCTTTCTTTCTTTCAACTTCCATTTTAGTTTCTTTCTTTCTTTCTTTCAACTTCCATTTTAGTTTTTCTTTCTTTCTTTCAACTTCCATTTTAGTTTTTCTTTCTATCTTACAACTTCCATTTTAGTTTTTCTTTCTTTCTTCCAACTTCCATTTTTGTTTCTTTTTTTCTTTCTTTCTTTCTTTGTTTCTTTCTTTCTTTCTTTCTTTCTTTCTTTCTTTCTTTCAATTTCCATTTTAGTTTCTTTATTTCTTTCTTTCAACTTCCATTTTAGTTTCTTTCTTTCTTTCTTTCAACTTCCATTTTTGTTTATTTCTTTCTTTCTTTCTTCCAACTTCCATTTCAGTTTCTTTCGTTCTTTCTTTCAACTTCCATTTTAGTTTCTTTATTTCTTTCTTTCAACGTCCATTACAGTTTCTTTCTTTCTTTCTTTCTTTCAACATCCATTTTAGTTTCTTTCTTTCTTTCTTTCAACTTTCATTTTAGTTTTTTTCTTTCTTTCTTTCTTTCAACTTCCATTTTAGTTTCTTTCTTTCTTTCTTTCGACTTCCATTTTAGTTTTTCTTTCTTTCTTTCAACTTCCATTTTAGTTTTTCTTTCTTTCTTCCAACTTCCATT
>OZ038489.1:91892184-91928526 GCA_964036315.1 Acanthosepion esculentum
TTTCTTTCTTTCTTCCAACTTTCATTTTAGTTTCTTTTTTTCTTTCTTTCTTTGTTTGTTTCTTTCTTTCTTTCTTTCTTTCAATTTCCATTTTAGTTTCTTTATTTCTTTCTTTCAACTTCCATTTTAGTTTCTTTCTTTCTTTCTTTCAACTTCCATTTTAGTTTCTTTCTTTCTTTCTTTCTTTCAACTTCCATTTCAGTTTCTTTCTTTCTTTCTTTCAACTTCCATTTTAGTTTCTTTCTTTCTTTCTTTCAACTTCCATTTTAGTTTCTTCTTTCTTTCTTTGGACTTCCATTTTAGTTTTTCTTTCTTTCTTTCTTTCTTTCAACTTCCATTTTAGTTTTTCTTTCTTTCTTCCAACTTCCATTTTAGTTTCTTTTTTTCCTTCTTTCTTTCTTTCAACTTCCATTTTAGTTTCTTTCTTTCTTTCTTTCTTTCAACTTCCATCTTAGTTTCTTTCTTCCTTTCTTTCAACTTCAATTTTAGTTTCTTTCTTTCTTTCTTTCAACTTCCATTTTAGTTTCTTTCTTTCTTTCTTTCAACTTCCATTTTAGTTTCTTTCTTTCTTTCTTTCAACTTCCATTTTAGTTTCTTTCTTTCTTTCTTTCGACTTCCATTTTAGTTTTTCTTTCTTTCTTTCAACTTCCATTTTAGTTTTCTTTCTTTCTTCCAACTCCCATTTTAGTTTCTTTTTTTTCTTCTTTCTTTCTTTCAACTTCCATTTCAGTTTCTTTCTTTCTTTCTTTCTTTCAACTTCCATTTTAGTTTCTTTCTTTCTTTCTTTCAACTTCCATTTTAGTTTCTTTCTTTCTTTCTTTCTTTCAACTTCCATTTTAGTTTCTTTCGTTCTCTCTTTCAACTTTCATTTTAGTTTCTTTCTTTCTTTCTTTCTTTCAACTTTCATTTTAGTTTCTTTCTTTCTTTCTTTCTTTCAACTTCCATTTTAGTTTCTTTCTTTCTTTCTTTCGACTTCCATTTTAGTTTTTCTTTCTTTCTTTCAACTTCCATTTTAGTTTTTCTTTCTATCTTTCAACTTCCATTTTAGTTTTTCTTTCTTTCTTTCAACTTCCATTTTAGTTTTTCTTTCTTTCTTCCAACTTCCATTTTAGTTTCTTTTTTTCTTTCTTTCTTTCTTTCTTTCTTTCATTCTTTCTTTTAATTTCCATTTTAGTTTCTTTATTTCTTTCTTTCAACTTCCATTTTAGTTTCTTTCTTTCTTTCTTTCTTTCTTTCAACTTCCATTTTAGTTTCTTTCTTTCAACTTCCATTTTAGTTTCTTTCTTTCTTTCAACTTCCATTTTAGTTTCTTTCTTTCTTTCTTTCTTTCAACTTCCATTTTAGTTTCTTTCTTTCTTTCTTTCGACTTCCATTTTAGTTTTTCTTTCTTTCTTTCAACTTCCAATTTAATTTTTCTTTCTTTCTTCCAACATCAATTTTAGTTTCTTTTTTTCCTTCTTTCTTTCTTTCAACTTCCATTTTAGTTTCTTTCTTTCTTTCTTTCAACTTCCATTTTAGTTTCTTTCTTTCTTTCTTTCTTTCAACTTCCATTTCAGTTTCTTTCTTTCTTTCTTTCAACTTCCATTTTAGTTTCTTTCTTTCTTTCTTTCTTTCAACTTCCATTTTAGCTTCTTTCTTTCTTTCTTTCAACTTCCATTTTAGTTTCTTTCTTTCTTTCTTTCAACTTCAATTTTAGTTTCTTTCTTTCTTTCTTTCAACTTACATTTTAGTTTCTTTCTTTCTTTCTTTCATCTTCCATTTCAGTTTCTTTCTTTCTTTCTTTCGACTTCCATTTTAGTTTTTCTTTCTTTCTTCCAACATCCATTTTAGTTTCTTTCTTTCTTTCTTTCGACTTCCATTTTAGTTTTTCTTTCTTTCTTTCAACTTCCATTTTAGTTTTTCTTTCTTTCTTCCAACTTCGATTTTAGTTTCTTTTTTTCCTTCTTTCTTTCTTTAAACTTCCATTTTAGATTCTTTCTTTCTTTCTTTCTTTCTTTCAACTTCCATTTTAGTTTCTTTCTTTCTTTCTTTCAACTTCTATTTTAGTTTCTTTCTTTCTTTCTTTCTTTCAACTTCCATTTCAGTTTCTTTCTTTCTTTCTTTCAACTTCCATTTTAGTTTCTTTCTTTCTTTCTTTCAACTTCCATTTTAGTTTCTTTCTTTCTTTCTTTCAACTTCCATTTTAGTTTCTTTCTTTCTCTCTTTCAACATTCATTTTAGTTTCTTTCTTGCTTTCTTTCAACTTCCATTTTAATTTCTTTCTTTCTTTCATCTTCCATTTGAGTTTCTTTCTTTCTTTCTTTCGACTTCCATTTTAGTTTATTTTTTTCTTTCTTTCAACTTCCATTTTAGTTTCTTTCTTTCTTTCTTTCAATTTTCATTTTAGTTTCTTTCTTTCTTTCTTTCAACTTCCATTTTAGTTTCTTTCTTTCTTTCTTTCGACTTCCATTTTAGTTTTTCTTTCTTTCTTTCAACTTCCAATTTAGTTTTTCTTTCTTTCTTCCAACATCCATTTTAGTTTCTTTTTTTCCTTCTTTCTTTCTTTCAACTTCCATTTTAGTTTCTTTCTTTCTTTCTTTCAACTTCCATTTTAGTTTCTTTCTTTCTTTCTTTCTTTCAACTTCCATTTCAGTTTCTTTCTTTCTTTCTTTCAACTTCCATTTTAGTTTCTTTCTTTCTTTCTTTCTTTCTTTCAACTTCCATTTTAGCTTCTTTCTTTCTTTCTTTCAACTTCCATTTTAGTTTCTTTCTTTCTTTCTTTCAACTTCAATTTTAGTTTCTTTCTTTCTTTCTTTCAACTTCCATTTTAGTTTCTTTCTTTCTTTCTTTCAACTTCCATTTTAGTTTCTTTCTTTCTCTCTTTCAACATTCATTTTAGTTTCTTTCTTTCTTTCTTTCAACTTCCATTTTAGTTTCTTTCTTTCTTTCATCTTCCATTTCAGTTTCTTTCTTTCTTTCTTTCGACTTCCATTTTAGTTTTTCTTTCTTTCTTCCAACATCCATTTTAGTTTCTTTCTTTCGACTTCCATTTTAGTTTTTCTTTCTTTCTTTCAACTTCCATTTTAGTTTTTCTTTCTTTCTTCCAACTTCCATTTTAGTTTCTTTTTTTCCTTCTTTCTTTCTTTAAACTTCCATTTTAGATTCTTTCTTTCTTTCTTTCTTTCAACTTCCATTTTAGTTTCTTTCTTTCTTTCTTTCAACTTCAATTTTAGTTTCTTTCTTTCTTTCTTTCAACTTCTTTTTTAGTTTCTTTCTTTCTTTCTTTCTTTCAACTTCCATTTCAGTTTCTTTCTTTCTTTCTTTCAACTTCCATTTTAGTTTCTTTCTTTCTTTCTTTCAACTTCCATTTTAGTTTCTTTCTTTCTCTCTTTCAACATTCATTTTAGTTTCTTTCTTGCTTTCTTTCAACTTCCATTTTAATTCCTTTCTTTCTTTCATCTTCCATTTGAGTTTCTTTCTTTCTTTCTTTCAACTTCCATTTTAGTTTCTTTCTTTCTTTCTTTCAACTTCCATTTTAGTTTCTTTCTTTCTTTCTTTCTTTCAACTTCCATTTCAGTTTCTTTCTTTCTTTCTTTCAACTTCCATTTTAGTTTCTTTCTTTCTTTCTTTCAACTTCCATTTTAGTTTCTTCTTTCTTTCT
Source organism: Acanthosepion esculentum (assembly GCA_964036315.1). Classification (NCBI taxonomy): domain Eukaryota; kingdom Metazoa; phylum Mollusca; class Cephalopoda; order Sepiida; family Sepiidae; genus Acanthosepion; species Acanthosepion esculentum. The sequence goes on from OZ038489.1 coordinate 91,895,825, forward strand.
TTGGACTTCCATTTTAGTTTTTCTTTCTTTCTTTCTTTCAACTTCCATTTTAGTTTTTCTTTCTTTCTTCCAACTTCCATTTTAGTTTCTTTTTTTCCTTCTTTCTTTCTTTCAACTTCCATTTTAGTTTCTTTCTTTCTTTCTTTCTTTCAACTTCCATCTTAGTTTTTTTCTTCCTTTCTTTCAACTTCCATTTTAGTTTCTTTCTTTCTTTCTTTCAACTTCCATTTTAGTTTCTTTCTTTCTTTCTTTCAACTTCCATTTTAGTTTCTTTCTTTCTTTCTTTCAACTTCCATTTTAGTTTCTTTCTTTCGTTCTTTCGACTTCCATTTTAGTTTTTCTTTCTTTCTTTCAACTTCCATTTTAGTTTTTCTTTCTTTCTTCCAACTTCCATTTTACTTTCTTTTTTTCCTTCTTTCTTTCTTTCAACTTCCATTTCAGTTTCTTTCTTTCTTTCTTTCTTTCAACTTCCATTTTAGTTTCTTTCTTTCTTTCTTTCAACTTCCATTTTAGTTTCTTTCTTTCTTTCTTTCTTTCAACTTCCATTTTAGTTTCTTTCGTTCTCTCTTTCAACTTTCATTTTAGTTTCTTTCTTTCTTTCTTTCAACTTCCATTTTAGTTTCTTTCTTTCTTTCTTTCGACTTCCATTTTAGTTTTTCTTTCTTTCTTTCAACTTCCATTTTAGTTTTTCTTTCTTTCTTTAAACTTCCATTTTAGTTTTTCTTTCTATCTTTCAACTTCCATTTTAGTTTTTCTTTCTTTCTTCCAACTTCCATTTTAGTTTCTTTATTTCTTTCTTTCTTTCTTTCTTTCTTTCATTCTTTCTTTTAATTTCCATTTTAGTTTCTTTATTTCTTTCTTTCAACTTCCATTTTAGTTTCTTTCTTTCTTTCTTTCTTTCAACTTCCATTTTAGTTTCTTTCTTTCAACTTCCATTTTAGTTTCTTTCTTTCTTTCAACATCCATTTTAGTTTCTTTCTTTCTTTCTTTCTTTCAACTTCAATTTTAGTTTCTTTCTTTCTTACTTTCAACTTACATTTTAGTTTCTTTCTTTCTTTCTTTCAACTTCCATTTTAGTTTCTTTCTTTCTCTCTTTCAACATTCATTTTAGTTTCTTTCTTTCTTTCTTTCAACTTCCATTTTAGTTTCTTTCTTTCTTTCATCTTCCATTTCATTTTGTTTCTTTCTTTCTTTCGACTTCCATTTTAGTTTTTCTTTCTTTCTTCCAACATCCATTTTAGTTTCTTTCTTTCTTTCTTTCGACTTCCATTTTAGTTTTTCTTTCTTTCTTTCAACTTCCATTTTAGTTTTTCTTTCTTTCTTCCAACTTCGATTTTAGTTTCTTTTTTTCCTTCTTTCTTTCTTTAAACTTCCATTTTAGATTATTTCTTTCTTTCTTTCTTTCTTTCAACTTCCATTTTAGTTTCTTTCTTTCTTTCTTTCAACTTCCATTTTAGTTTCTTTCTTTCTTTCTTTCTTTCAACTTCCATTTCAGTTTCTTTCTTTCTTTCTTTCAACTTCCATTTTAGTTTCTTTCTTTCTTTCTTTCAACTTTCATTTTAGTTTCTTTCTTTCTTTCTTTCAACTTCCATTTTAGTTTCTTTCTTTCTTTCTTTCGACTTCCATTTTAGTTTTTCTTTCTTTCTTTCAACTTCCAATTTAGTTTTTCTTTCTTTCTTCCAACATCCATTTTAGTTTCTTTTTTTCCTTCTTTCTTTCTTTCAACTTCCATTTTAGTTTCTTTCTTTCTTTCTTTCAACTTCCATTTTAGTTTCTTTCTTTCTTTCTTTCTTTCTTTCAACTTCCATTTCAGTTTCTTTCTTTCTTTCTTTCAACTTCCATTTTAGTTTCTTTCTTTCTTTCTTTCTTTCAACTTCCATTTTAGCTTCTTTCTTTCTTTCTTTCAACTTCCATTTTAGTTTCTTTCTTTCTTTCTTTCAACTTCAATTTTAGTTTCTTTCTTTCTTTCTTTCAACTTCCATTTTAGTTTCTTTCTTTCAACTTCCATTTTAGTTTCTTTCTTTCTCTCTTTCAACATTCATTTTAGTTTCTTTCTTGCTTTCTTTCAACTTCCATTTTAGTTTCTTTCTTTCTTTCATCTTCCATTTGAGTTTCTTTCTTTCTTTCTTTCGACTTCCATTTTAGTTTATTTTTTTCTTTCTTTCAACTTCCATTTTAGTTTCTTACTTTCTTTCTTTCAACTTTCATTTTAGTTTCTTTCTTTCTTTCTTTCTTTCAACTTCCATTTTAGTTTCTTTCTTTCTTTCTTTCGACTTCCATTTTAGTTTTTCTTTCTTTCTTTCAACTTCCATTTATTTTTTCTTTCTTTCTTCCAATTTCCATTTTAGTTTCTTTTTTTCCTTCTTTCTTTCTTTCAACTTCCATTTTAGTTTCTTTCTTTCTTTCTTTCTTTCAACTTCCATTTTAGTTTCTTTCTTTCTTTCTTTCTTTCTTTCAACTTCCATTTTAGTTTCTTTCTTTCTTTCTTTCAACTTCTATTTCAGTTTCATTCTTTCTTTCTTTCAACTTCCATTTTAGTTTCTTTCTTTCTTTCTTTCAACTTCCATTTTAGTTTCTTTCTTTCTTTCTTTCAACTTCCATTTTAGTTTCTTTCTTTCTCTCTTTCAACTTTCATTTTAGTTTCTTTCTTTCTTTCTTTCAACTTCCATTTTAGTTTCTTTCTTTCTTTCTTTCGACTTCCATTTTAGCTTTTCTTTATTTCTTTCAACTTCCCTTTTAGTTTTTCGTTCTTTCTTTCTTTCAACTTCCATTTTAGTTTTTCTTTCTTTCTTTCAACTTCCATTTTAGTTTTTCTTTCTTTCTTTCAACTTCCATTTTAGTTTTTCTTTCTCTCTTTCAACTTCCATTTTAGTTTCTTTCTTTCTTTCATCTTCCATTTCAGTTTCTTTCTTTCTTTCTTTCGACTTCCATTTTGGTTTTTCTTTCTTTCTTCCAACATCCATTTTAGTTTCTTTCTTTCGACTTCCATTTTAGTTTTTCTTTCTTTCTTTCAACTTCCATTTTAGTTTTTCTTTCTTTCTTCCAACTTCCATTTTAGTTTCTTTTTTTCCTTCTTTCTTTCTTTAAACTTCCATTTTAGATTCTTTCTTTCTTTCTTTCTTTCTTTCAACTTCCATTTTAGTTTCTTTCTTTCTTTCTTTCAACTTCCATTTTAGTTTCTTTCTTTCTTTCTTTCTTTCAACTTCCATTTCAGTTTCTTTCTTTCTTTCTTTCTTTCAACTTCCATTTCAGTTTCTTTCTTTCTTTCTTTCAACTTCCATTTTAGTTTCTTTCTTTCTTTCTTTCAACTTCCATTTTAGTTTCTTTCTTTCAACTTCCATTTTAGTTTCTTTCTTTCTCTCTTTCAACATTCATTTTAGTTTCTTTCTTGCTTTCTTTCAACTTCCATTTTAGTTTCTTTCTTTCTTTCATCTTCCATTTGAGTTTCTTTCTTTCTTTCTTTCGACTTCCATTTTAGTTTATTTTTTTCTTTCTTTCAACTTCCATTTTAGTTTCTTACTTTCTTTCTTTCAACTTTCATTTTAGTTTCTTTCTTTCTTTCTTTCAACTTCCATTTTAGTTTCTTTCTTTCTTTCTTTCGACTTCCATTTTAGTTTTTCTTTCTTTCTTTCAACTTCCATTTATTTTTTCTTTCTTTCTTCCAATTTCCATTTTAGTTTCTTTTTTTCCTTCTTTCTTTCTTTCAACTTCCATTTTAGTTTCTTTCTTTCTTTCTTTCTTTCAACTTCCATTTTAGTTTCTTTCTTTCTTTCTTTCTTTCTTTCAACTTCCATTTTAGTTTCTTTCTTTCTTTCTTTCTTTCTTTCAACTTCTATTTCAGTTTCATTCTTTCTTTCTTTCAACTTCCATTTTAGTTTCTTTCTTTCTTTCTTTCAACTTCCATTTTAGTTTCTTTCTTTCTTTCTTTCAACTTCCATTTTAGTTTCTTTCTTTCTCTCTTTCAACTTTCATTTTAGTTTCTTTCTTTCTTTCTTTCAACTTCCATTTTAGTTTCTTTCTTTCTTTCTTTCGACTTCCATTTTAGCTTTTCTATATTTCTTTCAACTTCCCTTTTAGTTTTTCGTTCTTTCTTTCTTTCAACTTCCATTTTAGTTTTTCTTTCTTTCTTTCAACTTCCATTTTAGTTTTTCTTTCTTTCTTTCAACTTCCATTTTAGTTTTTCTTTCTCTCTTTCAACTTCCATTTTAGTTTTTCTTTCTTTCTTCCAAGTTCCATTTTAGTTTCTTTTTTTCTTTCTTACTTTGTTTCTTTCTTTGTTTCTTTCTTTCTTTCAATTTCCATTTTAGTTTCTTTATTTCTTTCTTTCAACTTCCATTTTAGTTTCTTTCTTTCTTTCTTTCTTTCTTTCAACTTCTAACTTAGTTTCTTTCTTCCTTTCTTTCAACTTCCATTTTAGTTTCTTTCTTTCTTTCTTTCTTTCAACTTCCATTTTAGCTTCTTTCTTTCTTTCTTTCAACTTCCATTTTAGTTTCTTTCTTTCTTTCTTTCGACTTCCATTTTAGTTTTTGTTTCTTTCTTTCAACTTCCATTTTAGTTTTTCTTTCTTTCTTCCAACTTCCATTTTAGTTTCTTTCTTTCTTTCTTTCTTTCAACTTCCATTTTAGTTTCTTTCTTTCTTTCTTTCAACTTCCATTTTAGTTTCTTTCTTTCTTTCAACTTCCATTTCAGTTTCTTTCTTTCTTTCTTTCGACTTCCATTTTAGTTTCTTTCTTTCTTTCTTTCAACTTCCATTTTAGTTTCTTTCTTTTTTTCTTTCAACTTTCATTTTAGTTTCTTTCTTTCTTTATTTCAACCTCCATTTTAGTTTCTTTCTTTCTTTCTTTCGACTTCCATTTTAGTTTTTCTTTCTTTCTTTCAACGTCCATTTTAGTTTTTCTTTCTTTCTTCCAACTTCCATTTTAGTTTCTTTCATTCTTTCTTTCAACTTCCATTTTAGTTTCTTTCTTTCTTTCTTTCAACTTCCATTTTAATTTCTCTCTTTCTTTCTTTCTTTCAACATCCATTTTAGTTTCTTTCTTTCTTTCTTTCAACTTCCATTTTAGTTTCTTTCTTTCTTTCTTTCTTTCAACTTCCATTTTAGTTTCTTTCTTTCTTTCTTTCAACTTCCATTTTAGTTTCTTTCTTTCTTTCTTTCTTTCAACTTCCATTTTAGTTTCTTTCTTTCTTTCTTTCAACTTCCATTTTAGTTTCTTTCTTTCTTTCTTTCTTTCAACTTCCATTTCAGTTTCTTTCTTTCTTTCTTTCAACTTCCATTTTAGTTTCTTTCTTTCTTTCTTTCAACTTCCATTTTAGTTTCTTTCTTTCTTTCTTTCAACTTCCATTTTAGTTTCTCTCTTTCTTTCTTTCAACTTCCATTTTAGTTTCTTTCTTTTTTTCTTTCAACTTCCATTATAGTTTCTTTCTTTCTTTCTTTCGACTTCCATTTTAGTTTTTCTTTCTTTCTTTCTTTCAACTTCCATTTTAGTTTTTCTTTCTTTCTTCCAACTTCCATTTTAGTTTCTTTTTTTCCTTCTTTCTTTCTTTCAACTTCCATTTTAGTTTCTTTCTTTCTTTCTTTGTTTCTTTCAACTTCCATTTTAGTTTCTTTCTTTCTTTCTTTCAACTTCCATATTAGTTTCTTTCTTTCTTTCTTTCAACTTCCATTTCAGTTTCTTTCTTTCTTTCTTTCAACTTCCATTTTAGTTTCTTTCTTTCTTTCTTTCTTTCAACTTCCATTTCAGTTTCTTTCTTTCTTTCTTTCTTTCAACTTCCATTTCAGTTTCTTTCTTTCTTTCTTTCAACTTCCATTTTAGTTTCTTTCTTTCTTTCTTTCAACTTCCATTTTAGTTTCTTTCTTTCTTTCTTTCAACTTCCATTTTAGTTTCTTTCTTTCAACTTCCATTTTAGTTTCTTTCTTTCTCTCTTTCAACATTCATTTTAGTTTCTTTCTTGCTTTCTTTCAACTTCCATTTTAGTTTCTTTCTTTCTTTCATCTTCCATTTGAGTTTCTTTCTTTCGACTTCCATTTTAGTTTATTTTTTTCTTTCTTTCAACTTCCATTTTAGTTTCTTACTTTCTTTCTTTCAACTTTCATTTTAGTTTCTTTCTTTCTTTCTTTCAACTTCCATTTTAGTTTCTTTCTTTCTTTCTTTCGACTTCCATTTTAGTTTTTCTTTCTTTCTTTCAACTTCCATTTATTTTGTCTTTCTTTCTTCCAATTTCCATTTTAGTTTCTTTTTTCCTTCTTTCTTTCTTTCAACTTCCATTTTAGTTTCTTTCTTTCTTTCTTTCTTTCAACTTCCATTTTAGTTTCTTTCTTTCTTTCTTTCTTTCAACTTCCATTTTAGTTTCTTTCTTTCTTTCTTTCTTTCTTTCAACTTCTATTTCAGTTTCTTTCTTTCTTTCTTTCAACTTCCATTTTAGTTTCTTTCTTTCTTTCTTTCAACTTCCATTTTAGTTTCTTTCTTTCTTTCTTTCAACTTCCATTTTAGTTTCTTTCTTTCTCTCTTTCAACTTTCATTTTAGTTTCTTTCTTTCTTTCTTTCAACTTCCATTTTAGTTTCTTTCTTTCTTTCTTTCGACTTCCATTTTAGCTTTTCTTTATTTCTTTCAACTTCCCTTTTAGTTTTTCGTTCTTTCTTTCTTTCAACTTCCATTTTAGTTTTTCTTTCTTTCTTTCAACTTCCATTTTAGTTTTTCTTTCTTTCTTTCAACTTCCATTTTAGTTTTTCTTTCTCTCTTTCAACTTCCATTTTAGTTTTTCTTTCTTTCTTCCAAGTTCCATTTTAGTTTCTTTTTTTCTTTCTTACTTTGTTTCTTTCTTTGTTTCTTTCTTTCTTTCAATTTCCATTTTAGTTTCTTTATTTCTTTCTTTCAACTTCCATTTTAGTTTCTTTCTTTCTTTCTTTCTTTCTTTCAACTTCTAACTTAGTTTCTTTCTTCATTTCTTTCAACTTCCATTTTAGTTTCTTTCTTTCTTTCTTTCTTTCAACTTCCATTTTAGCTTCTTTCTTTCTTTCTTTCAACTTCCATTTTAGTTTCTTTCTTTCTTTCTTTCGACTTCCATTTTAGTTTTTGTTTCTTTCTTTCAACTTCCATTTTAGTTTTTCTTTCTTTCTTCCAACTTCCATTTTAGTTTCTTTCTTTCTTACTTTCTTTCAACTTCCATTTTAGTTTCTTTCTTTCTTTCTTTCAACTTCCATTTTAGTTTCTTTCTTTCTTTCAACTTCCATTTCAGTTTCTTTCTTTCTTTCTTTCGACTTCCATTTTAGTTTCTTTCTTTCTTTCTTTCAACTTCCATTTTAGTTTCTTTCTTTTTTTCTTTCAACTTTCATTTTAGTTTCTTTCTTTCTTTATTTCAACCACCATTTTAGTTTCTTTCTTTCTTTCTTTCGACTTCCATTTTAGTTTTTCTTTCTTTCTTTCAACGTCCATTTTAGTTTTTCTTTCTTTCTTCCAACTTCCATTTTAGTTTCTTTCTTTCTTTCTTTCAACTTCCATTTTAGTTTCTTTCTTTCTTTCTTTCAACTTCCATTTTAGTTTCTTTCTTTCTTTCTTTCTTTCAACTTCCATTTTAGTTTCTTTCTTTCTTTCTTTCAACTTCCATTTTAGTTTCTTTCTTTCTTTCTTTCAACTTCCATTTCAGTTTCTTTCTTTCTTTCTTTCAACTTCCATTTTAGTTTCTTTCTTTCTTTCTTTCATTCAACTTCCATTTTAGTTTCTTTCTTTCTTTCTTTCAACTTCCATTTTAGTTTCTTTCTTTCTTTCTTTCAACTTCCATTTTAGTTTCTTTCTTTATTTCGACTTCCATTTTAGTTTTTGTTTCTTTCTTTCAACTTCCATTTTAGTTTTTCTTTCTTTCTTCCAACTTCCATTTTAGTTTCTTTCTTTCTTTCTTTCTTTCAACTTCCATTTTAGTTTCTTTCTTTCTTTCTTTCAACTTCCATTTTAGTTTCTTTCTTTCTTTCTTTCTTTCAACTTCCATTTGAGTTTCTTTCTTTCTTTCTTTCAACTTCCATTTTAGTTTCTTTATTTCTTTCTTTCAACTTCCATTTTAGTTTCTTTCTTTCTTTCTTTCAACTTCCATTTTAGTTTCTCTCTTTCTTTCTTTCAACTTCCATTTTAGTTTCTTTCTTTCTTTCTTTCAACTTCCATTTTAGTTTCTTTCTTTCTTTCTTTCGACTTCCATTGTAGTTTTTCTTTCTTTCTTTCTTTCAACTTCCATTTTAGTTTTTCTTTCTTTCTTCCAACTTCCATTTTAGTTTCTTTTTTTCCTTCTTTCTTTCTTTCAACTTCCATTTTAGTTTCTTTCTTTCTTTCTTTCTTTCTTTCAACTTCCATTTTAGTTTCTTTCTTTCTTTCTTTCAACTTCCATATTAGTTTCTTTCTTTCTTTCTTTCAACTTCCATTTCAGTTTCTTTCTTTCTTTCTTTCAACTTCCATTTTAGTTTTTCTTTCTTTCTTTCATCTTCCATTTTAGTTTTATTTTCTTTCTTCCAACTTTCTTTTCAACTTCCATTTTAGTTTCTTTCTTTCTTTCTTTCAACTTCCATTTTAGTTTCTTTCTTTCTTTCTTTCTTTCAACTTCCATTTCAGTTTCTTTCTTTCTTTCTTTCAACTTCCATTTAAGTTTCTTTCTTTCTTTCTTTCAACTTCCATTTTAGTTTCTTTCTTTCATTCTTTCAACTTCCATTTTAGTTTCTTTCTTTCTTTCTTTCAACTTTCATTTTTGTTTCTTTCTTTCTTTCTTTCAACTTCCATTTTAGTTTCTTTCTTTCTTTCTTTCGTCTTCCATTTTAGTTTTTCTTTCTTTCTTTCAACTTTCATTTTAGTTTTTCTTTCTTTCTTCCAACTTCCATTTTAGTTTCTTTTTTTCCTTCTTTCTTTCTTTCAACTTCCATTTTAGTTTCTTTCTTCCTTTCTTTCTTTCAACTTCCATTTTAGTTTCTTTCTCTCTTTCGTTCAACTTCCATTTTAGTTTCTTTCTGTCTTTCTTTCAACTTCCATTTTAGTTTCTTTCTGTCTTTCTTTCAACTTCCATTTTAGTTTCTTTCTTTCTCTCTTTCAACTTTCAATTTAGTTTCTTTCTTGCTTTCTTACAACTTCCATTTTAGTTTCTTTCTTTCTTTCTTTTTTTCATCTTCCATTTCAGTATCTTTCTTTCTTTCTTTCGACTTCCATTTTAGTTTTTCGTTCTTTCTTCCAACTTCCATTTTAGCTTCTTTCTTTCTTTCTTTCAACTTTCATTTTAGTGTCTTTCTTTCTTTCTTTCTTTCTTTCAACTTCCATTTTAGTTTCTTTCTTTCTTTCTTTCAACTTCCATTTTAGTTTCTTTCTTTCTTTCTTTCAACTTCCATTTCAGTTTCTTTCTTTCTTTCTTTCAACTTCCATTTTAGTTTCTTTCTTTCTTTCTTTCATTCAACTTCCATTTTAGTTTCTTTCTTTCTTTCTTTCAACTTCCATTTTAGTTTCTTTCTTTCTTTCTTTCAACTTCCATTTTAGTTTCTTTCTTTATTTCGACTTCCATTTTAGTTTTTGTTTCTTTCTTTCAACTTCCATTTTAGTTTTTCTTTCTTTCTTCCAACTTCCATTTTAGTTTCTTTCTTTCTTTCTTTCTTTCAACTTCCATTTTAGTTTCTTTCTTTCTTTCTTTCAACTTCCATTTTAGTTTCTTTCTTTCTTTCTTTCTTTCAACTTCCATTTCAGTTTCTTTCTTTCTTTCTTTCGACTTCCATTTTAGTTTCTTTCTTTCTTTCTTTCAACTTCCATTTTAGTTTCTTTCTTTTTTTCTTTCAACTTTCATTTTAGTTTCTTTCTTTCTTTATTTCAACCTCCATTTCAGTTTCTTTCTTTCTTTCTTTCGACTTCCATTTTAGTTTTTCTTTCTTTCTTTCAACGTCCATTTTAGTTTTTCTTTCTTTCTTCCAACTTCCATTTTAGTTTCTTTCTTTCTTTCATTCAACTTCCATTTTAGTTTCTTTCTTTCTTTGTTTCAACTTCCATTTTAATTTCTCTCTTTCTTTCTTTCTTTCAACATCCATTTTAGTTTCTTTCTTTCTTTCTTTCAACTTCCATTTTAGTTTCTTTCTTTCTTTCTTTCAACTTCCATTTTAGTTTCTTTCTTTCTTTCTTTCAACTTCCATTTTAGTTTCTTTCTTTCTTTCTTTCTTTCAACTTCCATTTTAGTTTCTTTCTTTCTTTCTTTCTTTCAACTTCCATTTTAGTTTCTTTCTTTCTTTCTTTCTTTCAACTTCCATTTCAGTTTCTTTCTTTCTTTCTTTCAACTTCCATTTTAGTTTCTTTCTTTCTTTCTTTCAACTTCCATTTTAGTTTCTTTCTTTCTTTCTTTCAACTTCCATTTTAGTTTCTCTCTTTCTTTCTTTCAACTTCCATTTTAGTTTCTTTCTTTCTTTCTTTCAACTTCCATTTTAGTTTCTTTCTTTCTTTCTTTCGACTTCCATTTTAGTTTTTCTTTCTTTCTTTCTTTCAACTTCCATTTTAGTTTTTCTTTCTTTCTTCCAACTTCCATTTTAGTTTCTTTTTTTCCTTCTTTCTTTCTTTCAACTTCCATTTTAGTTTCTTTCTTTCTTTCTTTCTTTCTTTCAACTTCCATTTTAGTTTCTTTCTTTCTTTCTTTCAACTTCCATATTAGTTTCTTTCTTTCTTTCTTTCAACTTCCATTTCAGTTTCTTTCTTTCTTTCTTTCAACTTCCATTTTAGTTTTTCTTTCTTTCTTTCATCTTCCATATTAGTTTTATTTTCTTTCTTCCAACTTTCTTTTCAACTTCCATTTTAGTTTCTTTCTTTCTTTCTTTCTTTCAACTTCCATTTCAGTTTCTTTCTTTCTTTCTTTCAACTTCCATTTAAGTTTCTTTCTTTCTTTCTTTCAACTTCCATTTTAGTTTCTTTCTTTCATTCTTTCAACTTCCATTTTAGTTTCTTTCTTTCTTTCTTTCAACTTTCATTTTTGTTTCTTTCTTTCAACTTCCATTTTAGTTTCTTTCTTTCTTTCTTTCGTCTTCCATTTTAGTTTTTCTTTCTTTCTTTCAACTTTCATTTTAATTTTTCTTTCTTTCTTCCAACTTCCATTTTAGTTTCTTTTTTTCCTTCTTTCTTTCTTTCTTTCAACTTCCATTTTAGTTTCTTTCTTTCTTTCGTTCAACTTCCATTTTAGTTTCTTTCTTTCTTTCGTTCAACTTCCATTTTAGTTTCTTTCTTTTTTTCTTTCTTTCAACTTCCATTTCAGTTTCTTTCTTTCTTTCTTTCAACTTCCATTTTAGTTTCTTTCTTTCTTTCTTTCAACTTCCATTTTAGTTTCTTTCTTTCTTTCAACTTCCATTTTAGTTTCTTTCTTTCTTTCTTTCTTTCAACTTCCATTTCAGTTTCTTTCTTTCTTTCTTTCAACTTCCATTTTAGTTTCTTTCTTTCTTTCTTTCTTTCAACTTCCATTTTAGTTTCTTTCTTTCTTTCTTTCAACTTCCATTTTAGTTTCTTTCTTTCTTTCTTTCAACTTCCATTTTAGTTTCTTTCTTTCTTTCGACTTCCATTTTAGTTTTTCTTTCTTTCTTTCAACTTCCATTTTAGTTTTTCTTTCTTTCTTCCAACTTCCATTTTAGTTTCTTTTTTTCCTTCTTTCTTTCTTTCAACTTCCATTTTAGTTTCTTTCTTTCTTTCTTTCTTTCTTTCAACTTCCATTTTAGTTTCTTTCTTTCTTTCTTTCAACTTCCATTTTAGTTTCTTTCTTTCTTTCTTTCTTTCAACTTCCATTTCAGTTTCTTTCTTTCTTTCTTTCAACTTCCATTTCAGTTTCTTTCTTTCTTTCTTTCAACTTCCATTTTAGTTTCTTTCTTTCTTTCTTTCTTTCAACTTCCATTTTAGTTTCTTTCTTTCTTTCTTTCAACTTCCATTTTAGTTTCTTTCTTTCTTTCTTTCAACTTCCATTTTAGTTTCTTTCTTTATTTCGACTTCCATTTTAGTTTTTCTTTCTTTCTTTCAACTTCCATTTTAGTTTTTCTTTCTTTCTTCCAACTTCCATTTTAGTTTCCTTTTTTCTTTCTTTCTTTGTTTCTTTGTTTCTTTGTTTCTTTCAATTTCCATTTTAGTTTCTTTCTTTCAACTTCCATTTTAATTTCTTTCTTTCTTTCTTTCTTTCTTTCAACTTCCATATTAGTTTCTTTCTTTCTTTCTTTCAACTTCCATTTTAGTTTCTTTCTTTCTTTCTTTCGACTTCCATTTTAGTTTTTCTTTCTTTCTTTCATCTTCCATTTTAGTTTTATTTTCTTTCTTCAAACTTCCATTTTAGTTTCTTTCTATCTTTCTATCAACTTCCATCTTAGTTTCTTTCTTTCTTTCTTTCAACTTCCATTTTAGTTTCTTTCTTTCTTTCTTTCTTTCGACTTCCATTTTAGATTTTCTTTCTTTCTTTCAACTTCCATTTTAGTTTTTCTTTCTTTCTTCCAACTTCCATTTTAGTTTCTTTTTTTCCTTCTTTCTTTCTTTCAACTTCCATTTTAGTTTCTTTCTTTCTTTCTTTCTTTCTTTCAACTTCCATTTTAGTTTCTTTCTTTCTTTCAACTTCCATTTCATTTTCTTTCTTTCTTTCTTTCAACTTCCATTTTAGTTTCCTTTTTCTTTCTTTCAACTTCCATTTTAGCTTCTTTCTTTCTTTCTTTCTTTCAACTTCCATTTTAGTTTCTTTCTTTCTTTCTTTCAACTTTCATTTTAGTTTCTTTCTTTCTTTCTTTCAACTTCCATGTTAGTTTCTTTCTTTCTTTCTTTCGACTTCCATTTTAGTTTTTCTTTCTTTCTTTCAACTTCCATTTTAGTTTTTCTTTCTTTCTTCCAACTTCCATTTTAGTTTCTTTTTTCCTTCTTTCTTTCTTTCAAATTCCATTTTAGTTTCTTTCCTTCTTTCTTTCTTTCAACTTCCATTTTAGTTTCTTTCTTTCTTTCTTTTTTTCAACTTCCATTTCAGTTTCTTTCTTTCTTTCTTTCAACTTCCATTTTAGTTTCTTTCTTTCTTTCTTTCAACTTCCATTTTAGTTTCTTTCTTTCTTTCTTTCAACTTCCATTTTAGTTTCTTTCTTTCTCTCTTTCAACTTTCATTTTAGTTTCTTTCTTGCTTTCTTTCAACTTCCATTTTAGTTTCTTTCTTTCTTTCATCTTCCATTTCAGTTACTTTCTTTCTTTCTTTCGACTTCCATTTTAGTTTATTTTTTTCTTTCTTTCAACTTCCATTTTAGTTTCTTTCTTTCTTTCTTTCAACTTTCATTTTAGTTTCTTTCTTTCTTTCTTTCAACTTCCATTTTAGTTTCTTTCTTTCTTTCTTTCCACTTCCATTTTAGTTTTTCTTTCTTTCTTTCAACTTCCATTTTAGTTTTTCTTTCTTTCTTCCAACTTCCATTTATTTTCTTTTTTTCCTTCTTTCTTTCGTTCAACTTCCATTTTAGTTTCTTCCTTTCTTTCTTTCTTTCTTTCAACTTTCATTTTAGTTTCTTTCTTTCTTTCTTTCAACTTCCATTTTAGTTTCTTTCTATCTTTCTATCAACTTCCATCTTAGTTTCTTTCTTTCTTTCTTTCAACTTCCATTTTAGTTTCTTTCTTTCTTTCTTTCTTTCGACTTCCATTTTAGATTTTCTTTCTTTCTTTCAACTTCCATTTTAGTTTTTCTTTCTTTCTTCCAACTTCCATTTTAGTTTCTTTTTTTCCTTCTTTCTTTCTTTCAACTTCCATTTTAGTTTCTTTCTTTCTTTCTTTCTTTCAACTTCCATTTTAGTTTCTTTCTTTCTTTCAACTTCCATTTCATTTTCTTTCTTTCTTTCTTTCAACTTCCATTTTAGTTTCCTTTTTCTTTCTTTCAACTTCCATTTTAGCTTCTTTCTTTCTTTCTTTCTTTCAACTTCCATTTCAGTTTCTTTCTTTCTTTCTTTCATCTTCAATTTTAGTTTCTTTCTTTCTTTCTTTAACTTCCATTTTAGTTTCTTTCTTTCTTTCAACTTCCATTTTAGTTTTTCTTTCTTTCTTTCTTTCAACTTCCATTTTAGTTTTTCTTTCTTTCTTTCAACTTCCATTTTAGTTTTTCTTTCTTTCTTTCAACTTTCATTTTAATTTTTCTTTCTTTCTTCCAACTTCCATTTTAGTTTCTTTTTTTCCTTCTTTCTTTCTTTCTTTCAACTTCCATTTTAGTTTCTTTCTTTCTTTCGTTCAACTTCCATTTTAGTTTCTTTCTTTCTTTCGTTCAACTTCCATTTTAGTTTCTTTCTTTTTTTCTTTCTTTCAACTTCCATTTCAGTTTCTTTCTTTCTTTCTTTCAACTTCCATTTTAGTTTCTTTCTTTCTTTCTTTCAACTTCCATTTTAGTTTCTTTCTTTCTTTCAACTTCCATTTTAGTTTCTTTCTTTCTTTCTTTCTTTCAACTTCCATTTCAGTTTCTTTCTTTCTTTCTTTCAACTTCCATTTTAGTTTCTTTCTTTCTTTCTTTCTTTCAACTTCCATTTTAGTTTCTTTCTTTCTTTCTTTCAACTTCCATTTTAGTTTCTTTCTTTCTTTCTTTCAACTTCCATTTTAGTTTCTTTCTTTCTTTCGACTTCCATTTTAGTTTTTCTTTCTTTCTTTCAACTTCCATTTTAGTTTTTCTTTCTTTCTTCCAACTTCCATTTTAGTTTCTTTTTTTCCTTCTTTCTTTCTTTCAACTTCCATTTTAGTTTCTTTCTTTCTTTCTTTCTTTCTTTCAACTTCCATTTTAGTTTCTTTCTTTCTTTCTTTCAACTTCCATTTTAGTTTCTTTCTTTCTTTCTTTCTTTCAACTTCCATTTCAGTTTCTTTCTTTCTTTCTTTCAACTTCCATTTCAGTTTCTTTCTTTCTTTCTTTCAACTTCCATTTTAGTTTCTTTCTTTCTTTCTTTCTTTCAACTTCCATTTTAGTTTCTTTCTTTCTTTCTTTCAACTTCCATTTTAGTTTCTTTCTTTCTTTCTTTCAACTTCCATTTTAGTTTCTTTCTTTATTTCGACTTCCATTTTAGTTTTTCTTTCTTTCTTTCAACTTCCATTTTAGTTTTTCTTTCTTTCTTCCAACTTCCATTTTAGTTTCCTTTTTTCTTTCTTTCTTTGTTTCTTTGTTTCTTTGTTTCTTTCAATTTCCATTTTAGTTTCTTTCTTTCAACTTCCATTTTAATTTCTTTCTTTCTTTCTTTCTTTCTTTCAACTTCCATATTAGTTTCTTTCTTTCTTTCTTTCAACTTCCATTTTAGTTTCTTTCTTTCTTTCTTTCGACTTCCATTTTAGTTTTTCTTTCTTTCTTTCATCTTCCATTTTAGTTTTATTTTCTTTCTTCAAACTTCCATTTTAGTTTCTTTTTTTCCTTCTTTCTTTCTTTCAACTTCCATTTTAGCTTCTTTTTTTTCCTTCTTTCTTTCTTTCTTTCTTTCTTTCTTTCAACTCCCATTTTAGTTTCTTTCTTTCTTTCTTTCTTTCAACTTCCATTTTAGTTTCTTTCTTTCAACTTCCATTTTAGTTTCTTTCTTTCTTTCTTTCTTTCAACTTCCATTTGAGTTTCTTTCTTTCTTTCAACTTCCATTTTAGTTTTTCTTTCTTTCTTTCTTTCAACTTCCATTTTAGTTTTTCTTTCTTTCTTTCAACTTTCATTTTAGTTTTTCTTTCTTTCAAATTCCATTTCAGTTTCTTTTTTTTCCTTCTTTCTTTCTTTCTTTCTTTCAACTTCCATTTTAGTTTCTTTGTTTCTTTCTTTCTTTCAACTTCCATTTAATTTCTTTCTTTCAACTTCCATTTTAGTTTCTTTGTTTCTTTCTTTCTTTCAACTTCCATTTTAGTTTCTTTCTTTCTTTCTTTCTTTCAACTTCCATTTTAGTTTATTTCTTTCTTTCTTTCAACTTCCATTTTAGTTTCTTTCTTTCTTTCTTTCGACTTCCATTTTAGTTTCATTCTTTCTTTGTTTCGACTTCCATTTTAGTTTCTTTCTTCCTTTCGACTTCCATTTTAGTTTTTCTTTCTTTCTTTGAACTTCCATTTTAGTTTCTTTTTTTCCTTCTTTCTTTCTTTCAACTTTCATTTTAGTTTTGTTTCTTTCAAAGTCCATTTCTGTTTCTTTTTTTCCTTCTTTCTTTCTTTCTTTCTCTCAACTTCAATTTTAGTTTCTTCTTTCAATTTCCATTTTAGTTTCTTGGTTTCTTTCAACTTCCATTTTAGTTTTTCTTTCTTTCTTTCAACTTCCATTTTAGTTTTTCTTTCTTTCTTTCAACTTCCATTTTAGATTTTCTTTCTTTCTTTCAACTTCCATTTTAGTTTTTCTTTCTATCTTTCAATTTCCATTTTAGTTTTTCTTTCTTTCTTCCAACTTCCATTTTTGTTTCTTTTTTTCTTTGTTTGTTTGTTTGTTTCTTTCTTTCTTTCAATTTCCATTTTAGTTTCTTTATTTCTTTCTTTCAACTTCCATTTTAGTTTCTTTCTTTCTTTCAACTTCCATTTTAGTTTCTTTTTTTCTTTCTTTCAACTTCCATTTTAGTTTCTTTCTTTCTTTCTTTCATCTTCCATTTCAGTTTCTTTCTTTCTTTCTTTCAACTTCCATTTTAGTTTCTTTCTTTCTTTCTTTCAACTTCCATTTTAGTTTCTTTCTTTCTTTCTTTCAACTTTCATTTGAGTTTTTCTTTCTTTCTTTCAACTTCCATTTTAGTTTTTCTTTCTTTCTTCCAACTTCCATTTTAGTTTCTTTTTTCCCTTCTTTCTTTCTTTCAACTTCCATTTTAGTTTCTTTCTTTCTTTCTTTCAACTTCCATTTTAGTTTCTTTTTTCTTTCTTTCAACTTCCATTTTAGTTTCTTTCTTTCTTTCTTTCTTTCAACTTCCATTTCAGTTTCTTTCTTTTTTTCTTTCAACTTCCATTTTAGTTTCTTTCTTTCTTTCTTTCAACTTCCATTTTAGTTTCTTGCTTTCTTTCTTTCAACTTCCATTTTAGTTTCTTGCTTTCTCTCTTTCAACTTCCATTGTAGTTTCTTTCTTTCTTTCTTTCTTTCAACTTCCATTTTAGTTTCTTTCTTTCTTTCTTTCTTTCTTTCAACTTCCATTTTAGTTTCTTTCTTTCTTTCTTTCAACTTCCATTTTAGTTTCTTTCTTTCTTTCTTTCGACTTCCATTTTAGTTTTTCTTTCTTTCTTTCAACTTCCATTTTAGTTTTTCTTTCTTTCTTCCAACTTCCATTTTAGTTTTTTTTTCCTTCTTTCTTTCTTTCAACTTCCATTTTAGTTTCTTTCTTTCTTTCTTTCTTTCAACTTCCATTTTAGTTTCTTTCTTTCTTTCTTTCAACTTCCATTTTAGTTTCTTTCTTTCTTTCTTTCTTTCTTTCAACTTCCATTTCAGTTTCTTTCTTTTTTTCTTTCAACTTCCATTTTAGTTTCTTTCTTTCTTTCTTTCTACTTCCATTTTAGTTTCTTTCTTTATTTCTTTCAACTTCCATTTTAGTTTCTTTCTTTCGACTTCCATTTTAGTTTTTCTTTCTTTCTTTCAACTTCCATTTTAGTTTTTCTTTCTTTCTTTCAACGTCCATTTTAGTTTTTCTTTCTATCTTTCAACTTCCATTTATTTTTTCTTTCTTTCTTCCAACTTCCATTTTAGTTTCTTTTTTTCTTTCTTTCTTTGTTTCTTTCTTTCTTTCTTTCTTTCAATTTCCATTTTAGTTTCTTTGTTTCTTTCTTTCAATTTCCATTTTAGTTTCTTTGTTTCTTTCTTTCAACTTCCATTTTAGTTTCTTTCTTTTTTTCTTTCTTTCAACTTCCATTTTAGTTTCTTTCTTTCTTTCTTTCAACTTTCATTTTAGTTTCTTTCTTTCTTTCTTTCAACTTCCATTTTAGTTTCTTTCTATCTTTCTATCAACTTCCATCTTAGTTTCTTTCTTTCTTTCTTTCAACTTCCATTTTAGTTTCTTTCTTTCTTTCTTTCTTTCGACTTCCATTTTAGATTTTCTTTCTTTCTTTCAACTTCCATTTTAGTTTTTCTTTCTTTCTTCCAACTTCCATTTTAGTTTCTTTTTTTCCTTCTTTCTTTCTTTCAACTTCCATTTTAGTTTCTTTCTTTCTTTCTTTCTTTCTTTCAACTTCCATTTTAGTTTCTTTCTTTCTTTCAACTTCCATTTCATTTTCTTTCTTTCTTTCTTTCAACTTCCATTTTAGTTTCCTTTTTCTTTCTTTCAACTTCCATTTTAGCTTCTTTCTTTCTTTCTTTCTTTCAACTTCCATTTTAGTTTCTTTCTTTCTTTCTTTCAACTTTCATTTTAGTTTCTTTCTTTCTTTCTTTCAACTTCCATGTTAGTTTCTTTCTTTCTTTCTTTCGACTTCCATTTTAGTTTTTCTTTCTTTCTTTCAACTTCCATTTTAGTTTTTCTTTCTTTCTTCCAACTTCCATTTTAGTTTCTTTTTTCCTTCTTTCTTTCTTTCAAATTCCATTTTAGTTTCTTTCCTTCTTTCTTTCTTTCAACTTCCATTTTAGTTTCTTTCTTTCTTTCTTTTTTTCAACTTCCATTTCAGTTTCTTTCTTTCTTTCTTTCAACTTCCATTTTAGTTTCTTTCTTTCTTTCTTTCAACTTCCATTTTAGTTTCTTTCTTTCTTTCTTTCAACTTCCATTTTAGTTTCTTTCTTTCTCTCTTTCAACTTTCATTTTAGTTTCTTTCTTGCTTTCTTTCAACTTCCATTTTAGTTTCTTTCTTTCTTTCATCTTCCATTTCAGTTACTTTCTTTCTTTCTTTCGACTTCCATTTTAGTTTATTTTTTTCTTTCTTTCAACTTCCATTTTAGTTTCTTTCTTTCTTTCTTTCAACTTTCATTTTAGTTTCTTTCTTTCTTTCTTTCAACTTCCATTTTAGTTTCTTTCTTTCTTTCTTTCCACTTCCATTTTAGTTTTTCTTTCTTTCTTTCAACTTCCATTTTAGTTTTTCTTTCTTTCTTCCAACTTCCATTTATTTTCTTTTTTTCCTTCTTTCTTTCGTTCAACTTCCATTTTAGTTTCTTCCTTTCTTTCTTTCTTTCTTTCAACTTTCATTTTAGTTTCTTTCTTTCTTTCTTTCAACTTCCATTTTAGTTTCTTTCTATCTTTCTATCAACTTCCATCTTAGTTTCTTTCTTTCTTTCTTTCAACTTCCATTTTAGTTTCTTTCTTTCTTTCTTTCTTTCGACTTCCATTTTAGATTTTCTTTCTTTCTTTCAACTTCCATTTTAGTTTTTCTTTCTTTCTTCCAACTTCCATTTTAGTTTCTTTTTTTCCTTCTTTCTTTCTTTCAACTTCCATTTTAGTTTCTTTCTTTCTTTCTTTCTTTCAACTTCCATTTTAGTTTCTTTCTTTCTTTCAACTTCCATTTCATTTTCTTTCTTTCTTTCTTTCAACTTCCATTTTAGTTTCCTTTTTCTTTCTTTCAACTTCCATTTTAGCTTCTTTCTTTCTTTCTTTCTTTCAACTTCCATTTCAGTTTCTTTCTTTCTTTCTTTCATCTTCAATTTTAGTTTCTTTCTTTCTTTCTTTAACTTCCATTTTAGTTTCTTTCTTTCTTTCAACTTCCATTTTAGTTTTTCTTTCTTTCTTTCTTTCAACTTCCATTTTAGTTTTTCTTTCTTTCTTTCAACTTCCATTTTAGTTTTTCTTTCTTTCTTTCAACTTTCATTTTAATTTTTCTTTCTTTCTTCCAACTTCCATTTTAGTTTCTTTTTTTCCTTCTTTCTTTCTTTCTTTCAACTTCCATTTTAGTTTCTTTCTTTCTTTCGTTCAACTTCCATTTTAGTTTCTTTCTTTCTTTCGTTCAACTTCCATTTTAGTTTCTTTCTTTTTTTCTTTCTTTCAACTTCCATTTCAGTTTCTTTCTTTCTTTCTTTCAACTTCCATTTTAGTTTCTTTCTTTCTTTCTTTCAACTTCCATTTTAGTTTCTTTCTTTCTTTCAACTTCCATTTTAGTTTCTTTCTTTCTTTCTTTCTTTCAACTTCCATTTCAGTTTCTTTCTTTCTTTCTTTCAACTTCCATTTTAGTTTCTTTCTTTCTTTCTTTCTTTCAACTTCCATTTTAGTTTCTTTCTTTCTTTCTTTCAACTTCCATTTTAGTTTCTTTCTTTCTTTCTTTCAACTTCCATTTTAGTTTCTTTCTTTCTTTCGACTTCCATTTTAGTTTTTCTTTCTTTCTTTCAACTTCCATTTTAGTTTTTCTTTCTTTCTTCCAACTTCCATTTTAGTTTCTTTTTTTCCTTCTTTCTTTCTTTCAACTTCCATTTTAGTTTCTTTCTTTCTTTCTTTCTTTCTTTCTTTCAACTTCCATTTTAGTTTCTTTCTTTCTTTCTTTCAACTTCCATTTTAGTTTCTTTCTTTCTTTCTTTCTTTCAACTTCCATTTCAGTTTCTTTCTTTCTTTCTTTCAACTTCCATTTCAGTTTCTTTCTTTCTTTCTTTCAACTTCCATTTTAGTTTCTTTCTTTCTTTCTTTCTTTCAACTTCCATTTTAGTTTCTTTCTTTCTTTCTTTCAACTTCCATTTTAGTTTCTTTCTTTCTTTCTTTCAACTTCCATTTTAGTTTCTTTCTTTATTTCGACTTCCATTTTAGTTTTTCTTTCTTTCTTTCAACTTCCATTTTAGTTTTTCTTTCTTTCTTCCAACTTCCATTTTAGTTTCCTTTTTTCTTTCTTTCTTTGTTTCTTTGTTTCTTTGTTTCTTTCAATTTCCATTTTAGTTTCTTTCTTTCAACTTCCATTTTAATTTCTTTCTTTCTTTCTTTCTTTCTTTCAACTTCCATATTAGTTTCTTTCTTTCTTTCTTTCAACTTCCATTTTAGTTTCTTTCTTTCTTTCTTTCGACTTCCATTTTAGTTTTTCTTTCTTTCTTTCATCTTCCATTTTAGTTTTATTTTCTTTCTTCAAACTTCCATTTTAGTTTCTTTTTTTCCTTCTTTCTTTCTTTCAACTTCCATTTTAGCTTCTTTTTTTTCCTTCTTTCTTTCTTTCTTTCTTTCTTTCTTTCAACTCCCATTTTAGTTTCTTTCTTTCTTTCTTTCTTTCAACTTCCATTTTAGTTTCTTTCTTTCAACTTCCATTTTAGTTTCTTTCTTTCTTTCTTTCTTTCAACTTCCATTTGAGTTTCTTTCTTTCTTTCAACTTCCATTTTAGTTTTTCTTTCTTTCTTTCTTTCAACTTCCATTTTAGTTTTTCTTTCTTTCTTTCAACTTTCATTTTAGTTTTTCTTTCTTTCAAATTCCATTTCAGTTTCTTTTTTTTCCTTCTTTCTTTCTTTCTTTCTTTCAACTTCCATTTTAGTTTCTTTGTTTCTTTCTTTCTTTCAACTTCCATTTAATTTCTTTCTTTCAACTTCCATTTTAGTTTCTTTGTTTCTTTCTTTCTTTCAACTTCCATTTTAGTTTCTTTCTTTCTTTCTTTCTTTCAACTTCCATTTTAGTTTATTTCTTTCTTTCTTTCAACTTCCATTTTAGTTTCTTTCTTTCTTTCTTTCGACTTCCATTTTAGTTTCATTCTTTCTTTGTTTCGACTTCCATTTTAGTTTCTTTCTTCCTTTCGACTTCCATTTTAGTTTTTCTTTCTTTCTTTGAACTTCCATTTTAGTTTCTTTTTTTCCTTCTTTCTTTCTTTCAACTTTCATTTTAGTTTTGTTTCTTTCAAAGTCCATTTCTGTTTCTTTTTTTCCTTCTTTCTTTCTTTCTTTCTCTCAACTTCAATTTTAGTTTCTTCTTTCAATTTCCATTTTAGTTTCTTGGTTTCTTTCAACTTCCATTTTAGTTTTTCTTTCTTTCTTTCAACTTCCATTTTAGTTTTTCTTTCTTTCTTTCAACTTCCATTTTAGATTTTCTTTCTTTCTTTCAACTTCCATTTTAGTTTTTCTTTCTATCTTTCAATTTCCATTTTAGTTTTTCTTTCTTTCTTCCAACTTCCATTTTTGTTTCTTTTTTTCTTTGTTTGTTTGTTTGTTTCTTTCTTTCTTTCAATTTCCATTTTAGTTTCTTTATTTCTTTCTTTCAACTTCCATTTTAGTTTCTTTCTTTCTTTCAACTTCCATTTTAGTTTCTTTTTTTCTTTCTTTCAACTTCCATTTTAGTTTCTTTCTTTCTTTCTTTCATCTTCCATTTCAGTTTCTTTCTTTCTTTCTTTCAACTTCCATTTTAGTTTCTTTCTTTCTTTCTTTCAACTTCCATTTTAGTTTCTTTCTTTCTTTCTTTCAACTTTCATTTGAGTTTTTCTTTCTTTCTTTCAACTTCCATTTTAGTTTTTCTTTCTTTCTTCCAACTTCCATTTTAGTTTCTTTTTTCCCTTCTTTCTTTCTTTCAACTTCCATTTTAGTTTCTTTCTTTCTTTCTTTCAACTTCCATTTTAGTTTCTTTTTTCTTTCTTTCAACTTCCATTTTAGTTTCTTTCTTTCTTTCTTTCTTTCAACTTCCATTTCAGTTTCTTTCTTTTTTTCTTTCAACTTCCATTTTAGTTTCTTTCTTTCTTTCTTTCAACTTCCATTTTAGTTTCTTGCTTTCTTTCTTTCAACTTCCATTTTAGTTTCTTGCTTTCTCTCTTTCAACTTCCATTGTAGTTTCTTTCTTTCTTTCTTTCTTTCAACTTCCATTTTAGTTTCTTTCTTTCTTTCTTTCTTTCTTTCAACTTCCATTTTAGTTTCTTTCTTTCTTTCTTTCAACTTCCATTTTAGTTTCTTTCTTTCTTTCTTTCGACTTCCATTTTAGTTTTTCTTTCTTTCTTTCAACTTCCATTTTAGTTTTTCTTTCTTTCTTCCAACTTCCATTTTAGTTTTTTTTTCCTTCTTTCTTTCTTTCAACTTCCATTTTAGTTTCTTTCTTTCTTTCTTTCTTTCAACTTCCATTTTAGTTTCTTTCTTTCTTTCTTTCAACTTCCATTTTAGTTTCTTTCTTTCTTTCTTTCTTTCTTTCAACTTCCATTTCAGTTTCTTTCTTTTTTTCTTTCAACTTCCATTTTAGTTTCTTTCTTTCTTTCTTTCTACTTCCATTTTAGTTTCTTTCTTTATTTCTTTCAACTTCCATTTTAGTTTCTTTCTTTCGACTTCCATTTTAGTTTTTCTTTCTTTCTTTCAACTTCCATTTTAGTTTTTCTTTCTTTCTTTCAACGTCCATTTTAGTTTTTCTTTCTATCTTTCAACTTCCATTTATTTTTTCTTTCTTTCTTCCAACTTCCATTTTAGTTTCTTTTTTTCTTTCTTTCTTTGTTTCTTTCTTTCTTTCTTTCTTTCAATTTCCATTTTAGTTTCTTTGTTTCTTTCTTTCAATTTCCATTTTAGTTTCTTTGTTTCTTTCTTTCAACTTCCATTTTAGTTTCTTTCTTTTTTTCTTTCTTTCAACTTCCATTTTAGTTTCTTTCTTTCTTTCTTTCAACTTTCATTTTAGTTTCTTTCTTTCTTTCTTTCAACTTCCATTTTAGTTTCTTTCTATCTTTCTATCAACTTCCATCTTAGTTTCTTTCTTTCTTTCTTTCAACTTCCATTTTAGTTTCTTTCTTTCTTTCTTTCTTTCGACTTCCATTTTAGATTTTCTTTCTTTCTTTCAACTTCCATTTTAGTTTTTCTTTCTTTCTTCCAACTTCCATTTTAGTTTCTTTTTTTCCTTCTTTCTTTCTTTCAACTTCCATTTTAGTTTCTTTCTTTCTTTCTTTCTTTCTTTCAACTTCCATTTTAGTTTCTTTCTTTCTTTCAACTTCCATTTCATTTTCTTTCTTTCTTTCTTTCAACTTCCATTTTAGTTTCCTTTTTCTTTCTTTCAACTTCCATTTTAGCTTCTTTCTTTCTTTCTTTCTTTCAACTTCCATTTTAGTTTCTTTCTTTCTTTCTTTCAACTTTCATTTTAGTTTCTTTCTTTCTTTCTTTCAACTTCCATGTTAGTTTCTTTCTTTCTTTCTTTCGACTTCCATTTTAGTTTTTCTTTCTTTCTTTCAACTTCCATTTTAGTTTTTCTTTCTTTCTTCCAACTTCCATTTTAGTTTCTTTTTTCCTTCTTTCTTTCTTTCAAATTCCATTTTAGTTTCTTTCCTTCTTTCTTTCTTTCAACTTCCATTTTAGTTTCTTTCTTTCTTTCTTTTTTTCAACTTCCATTTCAGTTTCTTTCTTTCTTTCTTTCAACTTCCATTTTAGTTTCTTTCTTTCTTTCTTTCAACTTCCATTTTAGTTTCTTTCTTTCTTTCTTTCAACTTCCATTTTAGTTTCTTTCTTTCTCTCTTTCAACTTTCATTTTAGTTTCTTTCTTGCTTTCTTTCAACTTCCATTTTAGTTTCTTTCTTTCTTTCATCTTCCATTTCAGTTACTTTCTTTCTTTCTTTCGACTTCCATTTTAGTTTATTTTTTTCTTTCTTTCAACTTCCATTTTAGTTTCTTTCTTTCTTTCTTTCAACTTTCATTTTAGTTTCTTTCTTTCTTTCTTTCAACTTCCATTTTAGTTTCTTTCTTTCTTTCTTTCCACTTCCATTTTAGTTTTTCTTTCTTTCTTTCAACTTCCATTTTAGTTTTTCTTTCTTTCTTCCAACTTCCATTTATTTTCTTTTTTTCCTTCTTTCTTTCGTTCAACTTCCATTTTAGTTTCTTCCTTTCTTTCTTTCTTTCTTTCAACTTTCATTTTAGTTTCTTTCTTTCTTTCTTTCAACTTCCATTTTAGTTTCTTTCTATCTTTCTATCAACTTCCATCTTAGTTTCTTTCTTTCTTTCTTTCAACTTCCATTTTAGTTTCTTTCTTTCTTTCTTTCTTTCGACTTCCATTTTAGATTTTCTTTCTTTCTTTCAACTTCCATTTTAGTTTTTCTTTCTTTCTTCCAACTTCCATTTTAGTTTCTTTTTTTCCTTCTTTCTTTCTTTCAACTTCCATTTTAGTTTCTTTCTTTCTTTCTTTCTTTCAACTTCCATTTTAGTTTCTTTCTTTCTTTCAACTTCCATTTCATTTTCTTTCTTTCTTTCTTTCAACTTCCATTTTAGTTTCCTTTTTCTTTCTTTCAACTTCCATTTTAGCTTCTTTCTTTCTTTCTTTCTTTCAACTTCCATTTCAGTTTCTTTCTTTCTTTCTTTCATCTTCAATTTTAGTTTCTTTCTTTCTTTCTTTAACTTCCATTTTAGTTTCTTTCTTTCTTTCAACTTCCATTTTAGTTTTTCTTTCTTTCTTTCTTTCAACTTCCATTTTAGTTTTTCTTTCTTTCTTTCAACTTCCATTTTAGTTTTTCTTTCTTTCTTTCAACTTTCATTTTAGTTTTTCTTTCTTTCAAATTCCATTTCAGTTTCTTTTTTTTCCTTCTTTCTTACTTACTTTCTTTCAACTTCAATTTTAGTTTCTTTCTTTCAATTTCCATTTTAGTTTCTTTCTTTCTTTCTTTCAACTTCCATTTTAGTTTTTCTTTCTTTCAACTTCCATTTTAGTTTTTCTTACTTTCTTCCAACTTCCATTTTAGTTTCTTTCAACCTTCTTTCTTTCTTTCTTTCTTTCTTTCTTTCTTTCAACTTCCATTTTAGTTTCTTTCTTTATTTCAACTTCCATTTTAGTTTCTTTCTTTCTTTCTTTCTTTCAACTTCCATTTTAGTTTCTTTCTTTCTTTCTTTCATCTACCATTTTAGTTTCTTTCTTTCTTTCTTTCTTTCTCTCAACTTCCATTTTAGTTTCTTTCTTTCAACTTCCATTTTAGTTTCTTTCTTTCTTTCTTTCAACTTCCATTTTAGTTTCTTTCTTTCAACTTTCATTTTAGTTTCTTTCTTTCTTTCTTTCTTTCAACTTCCATTATAGTTTCTTTTTTCCTTCTTTCTTTCTTTCTTTCAACTTCCATTTTAGTTTCTTTCTTTCAACTTCCATTTTAGTTTCTTTCTTTCTTTCTTTCTTTCTTTCAACTTCCATTTCAATTTCTTTCTTTCTTTCTTTCTTTCTTTCAACTTCCATTTTCGTTTCTTTCTTTCTTTCTTTCAACTTCCATTTTAGTTTCTTTCTTTCTTTCAACTTCCATTTTAGTTTTTCTTTCTTTCTTTCTTTCAACTTCCATTTTAGTTTTTCTTTCTTTCTTTCAACTTCCATTTTAGTTTTTCTTTCTTTCAACTTCCATTTTAGTTTTTCTTTCTTTCTTTCAACTTTCATTTTAGTTTTTCTTTCTTTCAAATTCCATTTCAGTTTCTTTTTTCCTTCTTTCTTTCTTTCTTTCTTTCAACTTCAATTTTATTTTTTTTCTTTCAATTTCCATTTTAGTTTCTTTCTTTCTTTCAACTTCCATTTTAGTTTCTTTCTTTCTTTCTTTCAACTTCCATTTTAGTTTTTCTTTCTTTCAACTTCCATTTTAGTTTTTCTTTCTTTCTTCCAACTTCCATTTTAGTTTCTTTTTTCCTTCTTTCTTTCTTTCTTTCTTTCTTTCAACTTCCATTTTAGTTTCTTTCTTTCTTTCTTTCTTTCAACTTCCATTTTAGTTTCTTTCTTTCTTTCTTTCAACTTCCATTTTAGTTTCTTTCTTTCTTTCTTTCAACTTCCATTTTAGTTTTTTTCTTTCTTTCTTTCTTTCTTTCAACTTCCATTTTAGATTCTTTCTTTCTTTCTTTCAACTTCCATTTTAGATTCTTTCTTTCTTTCTTTCTTTCAACTTCCATTTTAGTTTCTTTCTTTCTTTCTTTCTTTCAACTTCCATTTCAGATTCTTTCCTTCTTTATTTCAACTTCCATTTTAGTTTCTTTCTTTCTTTCTTTCTTTCAACTTCCATTTTAGTTTCTTTCTCTCTTTCTTTCAACTTCCATTTTAGTTCCTTTCTTTCTTTCAACTTCCATTTTAGTTTTTCTTTCTTTCTTTCAACTTCCATTTTAGTTTTTCTTTCTTTCTTTCAACTTCCATTTTAGTTTTTCTTTATTTCTTCCAACTTCCATTTTAGTTTCTTTTTTTCTTTCTTTCTTTCTTTCTTTCTTTGTTTCAATTTCCATTTTAGTTTCTTTCTTTCAACTTCCATTTTAGTTTCTTTTTTCTTTCTTTCTTTCTTTCTTTCTTTCAACTTCCATTTTAGTTTCTTTCTTTCAACCTCCATTTTAGTTTCTTTTTTCTTTCTTTCTTTCTTTCTTTCTTTCAACTTCCATTTTAGTTTCTTTCTTTCAAATTCCATTTTAGTTTCTTTTTTTCTTTCTTTCTTTCTTTCTTTCTTTCTTTCAATTTCCATTTTAGTTTCTTTCTTTCAACTTCAATTTTAGTTTCTTTCTTTCTTTCTTTCTTTCAACTTCCATTTTAGTTTCTTTTTTTCTTCCTTTCTTTCTTTCTTTCAATTTCCATTTTAGTTTCTTTCTTTCAACTTCCATTTTAGTTTCCTTTTTTCTTTCTTTCTTTCTTTCTTTCAACTTCCATTTTAGTTTCTTTTTTTCCTTCTTTCTTTCTTTCTTTCAACTTCCATTTTAGTTTCTTTCTTTCTTTCTTTCTTTCTTTCTTTCTTTCAACTTCCATTTTAGTTTTTCTTTCTTTCTTCCAACTTCCATTTTAGTTTTTTCTTTCTTTCTTTCTTTCTTTCCTTCTTTCTTTCTTTCTTTCTTTCAACTTCCATTTTAGTTTCTTTCTTTCTTCCTTTCAACTTTCATTTTAGTTTCTTTCTTTCTTTTTTCAATCTCATTTATTAGTTTGTTTCTTTATTTCTTTCATTCAACCTCATTTTTTTAAGTTTCTGTTCTTCTTTTGTCAACCATATTTTATCTTCTTCCATCCTTTCCTTCTTGCACTCTCCTACTTTCCTTTTCATCCTCTCTTTATATATGTTTTGCTCATTTTATTATCTACCATTTCTAAGCGTTCTTCTTGAAATAATTCTTCTTCCTCAACTTGACCATTTCTCTTTTTATTCTAGTTTAATTCTTCTATGATGATTCCAAATCTATGCAACCGAAATGTGCGAGTCTATCTTCATAAGCCCTCATTTATTCAACATTTTCTTCATATTAATATATCCACTGGCGATAATTTCTCCGATTCCACACCGACCCGAAGCAAACCTCATTTTCACCTCCTTCACAGTCACCTGACTGCTTTAATCGCGAAACAGTGACTAATTTCTGCATTGGGTAGAAGCTCGATCTGAGTCAGGTCAAACGAACACGCACATGTTAATTTAGTTATAGATGCATACATAATGATACTAACTGCATTTTTCGGCAACTGCTAACAACATTGATAATCCTGTTGGCCAATGCAGACTTGAAGATTTAAAAATTACTTCTCTTTCATCCACGTTATTTTCAGACATTTATTTTTCTTCTTGTGCCGTGTTCCCTCAAAACGTAGGCAATCATGGCTCTCCACAATTTCCTGTCCTTTGTAACTCTTAATACGTTTTATCTTTTTGTTATTTCTCATAAACCCTGTTCCGCCATCAAGCTCACTAAGTATGTTATGCTTTGTTTTCCTTTGTCCCTCTTGCCTTCAATCTGTACTGTGAGTATCAGATTTTCCAAACCGTCTTTCTTCATTATGTACTCTAGAAATTTCAACTTCTAGATGTTAAGTATAAGTTTCCTTTTTGTTTCCATTTTCGCTAAATGCTACAAGATCTTAACATTAGAAATGCACACGTTTAATCTTAAATAATTATCTCTCTCTCCAATCTCTCTCTCTATATATTTGTATGTGTTTATATATATATATATATATATATATATATATATATGTGTGTGTGTGTGTATAAAATGGCGTACAATGAGAGTTGATAGTTAATAATAAAGCTGTATTTGACGTAAAATAAGTGTTAACATTTCAAGAAAAATATTAGTAATTAGTAAAATTAATAAAATTAGTAATTAGTAAAATCATTAGTAAATGGTACAACCTAGGCTATATTCATGAGGTATTATTTTGGTTAAACAAGCCATGATTACAATTAAACGCAAAATAATGGGAAAAAAAGAACACGAGCCTATAAAAACTTTATTATATCCAAAGTTAAGAAAACAAAATAAAAATCAAGCAATTATTACAATTGAGTAAAACAGTACAGTTACCATTAAAATTTTATTCATCTTCAAATCCATAAAATTCGCCGTCTTCGTTATCTAAACTCTGATACTCATTTTCAATACTACTATCATTGTCGTTAAATAATGCGTCATCTTCCGTTCCATTGAGAGCATTGCTAATGCCACACTTTAATAGATTTCACAACAATTTCTGGTCTAATATTATCCCAAGCTTGCTTCATCCATTCTCAGACTTGTGCAATGCCGGGTCTTTTCATTTTTCCTGTAAATGTAAGGTCATGATCAGGCATTGCCATCATCGTGTTCCATTGCTCATTCATGTTTTGCTTGAATGGTCTATTCAAAGACACATTCAGAGATTGCAACTGACTCGTTAGTCCACCAGGAATAGCCGCTATCTCTGTCTTCAATTCTGACACTTTCTTTTTAATGGATTCAGTCCTATGCGCTCGGAACTGATCCCAAACCAGAAGAGCGGGCTTTCGTAATATTCCACTAGGAGGTCTCTCCCATACATCTTGTAGCCATAACTGTAGAGCAGCTTAGTTCATCCAGCCTTTTGGATGAATATGAACATGCACACCTTTTGGTATTTCATCTTTCGATGTAGTTTTTCTCTTAAAAATCAGAAAAGGAGGCAGTTTTGTGCAACATGCAAGAATGTCGGTATAATGGGTCTTCTCATTGTTTATACTGTAATAGTCTTGGATCCCTTAATAGTCACAGTTTTGTTTGATGGAACATCATATGTTAGTGTGACTTCATCCGTATTTCCAATCTGGCCTAATTCAAAAGTTCTTTTTCGAGCACGTATAACAAATTTATGAAATATTTTATCATCATAGTCAGCTGGCATCCTCTTCGCAATTAATGTTTTTATACGCATTGAGAAACCTTCCTGTTTCATAAAACGATGACACCATCCCGTTGTTCCTATAAAGTTTTGAATCCCCTTTTCGTTCACTAATCTTCTAACCTCGTTCCTTATGATTAGCGTAGTAGCGATTCTGCCTGTACTCCTCTCATCTACAACCCACGTTTTAATTTCCTCTTCACTATCAGGCCAGTGTGGGGCTGGGTGGCGAAGCTTATAGTTTCCTTTCTTTGCTGCCCGTAGGTTATTTTCCTGTAACCGCCAGTAACGCACATTTTTTTTCTGTAGGCGGAGAGCCCAAATATTTTGTTGCTGCTCTATTTCTATGCTATTTAGCATAATTTATTACATGAAACTTGTAGCTTAACCTCTTACTTGCTGTTGTCATATCTGAAGGAGTGAAATTCAGTCAAAAATTTTCCTTTATATGATCTGTACAGCCTGTGTTTTGTAAACGTCTTATTGGAATAATTAGAATATAAAAATACAGATTGTATTTATACCGATGCAAGTTATCGCAAGAATAATGAAACAAAGATATTTTACAAATA
This sequence comes from Acanthosepion esculentum, assembly GCA_964036315.1. Taxonomy (NCBI): domain Eukaryota; kingdom Metazoa; phylum Mollusca; class Cephalopoda; order Sepiida; family Sepiidae; genus Acanthosepion; species Acanthosepion esculentum. The sequence continues at coordinate 91,926,195 of OZ038489.1, forward strand.
TATAATTTGAATTCATTGCATATAATTTTAGTGAAACAAAGTACTAATATTAAACGTGATGAAATGAATATAATGTATATTATCAATGATAACACTTTTAATCTGCATAATAGGCTTTTAAATAATGGCAATAGGTATATGAAAATTACTCTAAAGCCTAAGCTAGTATGAGTTGCCAGGTAGCTAATTTCGGTCGACTATCGCGAATTTTAAAGCTACATATGGGATATAAGACATAGGGGAATTTAAAAAGATATTTTTCATTAAAAAAGTGCATCTTATATGCCGTCAATTACGGTATATATTTACTTCTTGCAGCTCCTTCATGCGCGTAGCAATCGTCAGTCACAAATCCGCCCTCTCACTCTCTATCTCAATATATATATATATATATATATATATTAACTTTACTATATATATATATATATATATATATATATATATATATTAACTTTACTATATATATATATATATATATTTTTGTCATCCACAGACAGACTGTTTCGCTGTTTCACAGCTCATCAGTGTGGCTAGACGTCCGGTTGCCTCCAGCTACGATCGAAACCCGACTGATTTTTCGTCAGTCGGAATCTCTACCCGTTAAGCCATCAGCGTGCGGTGCGGGATGGAGGTGAATTTTAGTGTGTTTATTTTCAGATTCGGATAAACACACAGTGACTGAGAGTGACTCAATTCTGTCGAAGAGTCGTGCCGTATTAGCATAGATAGTCAATGTTTTACAAATTCACACCCCAAACCAGAGGGCTCAACCGAAATTAATTTCAGGAGCTACTATATATATATGATGAAAAATATGGAAAAGACAAAACAAAATCCCAATATGCAAGTTGACTGTTTTCATTAAAACAGTAAACTTGCATATTCGGATATATATATATATATATATATATATATATATATATATATATATATATATATATATATATATATATATATATATATATATATAGTAAAGGTAATAAACCCGTTGGTATATAATCCAAGTGGATCCTAGTAATATAAAATATTAAAACCGATCTACAAATGAGCTCAATGTATTTATTATTATAGTGGGAACAATTATTACACAATAAAATCCCAAATTACCTCATATGGGGAATAGGCTTATTTCATTCGTTTATACCGGGGTTGAATAAAGACTGACGAAATTAGTCGGTTGAAATAAGCCTAGAGAATTCTGAGACAAAATGGGTCATTACTGAAAATTAAAAAAGAATTCTAGTTAACGATGTTGACCTCAGTGTCCACTTTTATATTTACATACAGCCTAATCCTAAAATGATATGGAGCACTTTTACCCATAAATATAGCATACCTTAAAACTATATTTTTATCATTATACATACATACATACACACACACACGCACACCCACACACACACACACACACACATATATATATATATATATATATATATATATGCATGTATGTGGGGGGGTGCAGACACACACACATGTATATACATTCTGAAGAATCAATGGATTTAATTATAAACCGACAATTTTACTTCAAACGTCATAATAGTGGATACTCATATTTGAAACAGGCATACCATATTTATTTTAAACTGTGTATATTACATCTATTGCCATCCAACAGACAGATCTCTTATTTACGGACCACCCCATCAACGGACTTCTAATGTAACGCACAAAATCAACAGGAAAAATAAAAGAAATATCTGCAGAAAAAAAAATTCTAAATTTTCAGCGATGTATTTCAAAATATGCGGGTTTAGCGGAACGAGTCATATTAATTCTCAAAGTGACTGCTTAGCGGCGGTGACGAATTTTTCAATTGCAAAAAATAAAAATAAAAATGGGTGTACAGTATATAAAGTACGATACTGCGTGAGAGAGTAGCTGTGAGAAATTTATTATTTTTGCTGTTTTGATAAATATACATTATGATGAAGTTACTATAGAGGTTTTATAACTCATAAATAATCACTTCCCATTTACGGACAATCGGCTTTAACAGACTACTCAATCCCCCTATTTGTCTGTTGATGAGAGGTTTGTCTATATATATATATATATATATATATATATATATATATATATATATATATAATGTTAATTAAATGAAATAACTAGATATTAGCAAACGTATCTTATGCCCAACGAGTTGGGTAACCAAATAAACTTAAGTCACACACCAAACGCAGGTATATATATATATATATATATATAAAAGTGAACATAGAAGTAAACACTCAGGGGTGACAGGCTGTTTAATGCTAGACGCAATCGTCAGCCGCGTAAATATTGCACACTCTAAAACTAAATCCTTCCATATATATATATATAT
>OZ038489.1:91928726-92081226 GCA_964036315.1 Acanthosepion esculentum
ATTTTGACGGACTCGAACACACAAGTATATATATATATATATATATATATATATATATATATATATATATATATATATATATATATTATATATATAGTCAAACCTAATGGTAGGTCTGCTCTACGTTTGTATCGAGCTCTTTAGTTAGTTGTTTACTCGTATCGAGGTTTTTTCATTGGGCCTTGAACCTGCATCTGTGCGATTATTTTCGACAGACTTTCATGTTCCCGGTTCTTTCTTTTTTAAAACCTTTTTTCCCTTCAAGATTGATTTGGCTATTGTTAAGAATTCGATGGTTTTTCGACATGAGTATAGTTACCTATATATATATATATATATATATATATATATATATATATATATATATCCACGCAACTTCACACGTTCGCTCTCTTGAGCATATACACATCCACACACTTTTTCTTTCGCACGCACACTTTTCTTTAACTCTTACACCCCCCACACACACACTCTCTCTCTCTCTTTTCTCTCTCTATTTCTCACTCTGTCTATCTCTCTTCTATATGCATTTAAGCAAATACATAAGAATATGACATACAGACATTTTCTCACTCGCAAAATCACTCTCTGTGTTCTTCGCACACTCGTACACGCACACGCCGGTGTACACATGTAGACTTTCCCGCAAACACTTTGTCTCACTCTTTTATAACCACACACGTGCACACACTATCTATTGCGCACACACTTTTGTCTTTCACTTACATACAGGCGTAGGCAGACATCCGCACTTCCAAACACTCACTTTTCTCTTTAGCACGCACGCACGCACGCACACACACACACACACACACACACACACACATGCAACCGCACGCGCAAAAAAAAAAAAATAGTACGTGCGCATGTACACACATTTGTACAGGCATTTCTTACTCTCGTTCGGAACAAGCAAATAAAGCACGAACCAATGTGTTTAATATCTGATCAGGCGTTCAAAGCTGGTATTCGTTCGCTGCCTTGTCAAAGTCATTTGCTTTCTGCCTGGTCACATTTTGCATCACCACCACTAGCACCAGCACCACCACCACCACCACCACCACACGATCTACTGCTCAAACCATGGAGTGTCATTTCATGCAAAAGCAACCGGCCGAAAAGCCATATTACTACGTTAACAGGCAAGCAAAGCCGACAAATATTGGCATAAAATTAAATAATTATTCTGACCATAATTAATGCTTCAGAAGAAAACCCAATAACCAATGAGGTACAGTCTACAGTACGCAATCTTCAGGCCAATATATATATATAATAATCCGGAAAAAAAATTAACATGAAAGCAATAGTATCATTTTATATATATATATATATATATATATATATATATATATATATATATATATATATATATATAATATTAGTATATATATATATATATATATATATATATATATATATATATATATATATACACACACAGACATGACAGAATTGAATAGACACCAAGATAAATTTTATTTCTGATTTTTTTAATAACCAAGATAAATTAACTTAGATTATTTGGTTAAAATTGCAGATAACAATACTGGAGGATGCCACGAACCAAAGGAGCATCAGACCTATCCGAATTTCAGCGAGGACGTATTGTGGGCCAACATGAAGGTGGTCTTAGTCAAAGAAAAATATCTGAAAATCTTTCAATACCCCTTTGTACTGTTAGTAGAGTGATCGTACAATTCAGCAGAGACGGCAAGAAGGGCACAAAACCTCATCCAGGCCGCCGTGGGCCCTCTGAAAGAACCATGCGTCTTGTCGAAAGAAATGTTGAACATGATCCACGTTTCAAGGCCTCTGACATAGCAACACAAGTTGATGTCAGCCCCAGAACAGTTGTCAGGTATCTTCACAAGCTGGGCTACTACGGCAGAGCTGCAAGAAGGAAACCACTTCTCCGTCCAGCCAATATCAAATGCAGAAAGGATTGGGCTCATGAGATGGTGGAGAGATCTGTGACCTTTTGGACCACTGTCATTTTCTCTGATGAGTCAAGATTCGCATTATTTTCCGACAGTGGAAGAGTATGGGTATGGAGACTCTGTAGTCAAGAGTTTGATTTAAAAAGACTGCAGCCAACGGTGAAACATAGGGTGCAATTTGGAGTGATGGTTGTTCAGAGCTTGTGGAGTGTGAAGGAAACATTAATTCCACCAAATATGTTTCTATATTAAAGAAAGGGCTCCTTCCAATATTCTCAAGTAGTAGAATGAGCAAAGTTGACTCCCTATTTATGGAAGATGGAGCTCCATGTCACACTGCTCAAGCAACGCAACATTGGTTGAGACAAAATGGGATCAATAAACTTCCATGGCCAAGTCAGTCCCCGGATATTAACCCTATTGAACACCTTTGGAGCATATTAAATCGAAAACCCCGCAAAAAGAACAGGAAGCCATCTTCTAAGCCCGAACTTTTAGGATTATTGCGTGAAACATGGCAAGAAATCCCTCAAGATGATATCTGTGAACTCATCGCTAGCATGCCTAGAAGGGTCCTTGTATAAAAAAAAGCAAAAGGGATGTCAACCAAGTATTAGTTATTAAATTTATGACCATTTATAATTACTTCATTTGTATAAATTACTTGTTTAATAAAATAAACGGTTTCTGTGAGCGTCTATTCAATTCTGTCATGTCTGTGTATATATATTTATAATATTAGTGTATATATATATATATATATATATATATATATATATATATATATATATATATATATGAATAAATTCCAAAGAGGATAGAATTCAGGTAGAACTCAATGTCCAGAACAGAGTAAGAATATAATATAATATAAAAGTTCTTTTTGAATTTGTAGGTCTGATGGATTGGATCGTGATTACGATTCCAATGTAATAAATTATAACCATGGAATATTAGTGTTTGAGACTTTTATATTACATATACATATATATATATATATATATATATATATATGTGTGTGGACATTGAAGTCAATAACCCGTGCCGACAGTCTGTTTCATGCTTAAACGGAATCTTCAGACTGACTTCAATGTATATTTTTATATTTACATACGCCCTATTGCTGATATTGAACACTTTAACCCTTAAGTATAAAATAGCTTAAGACTATATTTTTATCACACAAACACACACACACACACACACACACACACACACACACACACACACACACACACACACACACACATATATATATATATATATGTATATATATATATATAATATATATATAATATATGATGTCCTAAAGGACGAAACGCGTCGCACCAAAAATCTTTCTACTTTCTCATACTTTATCCCACATGTGGGATAAAGTATGAGAAAGTAGAAAGATTTTTGGTGCGACGCGTTTCGTCATTTAGGACATCATTGGACGAAACCGATGTTTGCATTGATGCCTTTACACATGCGTACGAAGGAGAGGAGACACTGAAAACTATAGATTTTAATTTAAAAAAAATGATGTCCTAAATGACGAAACGCCTCAAATGAAAACTTTTTCACATTTTGTGATAATTTTTCCTAAAATTGTTTTTTTATATATAGAAATTTACATATTGTATATATATATATATATATATATATATATATATATATATATATATATACATATATATATATATATATATATATATATATATATATATATATATATATATATATATATATATATATATATATATGTACTGGGAGAATTTAGGCATCAATTTTTCATTTATGCACATTTGGTTAGAAACCAGTCACAGTTCTTTGTTCATTATTTTTAATTATTTTTTCAATATTTATAATAGATTTTTTACATTTATGGTTCGTATTTATAAATATTTCTGTAATACTATTTTTAACAATATTATTTTTAAGACAATACTATTTTTAAAACCTTTTCATATATATATATATATATATATATATATATATATATACAGGGTTGGGGGAAATAAACTCCGTTTAAGATTGTTAATATCTATTAATTATTATCAATATATATATATAATATAAATATTAATAATATAAATATATATATATATATGAATATAAATATATATATATATATATATATATATATATATATATATATATATATATATATATATATATATATATATATAACATAAATAAGTCCTAATGAGCAAGGTACTACCTACGATGATCCCATGTGGTGAAACCTTTGTAGGTAGTACTTGGCTCATTAGGATTCATTTATTTTGCCTGTGTGTGTGTGTGTGTGTGTGTGTGCGCGCGTGTGTGTGTGTGTGTAATGCTGGATATTCCGGGTCGAAGTTAACAATGGATATAACAGCTGTTCTGCTGCCATTTTACAGGAGGTTTTGTAAATATAGAGTAATTTATCTTTCAAATACGCAAATTCCCATTTTGCTCTCTCAATATCATCGTATTATGGCAGTAACACAATCGTGTTCAAGATGACTGGCGATGGAACAGATTGAAGTAAGAGATTCGTGTTATTATCCTGGATATTATGGTCTAAGCTGTCCTAAAATCGTACTGTTTCATATTTCTTTTTAGTATACTCATCTCTGTCTGTCTGTCTGTCTGTCTGTCTCTCTCTCTCTCTATGCCATCAAGATGTGCATGTCCATCTCTTTCGCCCTTAAACTCAGTTAATCTATCTATCTATCTATCTATCTATCTATCTATCTATCTATCTATCTATCTATCTATCTATCTCACTCTGTTAATATCTATCACATTCTGCTTATCTATCTATCTATCTATCTATCTATCTATCTATCTATCTATCTATCTATCTATCCCTACCTTGAAGAGATTCATGAGTATCCCTGTCCCTCTTAAACTCAGGATATCTATCTATCTATCTATCTATCTATCTATCTATCTATCTATCTATCTATCTATCTATCTATCTATCTATCATTCGCGTTTATTTATGTTTTAAAACTAGATATTAATTATAGTTTGAAACTAACTTGGACACTTTTGCACCCACGAGCTGAAAATCTGACTAAATGACCAAACTACAAATTTTCTTTTGAATCACCTTAAGAGGATAACTTTTCAGCAACCCCTTTTTATAACAAAGTATCCAGTCCTATGTGAAATATTTTTTAGATGAGGTCTATGCAAGAAAACCATTTAGTGTGATTACCGCAAATAGAAGTACAATGTTGTCGGTCTTGGAGGCCTGTGGTAGTGCGCCATCGATTCTGGTTCTGTCATTAATTCTCTCTTAATTATCCAAGAAACATTAATGAGTTAGGAATGAGTTACAGAGAGAAGGAATGTTTGACGATACTGTGTCTGTAACGGAAGGAGTTGAATGCTCGGGACAAAGATGGCGCCGCTGATTAGAGTTAATTAAAGAAATGCATGAACACGGAAAAAAGCAGAGAAACTGATTAGAATTTCTGTAAAAGATGAAGTAACGATTAACAGAATGAGAAAGAAAGAACAAATTATATGAATGTGGAAGTACCAAATTAGTATCAACATATTGTCTGGACTTCCAAAATGAGTCAACACAATTATGCGCCTTGTTCGAAACTATATTTCCCTTGTTTAAAATGAAAAAAAGAAAATATTTTTCAGTACGTTTCGGCCGATAAGTTTTCCGGTCTTCTTAGTGTTGAGATGAAATTCCGAGTATATTCAGTATAATTACACTATTTATCCATCTTTTTTTTTTATAATGAAGTTGGGTGTGCCTATAAAATAATAACCTTGTATCTTCATTACTTAGCATTTTATTGACTTCAGTATTTCGTCAGTTACACTCATCCAGTCTCTGATCCCCGCCCGTACGATATGCGGACCCTACAGTCTCCATCTGCGGGTATGTAAGAAATTTTTTAAATCACCTTCGGGGTTGTCTTTTATATATCTATCTGTCCAGCATTCTCATTTTCACGCTTGTAACACTGTGTGCAGGTGTAAAGTCACGTGCTCCTGCACCCAGTGGCCGGGGCGAATAACAATCCAACGCTCTAGTGCATCTGGCTTCCTTTGACGGTTTGGCGTGATATTTGACCGAGATGCCTATACCGGTACCATATTACATTCTTTTTCACTACGCTTCCACCGAAAATTTCTCTGATTTTAGACTTCTTCGGAAATTCCGTGAAGATTCATTGGCATTATATTCTTATTCGGACAACTATTCTTATCCAGGTTTTTTTTTCTTAATCACTGTCTTTTGCCTGATACAGTCTTCCGCTTTCGATGTCTAAAATTATTAGATTAATCTCTATTGATTGATTTGTTTTTTATGTCTTATCAACCCTTTCAGGTTATTAAAGCCATAAATATGAGACAAGTAGATATAATTAAAGGAGACGTTGATAAAGATTTGAAACAGAAAGGCGGATAGACATGTAGAAATTGAGATAGAAAGATAAGAATAACCCAAGTCGATAGATAGATATAAAGATTTCATTGATTGATTCGTTTTCTACGGCTTATCAACCCTTTGAAGGTTATTTAAAGCCAGAAAATAGGAGACAAGTAGATATGATTAAAGGAGACGTTGATAAAGATTTGAAGCAGACAGGCGGATAGACACGTGGAAATTGAGATAGAAAGATTAGAATAACCCAAGTCGATAGATAGATATGAAGATTTCATTAATTGATTCGTTTTCTACGGCTTATCAACCCTTTTCAGGTTATTTAAAGCCAGAACATATTTTTGTATTCTAAGAATGTTTTGGGAAGATAATAATGATTCGGTGATACAGATCTTACAAATTAAGCCGTAGCTGGAGGGGGAAAAGGTGGATTCATAACTTTTCCAGGGGTTTATAACGCAACTGGGATTGGAATTCGATCCTCCGGTTAACAATTTCATGCCATTATTCTTTACACCACCCGCACAACCAAACTTACAGCATCTGGTATTCCTAAGCGGCTACCCATCTAGGTACAGACCAAGTTCGACTTTGCTTAACTTCGGTGATCGTACGGAAATTAATGTTTCAAATTAATATGGTGGTAGATTTAAAAAAAAATCAATTCAACCCAAGCAAGGTGGGAATGCCACTAATACGCAGGGGGTTACAGAGAGTGAAAGTGAGAGAAAAGTCTCGGAATAGGGAGGATTGAGGAAAGGATAAAAGATGAACGGGATTCAAGGAGATAGAAGATGGTGATTGATGTGGTATTTAAATCTTTGAAGATTGAATTTATCAGGGAAGCAAGTAAACTGAAGGGAGTTTTACAGGCTGGAAGTGCGAGAAAAGAAACTCTTGGAGTAGAAGTGGCGGTTACATTTAACTACACTCTTGTGCAAATTAATTAAAACAAAACGAATAATTCCATCATTATTTACTTTCTTTTCATATTTTTACATGAAACATGACCCATTGCACATGTTATTACTTCGTATGTCCATTCCATGAAGTCGTTCCTTGCAAATTGACCACAGATTCTCGATTGGATTTAAACCAGGAGAGTTTCCGGGTTAATCTATAGTATTTTGATTTGATCACTGGTAAGGCTTGCCAATGTGTTCGTGCAGTGTTACAATTTTCGTACACTTCCTTGGAGTAAGGTTCTTCGCAGACAATTGCTGTAGGACAACTAATCGACAATTGAGACAATAGTGTCTAGGCCTGATAAAAATCTGATGCAATCACGGATGACACAATATTTTTCAGGGACAAACAAATTTCATCATACACCCCGAAAATAGATTCATATTATTGCACATCACTGCAAATAATAAAATCCAAGAAAAAAATATAAATCAATTACATCCTGTCACTCCAGTGGGTCTTCATACTTACTATATGTTGAAAGAAAGTAAAGTAAAGCGGTTGTTTCAATTAATTTGCAGAAGGTATATATTTCAACATTAAAAGGGTCGGTGAATCTTCAGCTTCGTTTCCTGTGTTATTGTTGCTTCTCTTGTAAAATCTTGAAAAATACTTGAGGAAATATTTTGATTGCTGTGTTATGATGTTATGGATTTATATCAACAAAAGAGTTTATAAAAGAAAAGATGAAAACTTTTGAATCAACGTTATAAATTAACATTATAAATCGACCTTATAAATCGACCCTATAAATTATATTACATGTTAAAGTCAGATTCATTTATCAAATCCTGCTTGACGTTAAACGCGATTTTTAATAAACTAGTTATGTTGGTGAGACCACAGCCCGATGCGCTCAAGTTTGCCAGATCTTGCCCGTCTCAACCACCTTTAAGTCGCGATGGAGGCGCTTCTGGCCAAATGAGTGGGCTTCTCCGTCGTCAAACCAAAATCAAATTCACGCAAATGGCATCGTCAAATTCTGTTTTATTCACTTCCACCTCCGCCGCCGCCATCACGGGTCGGTGGTGGTGCGGCAACAGGAAGAGAGGATGACGATCCCGATGTTCAGATGAGAGCGGGTACCGACGACGACGATTAGTGAGACCTCTCGCCATTTCTTCAATAGTGCACTGAAACGTCTGGCCGTCATTAAAAAGGGGCTCAATTTGCAAAAAAAAAATATATATCAATGAGAAATAATATCAACGTAAAACAAAGGTAACTATCAAAGTAAAAAGTGTAATTTTAGAAACTGGCCGTTACAAATAGATTCTGGCTTGTTAAAAAGGAAGCATTTTCTAAATAAACAAGTTAAATCCAATATGGCAGTTTTGAGGACGTAAAAAAGCACCTTTTGTCTGTTGCACAAATCACTACATTTCTTCTTTTCTTTTTTCATTCACTTCGTCTCTTTCTTAGAATTCTGAATTACAGAATTGTCTTCTCTTTGCAAGAATTTTGAATTATAGTACGTTCCAAGTTTGTATTGTAATATGGCATTTGTACTAAAAAATTATACCAATAAAAATCTTTGGATGATGAAGGGATTAGAATTCTCAAAACATGCTTTGGTTTGGTTTGTTTAACGGCATATCAACATCAATGGGTTATTTATTGGCGACAAGATTTTTATTGCTGGTAATATTTTTTCAAAAAGTATTGCTGGTATTAAAAAATATTTTTGACACCTTTTGGGAGGAGTGTGAACTATTTGCCTATAGCTGGGACCCTGACAGGTGCTACCCCAACGGGTCAGGGTAGAACTGGAAACACCAGCAATGAAGAGGTGATTCCATGCTCCTCAAAACATCCTGATCAAAAGCCTTGGTGTCGGATGTAATTTATCGTCTTACGGATGTCGTTTATCGTTTTACCCAGGACGCCTCAAAACATGTACCAAGATCAATATATATATATATATATATATATATATATATATATATATATATATATATATATATATATATATATATAGACAGGGCCCTATAGCCTTAAGCAGCAATCGGTTTACGAGGACAACTCTGAATTGGAAAGGTAAGGAGGGTTGTTTGGGGGCCTTGTGACACAGTATGTATCAGTTCTCTGTATTTGGTTCTTCCCAAAAGTCTGGCCAGTTCTACACAAGCAATCATCACTGTAATCAAATAATGTGTGTAGATAGTCTGGCTGTTCAGTTCAAAGATCTGAGCTGCATGACTATCTCTCTGTCCCTCTCTGTCTCTCTCTCTCTCTCTTATGTATATATATATATATATATATATATATATTGCCCGGAGCCGCATAAATAAAAAATGCGTTCTGCTATTTCCGTTCTGCTATTTCGTTATATATATATATATATATATATATATATATATATATATATATATATGGCCGACGATTGCATCTAGCATGAAACAGAATGTCGCCTCTAAGTGTTGACTTCTATGTTCACTTTTATATATATATATATATATATATATATATATATATATATATATATATATATATATATATATATATATATATATATATATATATAAAGAAAAACAGACCACTTTAAGGCTCCATTGTAATAGTTTATTTCACCAAGGACTTTTAACTGTCCATGGATCTTCAGACATCACTTTCAAAAGGTGAAACGAAAAATGAAATTAAAATTTACACATTTGATGGGCAGTATTAAGCTTATATAAGTTAATATAGAAGGTAGCCGGGAATGGTGTGAGAGAAATGGTCGAGTTTAGAGAGGGAAGGGAGAATTTTCCAATTTATTTTTATATTTTTTATAATACTTAATATTGAGGAAGGAAGGGGGTAAGGATCAGACATTGACCTTTTTAATCGGTCAACTCAATGGAAATGATCTTTGGAAGCGTAAATGAAAAAGAAAAAATGGGGAAGTAAAGAGAAAAGAGGTTTACGGAGGAAGAGGGGGTGGTATAGCTTTAGCAAATTAGATAAAAACAGATTTTAACGTTTGATAGTAATTTAAATGTTTAAAAACTCCATGAAGAAATTAATTTAATGCTTGTTAGCAATTTAAATATTCAACTTCTCTACAAATAAATTAGGGATCTAATATGAGTTGAATACTATATTAATAAACGACAATAATAAAAAAATATAAGGGTTTACTAAAAGTAATCTCTTTCTATAAAAGGCAGGATGTGTGCGTGTGTGTAACGAATGCACGGACGCAACTTTTGACGGATTTTCACCAATATTTACATGCACATGCTCCAAGTTAGTTGAAAGGCCAAGACCGAGTTTGCATTTCCATCGATAGTGGAAATAATAGATTTTTTCATGCTTCTACGGCAGTTTTCATGTAGTTTGCGGCCATTTTCTACTGGCCAGAGTGAGAGCCTATTGCTGGCTGCCACGAATAGGCAGGAAGATTCTATTGGCCAGCGTGAGAGCCAGCAGCTGACTGACACGAATGTTAACTAGCATGCTAGCATGCAAAAAAAAAATCGATAGCTGCATTCGTCACAAGTGGGAAAAATTGAAATCTGCATGGCACTTTACTCCAATTGGCTCATTCGCTTGCTTAAACTCAACGTTGATTCTGATTCCACAGAATTGGGTTGGGTGTGAAAAAGTATTTGTTGTTAACATTTTTTTTTCATTCGGTTTTTCCAGTTACGAGTCCTTTTTAAAGCTGATCGTTTTGTGTTCATTTTGTTTAGTTCTTTTTTCGTAACAGATTTAATGTTTAGTATAGAGCTTAGAAAAAATTCGCAGTGTGAGATAGGCAAGAAGTAAGGTATGTAGCCACATCAGCATGGCAAAGGGCACTCCTTTAAAGGCAAGGAAGGGCAAAAATATTTTAAGTCAAGTGATAGCGATTGCTGTATGAGTCGTACAATTTTTGAATCAAGCACGGGCAACGCCGGGCCATGCTGCTAGTATTTTAATTTTGTGAAAGACTGTTATGGTAACATCTTTATCCGTTTGAGTCTAATTCATGAATGTAATTTGTAGCTATTTTTAGATGGGTAATATTTCTTACTCAAAGTTTAGGTTTCAAATCAAGATGGAGTCTGATTTGAAGGTAATAGTAAAAAAAATCGTTTCTTCATATATATACCACATACATATTTATGCAAGAATCACATATACATACGTTAATGTACATGTGCAATTACACACATAAGCACACATACATGTATCGATATACACCAGCATAGATGCATATTCATATACAAATACCTACACATACATTTACAAATTTCCACTCACATTCATATTTATACCTCTTTATACACACATTCATATTTATACTTATTTAAATTTTTTCATTAAATTTTACATTGAACGTTAGGTGGTGAATTACGTGTTTAAATTTTAAAAAATATATTTAATTTTAATATATTTTTAACATCAAGACTAATAGTTAAGGATTAACGAAATGGTCAATTTAAAGATTATCTCCAGATAAGTAAAATTTCCAGTCTTACAATTCTACTTAGAAATTATTTGAGAAAGTAAGAATAAACGTTAATATGAGAATTTAATGTCCTTCCATTAGAATTCTCTCTCTCTATATATAAAGAAAAACATACACCCATTTATACCTATATATGCATATATCTGCATTCCACTATATCTCACACATATATTCACACATATCACATATATGAACTCATAAATACTTACATATCTACATATACACATACAAACACATATGCAACCCCATATACATGAATCGAAACATTTACATATACCTATCTAAAACTACGAATACACATATACATATATATATATTTTTACATACGCACCTACAATATATATACATATATAAATGTACATATACACTTATACATATGTATATACTTATACACATAAATCTACATATCTATATCCAAGTCCATATACACATTTGTATACATACAGTTATGTATCCGCACACATATGTGCATACAATCATCTTCAAATCTAAAAATAAGACAATATTTACCATCGTATATAGTTTTTTTTTAATTTAAAAAAAATTATATTGAGTTAAGTTGAGATTATTTCTATGTCTACATTTAAAAATCATCTCGTTATGTTGGTTCAGTAATTTATCAGGGTCTTTATGCTTTACCGTTAAGATCTCTTTTAAACACAGGTCACATCGGTCTCTGAAATTTATTGGAGTTCGAGCCCTAGAGACGATTCTCCATTTCACTTGTGGGGTTAAGCCGTTCTCCAACATATATATATATATATATATATATATATATATATATATATATATATATATATATATATATATATGCATCTTTCATTAAAAACGACAGACAAGGTACTACGGTTAAGCTATTTATTTAATTTTTCTTGTGTTCGAACAAGAGCTTTCTTTTCTGGACAAAGGGTGTGTAAGAACTGTCCAAATGTTAACCGTAGTACCTTGTCCGTCGTTTTTAATGAAACATGCATAAACGAAGGATTGCTGCCTATATATATATATATATATATATATGTATATATATATATATATATATATATATATATATATATATATATATATAAAGTGAATTCAGAATCCTTAAAAAATCATTAAGGTGATATTTTATACCTGTTTTTTTTTAAATGCAGTGGGAAGTGTTCTGACAGAGGACGAAATATGTGGCACTGAGATCCGTAGACATATTGGGGTGGCCAGGGACGCATTCCAAAAGCTGGTCAGAGTATTGCGAGACAGGAGGATTTCTTTGGTAACAAAGAAAAGAATACTGAGCTGTTACGTGAGATCTGTCCTTCTTTACGGTAGCGAATGTTGGACGATTTCCTCAAAGATGAAGAAGAGACTCAAGGCGACGGAGATGTGGTTTTACAGAAGGATGCTAAGGATATCATGGACCGAGCGTGTGAGCAACGATGAGGTCTTAGAGAGGTTACAAACAAGGAGGACGCTTATACTTAACATCAAGAAGAGGCAGCTGAAGTTTCTGGGACACATAATGAGGAAGGAGGTCCTGGAGAGTCTGATACTCACAGGTCAAATAGAGGGAAAGAGAGACAAAGGAAAACAATGCGTGACATACCTGGCGGGCTTATGCAAGTGGATGACAGAACGTAGTCTGGAGGAGGTGGCAGAAGGAAGAAACTTGTTGAGAGCTGCAAATGATAGAGGGAGATGGAGAGCCATGATCGCCTACGTCCTGAAAGGACATGGCACATAGAAAGAACAAGACATTTAAGAAACCGAAATTTTAGTGGGTGTCGTTCTATTAATGTCACCCTTTTTTTTAAAGAAGAAATCAATTAAACTCTTAAGATATTCTTAAAAGACTGAAAAGAGAGCTGATCATTTCAAAAGTTGGAATGCCACCGCAACTCTACATTAAATGCGCTACGAACAACTAAAGAAATTATTTTAACGATAAAATAAAAAAAGGAAAAGAAAAGAAAAGAAATAAAATCTATTCAGATTAATTGAAAATACAGCAAGACGCCGATTCGGGAGGTATTAGTTATCTCCCTTTGCTATAAACTGATTTATTCCAGTGCGTTCTTTCTTTCTTTCTTTCTTTCTTTCTTTCTTTCTTTCTTTTCAACGTCACCAAACAATTGAAAAGAATTGAATAAAAAGATATGCGATCAGCTTTTCGGTTCTCTTCCCGTTTGCAATCGTTTCGATCGTGCTGGTGCGTGTTCTGGATGCGACTATAGATAAAAATACGTCATTTAAAATAAAGCAAATGCAAGTAATGATGGGCTTTTGGTAATTACTCACATTCAGAAAAAAAATTATGTGCCTACGTATATGTGCGTCGATGTACATTTGCAATCATCTACTATGTGCATGAGTATATATATATATATATATATATATATATATATATATATATATATATATATATATATATATATATATATATATATGTATATATAAAAGTGAACATAGAAGTCAACACTTAGAGTCGACAGTCTGTTTCATGCTAGTGCAATCGTCAG
The DNA here is from genome assembly GCA_964036315.1 of Acanthosepion esculentum. Classification (NCBI taxonomy): domain Eukaryota; kingdom Metazoa; phylum Mollusca; class Cephalopoda; order Sepiida; family Sepiidae; genus Acanthosepion; species Acanthosepion esculentum. Next base: position 91,942,947 of record OZ038489.1, read on the forward strand.
GCAACTAGTGTACCTGACGATTGCACTATCATGAAACAGACTGTCGCCTCGAAGTGTTGACTTCTATGTTCACTTTTATATTTACACACGCTCTATCTCTGATATTGAACACTTTATCCCATAAATATAGCACACTTTAAGACTATATTTCTTCATATATATATATATATATATATATATATATATATATATATATATACTTATTTTTCTAAAAATATGATTCCATCGCGACACAGCGACACAGAGATTACTAAATTTATGACTGTTCCATCCTCAAGCGATGTTTGGAAACTGGATTCCAAATATTGCTTGAGGATGGAACAGTCATCCAGCAGTTATGGTTTAATATTGAAATTAAACTTGAATAGGGATGTGCCAGTTTCGAAATATAGTAATTTATCAGTATCTGTCTATATTTCTGAGATGAGGTATTATGTATACTATTTACATTATTCGGACTATTGTCCTCATCTTTGTCGTCATGTTTATCACAACGTTTCAGCCGTTGTACGCTCCGGCCTTCTTCAGGTGGTCGGAATGTCGAACTGAACCCTTTATTTCGCTCACTGTGGTAGAATATTCTAGTTCCACGTGCCATGTGTAATGGATGTCAGTTATCTTCTGTTAATTCCCCTCTCAAAGTTCTCCACCACCTTATCCAGGTATTGAACTCACACTTTTTGGGTCCTGTCACTGGATCTAACTAACGCCTTTATCCATTGTGCCATGTATCCTTGAGGACATCTGTGTATAAATTTCTGAGTATTATAAACCTAATGTCTTCAGCAACCATTTAACCAACCTTACCTTAAGGCTTCAAGAACACTATAAAGCTGTAACACGAGGGGAAGTGAAAAAATCAGGCGTGGCTGACCACATATGTAGAGAAAAAATGAGGTCATCGCCCTCTGTGGGATCAAGTTGCGATCATAGACAAAACACATCATTGGAAAATTCGTAAACTTAAAGAATCAGCACATATGCTAGGCCACAAAAATCTCTTGAGCCGACCAAACATAGAAATGAATACAGTATGGGAACCACTAATAATAACAATAAAAATTGCAGTATGAGCTCTGGTAAAAAATATGCAATGATAAGAGCAAAAATTGCAATATGAGCACTGGTAAAAAATGAGCTGAAGACATTAGGTTTATAATTCCCAGAAATTTATACACGGATGTCCTCAAGGACACATGGCACAGTGGATAAAGGCGTTAGTTAGATCCAGTGACAGGACCCAACCAGTGTGTGTTCAATACCTGGTTAAGTGGAGAACTTTGAGAGGGGAATTAACAGGAGATGACTGGCATTCATGGCACGTAGAACTAGAAAAGTCTACCCGAAATCAAGGCACGTGGAACTAGAACAGTCTAGCGAAATAAAGTCTAACGAAATTCAGTTCAACATTCTCAATATCATCATGTGTGTGTGTGTATAGTAGGGTAGATAAATAAAATAGATAAGATAGATAAATAAAACGGCGAGATATAAGCAAGTGTGTACACGTGTGCTGGTGTGCATACGCGGGCAAGCTAATAAATTATCGTCAAATTTCGATCCTAGCTACGGACGTCTAGCCACACTGACGAGCTATGATACAGCGAAACAGTCTGTCTGTGGATGACAATATATATGCTCCTATATATATGCTCTCTGGGGAAGAAGTGTGGGTTTATAAACAGTGACTATTAATCTTCGTTAAATCGAATTGAGTTCTTTCAGTCACTGTGTGTTTATGTAAAAATAAAAACGCTTAAAATCACGCTCATCGCCAACGGATTAGTGGTAGGATTTCCGACTGACGCAAATTCAGATGTGTTTCGATTCTAGCTAGAGGCAACCACACTGATGAGCTATGATGTAGATGACTATATATATATATATATATATATATATATATATATATATATATATATATATATATATATTTGTGTGTGTGTGTGTGTGTGTGTGTGTGTGTGCATGAAACAGACTGACGCCGCTGGGTGTTGACTGCCATGCAATCTTCACTTTTATATACATATATACTTTTTATATATATATAAAGAGCTGGCCATTCGTATTCGAGGATACACATCTATTAGGGTGGCTAGCCAATTCCTATTGCAGACGCTCGCTCAGGCACATTTGTGTTTGCTCAACATCTTCAGAGCCCACCTGTGGTTTATATTGCAACTATGCTGAGCTGACCTTAGTTGCAGTTTCCGGGAGAGAGCGTGTTATCTAGCGTGATCAACAATCTGAACAAGGCCAGCACACTCAAACCCTCGGTCACGAAGACATGCGACTTCGTACTAGCACAGCTATTGACGCCCCAAGGGTTCCGTCTACTCAAATTCATTCACAAGGTCAACCCGTGGTATGGTTTTCATGCAATTTCCCAATGTGCTGCACGCTGGGACCAGGAAGTCTACTTCCTGCCAAATAAGCCATGGTGAGATTCGAACTCGGGTGTCATGGTCAGAAAGCGAACGTGAACGCAGCCATATATATATATATATATATATATATATATATATATATATATATATATATATATATATATATATATACAATGCTATATCAATAAGTTTGTAGCCTAGTCATTATGGTAGGGAGTGCTAAACAATCTCCGCACAGACAAAGAAGAGACTTGATGTAACGGAAATGTCGTTCTACAGAATGATGTGGAAATATCATGGACTGAACATGTGAGCAATGAGAAAGTTTTAGAGAAAATGGAAACAAAATTGTCACTTATGAATAAAATCAGGAAGTGACAGTTGACATTTCTAGGACACATAATGAGAAAGGAGGGTTTGGAAATTATGACACTCACAGGATATATTGAATGCAAGTGGGACAGAGGAAACCAGCGCATAATTTACTTTACGAGCTTGTCTCAATCGTTGACAGATCAGGGACTTGGAGGTATACCTAAACGATGAACTTTACTATGGGCTGTAAAGGACAGGAAATTGTGGAGAGCCATTTTCGCCAACGCCCTGAAAGGACATGACACATAGAAGGAGAATGTAATTTTATCCGTGTGTGTCTGTATGTTTATGTATATGTTTGTGCATGAGTGTGTATTGACTTCGGCGGGACAGATAGATAGATAGATAGATAGATAGATACGGAAAGAGAGAGAGAGAGAAAGAGAGAGAGAGAGAGAGTGAGAGAAAAGGAGTGACATAGCCTTCAACATTAGAAAATTATTTACAGATCACAGCCTAGTCAGACACAAGGTAGTATTAATGAAACAACATGAGATTTAAACTAATTACACAATTCATCCACAAGAATTGTTTGGAAATCATCGCATTATTACAAGCGACTCAGATGCAAAGCATAGCGTAGTATACTAAATATGTAAATAGTGTACATAATACCTCATCTCAGAAATATAGACAGATACTGATAGCGTAGTATGTTACATGGCCCTTGTAGTGAGGCATCAGTCGAGGAGTAAAGACATGAGAATGATCAAGTTTACTCAATATCATTCTATAGCAGGTGACTTAAGTCTGCTGAAATAGAATCAAATTTGAAAGCAAAAAAGAAAAAGAAAAAAAGAAGGTCCATTTCCTATCGTAACTATTCAATACGTCAATACTCAACTGTCCGAATGTAATAATGGACTACATTGAATTATTCAGTGAGGAATTTACTTCTTTTCACTTCCAGAAAGCCCCGGGAAATAACCTTGACAACTCGGGTCGATTATTAGAATCATGGCGGCCAATTTCCTGTGCCTTTCTCTTATCCTGGAGGCAATAGCATCCATTTGACCGCAGCATATTGAAGTATGTGTCGATGTGACGAGCTTTATTTCCTTTTCTTCCCGCCCATACTCTAAAACTGTCGATCATTTTGATTGGCAACCGTTCATCTAGAGTAAAGCTTCCAGATTTGGAAGTGTCGTCTGCTTGTTTCAAATGTGATATTAGAATAGGAGAAGTGGCCGGACGCCATATTTACTTTCAAACGATAATCTCCTGGAGATTTTATTTTGCAACACGATTACAAGTCTGGCGTAGGGTCATGGAAATGGTGTAGTTATGGGAATAGAAATTAGTATAGTCGTAATTGTCTTGAAAATTTTTTTAACTGTACATTTACGATTGGCCCCTAAGTTTTTACATTTATATTTATTAAGGCATTAAAAACGCATATGTTAAAGGTATATGTATAGCTGACCACTCGTATTCGAGGATATCCGTCTACTAGAGCGGCTAACCAATCCCTATTGCAGACGCTTTCTCAGGAGCATTTGTGCTTATTCAACACCCACAGAGCCCACCTGTGGTTTATACTGCAATCATGCTGAGCAGACCTTAGTTACAGCTTCTGGGAGAGAGCGTGTTATCCGATGTGATCAACAATTTGAACAAGGCCAGCACGTTTCGACCACGATGACTTGTGACAGATATTGACGGCCTCCAATAGTTCCATCTACTCAATTTCATTCACAAGCCTTGTATGAACCCGTGATATGTTTTCAGGCACTTTCCAAAGGTGCCGGATGCTGGGATCGACCCCTTCAAACCGATAACATCAGGAAGTCTCCTTCCTGACAAATCGACCATGGTGAGATTCGAACCCGGGTCTCATGGTCAGAATGTAAACGTTTTAACCATATGTAGATATATGTAAAAATATATAAAGCAAAATGGTGGAAGATAAGAAAAATATACTTACCGTAAAGTGGTAGACTGAAGAATCTTAAAGCAAAAAGAAATAACGAATGAAAAGAATTAAAAGAAGGAGAAGCAATCAGGCAATTTTCTTTCTTATTGTGTCCTAACTCAACGAAAAATAAAATACATTTTTTTTCATCATGTTTCTATTATACAGTATTTACATTATTCGGACTATTGTCCTCATCTTTGTCGCCATATTTGTCACAACGTTTCGGCCGTTGTACGCTCCGGCCTTCTTCAGGTGGTTGGAATTTCGAACCGAACCCTTTATTTCGATCACTGGGGTAGACTGTTCTAGTTCCACGAGCCATGTTTGATGGATGTCAGTTATCAGTTATCTCCTGGTAATTTTTCCCTCTGAAAGTTCTCCACTGCCTGAACCGGGTATTGAACTCACACTCTTTTTGGGTCTGTTACTGGATCTAACCAACGCCTTTATCCACCGTACCATGTGTCCTTGAGGACATCTGGGTATGAATTTCTGAGTATTATAAACCTAATTTTTCAGCAACCATTTTTTACCAGTACTCATATTGCAATTTTGCTGTTATCATTGCATGTTCTTTACCAGATCTCATATTGCAAAATTAGGTTTATAATACTCAGAAATTCATACCCAGATGTCCTCAAGGACACATGGTACGGTGGATAAAGGCGTTGGTTAGATCCAGTAACAGACCCAAAAAGAGTGTGAGTTCAATACCCGGTTCAGGCAGTGGAGAACTTTCAGAGGGAAAAATTACCAGGAGATAACTGATAACTGACATCCATCAAACATGGCTCGTGGAACTAGAACAGTCTACCCCAGTGATCGAAATAAAGGGTTCGGTTCGAAATTCCAACCACCTGAAGAAGGCCGGAGCGTACAACGGCCGAAACGTTGTGACAAATATGGCGACAAAGATGAGGACAATAGTCCGAATAATGTAAATACTGTACATAATACCTCATCTCAGAAATATAGACAGACTATGTTTCTATTATGTCTAACGGCAGAATAATATAAATTATTATTATCGTGTGTGATATCATCTTTGTCAGAGAATATTTTTAAATGTCTCATTATCAAGTCCCCTCCGGGGTCTATCAGTAAAAAGGGCACTGTAGGAGAGTTATCTATGTACATTATTATTATCATTATTATTAGTAGTAGTAGTAGCAGTGGTAGTGGTATTCTGTCTTTTTTAAATTTATTTCACCGCTATACTATACCTACATTCTGTAAGAAACGGAGATTGACTAACTTTCTCTCCTATATTTTTCTCGAGGAGTTGTAATACTGCGAAACAGTCTGTCTGTGGATGACAATATATGCTCCCGGAAATACGGTTGATCTCTCGAGAGGAAGGGTTTTTTAAAAACATCGGCTCCTACTGCTATTAAGCATTACTCTTCAAATATGAATTGTGTTCTCCGAGCCGCTAGCGTATTTCGTCTAGAAAAAACGTTTAAATTCTCTTCCTTCCTTCTTTCTTTTCTGCCCTGCGACGATGGCCTATGGGTAAGATATCAGACTGATGTCATATCAGTCGGGTTTCGATCATGGCTTGAAAGAATCGGACGTCTAGCCACACTGAGGAGTTGTGATACAGCGAAACAGTCTGCGCATGACTATATATATATATATATATATATATATATATATATATAGGGTGCGATAGGTAAATTATTGCCATTTCATGTTTTTAATTTCGTATGCGCGTTATCTTTGATTTTGTCGACTGTACAGTATAGTAGGATCAGTTGGGCGCCGTCTGTGTGAAAAAAGGCAATGATGCAATCCCCTCTGCCAGAAATTTGGAAACGGCATTCTTTACTGCTTGGCATTCGCACCGGATGCTCCAATATGAACACTTCAGAGTGTTTGGGTGTCAATCTGAGTACAGTGTAGAGTATTCGGAAAAGGTTGGATGAGTCTCATGGTGATTAAGAATGTACGGCGGTTCGGAAAACTCACTCTGTTCATTCTGAAGAACGCCCAAATTTGTTGGTGACGGCCTCAGACTCGACACGAAGGCCTACATCAAGTGCCTTTAGGAGGCATTTCTACCCTGGGTCAAGAGGGTGGCTGCTGTAAGACACTACGCCTGAAGATTTTGTTGAAGTATGAAACAGGCTGTCACCGCTTCGTGTTCAATTATTTATATATATATATATATATATATATATATATATATATATATATATATATATATATATGTAAATCTAATACTGGACGCAACGGTAGAGGGTAGTCTGTAATATTTATGTAAGAGAAGAAGGTGGAAGCAAGATGTGCATATTATGAGGGCATGTAGAATAGATATCATTTGACTCTGGAATTTTAAACCTTTGGTATCACTTTTTGGGGTAGGTACCTATATATATATATATATATATATATATGTGTGTGTGTGTGTGTGTGTGTGTGTGTATATATATATATATATATATATATATATATGCTGGACTCTCCGGTCGTATTCGACGTATGAGAGTCAAGCAACTCAGTTCCTAGGAACCGACAGCCAAACACCAGCACGTATGATTTGATTATAGTGGTGAAGGCTTTGTGCAGAACCAACCACACTTTTTAAAGAGCCGAATACAGAGAACTGGTGCGCTACGAGCCACAAGGTCCCGAAACGACCCTCCGCAGATTTTGAATTCAGAGTTGACCTTATCCTAGACCAGTTGCCATCTAAGGCAATAAAACCCAGTCTGCCCTGCTATTCACCGATAGCTAGGGAGAGAAGAAGAGGACATTACCATATATGTACTCAATTAGTAAATAAATTAAATATGATATCTTAAGTCGGTACGAATAAAAACATAAATATTAAAAATGTGACTAAGTAATATTTGAATTCCCCTTTTGAAAAAAATCGTAATTGAAATTTATATAAAAATATAAATTAAATAAAAAATAAAAATGCACATGTATTGTTATCGAAACCCAGACTATGTGTTGGAACATTGACACTACCACAAATTTCTACTTGAAAAAAAAGGAAGTTTGTATTAACAGACATATACCCCGGCCCCCGCCTTGACTTGACCGACTTGATAGCTTCAATACATTAGATACACGAGTTTTCTAAATAAGTTAAATCTTAACACCCCTAAAATAAAAAAAAAGATTGAATTTTTCTTAACACCAACATCCAAAATATCAAATTTTCTGGACTTATAAATTAAGAAAATCAATTTCAAATAAGTTATTCTTAGCATCGCTTGATAATGGAACGGAACTTTGTATTATAAGTTTAACATGGGAATTGATTATATATTTTTGAAAAAAAAAACAATTATAATATTATGTTCTACGGTTCTACCGAGCACTGTCTTTTAAAAATAAAAATAAGTGCTAAGATCTCTGAATTATAAATCTCATTTTTCTTTCCTATTATTTTAATTATCGTCTGATAAGCTTAATAACATTATCATTGAAAGACGAAGGAAAATCACCAAATTCATACATGTTTTTTTATTACTATCTAAGCTTTCAAAGATGATAATTACATTACAACATATTAAACAATACATGGACATAACACCAATGATAGTATGTTTTTGTTTGCATGGAAGATTTCCAAGCAACGACAAACTCGTGCATACGAGATACTGAAAGCGAATATCGCACCGCGGCTCATGTCATTACACATGATGTCATGAGCCGCGATTGTGCGTTGATATATATATATATATATATATATATATATATATATATATATATACATGTCACACACATATATATATTTGTGATATATATATATATATATATATATATATATATATATATATATATATATCACATATTTAAACCTAATGAGCCAGACAAACTTGCCAAGGTATCACTTAGGCAGATCGTCAGGGTCAGCTCTACGTTTGTATTGAGCTCTTTAGTTAGTTGTTTACTCGTATCGTTTTTTTTCTTTGGGCCTTGAACCTGTATCTGTGCGATTATTTTCGACAGACTTTCATGTTCCTGGCTCTTTCTTTTTTAAAACGTTTTTTCCCTTCGAGATTGATTTGGCTATTGTTAAATCAAGAATTCGAAGGTTTTTCCACACGAGTATAGTTACCTATATATATATATATATATATATATATATATATATATATATATATATATATATATGAAGCAATTCATAGATTTCAATTTTTCATCCGACATTATTTCTTATTAGTAAATAAATTATATCTAATAGGTTGGCCTGGCCTGGGATTAAATCTTATTAATAAATGTTAGGAAAACTAATAAAGTTATTAAAGCTTGCAGATGTAGACTTCAAAAATTCCCAACATGGGATGTGCGTTTCTTCAGAAGCGAAACTGAGTTTTGACGCATTGTGGCGTCTCTTGTGGCTGAGTGATCAAGTACGCATGGCTTGAATTTGGGAAAAAAACGCGAGGTTCATTTCTCTTAAAATGGCTTTCGACTATTTCATTGTTAGAAAGCCTATGTCTACACTGTTTATATTTACATTCACTTTGTCCCTGATAATGAAGATTTTTCTCTCATAAATCTAGCATAACTCACAAAATGTATTTGCATATATGTATGTACCAACGAAATATCATTATATATGAATGATTATAAAATGTTATAAATTAGCAGTTCACACACACAAACTGATTTTGCAAACTTAATCCCGTTTGAGACTATTCAATTATTGAGGTATGAAAAACATGGGTCATAGAAGGTAATTCGAGAAAGAACGAATTTTCTGGTTTTTACAAGCTTAATTTATAAATACTAACAAATTATAGTTTGCACTGGGGAAGTATGACGGTAGGAACCGCCAAGATTTTTCTGAAAAAGCATAGCATGAAAAAAGGTCCCAAACTTGAGAAAAACAAAGTTTTATCGTCAAAATCTTTATATTATTATTACGATGAAAGAACAAAGTATTTTTAATTATTTTATCAAAATTTTTAATCTTTTCTAGCATGTTAAAATAAAACTTGATTAAAAGTTTTGGTTTTCTTGAGTCAGCGAGTGGTTCAAATTTTAATATGAGAAATTAAACTTTTTTTTTGCGGTAAAAACACATTGTTTTGGAATTCCTTGCAAATAAAAGGTGTTCCAATAACTTGGACCGATTTTAAACTTAGTTCACATTTAAAATCGATCCAAGTTATTGGAACACCCTTAATTACATAATTGTCGGATTTTAATGAAATTTTCAGGACGCAAATGAAAATATTATTTATAATATTTCCTTTTAGAAAATCTTGTTATATATATATATATATATATATATATATATTTACTTTCGAGAAATTTGTTTTTCCCAAACAGAAACACCATTTACCAAAAATCTGCTCTGAATTGTAAAATAAAAAATGCAATAAAACTATGACATTTAATTATAAAAGCTTTTAATTGCTTTCTATAAATAAAATATATTAAGGCTACTATTCCTTAAAAAAAACTTTTTCAATGAATTTTTACAAAAATTGTTTTCATTTTATTAAAGTTTTAAATCTTTTAAAACTCCGTATTAGTGTCAGCGATTTTGATGATAATATTATTAAAGGAAAACAATATTCATTGATCACAAATGGAAAAGTTTAATACAACACCAATATTTTAAAAGTAGTTTTGAATTTTTTTTTTTAATGTATAAACGTGCTGTGTTTGTAAATACGAACGACAATACACGACATTATCAGAAAGTAAAAGCGATGATAGTAAACTTAAAGCCACGGTTTCTAAATTTCAATAAAACATTAGATTACGGAAAATATTTTTCTAAATTTTAAAGATTACTCAGTACTAAAAAATTAAATAAAAAAGGCGCTTACGTCATTTTCTTCAATTGTTTTACAGATAAAGTCTCTATAAAATAACATTAAATCTACCAGTATCTGTCTATATTTCTGAGATGAGGTATTATGCATACTATTTACATTATTCGGACTATTGTCCTCATCTTTGTTGCCTTATTTATCACAACGTTTCGGCCGTTGTACGCTCCGGCCTTCTTCAGTATGTGTCTATATTTCTGAGATGAGTTATTATGTACACTATTTACATTATTCGCACTATTGTCCTCATCTTTGTAGCCATATTTATCACAACCTTTCGGTCGTTGTACGTTCCGGCTTTCTTCAGGTGGTTGGAATGTCGAACTGAACCCTTTATTTCGCTCGCTGGGGTAGACTATTCTAGTTCCACGTGCCATTTCTAATGGATGTCAGTTATCAGTTATCTTCTGTTAATTCCTCTCTACAAGTTCTCACACTCATTCTCATTGAATTCACACTTATTGGGTCCTGTGGATGAAGACGTTAGTTAGATCCAGTGACAGGACCCAGAAGAGTTGTGAATTTAATACCTGGTTAAGGCGTTGGAGAACTGAGAACAGGAGATAACTGGTAAGTGAGATCTATTAGACATGGCACGTGGAACTAGAACAGTCTACCCCAGCGAGCGAAATAAAGGGTTCAGTTCGACATTCCAACCATCTGAAGAAGTCCGGAGCGTACAACAGCCGAAACGTTGTGATAAATACGGCAACAAAGATGAGGACAATAGTCCGTATAATGTAAATTTATGTAATAAATAATACATCATCTCAGACATATAGACAGATTCGGAATAATCATTTAAAAATTTTATTGTTAAATTGTTATGTTTCTTCTTTTTATAATAAATATTATGTAAAAATGCCTGATAATTATGCACCAACCCAATATATATATATATGTGAAAATTTCTCAGAGTTAACCTGTAGATAAGACCATCTTTATAAATATAAATGACAATAGGAAAACACTATTAATTGCTGACGCCTTTCGTCCAATGTGGACTTTCTCAAAGCAAAAAACGAAATGAATTTAATTAAACAAGGAAATTAATAAAAATAAAAGACAGAGTGTTCTTAGCAACTGGAATGTCGGGAACGCTATTTTCATATTGTTAACTGAAAATAACGTCAGTTAATGTCACGTGTAGAGAATATTATCCTTATATCTTGTGTTCGCGGATTCAACTATTTTCTTTTGATTTTACGATATTGTTGTGTACGTTTGTTTGTGAGAGCAGTAATTTTGTTAAGAAAGGTGAAATAGAGAAAAAACTTGGGCGTATATTAATATTTGGGTAATGTTCTATGGTGGCACTCTCTAGAATTTTCATTCTGAGTGAGTTATTTTCTTTTTTTATAAGTATAGCATTTTTAAAATCAAAATTATGGTTGAATTTATTCCTATGTATTACTAGTGCATTAGCTAAGTTGTTTATTGTAAGGTCTCTTTTGTGTTCATAGATGCGTTTTTTTTTTAAATTTCTACTTGTTTCTCCAATATATTGGGAGGAACAGTTTTGGCAATATATATATAGTCATCCACAGTTATATTGCTGTTATCATTTTTTTTAACCAGAGCTCATACTGCAAATAGAACAGTCAACCCCAGTGAGCGAAATAAAGGGTTCAGTTCAACATTCCAACCACCTAAAGAAGGCCGGAGCGTACAACGGCCGAAACGTTGTGATAAATAGAGCACCAAAGATGAAGACAATAGTCCGAATAATGTAAATAGTGTATCAACTCTACCATCATCATGTCAAACCCGTCAACACATCTACTGTCAGTTAAAAATGCCTTTCTGCGATATATTTTTTTAACTTAAAATAAATAATATTTGTTTGAAATCAGATTAATTTTACTTTAAATCAGCTCATATTGTTCAAATAATGTTTCAGAAAAGCATATTTTATTTTTGGAAGATTTCTTAATAAAGAAATTGTTTATAGCAATGAAAGACAACTAAAGAAGGGAGCTGAGCAGCTACTTTAGAAAAAAAAAGAAAAAAATTATTTCCAGATAATTTAAATTACGTTTTGAAATACAGCAAAGTATTTTGCTTATAAGAAATTTTAAATTTAATCCATTAGCTTGAAATTAAAACAAAAATAAAAACATCAAGGAAGATTTTGCATTTTTAAAAATTCATTTTAAACCTTAGGTATAGTTTTTTTTCCCTTTTTTTGTGCCAGTCCTTATATAACGGGAAACATATTCTTAGAAGGCAACTGGAAATAGGGGAAATATTGAGAATGCTTGGGATAGCAAGTGGAGGGGGGTATGTGATCTGGCACTCTGAAAACCATAACAAACCCCATCATCATCATCATCTTTTATGCGCCCCTACCTTTTATAAATCCTTTTGCCTTTGGTCATCTTCTCATTTTACGTGAAGTCTCTTTCTTTTTTGTCGATGTTTTTTTTTTTAAATTAAAAAAAAAAATCCGAATCCATGGCGAAATCATGGAACCATGATGAGCGACCAAGCGGCAAATCCAATTAATGATAGAACTGGTGTTTTATCTCTTTGTACTTCATAGATTCTCTTTGCAATATTCACCCCCCCCCCCACCCCATACATTTCTGAGTCAGGCGATCGAAAGAAAGACTGCCGAGGGACAAGTCAGATAGTCAGCATGAGAAAATACAGCCACTTCTCATTTAACGACCGGGTACCGTCCTGATCACTTCTTCTTTCTATGTGCCGTGTGCTTTCAGGACGTAGGCGATCATGGCTCTCCACCTCACTCTATCCATTGCAGCTCTCAACAAGTTCCTTCCCTCTGCTACCTCCCCAACGTCACGTTCTGCCATCCACTTGCTTAAGCCTGCCAGGTATGTCAAACGTTGTTTTCCATTGTCTCTCTTTCCCTCTATTCAACCCGTGAGTATTAAATTCTCCAGGCCTTCCTTCCTCATTATGTGCCCCAGGAACTTTAGCTGCCTCTTCCTAGTATTAAGTATAAGCGTCCTCCTTGTGGAAACACTCGGGTCCCCACGTTAAAAACCGACCTTGTATTAAAACCTGCCTCAGTGATCAATTAAATCTCGGATAGCAAATGTAATAAAAAAATCGAAAGTCGGTTCTATATTCTGGACATTACTTCGGTTTGCATACTGCAATTCTACTACATGTAAATTTTTTTAAATTCATTTTCCACTTCATTAATTTTATTTATTTTGAAGAAAGACCGAACAATAAAAAAAATGTATAAAATATTACCAAAGTTAGAAACATAAATTCAGAACATATTCAGGCATTTTTCTGTATCTCTATCTATAAAAGGCAGGATGTGTGTGTGTGTGTGTGTGTGTGTGTGTGTGTGTAACGAATGCCGCAATTTTCGACGGATTTGCACCAAAATTTACATGCACATACTCCAAGTTAGTGTGAAGGCCAAGACCGACTTTGCATTTCCCAACTTCCATCGATAGTGAAAATAATCGATTTTTTCATGCTTCTACGGCAGTTTTCATGTAGTTTGTGGTCATTTTCTACTGGCCAGAGTGAGAGCTTATAGCTGGCTGCCACGAATAGGTAGGAAGATTCTATTGGCCAGCGTGAGAGCCAACAGCTGACTGACACGAATGTTAACTAGCATGCTAACATTCAAAATAAAAATCGATAGCTGCATTCGTCACAAGTGGGACAAATTTAAATCTGCATGGCACTTTAATCCAATTGGCTCATTCGCTTGCTTAAACTCAACGTTGATTCTGATTCCGCAGAAGTGGGTTGGGTGTGAAAAGTATTTGTTGTTAACATTCTTTTTTCATTCTGTTTTTCCAGTTACGAGTCCTTTTTTAAAGCTGATCGTTTTGTATTCATTTTGTTTAGTTCTTTTTTCGTAACAGATTTAATGTTTAGTATAGAGCTTAGAAAAAATTCGCAGTGTGAGATAGGCAAGAAGTAAGGCATGTAGCAACATCAGCACGGCAAAGGGCACGCCATTAAATGCAAGGAAGGGCAAAAATATTTTAAGTCAAGTGATAGCGATTGCTGTATGAGTCGTAAGATTTTTTAATCAAGCACGGGCAACGCCGGGCCATGCTGCTAGTGAAACTATAAAAATGATTATTCATCGACGTGGACAAAATGTATCGAAAGGTGGGAAAAATGAACAAAAAATATTTCCGCAAAACCTACCGTAATTCCTTCATGTATAATACGCATTTTCCCCTAAAATTAGGGGTGCGTATTATGCACAGCTACAAAAAAATCTTTAAAAAATTGGCATTTCATAGGTTGATTTCACTTTGCGAAATGACTACTCACCACAAACATACGACCATTTGACATTAACATTCGGCGATTGCGACCCCATAAGGATATCAAATATAATTATATGTACTTGACAATATGAATTATCATAAAACTAAATTACAATAATATTATTCTATGTTTAAAACCATTTAAAAAAAATAAGAATAGGAAACGCTGGCCGTAATGAAATTGGAGAGGTACAATTTATAGGGTTTAATTACCAAACAAGGGGTGCATATTATGCGTGAGTAGAAGCATTTTATCATACTTTCAGCACAATTTTAAGGGTGTGTATTATGGATGAAGGCGTATTATACATGGGGAATTGCGGCATTCAATCTAAAAGTCATTCATTAATGAAAATTTAATTTAGATCGGATTTCACTTATTTTTGTAATTTAAAAAAAAACAAGTGTGCTTGTTATTTGCACTATTTTCATTTGGACTATGTTTATTATTTTTGTTCTTATCACAACGTTTCGGTCATTGTACCCTCCGGTCTTCATCAGGTGCATATCGATCCCATGTAACAGGTGGTAGCGTTTATGTTGCTTTTATTTAGAAAAAAAACATGTATTTTGGTTGTGGCTTCATAATACAGGCTGTATGAATTATTTTTATTCTCATTTATTTATTTTTTTATAAGTTTTTAGTGGTAGCTGTAAGTATGGTGCGGTCGGTAACTAGTCGTTAAACGAATAGTGGCTGTAATCTGAAAGGTCGCAAAGTAAAAATGATTATTTAGTGCCGCCTTTTGTATGAGGCACCGAGGGAGGGTCGAACACATTACTTAGTAGTAATAATCAGCCAGAGGTAGCCATTTTCGGAAAAAGGATTCCAATTCCTCTTCTTCTTCTTCTTCTGTCCATCTTACCTCTGGTACGTCTTGTGAGAGTCAAATTCTTCAACCCCTCTTTCCTCATTATGCGTCCTAGAAGTTTCAGCTGTTTTCTTCTGAACTTAGTTGACCCCATCGAGCATGCGGAACTCAACCCACTAACAGTGGCCATTGAGATTAAAACTTATGAATATAATCTCACGTCGACATTATCTAACAAGTGTATCTGTTGATATTTGCACAGCATAACTTAGTATGGCACAAGGCGATACGTGAGGATCAAAATTACTAGATTAACTGCAAGACTAACATGCTGAATATATATCCTTAACGGACATCGATTCATTCCGTCTGCCATTACAGTAGTCCACCTCTATGAAGCGAACCAGTTTACCGCGGTACCCGGTGTACCGTGAGTGGTGGACCCCAAGATTTTGCTCTTGTACCCTCAATATAGCTCACTTTTTTAGAAATTCCACCCTATTTTATCAATTTGGGGGCCATCTTCTTCACAATAGACAGAACAAACCGCGATCATCAAATGGGTCCTAATTTGTTTTAATAATTCCATCCCTTTTTCACACGTTTTGATGATCAAACAGCCCCAAAATTTGCGAAATTTTAAAACCTCGGCCGTTTCACACCTAATCCAATTGTATTGGTAATGATTACACATGCTTACTTTATATTTCTATTTCGCGCGCGATCAAAGAGTTCCTATAATATCGGACTAATTAAGAGGAACTCAATCACTGCAATCAGATACCACGGATGGGGTATAAATAGGAGTACGTTTCTTGACTGGCCAATAATAGACATCAAGAATCTCTGATAAATAAACAAATATAAATAGCGCGTAGTAATTAGGGCTCACAATCCGGGAAATTTCGACACCTAGTATTAATACAAAATGTCTAAATGTAAAGCGTACACAGTAAAGGAAAAACAGCATTTGATAGATAGGATATGGAACGGTGAAACGAAATAAAAGATCACCAGGGATAACTCCAAAACGGTTTTTCGAAATAGGCATGTAAATTTAGAATAAAAATAACTGTTTGGGAAAATTTTATTAGATACTTAGCGCGAAGCTTAAAAAGCAAATTACCCGAAATTTCTTATGGAATCATTAACATAAATTAGTATAATTTTTGAGGTTCATTTCTAGTCATTATCTACGGTATATATCGCGAAATAGGGCAAATAGGGTCCCCAAATCAGGTAGGTGTTCAATGTATTATCGCTGCAGCTACCGCGATTCACTTGAGGTGCGGGTCAGCCATCTTGGACCCCAAGGCCTGCACTATATGGGTGGGCTACTGTATAACTCATAGATTGTTCTGGAGAAGCGAACGAGAGATTTAAACGATATGGCGTCACATATAAACAATGTCTCCAAGTAATCAGTGCATGTTACATTTAAAACCTGGGTCATTTTATATCGGTCATTCTTTTCTTTATTTTTATTTGAATTTATTATATTTATTTTCATATCTCTTAATTCAGACTTATGTTGCTTGGTTTGGTTTGTTTTGTTTTACGGCATATCAACCTCAATGGGTCATTTAATGCCGACAACATTTTTAGGATAGGTTCGTATGAATAGAATATGTATTCTTTGGTTTAGATTGGTTTGGTTTATTTTCTTTTACGGCATATCAACCTCAATGGGTCATTTAATGCCGACAACATTTTTTTTCTTTGTCCTGCTATTTTCGTTTTGTCAAAAATTAATTTCTGTTAATATTTTTTTCTCAAAAATGTATAGCTGGTAATATTATTTTTTAAAAACGTATAGCTGGTAATATTTTTCCAAAAAACGTATAGCTGGTAATATTATTTTTCCAAAAACGTATAGCTGGTAATATTCTTTTTTTCAAAAACGTATAGCTGGTAATATTATTTTTCCAAAAAACGTATAGCTGGTAATATTCTTTTTTTCAAAAACGTATAGCTGGTAATATTTTTTTTCAAAAACGTATAGCTGGCAACATTATTTTTTCAAAAACGTATTATCAGAGGCCTTGCTGTTGGACGTAGTTTATCGTCTTACCCAGGACGCGTATGTATTTTATCGTCATACCCAGGACCCGGATGTAGTTTATCGTCATACCCAGGATACGGATGTAGTTTATCGTCATACCCAGGACGCACCTATTTTGCGTAGCGCGAGAAGTGAAAACGCCGTGCCGAATTCAAATTCCGGCCAAATTCATTGCACAAATAACTTTGTTTAAACGTCATGAACCTGTCTTTTCTTTTCCCTCCTCTGTGAATTAAATAGCAACGCAGACTGGGTTTTCTCACCTCGGTTAGGGAATGTCAACTCTGAATTCGAAACGAATTGGGTGCGATGCTAGTAACTATAGCCAGAAATAACGCATTTGTTATGGAAACTACAGCAGCAACACCTCACATCGTGAGACTGTGGCTCTAGCGTGCTGAGGCCGTGGTCTTATACTTCAAAGCAAGGACAGTAATTTATATTCATCTTGTACGTTGGCAGACGAATACTATCATCTGATGACTGAAGTCAGGTCGCCCTGCGAGTTCAATTGGTACCAGGTGAAACAGCATGGTCGGGTTATCGGTGACTAAATCGGTTCTCTCACCAGGATTTTCCCGCGGGAAGAGTGGCTAGGCACCTAACCAGATTAAAAGCAAAACCAGTTAAAACGCGGATGAAACTTCTTGTAGGGTCAATGTAGGGTTTAGCACAATCGGTTAAACTCGGCTCCATTGCTACGTATACATACAATCTGGTGATGACATGGCATTGCTGGGTGGTGGGCTTTCTAGACTTAAGTCAACGGCCAGGGTGGAGAGTTCCATCGGTGTAATCAACGGCCACATGTCCGTGACCAAGGCGAGGCTTTAAGTTGGAGGACATCAGTTAGGGTTTAATCTGGAAAAGTATGGGCCCCGTCATGTCGATTTGCACAAGAGACGCTACGGTCAGAATGAATATCTCTCCGGCTTTCAACCTAGATATGTGGAGTAATGATGATCGACTAGTTAATCTTTAGTACTTTTACCATAATGGATCCAATTGTTGCATTTCTGTACGTGTGAGTGTCTTCAGGGCCACCTTTTTGTTTCCATAGTGAATTAATGCGTGATATACTCCACATTTAGGGAATGCGCTTCTAATTCGAGACCACCTTCTTGAAATTGAGAAAATTGATGTGAAACTCGGGGATGAGGTAATTTCAGCCTCAATGTTAAGTTATTCTTTATTATTCTTAATCTTTTTTAATAGCTATCTTCATTTTATCATCAGTTGGTTCATTATTGTTTGCGTTTGAAGGCAGTATTTGTAATGCTCAGATTTGTTTGAAGACAGAATTTATAATGCTCAGATTTGTTTGAAGACAGAAATTGTAATGCTCAAATTTGTTTGAAGACAGAATTTGTAATGCTCAGATTTGTATGAAGAGAGAATTTGTCATGCTCAAATTTGTTTGAAGACCGAATTTGAAATGCTCAGATTTGTTTGAAGACATAATTTGTAATGCTCAGATTTATACTGTGTATGTTTTATTTCCGTGTGCATCTTCAGCTTAGTGTGGTCAGGGTTGAAGTGTCACTCGAAGTGTCTTTGAGACCAGGACCTTTCTTCTGTTTTGGTTTCGATTTTATAACGTTATCGTGATTTATCGCTTTTCTTCATATTTCAACACCATGGATAGCGGCTAAAATTGAGGAATCGGAGAGCCAAGTTCGAATTCCAATCGAATTCATTACATTCACTTACGTGCCAATATTCTTGGGAAAGGTATAAATCCTCTTCTCCCTCCAGCTAGCGGCAAATATCAGGACAAACCGGGTTCTATAGCCTTGGATGGCAACTGTTCTACCGCAGAAAGATATGGCAACCTACTGCTGGAAAAATCTGCTTCGTTAGTCATGTATCGAAAGATACATGATCGCCTACGCGTATATCACGCATGGCACACAACTGACTGACTGATTAGCAATACATTTTTATAAAAAAATTGCCAACACGTTTTTGTAATGAAATCATTCGACTTGGTCACAGACATGTGGCCGTTGATTACACCGATGGAACTCTCCACACTGGCCGTTGACTTTAGTCTAGGAAGCCCATCACACATCAATACCATGTCATCACCAGATTGTATGCATACGTAGCAATAGAGCTGAGTTTAACCGATTGTGCTAGACCTTACATTGACCCCACAAGAAGTTTCATCCGCCTTATTAACATTTGAAATTGTTAATATGGTGTCGAATTTTCCGAAGGTATTCGTTCCTCAGAGCATTAATTAGTCTTTCTGAAATATTTTCTTAGTTAATTGTTTAGCATTCTCCCTTCCATTTTTTTCTCTGTTTGTTTATTTCTTGTATCAAACTTTTCAAATGAAAACTGTTGCCCTACGGGAGGATCCCCCACCTCCGTCTAGATGTTCATGGGGTTATTTCACGTGCTTCTGCGAGAGGGGATACGATTCCATCATTTGGTTCCTTTCTGTCTTTTTTTGCCAAGATTTAGGGACATCAATTTAGACTCTAATTTATCAGAAAAATTTACTCTTAGATTCTAATTTTTACGGACTGGCTACGGTTTTCGTGGTTCCTGTTAGCAGAAGTAAGTAATCTTTTTGGCTGGTGTTGTCCGTTTTCCTACATAACGCCTGTGATCAGATTCAAAGTAGAAGTTGTATACTGTAACATCTGTCACAAATTTCATAGGCCAAGAGCTAGACACGCTGAAGTCAATAATCATTTGGTTACTCTGTCTGGGTCATGCCATGTGATCCGATGTTTAGTAGACTGGTCAGACCATGTGTTTAGGACGGAATATCTTTTTGAATAACAAAGATTTAATAAGCGATCATCTATTGCTGTTTGAAGTTTCTGTTTCAAAGCCTCACGTCTCCTTCCTGTTAAGGGAACTCTGGCGTTAAAAATACTAGAGGTAGCATTAAAATCTCCATTAATATACAATTTGTATTGTTTTTTCTATCGAGTACACAAAGCTTAGATAACTCTAACTTCGTAAGCAGTTTCTTTTCAGTTGGTGTATAGGCTGATATGATTCGTATTTTGTAGCCACAAACAAGTCACCACTATTCTTTTTCACTGGTGTTTGTTATTGTCTATTATAATATCTAAAGATTTGTGTATTGAAATTCCAACTCAATGTTATCTTTTCTCCTTTAGGCCACTACAGTGTAAGTTGTAGCCCAAATGCGTCAAGGGATCACCACAAAGTCGATGCTTCTCTGGCATTCAGGCATCAAGATTTGAATTTTTGCATTGTTCTAAAATGAAATACACTCTGAAATCGTCAAATCCAGATTGGATTTTGTTTTGTTTCGGTTTGTTTTACGGTATATCAAACTCAGCGGGTTATGTAATACCGGAAAGATTATTATTGCTGGTAGTATTTTTTCCAAAAATCTATTCCTGGTATTTTCTTTTCCAAAAATGTACTGATAGTAATAATTTTTCCAAAAAAGTATTGCCGGTATTAAATCCTATATTTATACTTTCACAGTGTTTTAACCCCCTTTTTAGGGGTTAACTATTTACCCATAGATGGGACCCTGACAGGTACTACCACCCCGGTTCAGGGTGGACCTGGGAACACCAGCAATTAAAAAGTGGTTCCATGCTCCTCAAAATCGGATCAGTGGCCTTGCTGCCGGATGTAGTTTACCGTCTTACTCAGGACGCGGATGTAGTTTATCGTCTTACCCAGGAAGCGGATATAGTTTACCATCATACCCAGGACGCAGATGTAGTTTATCGTCATGCCCAGGACGCGGGTGTAGTTTATCCTCATACCCAGAACGCGGATGTAGTTTATCGTCTTACCCAGGACGCGGGTGTAGTTTATCGTCTTACCCAGGAAGTGGATATAGTTTACCGTCTTACCCAGGACGCGGGTGTAGTTTATCGTCTTACCCAGGACGCGGATGTAGTTTACCGTCTTACCCAGGAAGCGGAGGTTGTTTATCGCCTTACCCAGGAAGCGGATATAGTTTACCATCATACCCAGGACGCAGATGTAGTTTATCGTCATGCCCAGGACGCGGGTGTAGTTTATCCTCATACCCAGAACGCGGATGTAGTTTATCGTCTTACTCAGGACGCGGATGTAGTTTATCGTCTTACCCAGGACGCAGATGTAGTTTATCGTCATGCCCAGGACGCCGGTGTAGTTTATCCCCATGCCAAGAACGCGGATGTAGTTTATCGTCTTACCCAGGACGCGGATGTTGTTTATCGTCTTACCCAGGAAGTGAATATAGTTTACCGTCATACCCAGGACGCAGATGTAGTTTATCGTCATGCCCAGGACGCGGATGTAGTTTATCCTCATGCCCAGAACGCAGATGTAGTCTATCGTCTTACCCAGGACGCGGATGTAGTTTATCGTCTTACCCAGGAAGTGGATATAGTTTACCGTTTTACCCAGGACGCAGATGTAGCTTATCGTCATGCCCAGGACGCGGGTGTAGTTTATCCTCATGCCCAGAACGCGGATGTAGTTTATCGTCTTACCCAGGACGCGGATGTTGTTTATCGTCTTATCCAGGAAGTGGATATAGTTTACCGTCATACCCAGGACGCAGATGTAGTTTATCTTCATGCCCAGGACGCGGGTGTAGTTTATCCTCATGCCCAGAACGCGGATGTAGTTTATCGTCTTAACCAGGACGCGGATGTTGTTTATCGTCTTACCCAGGAAGTGGATATAGTTTACCGTCTTACCCAGGACGCGGGTGTAGTTTATCGCCTTACCCAGGACGCGGATGTAGTTTACCGTCTTACCCAGGAAGCGGAGGTTGCTTATCGCCTTACCCAGGAAGCGGATATAGTTTACCGTCTTACCCAGGACACTGATGTAGTTTATCGTCATGCCCAGGAAGCGGGTGTAGTTTATCGTCATGCCCAGAACGCGGATGTAATTTATTGTCTTACCCAGGACGCGGATGTAGTTTACCGTCTTCTCTAGGAAGCGGATGTAGTTTATCGTCTTACCCATGACGGCTGGATCTTGGTTCTTCCTATTTTACATTTGAAAAAGAAATTTAAGTTTAGATTTTTGTAATCGATATTTTACTTGGTGCCAACAATTGATTCACTAGACCTTTACTTACCAGAATAGATTTTCGAACTCGGCCTGATATAACACGCAGTTTTGATTGATTAATTCGTTTTCTAGGGCATATCAACCCTTTTGTAAGATTGTAAAAAATTTTAGGATGGGGGGGAGTTAATAATGGTATACAAGTCTTATTAATTATCTTTGCAGGTTATTTAAAGCCAGAACATATTCTTATATTGTAAGAATGTTTTGGGGAGAAAATAACTATTTAGTGATACAGGTCTTACCGATTAAACCATAGCTGGAGGGAGAATAGATGGATTCATACCTTCCCGAAGGGTATTTACAGTTAAGTGAATGTAACAAACCAAACCAGAATTGGAACTCGGCTGTCCAATTAACAATTCCGACCTTTTTCCATTACACCACCCACACGGCCAAGCTTGCAACACCAAGTATTTCCAAGCGGTCACCCATCCGAGTACTGACTAAGTTCGACGTTGCTTAATTTCGGTGATAGTACGGGAATCGGTGTTTCAAGTAAAACCTGGGGATGAAAAAAGAAGATTCAGCGCTTTTCCTCTCGAGGTCCCCGACAAAATCCAGAGACGGATATGCAATGTCATAGGTCCTGATATGGCATCTCGTCTACAGTCACTTTCTCAAAGACATGCTGTGGCTTCCCTCTGTCTTTTCTACAAATATTTTCATGGCAACTGATCTGACGAGCTACTTTCACTGGTACCCTATCTGCATGAATATAAACCTGCTACTGGGTTGGCCTCTCGGTCCCACCCTTTCACCGTCGAAACGGTTAAATGTAACTGCCTTTTCTACTCCAACAGCTTCTTCTCTCGCACTTCCCGACATTGGAACTCCCTTCCTCTTACTTGCTTCCCTGATAGCTATAATCTTCAAATACTCAAATGTAACGTCAATCGACATCTTCTGAAGCCTTGATCCTGATCCACATCCTTCTCTATATCCTTTCTTCAAACACTCCTCTTTACTGTTTACTCATGTTCTTACTCTCTGTAACTCCTTGCGTGCTAGTGGCACTCCCGCCTTGCTTGGGCTGAAACGCTTAAAAAAGTACAGAGTACAAAAGTTATGGATGAAAAATACATAGTCAAATATTTGCATTCAAATCCTTTTAAGATTACCGAAGACTTATAATATGCAATATCTTTTTTATCGACTTCGGTAAACTCGTAATAGAAATATATCTTTAGATGTTAGGAATCCAAACAAACATTTCTCTTATCAGTTTACTGATGCAGTAAATATATAAGACTTGCATAATTAGTCGGCACGACCTACATTATAGGATTATTATTACCTCTGTTAATCCATTAAAAAGGATAATCCAGAATTTTTCATAAAGCAGGTCTTACCGGAAAATCAGCTATGGATTTGTATAAAAAAAAGAAATGTGAAAACTCTTTATTCCGGCTTCTATCCTGCGAACCTATTTAAATTTAGTGCCAATTTCTGACCGCAAACTAGTGACAGCAACTCCCGAAAAAAATAGAGATTAGCTCCCCAAACTTCGCCTTGAAGAAAACAAAAGGCACAAACTATAGCGGAATAAATAAATAATAACATGCGTGCTTCGGGCGGATAAGCCTGACAACGATAACGAACGAACTAAATTGAGAAAATTAAGGGAGGGGAAAAAAGCGGGTGTCGTTGAGTCTGTCCGCTTCCTAATCAGTTTTGATATCTTCGCGTGGCTGGTTAATCTGGTCGTGTAAAACATGGAACGACAGCTGGCAAATCCCATTGTACCGGCGGCTTTTATTCTGTATTTTGTAACGAGTTTGCGACAAGGCTTTCGCTTCTTAGAGCCAGAGCATTATTCAATTGATCTGCGTCGCAAATCTTGCGGATCGGTCGATCCAAGAATGTTGTTGGAATTAGTTCAAGCCAATGGCATAAGTTGTTGTTGTAGGATGGGTACTTTTGGTTTGTTACTTAACAGGGAAGATATATCAGATAAGAACAAGGATGAAAAGCATCCCATCAAACTGATCATATATATATATATATATATATATATATATATATATATATATATATATATAAAATGTATATACATAAAAAATGTCTTAAAAAATAATTGTCAGACTTTGTCCATTTCGTATGAGGTCATTTGTTTACATTTAGATGCGCATTGAGCAGATATGAATGAATGAGAGAAAATCATGGAGAATTGTGTTTAAAAACAGTAAAATCGACCTTGCTTACCGAACGCTCCTCTGTGACCCAATCAGTTAAGGCACTTCAGGTTATACAACGGTTCTGTATAGGATACAGGTTCGATGTTGTCAGAGGACGCATATTTTCTATGAAAATTTCTCGGACATTCAGGCCAGTAAATATTGTTAATACTGTTTATTATAAACAGAGCATTTACTTAAATATTTGTATCTATAAAAAGAACATATATATATATAAGTTCTTTTTATAGATACAAATATTTAAGTAAATGCTCTGTTTATAATAAACAGTATTAACAATATATATATATATATATATATATATATATATATATATATATATATATATATATATATATATAAGCATCCCATCAAACTGATCATATATATAAATATTTTTATATAAAGAGTTGTAGCCTCTCTCTGATAACATTGAACACCATAATCATATACATTCTGAAACTGTATTACTCAAGTTACTTGGATAAGTATATTTCATTTTGATCAAATGTGGTCCCCGGGGAAGGTGGGTTACAACCTGCCCCCATTGAATTTTTTTATATAAAGTAAATTTAAATTTAAACACGGGAATTACTCCTAAGGTACTTGGATACGTACATTTTGATCAACTGAGGCCATCGAGGGCAAAACCTTCCTACTGATATTTTTCCTTTGATTTGAATTAAATTAAAATTTGAACAAGGAAATGACTCCTATCCAAAATATAGGAGAAAGCCAGAAGATGGAGGTCACACCGGAAAGATCATTGAATAATACAGAAATGCATCATTTTTCTACTCAAAGGAAAACAATGATTTAAAATCAATCATAATTTTCTTACAAATAATGTGTGACACGCAACAAGGCGCGGGTAATTCGGCTAATATATATATATATATATATATATATATATATATATATATATCGACTAGTATATATATATATATATATCGACTCCCCATGAAAAATTATTACCTGTAAAACAACATTTCCGCCTAGATAAACACGATTTCAATACCTATGCCAAATTCACTATAATTGAGAGAATAGAAAAGCCCAAAGCAGATAACATTAGAAAGATTTTAGAGTTCCATGAAAATAAGTGGATGTGACGTTTACAAACGCTGTATCCAGCCGGGCTAAACCATAAATTTAACAATATAGATATTAGTAATACATAACCCTACAAATCAAAACCTACCCACATTTCACACCCATACAAAACAGACATGCTTACGGAGGTGTTGAGGCCTCACACTTATACACACACCCACACGAATATAATAATAATAATTGGCCACTCGATATCGAGGACACCCGTTGCAATGCACAGCTAGCTAGCGCATATTGCAACATTTGCACAGGCATTTTTGCAATTTCCCAACTGGGAAATGCCCACAGAGCCCACCTGCAGTTTATACTGTTATTGGCGTGTGCAGAGCCATTAACAGTTTTAGAGCGTTGGTGCGAACCCAGTGTGATCATAAATGAACAAGGCTGGCCACCTCAACTCGCAATCACAGTGTTTTGTGATATCGTCCTAGCTTTGGCCAACGAGGTCTTCCACACAGTTTCCTCTCCCTCTAATTCACTCACATGGTTTTGGTGGACCCGTGGCTATGGAACAGACACTTGCCAAAGGTGCCCTGTGCTTGGAGTCCGATAGCTGCTGAAATTAATTCCAGCCAGGATTCGAACTCGGTGCCTCGTGATTCTAAAGCAACGCCTTAGACCACTCAGCCACACAGCCACACTGCTTACAGTACCAGGTGTTCCCAAACGGTCCCCCATCTAAGTACTGACCTGGCTCTACGATGCTTAACTTCGGTGATCGAACGGGAACCGGTGTGTTCAGCGTGATTTGACACGAATATATACATCATACTCACTCACTTTCCTAATGAGCCAAATGATAACACACACCCATAGCAATATACAAGCTAACACATATCATACTCACTCACTCCCTAAAAACTAAATAACACACACACACATTTACCAGAGACTAAATAACTAAATAACACACACACTAAACTAAATAACACACACACACACACACACACACACACACACACACTTAACATCCCCTCTCCAGGTACAAATAAAACTGCCAAACTGACCGAGGGAATTCAAACTAGCATGAATCCATCCAGCTCTTATCTCAAATGACAATTTAAAAGAGACTGTTTGACCAACACAAGGAAGTTTAATAAACTCATGTTAAAAAGATAAAAAAACAAATAAAAAAACAAATGAAAACTACAGACAAAAGTTCATTTTTTCCATCAAGACATTCATTTCTGTAGTTTACTGCTACCAGCAAGCAGAAACATTTTTTCTCCCGATGATGGCCATGTTGGCCGAAACTAGTCGAGGAATCTAAATGAAATAATAATAATAATAACATAAGAATATTAATCTACAACCCAGTATGTCTGAAGATTTTAATTAATTTTTTAAATAATTTTTATCGTTCTCTCTCTCTCTCTCTCTCTCTCTCTCTATATATATATATATATATATATATATATATATTTGTCATCCACAGACAGACTGTTTCACAGCTCATCAGTGTTGCTAGACTTTCGGTTGCCTCTAGCTAGGATCGAAACCCGACTGAATTTGCGTCAGTCGGAACTTCTCCCAGTAAGCCGTCAGCGCACGGCAGGAATGAAGTTGAATTTTATCGTGTTTATTTTTAGATTTAGATAAACACACCGTGACTGACAGTGACTCAATTCTGCCGAAGAGTCGTGCAATATTAGCTTAAATAGTCACTGTTTACAAACCCACACCTCAAACCAAAGAGCTCAACCGAAATTAATTTTTCAGGAGCCAATATATATATAATATATATCCTTAAGCTAAAGATAAAAGAGGAAACGCTTAACAATGTAACATGTTTCACTTTTATTAAAGTTTCATCAGAGAATGAGATATGGAGAAAAAATGAAAGAAAATTTCCGTATTTTAACTTTTGTACAGTTTGATTTTCATTGGTTAGTCATGTTTCACGTGCATCCGACTTGTTGAACAAACGTTAGTATAATTTATGACATTCCAAATTAAAGGTGTGACGAAGCGTCCATTCGAAATTCCAAGAAATGAACGGATTCCAAGCCTAGTCGAAAAACAGAAAATATTACTTCATGTATATAAGTGTATAATAATTGTAGTTTGTCTATATGGGATTTGGATGAAAATGTATATTCGTAATTGTGTGTGTATGTGTGTGTGTCTAGTTTTTAAAGGTCTGGTTTTTCGCATATATATATATATATATATATATATATATATATATATATATATATATATATATATATATATATATTGGGTTGGTGCATAATTATCAGGTATTTTAAATAATATTTATTATGAAAAGAAGAAATATTTTATATATAAAAGTGAACATTGAAGTCAACACAGAGGTGGCAGGCTGTTTCATGCTAGATGCAGTCGTCGGACCGTCTGACGATTGCGTCTGGCATGAAACAGCCTGTCGCCTCTGTGTTGACTTCAATGTTCAGTTTTATATTTATGTTTACATACGCTCTATCTCTGATATTGAGCACTTTATCCCATAAATATAGCACACCTTAAAACTATATTTTTTCATATATATATATATATATAAATATATGCGTATTAATAGAATATAGAATAAGAACAACAGTAGAGAAGTTAGATAAAGTGGGAAACCATTTTATTGGCAATGTGTTCCGCCTTTGTTTGGAAGTTTGTTACACGACTTCATATAAACACACACGCACACACACACACACACACACACACACACACACACACACACACAGATTTGTCTTTCATTCTGACCTGAAGACGCTTACCTAACGAAACGCGTTGTCAATAAAAGGGTTTTCCACTTTGTCTGATTTATCCATATATATATATATATATATATATATATATATATATATATATATATATATATGCAGAAATATAGTCTTAAAGTGTGCTATATTTATGGGATAAAGTGCTCAATATCAGAGATAGAGCGTGTGTAAATATAAAAGTGGACATGGAAGTCAGCACTTAGAGGAGACAGTCTGTTTCATGCTAGTGCAATGTGTGTGTATATATATATATATATATATATATATATATATATTGATATATATATATATGCGCGATAAATCTATTATCAGATTTCATATTCATACACCTCGAATCAATTTCCAAATTCTTACCAGTTTATTTTCGTTAAAAACTTAATGACATTTAAATTTAAATAATTTAAAATGTTGTTTCTATTTTTTAACGTATTATTTTGTTTTTTATATCACTATATTTAATTCCACTATATATACAAAGATATATATATATATATATATATATATATATATATATATATATATATATATATGTATCAGGTAACCAAAAAAGTTCTGTCCGTTTTTAAAAAAGAAAAGAAAACGCTTCACAGTATGTGTAACTTATATTTAGTCTTCGAAGTAATCGCCATCGGCATCCAGCACCTTCTGCCAACGTGTCTCCAGCTGTTCAATACCCTTGCGGTAGAACTCGGGGGTTTGGACGCAAAGGAGTCCGTGAGGGCTTTGCGCAAGTCTGCTTCATTGGTGAAGGATTTCCCACGAAGATGATTATCCAGGGAGTGGAAGAGGTGGTAATCGGATGGCGCAAGGTCAGGTGAATAAGGTGGATGACAAAGTATCCCACCCAAGTTGCTGTATGGTATCCCTGACCACTCGCGCGACATGCGGCCTGGCGTTGTCATGGAAGAAAAGCACAACTTTGCGATTCACAAGTGCTGGCTCCTTCTGGCGCAATGCTTGTTGCACACGTTTCAATTGCTGCTAGTATAGGTCTTCAGTGACCGTTTGGCCCGTTGGTAGCAGTTCATAATGAACTACTTGACGACCTGTCCACCAGACACAAAGCATAATCTTGCGTGGGTGCATAGGCGATCTTGCGGTGTGAGGTACAGCATCCTGAGGAGACAACCAATGTCTGGAACGCTTGGGAGTTTCGTACAGAACCCACTTTTCATCACTGGTAAGCACTCGATTGAATAAGGATGTGGTATGGTGGCGAGAAAGCAGCGATACGCAGGCTGCCACTCGTTGTTCCTTGTGGACCTCCAACAGCGTTTGCGGAACCCACTTGCTCAGTTTGTACGTCTTACCTACGCGGTGCAGGTGAAATCTAACTGTTTCATCGGAAACGTTGAACTGTCTTGCAAGTTCACCACACGTTAGACTACTGTCCTCTTCAATGGCCACCTTCAGGACTCCGTCATTCAAGACCTGTGGTCGTCCACTGTGAGGCTCATCATGGAGAGACAAATCTCCCGACTTGAATTTTCGAAACCAACGCCTTGCAGTACGTTCATCCACAGCACTAACCCCAAACGCATGACATATGCGGCGACTTGATGCAGCTGCTGATAAGACCACTTTGAAGTCGTAAAGCAAACAGCCACAAACGAGATCTCTAGACACTTCCATCCTTCTCACAGCTGTCCGGCTTATAACTGATGGCATAATGTCTGATGTTCCTACTTCCGGCTGTCCGAATTTGAAAACAATTGCTACACGCATTTCGTATATATTTCAACTTCATTCAATGACTAATCAAAAAACGGACAGAACTTTTTTGGTTACCTTGTATATATATATATTACGTATATAGTAATATATATATATATATATATATATATATATATATATATATATATATATGTATATTACATATATAGTGAAATTAAATATAGTGATATAAAAAATAAAATAAAATAATAAGTTAAAAAATTATAAACATAACCTTTTAAATTTTTGTAAATTTAAATGTCATTAAGTTTTATATATATATATATATATATATATATATATATATATATATATAGTTAAATTCCCAGATCAATTATGTGGACAAGACAAGTTGGTATGAAATGACAATTGTAAAAAATCTTAGTTTTTGCCGAGGTGTTTCGTCTTCCGAAATAACAACAAAGACATTTTGATTTCATTTTGCTTTGAAAAGTCGGAAGACGAAACGCGTCGGCAAAAGACTTTTTTCCACTTGTTATTTTATACCATATATATATATATATATATATATATATATATATATATATATATATAAAATTGTGTATTCGGGAAGCAATTCTCTTTTATAAAAGTTTAATTCAAAATGACTGACAAGGTATTGCGATTAAGTATTTTTTCTTTATTTTTTCTTCTGTTCTCATAATTTTCTTCTTTTCTGTAAATAAATTATAGAGAAACTGTCTGAATATCCTGTATGTCCGAACGCTTTCAGCTGTATTTTTAGGCATTATCAACAACGATTGCGCTTTTACTTACAACTGAATGTTTAGATTGTTTCATGTATGTAGAATTATCAAACCAAATTCATAAATAATTATATTGGATATATTACAACAACCCTAACAGGAAAACTCACCTTACATCTCTCTGACCAGAAATGTTAAAATACACAAACCTGGCTATCCATTACAACCTATCATTTCATAGATCCCAACACCTATATATACCAGTTGTCAAAATTCCTCAATGATATAATTACCCAATAGCTATCTATCAATTATAACATCAAATCAACTCATGAATTTCTCCAAATCTTTAAAACTGCACAACCGAACCAAGGCATTCTCGTGTCATTTGGCGTAGGAAATTTATTTACAAATGTCCCTGTCGATGAAACCATCGATATAATCCTTACCTCTGTATATAAAAATAATTCATTTCCTCCTCTATGCATCGAACCTAATATAATATTCAGAAAACATTAATCATTATACTAAAGTTTTACGATCATAATGGCAATATTCACACCCAAACTAATGGTGTTACAATGAGAAATCCGCTTGGTCCGTGCTTCTCCAACTACTAAATGTTTTACGTAGAAAACAATGTATTTAAAAAAAAAGGTACTAAACCCAAAATTTATGTCCGCTATGTAGAGGATATTTTTATTTTAGCTGAAAACAAAAACGAAATTGATAATCTCAAAACGACATTCGAAAAATATTTGGTTCTTATCTTTACCTATGAACTTCGTCATAAAAATAAACCTAACATTCACTACTTTGTTATACAAAAAAACTCACAAGTAGAAACTCTGGCCACCTTAATTATATTAGTCAATGTACACTTAGATATAAAATAGGCGTTATAAAATAATTCATCATGAGAGCGCAGGAGAATTCATCCTTTCGTCCGATTTAAATTAACGGCGTGAAACAAACGCTAGTCAATAACGGTTTTCCGAATTACCTCACAGGTCACCATATTAGACTATTTTTTATTTCTAAGGTAACCAATAGTTAAACTGAACATACAAATAATAAGAATAACATTAACAAAAAAAAACAAAAAAAACAAACAATTGTATATATTTTCATGGGTGTTTCAGTAGGATCCCTCCGAATATGTTGTATTATGGTATGCGTTGGATTGAATGGCGATAAATGAGGTCTTGTGGTATATGAGTAAATTGTAATGAATGAATGAGTCGTGTACTAGATTAACTAGGTGTAGGATAATCAGTGACGACCAACCTTTCCTCACCCCCCAGTTTCGTCTTGTGCTACATGAAATGTAATATTTCAAAATAGAAACATTTTCTATAAAAATCAAATTAACGTTAACTATAGAAACATTATAAAGATATATATTGGGTTGGTGCATAATTATCAGGCGTTTTTGTAGGCGAGTTATTTGTTAATAAAAATATTATTTTATTTTCAGGACACATGGCACAGTGGATAAAGGCGTTGGTTAGATCCAGTGACAGGACCCAAAAGAGTTGTGAGTCAATACCTTATTTATACCCTTTATTTCGCTCGCGGAACTTGAACAGTCTACCACAGCGAGCGAAATAAAGGATTCAGTTCAACATTACAACCACCTGAAGAAGGCCGGAACGTACAACGGCCGAAACGTTGTGATAAATATGGCAACAAAAATGAGGACAATAGTCCGAATAATGTAAATAGTGTACGTAGTACCTCATCTCAGAAATATAGACAGATACTGAAGAAGGCTGAAGCTTACAACGGCCGAAACGTTGTGATAAATATGGCGACAAAGATGAGGACAATAGTCCGAATAATGTAAATAGTGTACATAATACCTCATCTCAGAAATATAGACAGATCTGGAATAATCATTTGATTTATTTTATCTTCGTTACATTTTGTTCTTTATATATAGTATATAATTTCGTCATTATTGCAAATAGACCTTTGTAATATGCAAACTTATCGATGTTTTATTTGTTTGTTTTAAATAACTCATTGAAATATAGATTCAATATTTTTTTATTTAACTATTTTAAGATACGGACATTCTTACTGACATTCTTAGTCTTGGAAATGGTATGAATCCTCTTCTTCTCCCCCAAGCTATGGGTAAATAGCAGGACAGACCGGGTTCTATAGCCTTGGATGGCAACTAGTCTACCACAGATAGAAATGGCGACCTACTGCGGGGGAAAAAATCTGCCTCATTAGTCATGTATCGAAAGATACATGATCGCCTAAGCGTGTATCACGCATGGCACATAACTGACTGATATTCACTTACCCGCAAATACTCTTGGGAAAAGAATAAATCATCTTCTTCTACCCCAGCTATGCGTAAAAAGGAGGACCAGGTTCTATAGCCTTGGATGGCAACTAGTCTAATGCAGAAAGAAATGGCAACCTACTGCGGGGGAAAAATTCTGAGTCATCAGTCATGTATCGAAAGATACATGATCGCCTAAGCGTGTATCACGCATGGCACACAACTGAACTGTATTTAATTAGACATATACATCTTTTTTTTTAGGCAAAGCGGGCCACAGTTCGAGCTTGTAGCAGTATTTACCTAAAGACAAGGTTTCCATGAAGGAAAAAAGGACATAGGTTCCTGTTGGAAGCATACATTTACTTTAGTAGGACTGCACAATCGCGGCTGGTTGACATTGATCTCACTCTTAAAAAAACAGAGATGTGAACTCAAACACGTGTACCGACTAAAAATAACGTTTATAGTATTAAGAAATAATATCAGATGGAAAAAACCTCTTCAATACACACACACACACACACACACACACACACACACACACATATATATATATATATATATATATATATATATATATATATCTGGGAAATTAAATTGTTTGCAAGTGTTTGATTGGTTGTTCTAGGCTGATGACTTTTTCCTTATTTTCCAAGATATTTTTGGTGTGGTCTGTGTTTTGTTTTTAATTTCCCATATATATATATATATATATATATATATATATATATATATATATATATATACAGGTGAACATAGAAGTCAACACTTAGAGGCGACAGTCTATTTCATGCTAGATGCAATCGTCAGGCCACGAGTGGTGTTTATTTTTTCTCGGCTATTTATATATAAGTGTCATTGGTGCATTGTGGGTAGTGTATTTTGGCGCTTATTTTACCGGAAGTGGTTTATTTGTTTATTTATTTATTTGGGTTAAATTATTTGGCTTGTTTTTATTTATTTTAAATTTAAATTTAAATTTTTTATTTTTATTTCTTATCTTATATATTTATTTATTTATTTTTATTTTATTTTGATCGGTGTTTTTATTAACGTAGTAACAATTTGTTTATATAGCTTATTTAATAGAATTGTTTTTGTTTGGGAAGATAATTAAAGCTATTTGTTCAATTTTGGGGTTGATTGTTGTAGTTTGTTCTAATTATTATTTTGGCGGGAACAATTTTTAATTTGTTTATTACTTCATGTATTTGTTTGCATTGATTATCTTTATTTGTTTTTTCTAACGACTAGTTTATCGGTATCGGTTGTTAGTTTATTTATATAATTGGATGTATTTATATCAATTTATTTTAATTGTTATTATTTATTTGTTATACTGTATATTTTCTCTTTTTGGTTTTCGATTTTTATGTAACGTAGTATATTATTTTTTATTTTTATTTTGTATTCATTTTTTATCGTTATATAACAGTTATAGCTATTTTTTTCGTCCGATTTTTGGTTTGATTTTTATAGTCTAACTAATATTTTGGTCATACTAGTTTGCTAATTTATTTATTATTTACTTTATTTATTGATATTCTTTCTTATTTTTATTCTATTTCGACTATTCTAACAGGTGTGATTTGTTAATTTTTTTGGATTAATTTATTTTGCTTATTGTCATTTTGTTTATTTATTTTTTCCGTTTTCGATTTTTAAGTAACGTAGTAAAAATTTGTTTTCATGTCTGCATTTTGAGATGAGCTCGGATCTTTTATTTAATAATTTATTTTGGTCTGGAAAGGTAATGATAGCTATTTTTTTCTCCAAGCAAAGTTTGCAAGTGTTTGATTGGTTGTTCTAGGCTGATGACTTTTTCCTTATTTTCCAAGATATTTTTGGTGTGGTCTGCGTTTTGTTTTTAATTTCCCAGATATACTTAGAAAGCATTGTGCTGTTCGCATATTTACTATTTGTGAAATATGTTTTGTGTACATAATTTCTTTGTCACCAGGGTCCTTCAGTTACTCCTATGTCTACTTTTTCTTCATTATCTGGTGATTTTATCGTGGCTTGGTATATTACGTTGTTTTGTAAACAATTACCGTTTAAGGGACATTCGTTCATTATTCTGCAGTTGCACGTGGGTTTAATTTGTTCGTGTGGTTTTTGGATAATTTTCCTGTTGTGTTTTTTATTATTTGTCTCATGTTCTCGGTGCAACTGCAGCTGATTTTTACTATGTTTTTGTTGAATATTTTGTGTAGGGTGCTTGATGCCGGGAAGTGTTTGTGTAAGAGTTTGAAGAATATTTTTCCTACGTTTGTTTTTACATTTTTGCTGTACGGTGGGTTGAACCATATGATATTTCTTTTCCTGTTGGCTTTTTTGTGTTCTGTGGTGAGTATGGGAGTGTTGCTGGGAATCTGCTATCTTTTAGGGATGTTTCGTATTCTTTCTTAGCTTTGTTAAATATAGATTCATTGATGGAATTGTCCTAAAGCCTGCGGTTAATCGATTTTGGTGTCTGTTTGATTATAGAAGGCTGGTGGTTGGAAGATGCGTGTATATATAGTGGTTTATGGGCATTATTATATCTGTGAAATAATAACACCGTAATTCGAGGACGGGACGGAATGGTTGAAAGGAAACAGGAATGACAAACATACTTTGTTCTCAGAGATACTTTTATATGAATAAGACATACACAAAATACACAAAACCATAGATACATATATCCACATCTCCCAAGTGGAGAATAATATATCACATATATCTACACAGCAAAGCAAAGTATACGGCGAAACAAAATGGAAGTGTTTTACATATAATATGGAGATACTCCTGTGTCTGGAGAAGCCATTTTTAGGACTCCAAATTCAAATCAGTTGGATTCATCTACGTCTCAGCAAAGAACATACTCCACGAACGGGAATCAGTCTTGGGTTTTCCAAAATTGAGGACTGTCAGTTGGAGTTTCTTTCTATATTTGGGAAAATATAGTCCGAAAGGGAAGCGGCACTAGTAAGCTGCTGAGGGAGGCAGATTTAGCCTCAGCCTGGGACGAAGTGCTCAGACTAAAAGAAAACAAACTCACGTGGTGGCTGTTGTAAAGAAAACGGATTTGACTGCCGCTTTCGTCACTGTATGAAGTGACGTCATTAAACGCTCGGTCAAATGACCCATATGACTTATAATCGCCTTCTGTATAACTATAACATGTATAATAATGTACTATAACATTGTATATCCAATAAATTATTTAACAAGCAAAATAATGAAGAGTAAAAATATAAGCATCTGTAATTTCTAAGAAATTTCTAATTAACACCCGGTTATGTAACATTTGTTATGAAGTTTGAATGATAAAAGTTTCAGGAAGTAAATCTTTTTTGCCTGTTCTTCAACTCAGCAAAGTTTGACAGTTGACAAACAAACTTATTAAGCTTCAAATGCTACGAATTATAAAGTTATTACTATAGATATATGTGCTAAATTATTCAAGGAACAAAAGAATAATAAGTAAAAAAAAAAGGTTATAAATATTTTGCCATCTATAAAAACAAGTCAAATACATCTTATTATATCACCAACTTTTATAAAATCTATACTTAAAGTGTCCAAGGTATGCGTGCAACCGGTATAACTTAAAAATGTGTACAATCGGTGTAACTTTAAAAAAACGTCCCCTCACACAAAACGTTCTGAAATTCACATGCGGACAACCACCAATTATGGACAAAAATGTCTAACACACACACACACACAAACACACACACACACACACACACACACACACACACACACACACACACACACACACACACACACACACACAAATAAACGAATATACATTACAATTCCGCATAGACAAACTAGAATTATAATGCACGCACACAGATGAATCATTGTTAATTTTAAAGCCTCTAAAACGAAAGCTCTCTATCAATCATCTTTTTTTGTCTTTGCATCATTATGGCCTATGCTAAACGCCAGGAAAGTGATTTAATGCGCCTTGTCAGGTTAATATTTTCTTCTGACATGAAGTGGAAAGATTATATTGAATTCATTGTTAGGCCTGCTGCTAGGAAAGGTCGTTCACTGTATTGTACTAGACAGTTTTACTCTCCAGAATCAGTTTTACATATTTATAAGTCTGCCATTCACCCATGCTTAGAATATTGCTGCTACATATAGTCTGGTGTTCCTGCTAGATATTTAGAGATTTCTTGATAAAGAAGAATTTGCAATGTTATTGCTCCTGACATTTCAGATTCAATCCCTTTGCCAACGCCGTAATAAAGCATCCGTATGTATTTTCCAAAAATACATTTATACTAATTTTTCTGATGAACTTTTCTCTATGGTACGTAGACTTTACGAATGTAAGCGCAGTACTAACCCACATGCATGGCCTGGGTGTCTACGTCAAGGACCATCTCCCTCTGGCTAGAGAGTGCTCTCTCGAATCGCCAGATCATTCGTACTTGTGTCTCCGGCTATCTCTTCTCAATGATGTAAGCTATCTTTTCTTCCTCTACCGCTCTCCATCCTCTCAGGACTGTGGGATACTCGATGTCATTTCTGACAGCATAGATAGGGCCCTCTCTGTCCATCCGTACGCTCACATATTTGTGTTTGGCGATTTTAACGCCCATCACAACCAGTGGCTAAAGAACGCTACCACTGACCTCGCTGGCATACATACTCTCAACTTTTCAGTCTCTCAATCCCTCACCCAGATAATCGATTTCCCCACGCGTTTTTCCTACAATCGTGACTGTAAGGCCTCATTCCTCGACCTGTGTTTTACCTCCATCCCTGAGTCTTGTAGTGCCACGCAGCTCTGTCCTATCGGTAACTCCGATCATGCTGTCGTGTTTGTTAGCATCTCCTTCAGCCCCACCCCCTGCAAAGAGCCTCCTACCACCAGAACCACATTCTGCTACCAACGGGCTGACTGGGACTCGTTTCGTGACTTCCTCCGCGATGTCCCCTGGGATGCTATATTTAAGCTCCCCACTCATGATTGTGCTTCTGAGTTCTCTTCCTGGATTAAAGCCGGTATCGAAGCTTTCATCCCCTTCAGGAAATTCAAGGTCAAACCGCGCTCCTCCCCCTGGTTCACAGCTGCTTGCTCAGCCGCCATTGCCCATAGGAACCACTTCTTCCACCGTTTTCGTAGTGATATGTCCGACTCCAACAGACGTCTATTTACCTCTGCACGCAATGAGTGTAAGCGTACCCTCGACGATGCCAAGTCACTATTTGCTGCTCGGATGAAGGAACGTATTGCATCCCGCAAATTTGGCTCCAAAGACTATTGGCGCCTCTGCAAGAGCGTTCTGAATAATAACAAACCCTCCATTCCTCCCCTGTTCAATCAGTTTGAGGTCCTGACCACCTCTGCCGACAAGGCCGAATGCTTCGCTCGGAAGTTTTCTTCCAATTCTACGCTTGACTCTTCAGGGGTACCCTTGCCCGATTTCCCTCCCAGAACTGAGGCCCTCCTGGACGGCTTGCACATAACCCCGTCGTCGGTACTGGGCATTATTTCTAACTTAGATCACCACAAGGCTACCGGTGGTGATGGAATACCAGCCATTGTCCTGAAGAAATGCGCACCTGAACTGGCGCCCGCCCTCTCTAAATTGTACAACCGCTGCTTCAAGGAGTCCTGTTTTCCTGACTGCTGGAAGTCCTCAACCATTGTTCCTGCCTTTAAGAACTCTGGCGACCCCTCCAACCCTTCCAATTACCGTCCTATCAGTCTCCTGCCCCTCTTCGGCAAAATCTTCGAGGCCATTATCAACGCCGAAGTGATTAATCACCTGATATCCCACGATCTGCTCTCAGACAAGCAGTATGGTTTCCGCTTTGCCCGATCTACTGCCGATGTGCTTACGGGCATCATTGAATTTGTCTACCAAGCTATCCATAATAACGGCGAAGCTCGGTCCGTGGCCCTTGACATCTCCAAAGCATTCGATAGAGTTTGGCATGCCGGCCTCCTTCGCAAGCTCCAGGGTTATGGTATCACAGGCCGATTGTTTGACCTAATACAATCGTTTCTGTCAAACCGGGATTTGAAGGTTGTTCTCAGTGGATTCATCTCCAGCTCCTATCGCACTAACGCAGGTGTTCCCCAAGGCTCCATCCTTGGCCCTACTCTGCTCTTCATATTTATAAACGACCTTCCTGACGCCATAGACTCCCAAGTCGGTATCTACGCTGACGACACACTATTTACTCCTGCCTCAAACACAAATCTAGTGAGGCGGACAAAATTAACCTGGCAGCTCAAATTGAAAAGGACCTCCAATCGGTTGTGGACTGGGGAGAGAAATGGATGGTCAACTTTAACGCCTCAAAAACAAAACTGCTCTCTATTAACCACCACAAGGATCCATCCCTGCATCCCATAAGAATGTCTGAGGACCAACTTCTCGAGAGCTCCTCTCTGCGGCTGCTCGGTCTCACGCTATCCGATGATCTGAGATGGAACAAATACATCGAGTCAGTTGCATCATCAACCGCAAGAAAAGTTGGTTCCCTGTGCCGGGCCAGGAAATTTTTCTCCCCGGAATCGATCCTCCAAGTCTATAAATCGACCATTCGCCCTTGCATGGAGTATTGCTGCCATATATGGTCTGGGGCTCCTGCTGTTTGCCTCAGGGTTCTTGATAAGATCCAGAGACGGATATGCAATGGGATTGGCCCTGATTTGTCATCTCGTCTTCAGTCGCTCTCTCACAGACGCGTTGTTGCATCGCTCTGCCTTTTCTACAAGTTCTTTCACGGTAATTGCTCCGAGGAGTTGCTTTCGCTTGTCCCTAGGCCTCGTGAATTTAAACGTCCTACGAGGCTCGCATCCCGTTCCCACCCCTTCACCGTTGAAACTGTTAGATGCAGACGTCTCTTCTACTCCAATAGCTTCATGTCTCGCACATCTCGCCTATGGAACCCCCTTCCCTATTACTGTTTCCCTGACAAATACAATCTCCAACGGTTTAAGTGTAGCGTCAATCGACATCTCCAGTTGCCTTGATCTATCCACTTCCCTTCTCCACATCCTTTCATCTTTCATTCCTATCTGCTCTCGCTCTAAATCTTCTGTAACCCCCTTGCCTTGATCGACCTTCCGTCTTTATCTTTCTCAACATCTTCTCCTTTACCACTCCTATCTGCTCTTCCTCCAATCCTTCTATAACCCCTTGCGTGGTAGTGGCCTCCAGCCTTGCTTGGGGTGATACGCTTAAAAAAAAAAACAAAAAAAAAACATATACATATATATTTGTGTGTGAGTGTGTGTGTGTGTGCGTGCGTGCTTGCTTGCGTGCGGGTGTGCATGTGTGTACATCTGCAATACTAATAACATGTTAAATACATGTAGAATTATTCGCACACACACACACTCACACACACACACACAAACACACACACACACACACACACATATATATATATATATATATATATATATATATATATATATATATATATATATTCCATTAAACATTACACTACAGACAAGGAATATTTTTTGTTTAATTTTTCCACCATCCTTACGTTTTTCCGTTTTGCAACTGAGTACAGAAATTTCACATAATTTTCTTTTCCCAAATCGCTTTCGGCCACTTCTTTAGTGATTTTTAAGGGAGTTTTGTTTTTGGTGTTCTTTGTTTTCCTCAAATGTTTTTGACTGTTTAAGTTGTATTTTATTCATTTAATTTTTGTTGGTTTCAATACGAGCTTTCATTCCGAGCCTTCGCTTGTAGAGTACGATTTGAATTCGCGTCAGCATCTTTCCATTTAAAATAAAAATTTAAAACTCCAATTCCATTGTTAAATAAGGTGAAGTTGATAGTAGGAGAGGGGTGTTTGATATACAGGTCCTTTCTCATAGCGCAATTTTTTTCCTACAAAACGGAAAATCGTAAGGATGGTGTAAAAAATTAAATGAAAAATTTAATTAAATTTTCCTTGTCTTTAGTCTTAAATGAAAGATGTTAAAATTAAGATTATTGCCCAAATATACATTAACACACACACACACACACACACACACATATATATATATATACACATATATATGTGTTTGTGTATATATATATATATATATATATATATATATATATATATATATATATATATATACATACACAGAGTGATTGGAAAGTGAAAAGTAACTCCTTATTTTGTGACTTTTCTTTGGTGTTGATTAAGATGCATGTTTCCTATACCAAATCAAGTCTTTGGAAGAACTTGAAAGGTGAATACAAGAAGTTATGCCTTCCATACCACAAGAGTTCCTAATGAAATCAGTTGACACTTTTCCTTGACGGCTAGAGAAGTTGGTAGCGAAATCTAGTGCCATATCGAATTTTAAATTAAACTTCATGCTAAACCCTTCCCCCTCATATACATTTCTTCTAAAAATTACATTTAATAAATAAATTATAAGCATTTAAAAATGGGTAATTACTTTACAATAAACCCGTATATGTATATATCTGTAACGATACATATATATAAATACATGAAAATGTATCTTATGTTTGTAAAATAAGACATATCTGCGAAAACTTTCAAACTTGTAATGAAATAAAGAATGATCTCTAAGAAGAAATGGTCGAGTAAATGTAAAAGTAACGAACAGACGAATGTTGCGTGTTTGTTCGTTGTGGATAGGACACCATATTTGCTCGAGGAAAGTAGCCAAGATATAGTCAGGCGCGAGAAGAGAAGACAAAAGGAAGCGTTGGATGGTCTGGTATGTGGGGAATTACGACGACAATCAAGATTTGTGGACAACGGCGGCGGCGAAAGTTGTCTTTCAGCGGTGTTGGTGTTGGTTTTAGCGAACACTCTTAAGACAAGGTTTTGGAAAACGACGTATTAAGGAAGTCCAGAAAAAAAATCCGAGGTTTTGTTTGGCGTTGAGGTGACGCCATATTGCTGTTGATGGTCACATCAAGTCGAGTGCGATTGGTGGTGGGGTCATGGTTGTCCATTATGTCAGCCGTTTTGTAGCGGGGAATAGCGATGACGGTAATGCATAGCGCTTGTCTTGGTGAGATTTAGGGAGAGAAATTTGAGCAAAGTGAAGAATAAGGACGAAGAAGAGGAAAGGGAAAATATGGGTCGGGTTGTAAAGGGGAGGTAAGCAAGGATGATAAATTATAAATGTTGGCTGGGAAGAGAGTGAGAGGTGGGAAATGACGGGGGTGATGAGACAAAAAGGAGAAAGAAAAACAGTTCAAGAATAGATTAAAAAAGGAAAGAAAAATAAAGATTTGAATAAAGAAAAAAATGACGCAAAGAAAGAAAAATGAAAGAAAGATAGGAACAGAGAAATAGAGGGAAGCGAAGAAACGCAATAAAAAAGAAGAAATTAAGCGAAGGAGAACGAAAGAAAAAAAATCGATGAAGAAAAGAACAAAGGAAAGAAAAGATGAAATTAAAATAAATTGGAAAAAATAAATGCATGAAGAAAAGAAAGAAAGGGACGGATGAAGTAAAAAAGAAGGAAAGAAACACAAAATACGTGGCGTAAAGAAAGAAAGAAAGAAAGAAAGAAGGAAACAAACAGACAAACAAAAAAGATGGGGCAAAGAAAAAAGAAAGAAAGGAAGAAAGAAAGAAAAGAAAGAAAGAAGCAGACAAACAAACACAAAAAGGTGTAATAAAGAAAGAAAGAATGAAAGAAAGAAATGTATGAAGTAAAAAGAAAGAACGAAAGAAATGTCAAAAAATAAGAGAAAAAAGAAAGAAATAATTAAAAGAAAGAAAGAAACTGACAAAGACGAAATAGGCGTAGAACAGAAAGAAAGAAAAAGAAAAAATATGGATGAAGTAAGAAGAAACAAATAACAAAATAGGTGTAGTAAAAAAAGAAAGAACGAAAGTAAGAAATGGTTGAAGTAAAAAGAAAGAAAGAAATTCTTTGGAATAAAGAAGGAAAGAAAGAAACAAACAGAAAATAAGTCTAATAAAGAAAGATAAAAATGAAAGAAAAATGGATGGAGTAACAAAGAAAGAAAGAAAGAAAATAGGTGTAGTGACGAAAGAAAGAAGGAAAGAAAGAAATGGTTGGAGTAAAAAGAAAGAAACAAAGAAACAAACAAAAAGTAAGAAAGAAGGAAAGAAAGAAACAAGCAAAATAGGTAGAGTAAAAAAAAGTAATAAAAAAAGAAAGAGACAAACAACAAAATAGGTGTCGTAAAAGAGAAAGAACAAAAATTAGAAACGGTCGAAGTAAAAAGAAAGAAAGAAAGAAACAAAATGTTTGGAAGAAAGAAAGAAAGAAAGAAAGAAAGAAAGAAACAGACAAATACCCATAAAAAATAATTGTGAAAGAGTTCTAGTCAACAATCTGAAACGAAGTTATAATACTACCCAAAAATGAAGACTGAGTTGCGCCATTTGTTTAAGTTAGGTGAGCCAGCTTGCTTGCCTACCTACAAAATCAACATTAATAATCTTGTTTTTTTTTTACCTAGGCTTAAATAATGATTGCTAGTGGCTGGAATAAGTAGTCGTTATGGTCCAGTTAGGACCAAAGAAGAATAACATGAACACAAGAGAAGAAATAACGAAGATATATTACACGGAATAATAATACAAGATGTGGAAGGTGTTAGTATGACTGTCAGTCTGGTTTGGAGTGATCTACTATCGGCTCGAGATTCGTCTCTCTCTCTTGA
The DNA here is from genome assembly GCA_964036315.1 of Acanthosepion esculentum. Lineage (NCBI taxonomy): Eukaryota > Metazoa > Mollusca > Cephalopoda > Sepiida > Sepiidae > Acanthosepion > Acanthosepion esculentum. The sequence continues at coordinate 91,987,048 of OZ038489.1, forward strand.
GAGGCGTAGTATACATAGTGTTAGGAAGAGTTCATTCTGTAGTTATAGGTAAGGACCCATAACAGTAATAAAGGAAGAAAGAACTTATTATCGATTAAAGAAGACAGAATGCATGATATAAGATATGGATTACGAATTGGAAATGGCAAAAATCAAACAAGTACCGAAGCTTAAATATCAGAGAAATGTTTTCACAGAGAATGGAAAATGTCATACAGAGATCCAAAGAATGCATTGGAATTTTTCTGATGAATAATGAAGTTTTACAAGAATTTTTCATTTTTTTAAAAATTTTAATTAGAGTAATTTATAATAGTTTAAAATCGTGTAAATTTCTGTATTGGGCTATTTCCTGGATGTGATATAGTAATCAAGTGGAAACAAAATTTACAAATCCAAAATTGAAAAGATTAATCAACTTAGTTGTGCTATTCTATTTTTAAAATAATTTTTTATTTTGTATTTTTTTTTACTTAATACGTTCATTATTTTCATGTACGGTAGACTGAAATTGCCATTATTATGATCTAAAAGTTTTGTCCCTTTATTATGTCGCTTCAGTTACGTTTCAACAAGTTTTCAAAATTTCTATCCAGCTTTAAAAGTTTAAAGCTTAAACTAAGTTTTACTTTTTTTAAGCGGCCGGATGGCATTACCATCTTCCCTTTTAAAATGGGTAAGTCGTTGATTTGGGATGCGACCTGTGCAGATACATTTTCGGCCGGTAATTTGATCAGGTCCGTGGTTGATCCGGGGTTCGTCGCCCGAGACGCAGAGATAAAAAAAAAATCTAAATATTCTTCTCTTGCTGATAGATTTTTTTTACTCCTGTGGCAGTGGAGACTTCAGGGGTTATTGGCCCTCGTTCGATGGTGTTCCTTCGGAGGCTTGGCGCGATTGCATCTCGATTAAGGAACGAGCATCGCGAAATGGAGTGGCTGTTGCAGCGTGTCTCACTGGCGACGGTTCGAGGTAATGCTTTCTCCATCATAGCGGCTGGCAGAGGATAGAAAAAATTGTTTATAGTTACGTTGTTCTGGAATTGTCATCATTGGTCGACTGAACTTGCTTTGTTTCAATGACTTTTGTTTTGTTATTATTAGTTACTTTGTTATTTAATTAATTTCTGACGAAAGATCGGGGCGATCTGAAATATCAAATACATATATACTTTTTTCAATTACTATTTCGCTAAATATTTTTATTTTATGTATTTACATTAGTGTGGGACATACTTCAATTGAGTAATCATGGTATTTCATTTGTTATTAAATTATAAATTTAATTGAAGAAAATTTTATAGTATTTTAAATTCTTTTATTTTTGCATCTTCGAAAGGTAAATAAAAATCAATAAAATATTAAATAATTGCGAAAAATATGTTCATTTGTAAAAATTACTAAGTAGTTAAAAACCAAAAATATGCGTTCACTTAGATTTCTGACAATTGGGTCATCCATAGTAGCTGTCATCGCTTCGTCTATCAGCAGTCCATCAAACGTTGGATCAGATGAACAGGACCAATCGTTAATAATTGGTTGTATATTACTTTTTTATGTTATAAGTAAGTAATATTTATTTCAAATCAGGTTCATTTAACTTTAAATTTTCTAATTTTACTAAAATAATGTGTCAGAAATATATATTTATTTATTGAAAGAATTTTAAAATAGAAAAACATTTTTTGTATACGAATTACTTAAAATTAAAAAAATGGCCGTTTTTAAGAAAAAATTAAGAAATCAAAATTAAATTTGACATTTCAATCTATATAATTTCTATCTGAAATACTCCAGAATATTTTACTTAATGGAAATAATAATAAATTTAATTATTAAACTTTCAATTAAAGCTAAAATGAAATCTTCAAGAAAAATTTTTCATTTTTAAAATTTAATTTTAAACCTTAGGTATCGAAAATTTATGCCGAAAAAGTGAAGGGACCTATATAAAAGTTGGTGATATAATAAACGTCCGTTTGACGTGTGTTTGGAGACCAGCCAGAAGTGGGATGGGTCCTGTCAAGTTATCTTACCTTAGACACACCCACTGTTGCTATAGGTCACGGGATTCGTGATCGTGATATCTAGAATAAACAATAGCAACTACCTTGCGGCGACTCATGTGTCATATTTACGAGAAATTGCAAAATGGCAACACTTGGTCAAGAGACGTAAAAATTACAATAAAAAGACAGCTCTTTGGGTATGATACAATAATACTTGTCAAAATAAATTATAAATAAAGATTATATATTTTGGAAGCTAATTCAACGCCATCACAACTGCTGTCATTTAATCGTCTTAGTAAACCATAGTTACCTGATGATAATCTCAAAGGTTGTGACTCATTGCGACTTCTCTGGCTAAAGGTTTTTGCTGAACTGAAGTGGAACGATAATATTGAATAAATTGCTAGGTCGGCTGTTAGGAAAATTGATTCACTGTGTTGTGGCAGACAATTTTTCTTGCCAAATTCCCAATTATACATTGTCTAAAATATACAATGAGACATCATATCTTAATCTATATATATACATATATATATATATATATATATATATATATATGAAGAAATATAGTCTTAAAGTGTGCTATATTTATGGGATAAAGTGCTCAATATCAGAGATAGAGCGTGTGTAAATATAAAAGTGGACATGGAAGTCAGCACTTAGAGGCGACAGTCTGTTTCATGCTAGTGCAATCGCCAGGCGACGATTATATATATATATATATATATATATATATATATATATATATATATATATATATATATATATATATGTATGTATGTATATATATTATAATAATAATAATAAAAAGAAAGAACAGTAAGATATATAATCCGGTGTTCCTATTAATATTTTTATTTTTACGTTTTGTAAAAATAAAAATATTAATATATATATATATATATATATATATATATATATAAGCCTTCACCACTTTAATCAAATCACTCATACGTCGAAACAGACGGGAGAGTCCATTATATATATATATATGTATATATATATATATATATATATATATATATATATATCGTAAGGTAATAAAGGGTTTGCTAATCCGTTTGGATAATTCCAAAGAGGATGTGATCCAGAGAGCTCAATGTAAAACCAGAGCAAATATTAATTAAATAATTAAGAAATAGACAAGCTTAAGTTTCCATGACTATAATTTATTTCCCCAGAAAATATATTTTCCTGTGTCATCAGGTCACATCTCTAGTTAAAAAAGAATTAGTTTTCTTTTATTTCAAATAAAAGAAACCTAATTTATTTATTTATTTATTTCAAATAAAATAAACCTAATTCTTTTCTAACTGGAGATGTGACTTGATGAACGAGAAAAATATATTTTCTGGGGAAATAAATTATAGTCATGGAAACTTAAGGTTGTCTATTTCTTAATTATTTAATTAATCTATCTATCAATCTATTTATCTATCTACACACACACACACACACACATATATATATATATATACATATATATATATATATATATATATATATATAGTAACATTTTAAAATGTATGACACCGTAGTTCATGAAGGTAATGTTAGGTGGAGCCACCATATCTTAATATCATGGAAATGCCGAAACTTATATTAGTTGGGCTCTGACATCGGGTGAGTCCATATTTGAATGAGGCAGGATGCCAGACAGATGGAGCATTTAATTTCTAAAAAATAATTGTTGATGTTATCAGTTTCAACACAGAAAAGTTTTGATTTCATCTGAGCATTTAAAACTCTAAAGCCTCACAAATGATTGTCTTCTTAATCATCAGAGTGAATGTCTCCACAGACATAAAATAGCTGCGATAATAAACATGATCGAACGTGCTAAATTAATTTCTCCACATACAAGTTATTTTATAAAGAATTAAGTCACCCAAAACACTTGTTTTCATTGCATGTTGCTGAGCAAATAAAATTACCTTTAAAGGCTTTTAACCTTGTTAGTCACACGTTTTCAACTGACATCATGTGGAACAATTATATTGAATCAATTGCTAGCTCAGCTGTTAGGAAAGTTGGATTACAGAGACATTTAAGGAAAATATAACTCTACCATTCGTCCATGCAATGAATATTGCTGCCACATCCATTCTGGTAGTTCTTATATCTAGAGATTCTTGATAAAATCCAAACAAGAATCTGTGATTTTATCGCTTAACATCTGGTATCTCGGCTTCAGTCACATTCCACACTGCCATAACATAGCTTTCCTGTGCTTTTTCTAAAAATATTTTCATGGCAATTGCTCTAATAAGCTTCCCTTGTTGATACCTTCGACTTTAAGCGCAGTGCTAGATTGGCAGTTAGGTCTCATCCTTTTGCCGTTTAAAGGGCGAGATGCAACCGTATGTTCTATGCTAACAATTTCTTCTCTCGCACTTCTAGCTTGTGGAACTCACTTCCGGTTTCTTGCTTTCCAGTCAACTTTGATTTTCCTAAATTTAAATGCAATGTCAATCGTTATCGCCTGTCTCCTTGAATCCTTTTCTTTTATTATGTTCTCTCCTTAGTAATGTTTTTTTTTCTCAGATTCTTTCACACTCAGTAACTCCTTGCGTCTTAGTGGCTTTATCGCCTTGTTTGGTGTGAAATGACTGAAACAGCGTGTTAACATAAAACACTCGACAATTACCACAATCAGCTATGGATTTTATGATAGGCATTGAATTTAAATTCTACACCAGAGTAACGCGGCACCTTCTTCGAACGCTATGTGCCGTGCGCCTTCAAGACGTGGGCAATCATTCCTCTCCACAACATCCTATCATTTACAGCTGTTGGCAGTGTCTGTCTTTTTACTATCCCCCGTAATATCTTTCTGTCATTCATTTATAAAAACTCGTTAGGTCGGTTATTTACTGCCCCCATTTGCCCCTCTTGCCTTCAATATGCCCTGTGAGTGTCAACTTTTCCAGTTGTCAACTTCCAACTGTCTCTTTCTGATTCTAAGTGTGAGCTTCCTCTTTATCTCTATACTCTATACATGCTATTCTCAGTATCCTTCTGTAAAACCACATCTCTAATTTCTCAAGTCTCCTTTTCATGCGTGAGATAATATATACAACCGTCACAAATGTTGTCACCTTGAACTGATTCCAACTGTAATTCTATCAAATCTAAAAACGCCAGAATTTAGCGAAATAAAAATCTTGCTTATTACATTGATTACACCCATTTTTAGAATTACTGTAATAGTCATGTTGAATATAACAAGAAAAATAAACCAGAACTTTGAAGAATTTATTCATTACGTCAATCCAGATGTACAAGAGCTCGTTCAGGAATTGAAATGATATAATAAGAGTAAAATAGATAAAGAGACAGACCTTGCATGAGTTATTGCTAAATAAATACACCTAATATATATATATATATATATATATTTGTGTGTATTTAGGCAGCAATCCTTCTTTCATGCACATTTCATTAAATACAACAAACAAGGTGATTTTATTTAGTTTTTTATACAATTTCTCAGGCGATCTAATAATTTTTTTCTTTTCGGATGATAAATTATATAAAAACTGTCCGAATGTTCTTTTTATCCGAGCGCTTTCGGCTATACATTTAGCCATTTTCAAGGATTAAATATTCTAACTGTTAAATAAGAAATAGTTTGTTGTATGTATGTTTTATAAAATGTTTTCATTTTCCAAAACACGGTCAATATATTGTGTCCCTGTTCAAAGTTAATATTATTAAGTGTTGATTTCTTTTGCTTTTATTAATAAGGCTTCCATTATTTTTAGCCTTTTTCTGCATGTAGATGATGCTATTATATTTCTGTTGTCAACAAGCATGTTACGAATAGTGTCCGGTAGGTCTCCATGAATAAAATAAAATAAAAGAACCTTGTCTGTCGTATCCAATGAAATGTGCATATATATATATATATATATATATATATATATATATATATATATATATATATATATATATATATATATTGAACCTGTAAGCTGTACGATTACTTTCAACAGACGTTCATGTTCCTGGCTCTTTTTTTTAAAAAAAACTTTTAATATATATATATATATATATATATATATAAATTTAATTGTGAACATAGAAGTCAACACTTAGAGGCGACAGTCTGTTTCATGCTAGATGCAATCGGTAGCCTGACGATTGCATCTCGCATGAAACAGACTGTCGCCTCTAAGTGTTGACTTCTACGTTCACTTTTATATTTACACACGCTCTATCTCTGATATTGAGCACTTTATCCCCTAAATATAGCACACTTTAAGACTATATTTCTTCATATATATATATATATATATATATATATATATATATATATATATATATATATATATATATATATGTATATATATATATATATGTATATAGGTAACTATACTCGTCTCGAAAAAAAGAAAGAGCCATGAACATGAACGTCTGTTGAAAGTAATCGTACAGCTTACAGATTCAAATCCCAAAGAAAAATAACCTCGACACGAGTAAACAACTAACTAAAAAAGTGCTCAATACAGAAGTAGAGCCGACCTAGTCAAATCTAGAGAGCCAGACAAAACTACCAAGGTTTCACCTTTGTGGATCGTCACGGAAAGCTGGCTAAAGAGGTAAAGGAAACAGTGTACTTATAGGCGATAAACAAAGACAATACCACGTGACCAAAGACAAAAGTCCACCGTTTCCTTTACCTCTTTAGCCAGCTTTCCCTGACGATTCGCTTAGGTGAAACCTTGGTAGGTTTGTCTGGCTCTCTAGGTTTGACTATATATATATATATATATATATATATATATATATATATATATATATATATATATATTAGCTTGGTGCAAAAATAATGTCGTTTTATATATATAAGTTGAACGTCAAAAAACGACATTATTTTTGCACCAACCTAATATATATATATATATATATATATATATATATATATATATATATATATAGAAGATTGTGAAAATAGAAAATATGTCAAGAAAGGTGAAATAATGTAAGAACATGGACTTAAATTTACTGTGGATGATAACATTGATATCGTATATAAGATGTATATATCATTTTCTCTTTTTTAAATTCAGAACGTTTATAAATATTTTTCAGACAAATTGTAAAAAATATGAAGGATGCTAAGTGATATAATTTAAAACATAGTAAAAGGAAAATGAGTAAATGTTCTTAGTGTCGCTGTTGAATTTTTTTACTGTAATTATTCATTATTTTATTTTAGTTTCAGAAATTAATTTATGTATTTGATTTTTTTTTAATAATATAAGGTTTTGCTTAAACTGTTTTCTGCTAATTTTGAAATATTTTTCTGGTCATGTATGTTTGGCTAGCGTAAGGTGTATATCTAGGAAATGTTATATTTGAAAAATTCCGGGTCGCAGGTTTATGTTTTGGCACGATTCGAGAGCGGCACTCTCAAAAGATTTTCGTGTTAATAAAATAATTTAAATTCAAAATTTTAATAAAATTCTTTAGATCGAAATTATTTCTGTGTTGGACTAATACATTTCATAAATTGTTATGTATAAGATAGATCCTTTTTGTGTTCATAGATATGTTTTTAAATACCTTCAAGTTTCCCGAATAGTAGTGACAGCTCCTCTTATATATATATATATATATATATATATATATATATATATATATATATATATATATATATATATATATATATATAAAAGGAGCTGTCACTACTATATATATATATATATATATATGTATATATAGTCGAGACCGAAATAGAATTACAACTGAGTATGAATGTATGCCCGAACGCATGGATGTGTATCTGCGCCTAGCCTCGGATAGTTTATATGGATGTGTTTGTGTCAACTGAAATGCGTACACCTGTATGTATGTGTGTCTATGTGTATGAGAATGCCACCCCAAACAAACACAGAAGTAAATTCCCTTTTCCCCTACCAGACACGATCAAACAAACATAAATAGATCCAATGGGTAAATATAAAACAGTTTGTCTGATGATAGCAAAAGCGTGAAACCCAGGATTACAAACTCATATTCATACAACTGAATAAGTTAGCTCTATCACTGATATTGGGCGCTTTCAACTAAGTACTGCGCATATAAATTGATATATATATATATAAATAATATATATATAAATATATATATATATATATATATATATATATATATATAAATAATATATATATATATAAATATATATATATATATATAAATAATATATATATATATAAATAATATATATATATAAATAATATATATATATATATATAGAAATAATATATATATATATATATATATATAAATAATATATATATATATATATAAATAATATATATATATATATAAATAATATATATATATAAAAAATATATATATATATAAATAATAATATATATATATATATATATATATATATATATATATATATATATATATATATATATATATATATATACGACATACCTGGTACTATGATTAAGGTTTTTATTTAATTTTTCTTGTGTTTGAACGAGTTTTTTTTTCTTTTTTGGACACAGAGTCTGTAGAAACTGTCCAAATGTTCTATAAAACCAAGCACTTTTGGCTTTACTTTTAGCCATTATCAAGGATGATTTTATTTTTTCAATTTAATTGGGTGTGGGTTGTGCATATGTTTTTAGTGGAATGGAGATGTTTTATTTTACTAACGCAGTTAGCACATTATGGCCGTGTTCGTAGTTAATATTATTAAGTGTTGGCTTTTTCTTTTTTATTATTATTAAAGCTTCCATTATTTTTAATCTTTTTTTACATGTGGACGAGGTTATTATGTTTGTATTTTCTACTAGTATGTTTCCGATGGAGTCTGGTAAGTTTGTGTGTTTAAATTGGTTCTTATAGAGCTGTGGTCAGATAGGTGTAACATAAAGTGTCTGGATAGGCATGTAGTCGTGTGACTGATGTAATTAATAATGAATTCCGTTTGATCAGGAAAACAATTCCTTAAGGGGCATTTGAACTCATAGATAATGTTCCTTCATTGTAATTTTGATTTTGCTGGTGTGTTGTTATTTTTGAGGATAAGGTTAGCTGTTTAAAATTTTTGGCAGTAGATAATAAATTTGATTTTTTTTTATTCGGGTCAATTTGGGTAGTGTATTTCTTTAGAATATTTCTAAGTGAAGATTTGTCTTGTTTGTTAATGTGCATTTTGTTTTTGTAGAAAATATTTATCTTATTTTTAACTGTTCACTATCGATGTTATTTACTTTGGGGAGAAATAGTCTAATTTGGTCGTATATATATATATATATATATATATATATATATATATATATATATATATATATATATATATATTAGGTGTATCGTGGATGAAAATTTCATAAAAACAAATTTTGTTGAAAAGAATTAATATGAAATATAGACAGTTAAAAACAGAGAAATTTATCCGCAAATAAATTCTTTCTTTCTTTCTTTCTTTCTTTCTTTCTTTCTTTCTTTCCTTCTTTCTTTTTTTCATTCATGCTTTCATTCTTTCTTTTAACACTGTCCGTCATCTGCTTCTATCAAGTAACCTTAGAAGCGATATTAAGCTGATCTCCATTGGTCCAGACTAAGTAAATATATTATATGAATTGCACTAAAAAAGAAAGAAAGAAAAAAATACATGGTTTAAATAATAGAAAAAGTAAACGGAAGAAAGAAATGGAAAAAGCAGAAAGGCAATTTAAAAATGAAAGGAAAGACCAAAGAATGAGAGATCTAAATTAAAAAGAGAGAAAGATAATGGAAAGAGCAGGAAGTGACAGCAAGAAAGAAAAAGGTGGAAAGGGAGGAATGAAGGAAAGAAAGAAAGAAAGAAGTTTGAATAGACGAATAAAAGAACTAAAAAAAAGTAAAAATTAAAAACAAAACAGAATAAAAGATGAGAAGAAAAGAGAGTGGAAAATACAATTAAGGCGACAAGGAAACAAAATAAAAAGTAGATATGGAACAAAAAGAACACAAAATAAAGTAAGGAATGAAAATAATCAAGAAAGAAAAACGAAAAAGGGAACAAGATAAACAATAGTGAAAGAAAGAAAGAAAGAAAGAAAGAAAGAAAGAAAAAAGAAAGAAAGAAATTATGGCAAAAGGAAGGGAAACAGAAGGACAACTGGAGTGAGAAACAAAAAAGTAAAAAGAAAGAAAGTAAGGGAGAGAGAGAGAGAGAGAGAGAGAAAGTAAAAAAGGAAACTAAAATCAAATAAGATTTAGTAGTTCTAAAAAGATAAAAAAAAGAAAGAAAAAATGAAAGCGTCTCAAGGAAAGAAATAAGAAAGAGAAGGAAATATGAACAGAAGAAAGAAAGAAGTTATAAAATAGGAGAGAACGACGGGAGTAATGAAATAAAATGAGATTACAAGAGAAAGAAAGAAAGAAAGAAAGAAAGAGCAGGGCAGAAAAGAAAGTACGCAAGAGAGAGAAAGAGAGAGGGGGAAAGATAAAAAAGAAAATCAAATTTACTAGTTTTAAAAAGACAAGAAAGAAAGAAAAAATGAAAGAGATAAGGAAAGAAAGAAAAAAGAGAAGAAAATATGAACCAAAAAAAAAAAGAAGGGAAGAAAGAAAGAAAGGAAGAAAAAGTGAAAGAAATTAGGACATAGGAAAGAAAGACGGGAACAATAAAATAAAGAAAGAAAAACGAACAAAAAAGAAAGAAAGAGAGAGAGAGGGAGAGAGAGAGAAAGACAACAAAATAAAGATAAGGAAAGAAAGGAAAAAAGAACAGAAGAGAGAGAGAGAGAGAGATATTAAAAAATAGACTAAAATCATAGAATTTTGTAGTTGTAAAAAGATAACAAAACAAGAGAAAATGAAAGAACCAAGGAAAGAAAGAAAAAAGAAGAAAATCTGAAGAAAAGAAAGAAAGAAATAGTGAAAGAAGTTAGAACACAAGAAAGAAGGATGGGAATAATAAAATAAAATGTGAATAAACAGAAAGAAAGAAAGAAAGTAAGAACGAACTGAAAAGAAAGAAAGAAAGAAAGAGAGAGAGAGAGAGAAAAAAGTTAAACATAAATATAGAAATGAAGAAAGGTAAAATAAATAAGGAAAGAATAAGAGAGAGAGAGAGAGATGGCAGATAGAGAGGAATGAAAAAAGACTAAAAAAGAGAAAAAGTATAAAAATAGAAATATAGAAAGAAAGAAAAGAAAAAGAAAGAAAGAATAAGAGAGAGAGAGAAATAGATGAAAGATAGAGAGAAATGAAAAACAAACTAAAATCAAATAGAATTTAGTAATCGTAAAAAGATAACTGAAAGAAAAAATGAATAAGTCAAGTAAAGAAAGAAAAAAATGAAAGAAATCTGAGAAGAAAGAAAGAATGGAAACTCGGGAAACAAACGTGAAATCAATATAAAGAGTTTGCTCCACATCGTACAAACGAACAAATGAATAATTCGATGGGAAAAAAGCAATAAAAATAATAATTATAATCCGAAAAACAGACGAAAAGTAAGTCGTACTTTTCTGCCATTCAATGTTATTTTTATTTATTGTTCTTTTTGTTATTATTATGATGATTATTCTTGTTTGTTCGTTAGCTCCGACCGAGCGCCGCTTTCCCAGGTGTGGCCCTCATCTCAGCAATTAGTCCAGGTGGATGTGAAAACCTGGCCGGGCCGTTTCTACTAAGGGAGTGTGTCAGCCTGCCTGAGAGTGCGGGCGTGTGCCAACAATCTACTACTGCTCTTTCACACTCTCTCCCTCAAGTTTGTCATCTACCTACTTTTATTTTGTTACCTCCTTTGACTGAACCCGTTTGTCTAGTTCAATGCCATCGCCCGAAAGCAGCGTCTCCCCGTTTCGTCATTCGAACGTGCGCGCTCATTCTAACGGCGGAAGCGCTTTTGTGTGTGTACGAATGTGAAAAACGAAAAAGTCGTGTGACTCCAGATGCCGGCTTTATCGAAGTTTATATGCGTGGGTGCTTGTTTTTTTTGTGTGCATGTGTACGTGAATGCAAGAGAAATAGGAAGAGGTAAAGAGAGAGAGAGAGAGAGAGAGAGAGAGAGAGAGAGAGAGAGAGAGAGAGAGAGAAAAGAAAGAGATAAGTAATGGAGGAAGAAGGAAGTGAAATTGTGGCTGAGAAAGACAGGCAGTTACATTGGCAGTCAGAGAGAAAGAAAGAAAGAAAATGAGAAAGGAATAGAGAGAAAGACCGATAGACAGAATCAGAAGGAGTGAAGGAAGAAAAAAGAAAGAAAGAAATGAAGAAAGAACGATAGAAAGAATATATATATATATAGAGAGAGAGCACGAAATTTAAAAGAGGGTAAGAAAAAAGTGAGGCAAGAGGAAGAACTACAGACAAAGAGAAAGACAGAAAAATATGCAGAGAGAATGAAAAAGAAAGGGAAAAAAGAAAAGAGAGAGAGAGAGAGAGAATGGGCGCGAAAGTAGCGAATTGAAAGAAAGGCCGAGGCACAGAGTAAGAGAGAAATAAAATATGATGAGAGAATGAAACATAAAGGCGAAAAGAAAGAAATGAAGAAAGAGAGTGTGAGAAGAACAGAGTTAGAGAAATAAAGACCGAAAAATAAATTAAAACACTAGGCGAAAAAAAGAGAAAGAATGGAAATCTACAGTAAATAAAGAATAAATGAGTTAGAAAAAAGGAAAGGAGAGAGAGAGAGAGAGAGAGAGAGAGAGAGAGAGAGAGAGAGAGAGAGAGAGAGAGAGAGAGAGAGCGCAATAAAGAAAAAAAGATTAGGAGAGAGCAAGATAAAAAGAATAGGAGTGAGAGAGAAATAAAGAAGAATGAGAGAGAGAGAGAGAGAGAAAGAAGGAATAGGAGAGAAAACGCAAGAAAGAAAAAAGAGAGAGAGAGAGTAAAATAGAAGAAAAAAGAATAGGAGAGAGAGAGAGAGCAAGAAAGAAAAAAGAATAGGAGAGAACAAGAAAAATAATAGAAGAGGGAGAGCAAGAAAGAAGAAAAATGAATAGGACGGAGAGAGAGAGAGAGAAAGAGAGAGAGAGAGAGCGGAATAAGATACCAATGAAGAAAGAAAGAAAGAAAGGCGGAATGTAAAAGATATCGAGAAGGAAGAGAAAATAGAAAAATACGAAGAGAAGGAAAAAGAAAAACGGAGAGAAAAATGAAAATGTTGCGTAGCTTGAGAGGAAGAGATATAAAAGAAGAAATTGAGAAGGAAAATAAGAGATTGCGAAAAAGAAGGAAGTAGACGTCCGATCAGTAAAATATAGTGTGAAAAAGAGAGGTTGATAGAAAGAGAAAAAAGGGAGACAGAGAGAAAAAGAGAATGATATAGAACAAACATGAGTGAGGAAGGAGAGTGCAAAAAAGAAAAGAGAGTAAATGATAATCATAAAGAGGAAAGATGAAAGATCGAACCCACTACTATTTTCTTTATCGTTTTTTCTTTCTCTTTTTCATATTTAAACAAAAAAAAATTATTCTTCCTTTTCTTTAATTCCTCCTTTATTTAAGTCCTTTTTTCGCATTCACACTCGCTTTAATTCACTTTTTCCTTTATTTCTTCCTTTCTTTCATTGTCTTTCTTTTGTAACCAGTTTCCACTTTCTCACTCATTTTCACTCTCCCTTTTCTTTCTCTTTCTCACATTCTTTCATGATATCTTTTTTCATTCATTCGATTTTCATTTGTAGCCCATTTCCTCGTTCGCACCCTCTTTCACTCTTCTTTTTCTTCCTCTTCCTCATATTCTTTCATTATCTCTTACTCTTTCTATCTCTTTCATTCGTTTTTATTTTGAGAACCCTTTTTACGTTCTCACTCTCTTTTTTTATAACGGTTATCTAGACTGGCGCGTTGAACACAACCTTACACTGAGTTGCTGTAAAAGTGACATTTTTCTGTTTGGAAAGGTTATATTTCTTTTTGTTTTATATCATACTAACAACCATACCCAGCTGTTCTATCTGAAAAAGCGTTCAATTAGAATGGAGCAAAAACAGCATCACGTTTGATGCAACAGAGTCTATCTTTAAAGTACTTTCATTAAAAACATTTTGAATTAATGTAGTTACTGATATAACAGAAGTTGTCTGCATTTATTCAATCGATGTTAGCCGAGGACATGAAGGGGTAAAACAGGCAACATGAAGACACACTTCAGACCACAACTATTTTGGAGTTTTTGAAATTCAATTTGTCAGTGTGCTACCAGGGATGTAAAAGATGATACATTTATAAAGCAATTATTAATGATTGATGAAAATTGGTTGAAAGATCAACGAAAAATAAGAAAGTGACCAGGTAAAAAATGCCATTTTTCGCTATTTACGCGGGTTTTCACGATATGGGTGGACTCAGTTATCAAGTTACATGACTGTTAAACAATCAACTTATTGTTGGCTACAATTGAGTGAAGTTTGTATTAGATTGCTTGAAAATTGAGGGAGTTTTAGTTTAAAAATATGTTGAAATCGATTTGTGTTGAAATCGATTTATGTTGGAATCGATTTTTTATTTTTCGCTAAACGCAGCGGCGTAGAAATAAAAATGAGGTACCGATGAACTCGTCATGATGCAAGTAACCTACATACTGAGTTTGCACGAAATCGGAGGAAAAAAGTTGAGATTATCGATTTTGATCGGCTTTATCGATTTTTTACGCTAAGAACATATCACTTACATTGTACAATGTATATGCCAAGTTTGGTTAAAATCGGTTGGTTGGATTTCGAGTGAAAAGAAATCACATGGACAGACAGGCACACAGACACACAGGCATCTTCTGTTTTATATATATAGATTGTGCTAGTTACAAAAATTAGCTCTAATAATAATAATTCATTTATTTATTCATTTTTCAAAAAATTTCTTTCTTTTGGAAAATGTATAAAATATTACAATATGGCATTCGTACTGAAAGGAATTCAGGACTTGTCGCGAAAGACGAATTGATCGTCGACTATTACTCGGATAACAGTTTCGATAGGGTAAGATCTGTGTGAAACGTGGAAAATCCGAAATTATTTTTAGACTCTGCCTAAAAAAAATTCTTCAGATTAAAAAAAAAAAAGAATAGTAAAATAAAACTTATTCACTCATTTAAAATTTTATTAATTAAAATATATTTTCTTTGGTCCCTGAAAATGTGTAAAATATACAATGTAGTCAATGTGCTAAAACGTTTGTAAACCTCTGGTCTAATGAGACCGTTTCACTAATCATAGCTTCACATCATGCATCCATGTTGACATTTAGTTGATTCAAATGCAACGATTTTATAATTGAATCTCCAGAGAGGAAAGATTTCAAGAGTTAAGATACAGAGACGATGTATTTTTTATGATTTGCGCTTTATAGATATTTAATTGACTGAAGTTGTTCTGGTGTCACGGGCAAAGTCTCAGTGCCTACTTTTATAAATGGTCCCGAGATCATCTCATCCTCGTCAGATAAGGCGAAGCTTTTCGCCTCTAACACAGCGTTAGATAACAAAGGTCATCCCTTTCCCCACTTCCTCGTCTCAGTATTATTTTTAATACAGAATGGGAAGACTCAATGGATCAAAAGACTTGACCCTAAGAAGGACACTGCTTCAGACAAAATGTTCGTCATTAAGAATATCAACCTGCAGTTATCTCTAATCTTAGCGAAATTATTTAACAGCTGTTTGAAGGATAAATCCTTCCAAAGTCCATAGAAGGTATCAAGTGTGATCCCGTTTTTCAAGAACGCTTATGAGCGCTCACCCCATCTTTGTATAGTCCTGTCACTCTGCTCGGTGTCATTAGCAAATGTTTTGTAGCTATAAGTAATAAGAAGGTTTTTGATCAGCCTCAATAGGACGACATTGGGCGACAAACAGTACGGATTTCGATCGGCTTCGTCCACTGCTGATAGTCTAACTGCCATTACTCACAGAATCAGCGAGGCACTAGACAGCAAACACAACTCAAGGACGATCGCATAAAGGATTACACACAAGCCCTCTAGCTATGGAAAACCGAACTAGTTACATTCAATAATCGCCTATCAGACCCCGAACTACCGCTTCGTGCATTGAACGCCTGGTCGTCGAGTTGCTTATTTTTTAAAGTTTTTGCGAAAAAATGCCGAAAAACCTTTCGGAACACAATATTTTTTTAGTCATTTCACTTTCACGAATGCCACTAAGACGCCGGTATTTACTAAGAGTAGACGAGAATGAGAAGACTTTAGTGAAGAGAAACAACAAAAGAACTGGATTCAAGAAGACAGTAGATGGCGACTGACATTGCGTTTAAATTTTAGAAGATTGTAGGTGGCAGGGGCGCAATACATCGGACGTGAGTTCCACAGGTAAGAAGTGTGAGAAAAGAAACTATTAGAATAGAACTTACAGTTGCATCTAGCTCTTCCAACAGTAAAAATTCATGGGGTTGGGGTACCAAGAAGGGGAGCTCACTAGAACAACTGCCATTAATATATTTATAGAAAAGTCAGAAGGAAGCCACGTCGCGGTGGGAAATTGAGTGGTCGAGATGCCAGATTAGGACCAGGTATGACAGCAATGTTCAATGCACAGATGACGGGTGAATTTATAAATGTGCAAGATGGATTCCGACGCGAAACATTGTCTCAAACAAATCAAAGAATCACCTTTTCCAGCAGAGAATTAATAAAAGCGGGTGCAAAAACCACTGTTCCGTAGAGTGGCATTGTCAGTGGTCAGGAATTAAGATAAACGGTTACTGACAAGATAAGGTTATCAAATAAACGTCAATGATTTTATTATTATAAATCATAGCATGTAGCTTTATTATGGAAATGTAGTGAAAATCGAAAAGAAAATAGATTGCCGCGATAAAAAAGCGTGACTGGCAGAATAAAGCTGTTATATGTTTATGACCTTGTAGCGTCAACGGCCATCTAACACGATAGTTCTCCCGCTGGTATTAGTAGCCACGTATCCGTGTTTAGGGTGAGTTTACAAGCTGGATGACATTGTCTGTGGTTTGACCCCTGTAGAAACGATATTGTTTTTAGTTATTTCACCTTCAAGCAAGGCGTTAATGCTACCAAGACGCCGGTGGTTACTGGGAGTGGAAGAGAATGAGAAGACTTTAGTGAGGAAAAAAGGACAATAAAAGAACAGGATTCAGGAAGACAGAGGATGGCGATTGACACTGGGTTTACATTTTTGAAGATTGTAGGTGTCAGAGAAGCAATAAATCGGAAATAAGTTCCACAGGTAAGAAGTGAGAAAAGAAACTATTATAGAACAGAACATTGCCCCTGGTTTTACCTGGAGAGTAATGAGCTCAATCTGGTCGATTTGTCCAAGAAACGTTACGCCTAAATGTATACAGCTCCGGTTTTAAATTCGGATATTCAGAAGGAATTAATCAGGTGCTCAGTTACTAAGCGACTTTAGGACTGTGCCAGGACTGATAATGGTGAGGAAGGGTGTCTAGTCAGGATTTTTATTGATGAAAAGACTGACTTAATAGGCTTTTTTCAAAAGTTAAAAAAAAATATATTAAGTAAAAGTTAGTAAATGCAGTTATCTCCCTTTATTCGAATGCAGTTATCTCCCTTTATTCGAAGTTTGTAATCTGCTGTTTCATTGCTGGAAAATTATATGATTTTTTTCCTAACGCTGGAAGCTAAAATAATTCAGATTATTTGTAATATCACACATTTATAAGATAACATAATTCAAGGCTTCGTTTTAAACTTTCTAGGTTCTTTTTATAGAAACTGAGACAGTTTAATTTTCAGGAATACAAATTTTTGTAGAACCCTTCCTCGGCTTAACATTCTCAGTTGTGGCATACAACTATATGGTACACAAAGTCACTGTATCTAGCAATTGCATCCTTGTTTTTAATCATTTCACCCCAAGCAAGGCAATAAAGCCACTAAGACGCAAAGTGTTACAAAGTCTTAGAGATTATGTGAAAAAACAAAAGAAAAATACTATTAAGGAAAGAGAATAAACTAAAGGACAAGAATTATGAAGACAGAAGATAACGATTGACACTGCATTTACATTTTTGAAGATCTAGCCTGACCGGGAAGCTAGAAGCCGGAAGATAGTTCCACAAGCGAGAAATGCCACAGAAAAAAAAATTGTTAACATAAAAAACAAATGTTATCAAAACAACACAGTTTTACTTACCATTCTTACTGTATGTATATATGTAGAGCTGGCCAATCGTATTCGAGTATACCTGTCTAATAGACCGGCTAGCCAATCCCTATTGCAGACGCTTGCTCAGACGCATTGTGTTTATTCAACAAACACAGAGCCCTGTGGTTTATATTGCAACTATGCTGAGCAGATCTTAGTTACAGTTTCTGGGAGAGACCGTGTTATCTAGCGTGATCAACAATTTGAATATTTTATGACTTGTGACTTCGTGCTAGCACAGCTATCGACGGCCCACAAGAGTTCTGTCTCCCCAATTTCACTCACAAGGCATGGGTCAAATCTTGGTATGGTTTTTCCAAAGGTGCCGTACGCTGGGACCGACCTCGATCCAGTCCGATAACATCAGGAAGTCTTCTTCCTGACAAATCGACCATGGTGAGATTCGAACCCGGGTCTCATGGTCAGAATGCGGACGTTCCAATCACTCGGCCACTTACCATTCTTACCACAACCACCATAATGCTTCGAGGTCTCTATGAAGTCCTAACTAGTTCCCATATGTTCAATTTGCCTGTAGGATGCTGGGTACCATATAGGGGAAAGCAATATTCATTTTGGAAATACAAAAATGTGGCACAAAGCCAAACCGGGGATAGGGGAAGGCTGTTCTTCAGTCTATCATATTATAAACTTAGCTAACCACAATTACTGACTCAAACATGGTGTATTCCTTACACCAAAGCAACACATTCTTACTTACCACTCTAACTACAGCTATCATAATACCTCAAGTCTGTATGTAGTCTTGAATAGTTCCCATATGTACAATTTGTGCCATAGAACAATTACCATGAAAATATTTATAGAAAAGACATAGGGAATCTACGGTGGTGGGAGTGACTGCAACCGAGATGCCATGTTAAGACTAATGACATTACAGATTTCTTCTTTGTATGTTATCAAGAATCTCTAAATAAATAACATCAGCGGTAGACCGGGCAAAACGGAATCCATATTATTCGTCAGAGAGTAGATAGTGAGAGGTAAGATGCTTAACCACTTTGACATTGATTAAAACCCCGAAGACTTTGCCAAAAAACAGTAAACGACTGAGAGGGCAGTAGTTAGAGGAGTCAGATGGTTCTCAAGAGTTCTTAAATACAGGGACGGTAGAAGAGGACTTCCAACAGGCTGGAAAGCGGGAAGCAGCGAGACGATAGTTGTATAGTTTGGAAAGAACTGAAGCTAACTCAGGAGCACATTTCTTTAGGACAATGGCTGGTATCCTGTTGCCTCCACTTGCCTTATAGGAGTCTAGTTTAGAAATGATGTCCAAGACTAACGAGGGAGTTATGCACATATCACCCTCAGTTCTCGCGGGGAGATCGGGTATGGGCACACCGGAGGATTCAAGAGTTGAGATGAATGATAATTTTGGGGCAAAACATTCAGCCTTATCTGCTGTAGATGTAAGGACTTCGAATTACATCAAAACAACACAATCCTACACAATCCTACGTAATATTCTTACCACAGCCACTATAACACCTTAAAATCTCTATGAAGTCCTAACTAGTCAGATGCGCAATTTGTCTATGAGGAGAGAGAAAAATTCATCAGAACAATTACCATGAAAGTATAATGACACAGGGAAGTTGTGTTATGGCGGTGCAAAAAGGACTGAAGCTGAGATGCCAGGTCAGGACCAATAACATTGCAGATTCTTCTTTAAATTTTATCAATAATCTCTAAATGTATAGCAGAAGTATCAGACCAGTTGTGCCAGCAATATTCAAGACACGGACAAATGATACACTTATAAATTTGTAAGACAGATTATTGAATCCTCAAAAAAAATTTTTTTTTTCGGTATAAGGACTTCTCATACAGATAGAACCTTACATTTTTTTTACTTTTTTTTGTTTTACTTCTGTTTCACATGGATTTAATTTCTTTTGCAGATAAAAAAACAAAACTTTCAGAGTTTTGGCGATTAACAAAGATGGCCGACCAAGAAGCATGCTCCAGAATTGAAAAGCGGTCAGTTATCAAGATTTTGGTTGCTGAAGGATGCAAACCAGTTTAAATTCACAGGAGAATGTCAACTGTGTATGGTGCCACATGTTTCAGCCAAAAAAATGTCTACAAGTGGGCTAAATTGTTTAAAGAAGGACGGAGAAGTGTTGAGGATGAAGACAGGCCTGGGAGGCCTACAGAAGTGAGGTCTCCTGAGGTGATCGAATCAGTCAATGACCTCATTCTGTCTGACAGAAGGGTGACAGTGGATGACATTGCAAGGACTTTGAGCTTATCTGTTGGGACAAATGCAGGGGTCAAGAGTCAGAAGGAGTCATCTTGCATCATGACAACGCAAGGCCTCACACAGCAGCCCAAACGGTGCAGACCATCAACGTGCTGGGCTGGGAACTGCTCCCTCATCCACCTTACATCCCAGACCTTGCCCCTTCAGACTTTCACCTGTTTGGTCCCTTGAAAGCGTTCACGAAAGGCACGAAGTTTAAAAGTGACGATGAAGTCAAAAGTGTTGTGAGCGACTGGCTGAGACATCAGTCCAAAGATTTTTATGCTGAGGGAATACGGAAGCTTGTGCACAGATAGGAAAAGTGTGTGACAGTGCTGGGAGACTACGTTGAAAAACAAAAGAAAAAAAAAGTAAGCTTCTATCTGTATTAGAAGTCCTTATACCGAAATATTTACCTTATTTATTGAATGACCCTTGTATATATATAGAAAAGAAAATCTAATATTTTTCTACACATTGTTTTTAACCCTTTCACCCCAAGCAATGTGATAATGAGACTCGGACGCAGGGGGCGGTTATAGGGAGTGAAAGAGAAGGAGATTTCTTTTAGTGGGGATGATTGAGAAAAGGCTATAAAGGAACAGTGATTGAGAAGGCAGAATATGGCGATTGACGTTGTATTTAAATTTTTGAAGATTGTAGTTATCAGGGAAGCAAGAAATCGGAAGCGATTTCTACAGGTTGGAGGTGCTAGAAAATAGACTGTTAGAGTAGAAGTCGCGATATTGCATGAGTATTGTATCAGGGCAAGTAGAAACCAAGAAGCAAGGGAAACCATATTGAAATTATGTTGACACATTTTCTAATTCCATTAAAAAAATTATCGTGCGCAACCAGTCAAAGACTGCATGTTTGACAAATTCTTCACATAGGTGCAAAATTGTTGCCACTCCTCAAATAAAAAGATGAAGCTGAACTATATTTTGGCAGTTTGTGTTTTCACCCATCTCTGGCGAATAAAAGAACGCCTTCTCGCCAAGATTCTGAAATATCCATATTTTCTCTGGGCATAATCCTGAAATGTCGATGAGCGTGGACTTGTTGATAAATTCGCTTTGTGTGAATGATAACCGCTTGTCAGCAGTTTTTCCTGAACATGTCAAAACATATTCTAGTTCCCATTGGATTTTCCGTATTGGCTACACTGCAAAACTATTTATCCTTCTTCTCGTTCTATGTGTCGTGTCCCTTCAGGACGTTGGTGATCATGGTTCTCCACAATTTCCTGTCCCTTGCCGCTCTTAATAACTGTTGTCTTTTAGATATCTCTCCCAAACCCAGCTCCGCCATTCATTCACTCAAGATCACCAGGTAGGATGTCCCTTGCTTTACTCTGTCTCTCTAAATTTCAATCTGTCCTGTGAGTATCACATTTTCCAAGCACTCTCTCCTCATTATATGCCCCAGAGATTTCGCCTGTCTCTTTCTGATGTTAAGTAGAAGTTTCCTCTTCGTTGTCACTGTCTCTAGAATTTCGATTTGCTCACATCTTCAGTCCATGGCATTCCCATCATCCCTCTGTAGCACTACATTTTTGACTATTTATCCAGTTAAGATTAAAATCCTGTGATCAGTTTCGACATTTTTTACTCTTTTTTCTTCGACATTTTCTGTATACTGTCATGCAAAGCGTATCCATCAACAAAAGAATTAGCTGGATAACATCAAGCGCTCGACGCCGATGACCTTGCTTCATCCACTTTTGATATAAACTAATGGATCGGTGAGGGGAGAAATATTACAGCTTTTTTTGTTTCAGATTTGTGTCCCCAGAACGACTCACAAGGTAAACATCATTTTCTGAGACACTTTATAAAGTCGGATTTTTTCCCAAATTCATCCACCAACACAGGCGACAGGGCAATGCCATCTCCCCGCCTATCCTGTTTAGCCATTTCGACAACCGACCGTGGGAGTCTCAAAATAGATCGTTTGAAAATAGGCGATACCTAAGGTTTAAAATGTAATTTAAAATCTTTCTTGACGTTTTATTTTACTTTAATTCCAAGCTAAAAGATTAAATTTAATATTTCCAATGAGCAAAATACGTTACTGCATTTCAAATCGAATTTAAATTGATAGGAATGATTCATTTTTTGTGGAAATAGCTAAAATCGGTCATACTGACAAATCTGTCAACACACCATAATCCTCTTTATTAAAATCTTTCAAAAAGAAAATATACTTTCTGAGACTTTATTTGGGGAAGGTTAATTTATTAAAATTTTCTTCTTCTGTACACCGTATCCTTCAGGAAGTTGTCCATCATGGCTCTCCAAAATTTCCTGTTCTTTGTAGCTCTTAGTAAATTTTGTTTTTTCTCTTCTAAATCCTGTTCTGCCAACCATTTACAGTTTCGCGTTAGATTACTCACTGTTTTCCTCTGTCCCTCTTGTCTTCTATATGTCGTGTGAGTGTCAAATTTTCTAAACCCCTTTCCTCATCTTGTGCTTTATAATTTTAATTGTTTCTTTCTGATGTATAAGTGTCCTTTGCGCGTATTTTCTCTGAAACTTCGTCGTTGCTCACATGTTCAGTCCATGGTATTCTCAGCATTTTTCTGTAGAGGCACATATCTCTCGCCTGAAGTCTCTTCTTCATCTTTGAGGAGAGTGACCAGTATTCGCTGCTATATAGGAGAACTGATATTGCATAACAGCTCAGTACACTTTTTTTTTGTTTCTAAAGAAAATCTTCTATTTCTTAATACTTTGCTTAGTTTTTGGGAGGCATCTTTCGTTATCCCTATGCGACTTCGGATTTCAGTGTCGCACTTTCTGTCCTTTGCTATAATGCTCCCCAGATACTTAAATTTTTGTAGTTGTTTGATTTTAGTATCTCTAATTTGTAACACACACACACACACACACACACGCACATATATATATATATATATATATATATATATATATATATATTATAATATTCAAAGCGTAGCTTAGATGTGGCACAAGTACGAAAGTATGGGGCACCCAGTGAGGATCGAACTCACTACTCAGTAGTCATTGTTCTAGCGAGACACGCTTATAATTCTAAATTTAATACAACCAACCTAGTCATTTATAACAATTCTTCTACGTCAGCTGGCTTATACGTATCTTGGCTTTACAACGACGACGATGAAGGGAAGGCTTACGTTTCACTTGAACGATCATACTTCAATCTCGGAAGATTTTAAGGAACACTCACACCCACATTCATAGTTTAGACAGATATTAGTCTAAAATACGTCAGTGCTCCATCAAGATAATAATGAGCAAAATCTTAAATTCTGGAAGCCCTTAATATAATTGCGACTAAAATTAAAGAAACTCAACTACAAGTATAGCAACTAAGTTCTTAATTTTTTGTAGTAGCATAGTGTTATATAAGAATACAAAATTAAATACTACAATTAAAAAGTCTTTTAAAAATCACATAAGTTACCTACGTTGCATAGAAGTAAAAATGTTTCGATTTTACTGTGTTAACGCATAACACATGCAAGCTATGGGAAGCCAACCTCAATCTGAGCAGGCATCAAACAATCTTGCAATAGAGTACATGCAGGAGATCAGCTATGATACCGACGAAATGACAGCATCTATAGCTGATAACTAACAGAAAACTGATGAAGGACCAACTAGGTGTTTATAACACGATTATTTCGAGCATTGAAGGTGAAAGAGGAGACCTATTCTTCCTCGATGCCCCAGGTGGAACTGGTAAGACAGTCATCATAAACCTAATTCTGTCTAAACTGCGCCAAATGAAACATTGCTCTAGCAGTGGCGTCAAGTGGAATATCTGCAGCCCTCCGTGCTTCAAACTCCCATTGGACTTGTCCAAATAAGAGAAGGCAACCTGCAAAATCAGTCTTGGTCCGATAAAATGCATGTTGATGAGATATGGCTTGAGCGAGCCTCGGAAGCTTTGGGCGACCCGCAAAACCAGCATGGCAGAGGACATCCTACAAAGGATTCAACTACAAACCTCAGCGGAAATTGACACATTCAATGATTCCCTTTTCAATGAAGTATTAATTGATCTGCATACCAGAGTGCAAGCTATGGGAGGACAAGAATGGCTTACTTCAACCTAATCAGGCAACAAACAATCTCGCAATTGAGTCCATGAGGGAGATCAGCTATGACACCTAGGAAATTGTGGCGTGTATAGTTGATAACGAACACAAACCGATGAAGGACCAATTGGGTGTTTATAACACGATTATTTCGAGCGGGTGAAAAAGAAGATCTATTCTTCCTCGATGCCCCAGGTGGAACTGGTAAGACAGTCATCATCAAGCTACTTATGGCTAAACTGCGCCAAATGCAACATATTACTCTGGCAGTGGCGTCATGTGGAATAGCTGCAGCCCTGCTAAGTGGTGACCTCACAGCTCATTCGCGCTCCAAACACCCTTTGGACCTGTCCAAAAAAGAGAAGGCAACCTGCAAAATCAGTCTTGGTTCTATAAAATGCAAACTCCTCAGTGATTGCAAATTGATCATCTGGGATGTTTCATAATGGTTTCTTCAGTGCTCTTAACACGGAACTTCAGGATCTTAGACAAAACACACGGCTCATGATAGGTGCAACAGTCTTGCTTGCGGGAGACTTTAGACAACCCCTTCCAGTGATTCTGAAAGGGACAAGAACTGACGAGGTAAACGCCAGTGTAATGTCTTCGTACCTGTGAAGCAGTGTGAAAAACCTGTGACTCACAACCAACAGGAGAGTGTAACTTAGTGGTGATGAAGAAGTTGGTACTTTTTCTAAGCAACTATTGGATGTTGGTAATGGTACTTTGGTTGGCGAGCATGATGGCCGGGTCAGTTTGCCTTTTGGACATATCTGATTTAAAGGAACTAATGACTAGGGTGTTTCCTAACCTGAGAAATCAGGTTACAGACCACAACTGTCTGAGAACCCGTGCTATATTAGCTCCAAAGAATGTGTCAGTTGAAGATGTGAACATTAAACTTCTAGAACAGTTGTCAGGTGAGCGTCGCAGCTACAATTCCATTGACGCTCTACTAAAAGCCGATGAATCTGTGACTTATCCAACTGAATTTTGAATAGCCTAAAACCAGCAGGCCTCCCACCTAACAATTTTCACCTCTAAATTGGAACACCAGTGATGCCGCTAAGAAATCTGGATCCAACGAAACTTTGCCATGGCACACGACTTACAATTAAGAAGATGATGCCAACAGTCTTGGAGGCGACAATTCTGACTGGAAAAGCAAGCGGTGAGGCTGTATTTATTTTTAAAATTCTGCTAATTAACTCGGATATGCATTTCCAGTTCAAGCGGCTGCAATTCTTGGTGAAATTGAGTTTTGCAATCATCATTAACATAGCTCAGGGGCAGTCCTTCGATGTGATAGGCCTCGAACTTGCAGAACCGGTTTTCTCCAATAGCCAACTTTATGTAGGATGTTCAAGAATTGGCAATCCCAATCATTTGCTTATTTATAACCCATGCAGAAAGACCAAAAATGTTGTTTATCACACACACACCCACACACACACACACACACACACACACACACACACACACACATATATATATATATATATATATATATATAAAGAAATATACATAACATCTTATATATAAATATATATATATATATATATATGTATATATATATATATATATATATATATATATATATATGCACACATTCACACATACATATATATATATATATATATATATATCTGTTATTTAACATTGACCACTGTTTTTTCTTATACTATAGAGTATTTATATGTATTTGTATACAATCGCTCGCTCGTATATTTACCCATATTTATCTATACCTATATTTATCCATTCGGTTATACATATATATATATATATATATATATATATATATATATATATATATATATATATATATATATATATATATAGAGAGAGAGAGAGAGAGAGAGAGAGAGAGAGAGATTGGTATATAGATAGACAGATAGATAGATAGATAGATGGAGATTGAGAGAGAGAGAGAGAGAGTCAGAGAGAGAGAGAGTGACCCACCAAATTACAATTTCTGAGATGAGGAATTATCATTATTTACATGCAGGGCATTGTCCTCATATTCATAAAAAGCCCCACTGTGCTAGGACCGCTAAGCACGATGGCCAGTGGGGTTGTTGCCGAATGAATTAAAACATTGGTTCATCAGGAGACGTAGTAATTGTGAGATCAATCCTTGGTCCAGGTAGTGCACACTTAAGACTCAGTGGAAACAGGGTGAATAAATAGTAGTAATGGATTAAAATGTTGGTTAGGGA
Source organism: Acanthosepion esculentum (assembly GCA_964036315.1). Taxonomy (NCBI): domain Eukaryota; kingdom Metazoa; phylum Mollusca; class Cephalopoda; order Sepiida; family Sepiidae; genus Acanthosepion; species Acanthosepion esculentum. The sequence goes on from OZ038489.1 coordinate 92,013,748, forward strand.
ATTCCATGATATAATTATTGTGAGTTCAATCTCTGGACTGGGCGGTGTATACAGCGAGAGCAATAACTGAGCAGTATAAGAATAAGAACTAGACGAGATATCGCTAGACATATTCAGTCGAACACGAACAATCTGTCACTGTAGATTAAATAAAGAGTTCAGTTCAAAATTCCCTGAAGTTTACCTGATGAAGCCCAGAAAACACTGCAGGCGAAACGTTGTGATAACAGCAAGAAGATTAGGACAATAGCCCGCATGCAAATAATGTCAAGTGTAATCATCAGAGTACTTTAATGACAAATTCCTTTAAACCATGACAAAAAATTTGGTTTAACTTTTAACGTTTTACCTACTGGCCCTACCCCTACTTTATATATGTCCTACTTGTGTAGCTTTTAGCACACCAAAGAATATTGTTGGTGACAGGAACAAAATTGAAATATTAAACACGAAATATTGCTATTTTTGTCTGAAAATTTCAATCAGTCAGTTTCCATTTTTAATCTGTATTTTTTGGATTGAAAACGATGACAAAGGGATGGTCAGTGGTCAGGAATTATGGCTAATATTTCTTGAAAGAATTGAGCTATAATATCCGAATTTAGTTATCACCAATTTGCTTATACTAAAAGAGATTGTTAGTGGTCAAGAATTAAGGCCAGATTTGCTAAAAAATTGAGCGATCTTATCTAAATGTATTTATGACCCATTTTCTGATACTAAAGGGGTTTGTCAGCGCGCAGGAATTAAGGCAAGAATTCCGATAAGAATTGAGTTATAATATTCAAATTAATTTGTTATTACCCATTTTCTGACGCTAAATGAGTTTTTCAGGGATGAGGAATTAAGACAAAAATTACTAAAAGAATTGAGCTCTAATATCCGAGTTTAGTTATCAACCATTTTCTGATAGTAACGTGGATTGTCAGTGGTTAGGAATTAAGAATAGAATTACTAAAATAATTAAGCAATAGTATTCGAATTTAGTCATTGCTCATTTTCTGATATTAAAAACTTGCCAAATTAGTGATTTAGTTTGACTAAATCAGCTAAATATGACTATTATACACCTCTGATTTAATAAACCAAAATCACTACATTGTGACGGTTTACAATCTTACAAAGATTTTCTCATGTTGATTTGAATCCGTGAAATACACTGTCCGCATCAGATTTGAATATTTGTTTCCATTGCAGATATTTCTTTACTGTAAATGAATATTGCTTATTATTTGCGACTGAAATGCATTGTAAATAAGAAAGAAAATCATTTTTCTGTTTTAAACGATATGTCGAAGTTGCTAAAACCTACTCTGAAAATAAATATTCCCCCTCATCACATAACGCAATGGTTCCCAGACGGTGCGGCGAAAGAGGATAGCAGGTGAGGAGGAATGACTGAAAGATTTAGAAACAGTATCAAACAATTCACATGCCAAAAATAAATATTATTTCAAAATTTAAAATATCATTATGGATGACTTGTCATTGCAAGCATGAGTGCCAGTATAAATAGTTATAAATTGGTCGATTGGGATATTTTTGCAATATATCAAGTATTAAGAATATAGTAACTAGAGTCTGCATATTGGAGGAGAGAGTTATCAATGATAATGTTCTGACTTCGAATCCGCAGTTACCTCCCTTTAACACCCTCTCCGTTTTGTTTTGTTTTGTTTTTTATTTTTAAATGTATTTTTTATCACATAAAATTTGTTGAAGTGCGAGCAAATTTTCAATCCCCAAATGCGGCCCAGATAAAAAAATATTCGTGACCCACTGACATAACTTTTATCACAATATTTTGTTATTATTGTTCTTATTTTCTTAATCATTTCATTCCAAGCAAGGCGATAAAGCCACTAAGACACAATCGTTAATGACCGTGAAAGAAACTGAGAACACTTTATTGAGGAGAGAAGAACTAAAAGAACTTAATGCAAGGTGACAGAACATAACGCATTTAAAATTTGAAGAACATAGTTGATAAGAAGCCGGGAGAGAGTTCCATATACTAGAAGCGCGAGAAAAGAAACTATTAGCATAGTACTTACATCTAACAATTTCAACAGTAAAAAAGATGAGATTTACCTGTTAATCTACTATCAGACTCTAAGATCATATTGTGATGAAAACATTCGTAGAATAGGCACAGGGAATCTGAGATGTCAGATCATGACCGATAATATTGCACATTCTTCCTTAGATTTTGCCAAGAATACATAGGATACGTTGCACAATCACCAGACCAAGTAGGAAGTCTCGTGATGTCTAATTGATCGCTATTTCTAGTCTATCCTCTATTACTATTCGGATCGCTATTTCTAAAATATCCTCTATACTATACGGATCACCATTTCTACTCTATCCTCTATTACTATACTATTCTCTACTCTATTCACTATACTATTTTTCGATTCGGATCACTATACGAGTTACTTGTCGAGCGAGTATTATCGAGCAAGTACTATTAGTGCGAGTGATATTCGAAGGCGTCTGACACCAGCATTGTTCAACGGCGTTACTACAGATTGTATCTGCGATTACAAAGTCTCTACAACAACGAACATTACGAAATTGATAACGAGTATTCGTTGACATTACAAAAGCGTAAACGAGTGTTCGTTGGCATCACAACACAAGACCTTTTTACCAACGGTTTACAATTTTATATAAATACATTTTAAGCTAAAAAAACGGCCGAAAAGATCTCAAGTTTTTAAAAGCTGATGTATTCGAGGATGCAGCTTAACCAAGTGAATCTTTGAACGAAAAATTAGTTAAGACTTTTTTTCTAGGCAAGATATTTAGTTTCAGCGGGAATTGTCCGTCCACATATCACAAATATGACGCATCAAAAAACCATGACGCTAGGCTAGAAAGTTCTTTGACAAACAGCGTATTTTCTGGATGTTCCATTTTCAGAGTGTCACTGAATTTAATGCTTTTTGTTAGATAATCCGCTTGAACAATTTTATGACATTGGGAAAATCAGGTGAAAGATTTAATTGAAAGAAAACTGTAAACGTTATTTTATAACAGAATACATAATTCAACTGAAGCATCGTTTCAAGTTATACAACTAAAGGAGAAGCACATTTGCATCAATCTATTATCACGGTGTACACGATTTAGATAAAACGTGGGATAAAGTCATAAAAATGTACGAAAAAAAAACTTATATGGTTGAATATTGATGTTATGAACTTTTTAAAAAATTGGTTTCTATAAAAAAAAAAAAATTTCTAAATCAATCTGATAGTCTTTTAAATTCTCATTTTTACAGTAAGGGTTTACCAGTGACAGAAATGAGGGCAAACATTACTGAGATACATTTTATACGTTTAGGGTAAATGGTTGTGCAATAGCGAAGCATTGTAAATCGCTTACTATAAAAATGCTTTGAAAATTAAAGCTAAAGGGATTGTCAGGCAAGCGTGACTGGTCGAATAATTTTATTATATATTTAATTATTATTATCTGGAACGAAAGATTCACATAATAACAGCGATTTTGATTAGAAGTCAGTTTCTTGATTCTGGATGACTTTCTTAAATAATAATAATAATAATAATAATAATAATAATAATAATAATAATAATACTTGTTAACTAGAGATTATCAAGCAAAATATACTAAAATATTGTGTTAGCCCAAAATGCAGATTCTGTGATAAATATCCAGAAACAACTGATCATCTTTTATCAGGTTGCACGATATTGGCACCCACTGAATATAAAACACGGCATGACAGAGTGGGCCAATATCTGTACTGGAAAATTCGCAACTTCTACGGGAAGGAAACTGACAGAAATTGGTATGAACACCACCCAGAACCGGTTACGGAGATAGGACCTGTAACAATTTTAGGGGACTACACATACACACAGACAGAACTAATCAAAGCTAACCGCCCAGACATTGTTATTAGAGATCGCAAAAAAAAAAGTGATGCTTATTGATATGGCAGTCCCTTCAGACTGTATGTATCTTTAAAAATCTTCAAAATGCTATCAAAATACAAGGAAATTGAAATCGAAATCTCAAAAAAATGTGGCACATGGGAACATCAACAATCCCTGTTGTAGTTGGAGTCCTCGGATTGGTTGGAAAAGATTCCAGTAGACTCATTGAAGGGATTCCTGGAAGTCCATACCTTAAACAAATACCAAAGATTGTTCTCATAAGCACTGCTCACATCTTACGAAGGGCTTTATCTATGTAATTTAAAAAAAAATTTTTTGCAATGGAAACTGTCATGATGCCATTTCTAACCTTAGGTCTCTAGGCGAGACCCTGAAAGAAATGAGTACACACCAGAAATCAAATCAAATCAAATAATAATAATAATAATAAAGTGCCCCTTTATTGATATGGAAGTACCTGCAGACTGCAATGTATCTTTGAAGATCTTCAAAAAGCTATCAAAATACAAGGAAATTGAAATCGAAATCTCAAAAATGTGGCACATGGGAATATCAACAATCCCTGTTATAGTTGATTGGAAAATATTCCAGTAGACTAATTGAATGGATTCCTGGAATCCAATGCCTTAAAGAAATACAAAAATATGTTCTCACAAGTACTGCTCACATCTTATGAAGGGCTTTATCTATGGAAAATATATGTGTCTGTGTGTTTTAATTGGTCAGTGGAAAATGTCATGATGCCATTTCTAACCTTTGGTCTCTGGGCGGGACCCGGAAAGAAATGAGTACACACCAGAAATCAAATCAAATAAAATAATTGTTGAGCGGTCCTCCCCTTTTTTACACAAATGGACTCCCCCAAGGTATACATATACTACTACCAGTGAATACCCGTACAGTCAAGAAACAGTAGAGTGGAGTAGAGTCGGTCAGTAGAAGAGTCACACATAACGAGCCCGTAGACTCAGTAGACTCAGTAAGAAGTCATACAGTGATACATCGATACCAAAGACTATATATATATTTTCCTACTAACCCGCATTCCTGGAACTACTAACCTGTATTACCAGTTTGTATTATTACGTTAATACATTTATTTTCCTATTTCATTCTTGGCGTTTGTTATTATTTGATACCGGATTTCATCTCGGAATCCACAACAACAACAACAACAACAACAACAACAATAATAATAATAATAATAATAATAATAATACATTATTATATTAGTGTCTCGAGTGAGAAGAGAAGTGATAAGAGCATTCACCACCGTCAGTAGCCGAGAGTGTGCAAATGAAGCTCATGTAGGATACAACCATCTTGAATAACAAGCGTTTGGAGAGCAATCGCCCTGACATCACCCTTAGGTACAAAAGTGGGTATGGATACATCCCGTTAGACGTTGCGGTACCTTAGGAATGAGGGGGGAGGAGGCACACACGGGCGTACCAAGACCTGGCAAGACAAATCGGAGAACTGTAGCAAGCAGCAGCTAAAGCTGTCCCTATTTTAGTTGACGCTATCGGGACTATTTCTAGGAATCTTTCCACCTCGCAGGGCGCCTGGGGAGGCTTGTTTGGCAGTGCGGCCTGGAACAGCTCATGTGCTCAGGAACATGTTGAACACACTAAGCAGCGGACAGGAGCTGAGATATTGCCATCATCACCTGGCCGAAGAATCTAAGAGTCGGAGAAGATTTCATTAATCATAATAATAATAATAATAATAATAATAATGAATATACCCAATACATAACAAGGTAGCGACATATGTGCACTGGAAAATATGCAAGAAGCACAAAATCGAAACCACTGAGAGATGGTATGATCACCAACCAGACATAATTACCCAAAATAACGATGCAACTTTCCTCTGGGACATGCCAATTCAAACTGACAGGAAAATAAAAGCCAAAAGATCTGATATTATAAAAGTCAAGAAATTCAGGAAGTGTATGCTTATCGACATAGCATTACCATCTAAGAGAAAAAACCTTCATGAAAATTATCGAGAAATTGTCCAAATACAAGAACCTGGAGATCGAGATTAACAGGATGTGGGGAATGAAGACTGAGAATGTGCCAATAGTAATCGGAGCTTTGGGTCTCGTGAAAAAAAGAATGGACAAATTTACTAACATGGTCCCAGGTAACATCAACATACAAGTTGCCCAGAAGATCTCCCTATTCGGAACATCCTATATACTACGAAAAGTGTTATCAATTAAATGACCATTCTCCTATAGTGCCAAGGACCATAGTTTGGACCCGGCTCTACAGGATACAAAGCAGGAAACATAGCATACACAAATAATAATAATAATAATAATAATAATAATAATAATAATAATAATAATAATAATAATAATATATCAGGTTGCACGATATTGGTACACACTGAATATAAAACCCGGCATGACAGAGTGGGACAATATATGCACTGGAAAATTTGCAATTCCTATGGGAAAGAAACTGAAAGAAACTGGTACGAACACCACCCTGACCCGGTTACGGAGATAGGACCTGTTACAATTCTATGGGACTACACAATACACACTGACAGAACAATCAAAGCCAATCGCCCAGACATTGTTATTAAAGACCACAAACGAAATAAGTGCCTCCTTATTGATATGGCAGTCCCTGCAGACTGCAATATATCTTTGAAGATATTCGAAAAACTGTCAAAATACAAGGACCTTGAAATAGAAATCTCAAAAATGTGGTACATGGGAACATCAACAATCCCTGTTGTAGTTGGAGCCCTTGGACTGGTTGGAAAAGATTCCAGTAGGCTGATTGAAGGGATCCCTGGAAGTCCATGCCTCAAAGAGACACAAAACATTGTTCTGACAAGTACAGCCCACACTTTACGAAGGGCTTTATCTATGTAATTATTTTTTATTTTATTTTATTTTTTGCAGTGGAAAGTGTCATGATACCATTTCTAACCTTAGGTCCCTGGGCGGGACCCGGAAAGAAATGTGTAAACGCCAGATATCAAAGAAAATAAAAATAATAATAATAATAATAATAATAATAATAATGACTCTATTATCACCTATACGATTATGGTAAAATCGTTTTTTCCGATTTGACAAATTATAATAAGTACCTTATAATAAATACCTTATTAAATTAGGAGGCATACTTGAGTAATGAATAATGACTCGGATTGAGAAAAACGGAGAGCTTGAATTCCAGTTGAGATCATTACATTCATTTACGTGCTAATATCCTTGGGAAAGGTATGCATCCATCTCCCCCAAGCTATGGCTAAATAGCAGAATAGATTGGAGAGGGAAACACTGAATTCAAACTATTCTGTAGAGGGATGGGCTCCGTCAGGGTGTCTTGCCAAGGAAACACCACTGCTTCTATGGCAACAGTAGATATGGCATACTCCATTTAATTCTTTTTTTGGTCAAATATTTCTTTCCTTTTTTCTTCTTTCCTTTCTTTTTAACGCATTTCTTTTGGCCAGGGTCTTTTTTATTTTTTGTCTTACATCTTATCTCCCCCCCCCACACGAAATCTTTTTTCTTCTTTTTTTTCCCCCCAAGTTTTTTTTTTATTGCAAGAATGTATTTCTATTTTTTCTCGAAGTCTTTCTTTCATTTGTCAAATCATTTTCTCTGAATTTTCTTCTTTTTATTTCTTTTCATCTTTAATTTTCTTTTATCATCGTTTGTTAAATGCAATAAAAAGCAACAAAAAATAAGACGGAGGAGAAACTGGTCAAAAATTAAACATGAATTTGCTTCATCTAATTCCGACAACTTTAGACTGGTTGTCTTTTTTTTTTTACCCCAGTTTTTTCTTATCAATTTATATTTCTTTCTTTCTTTCTTTCCTTCTTTCTTTCTTTCTTTCTGTTTTTATGTTATACTTTCTTTCTCTCTGAAAGTTTTTTTACGCATTTCTTTCTTTCTTTTTCTTTCTTTCTTTCTTTCTGTTTCTATATCATACTTTCTTTCTCTCTGAAAGTTTTTTTTACACATTTCTTACTTTCTTTTTAATCATTTTTCTGTGAGGTTTTCTTTCTTGCTGGCAGTTTCTTTCTTTCTTTCTTTCTTTCTTTCTTTCTTTCTTTCTGACAGTTTCTTTCTTTCTTTCTTTTTGTTTCTATGTTATGTTTTCTTTCTTACTGAAAGTTTTTTTACGCATTTCTTTCTTTCTTTCTTTATTCTTTCTTTCTTTCTTTCTTTCTTTCTTTCTGTTTCTATATCATACTTACTTTCACTCTAAAAGTTTTTTTACACATTTCTTACTTTCTTTTAATCATTTTTCTGTCAGGTTTTCTTTCTTTCTGGCAGTTTCTTTCTTTCTGGCAGTTTCTTTCTTTCTTTCTGGCAGTTTCTTTCTTTCTTTCTTTCTTTTGTGTTCTCTTCTTCTTTTGTTTTCTTTTTCAATTATCTTTTTTTTCCAATTTTCTTTAGTTTTTTCCCTCTATTTTATATTCTCCTGTCCTATCTATCGTTTCTTCCTTTCTTTCTCCCTACCAGTTTTTCCACCCTCTCCAAACCCATTCCACCCTCTCCATGATCTCACGGTTCATTTCCTCTTGTATGGGTTTTTGCCAACGCGAATTTCTACCATCCTTTTCTTTTCGTTCCTTTATTTTTTCATTACTTTATTTCACCATACAATATTAATACCCCTATCCTATCACAACCACTACCATTATTATTATTATTATTATTATTATTATTATTATTATTATTAGCCTAGATTTTTTTATTTCTTTGTTTTCTGCATCTCTTTCGTAAGTATGAATACAATTAGATGCAGGTGAGATTTTATGGCTACACCGGAGTAGCTCGACCCACACGTGCGCCTTTCAAATAGCCGGACGTGCGCCTCGATACTTAGGCAGGCGTCGGCAGTGAGTCGAGCGTCGCCATCATCAAAAATGGCGGTGATGATGGTTCGAATAGAAATTGTATCGATGTAGTATTCGCAGGTGTACGGAAAAAACTCCGAGCGAAAAATAAGAGGGATAAAAAAAGGTGGAGGTAAGTGTTCGTACGGATGAACGAAAGGACGAGTCCCATCGCTGAATGGAGAGAGAGAGAGAGAGAGAGAGAGAGAGAGAGAGAGAGAGAGAGAGAGAGAGAGAGAGAGAGAAAACAGGGACTTTTGAAATAATGATATAAGAGGAGTGGTACCCTAATAGGGACAGAAGTATATAGATAAATTATGTGTTAGAGTTTGTCGGCATGAAAAACTACATAAATAGATTGATATAAAGACTGGAATAGATAGATAGATAGATAGATAGATAGATAGATAGATAGATAGATAGATAGATAGATAGATATAAAGACAGGGGTAGATAGATAGATAGATATAAAGACTGGGATAGATAGATAGATAGATTGGAATAGACAGATAGATAGATAGATAGATAGATAGACAGATAGATAGATATAAATATTGGAATAGACAGATAGATATAAAGACTGGAATAGATAGATAGATATAAAGACTGGAATCTCTCCCTCTCTCTCTCTCTCTCTCTCTCTCTCTATATATATATATATATATATATATATATATAAATATATATATAAATATAAAGACTGGAATAGATAGATAAGTAGATACAAACACTGGGATAGATAGATCATCTATGTGCTGTGCCTCTTCAGGGCAAAATGTCCCGTCCGTTGTAGCTCTTAATAAATCTTGTCTATTTGTTGTCTCTCCTGAACCTTGTTCTCTCATCCATTTATTCAAGCTGGCTAGTTAGTTTATATGTTGTTTTTTCCTGTTCCACTTGACTTCAATATATCATGCGCGTATCAGATTTTCCAAGCCTTCTTTCTTCATTATGTGCCCTAGAAATAGCAACTGTCTTTTTGCAATGTTAAGTATAAGTATCCTTTTTGGTTACGTTTTCTCTAAAGATTTTGTCGTTGCTCACATGTTCGGTCTATGGTATCCTCAACATCCTTCTGTAGAACTATATATTTGTTACTTCAAGTCTTTTCTTTATCTGCGAGGAGATTTTCCAGCATTCACTACCATATAGGAGGACTAGGGAACCGAATTTCTGAATGAAGAAAAAAGAAAGAAAGACAAAAGAACAAAAATGACAAGAAAGAAAGAAAGAAATAAAGACAAAAGAAAGAAAGAAAATGACAAGAAACGAAAGAAAGAAAATGACATAAAAGTAAAGAAAGAAAGAAAGAAAGACAAAAGAAAGAAAGAAAGATAAAAGAAAGAAAATGACAAGAAACGAAAGAAAGAAAATGATATAGAAGCAAAGAAAGAAAGATAGCAAGACAAAAGAAAGAAAAAAGAAAGAAAATGAAAAGAAACGAAAGAAAGAAAATGACACAGAAGGAAAGAAAGAAAGAAAGAAATAAAGAAAGAAAGACAAAAGAAAGAATGAAAATGACAAGAAACGAGAGAAAGAAAATGACATAGAGGCAAAGAAAGAAAGAAAGAAACACAAAAGAAAGAAAGAAAATGACGCAGGAGGAAAGAAAATGACAAGAAAGGAACGGAAAAAGCAATAGAGAAAATGACATAGAGAGCAGGGGAAAAAAAAGAAGGAAATGCAGTAGCAAAAGAAAGAAACAAAGAAAGAAAAGGAAAGGAAAGAAAAACAGAAGATTGAGAAAAAAGAAATTAAGAAGAATGGATAGCTGTAAACAAACTGGAATATTTCCAGTTTTGATAGAGTTCAAAGTGCTCAGACGAGCTACATTCCTTGGTTCCACCAGATCTAACCTTCACGGCTAGGACCCGCCATGCCATTTACATGATAGCAAACCACCCACATTTCCCCCGTATTCCATCGGCGAGAAGTAAATTCCACTCGAAGAGCTTTTTCCCGAGAACAACTGTTCTTTGGAGCAGACTCCCAAGTGGATGTTTCCCTGATCACTACAATCTTAATCAGTTCAAGTCTAGAGTTAACCGTTATCTTCTCCTCCTATCTATATGAACTACCTCTTAACATAACCCTCTGCCTCGAGTGGCCCCCAGGCCTTGTACAGGGTGAACATGACAAAAAGATATAAAAACGTAAGATAGATAGATAGATAGATAATCAATAAATTAGGATAGATAGATGGATAGATAAATAGATATGAACAGAATGACCGATATATATGGAGACAGACAGATAGATAGATATATAGATAGATGAGAAGGAGAGAGAAAGATAAACATACAGAGAGAGTGAGAATAAGAGTTAGTGAGAAAATGTATTTTTATTTATTGTTATAAGTGTGCTTTGTAGTGGGTACACATATTTGATTTGCTATCCATGTTTTTATTTTCTTGAAACAATGAATTAAATAACAACGAGCCTAGACTGAGAAGTCCTAATAAAGAAAGATTGTGCTTCCGACAGGAATCGAACCTGCATCCCTTTTGGCAGTGGCACGTTTCGGTTAAAGAAGCAGTGTTTCTGATTAAAAAAATGGGTGATACTATCATATTGATATCTACCGTCCATTTTCTACTATAGTATGATACCTACTATTCATTTTCTACTATGGTATCATATTTGTATTTGCTAAATCCACCCACCCACACGAGATCAAGTTGTGACACAAGGTCGGATTAAAGCGAGGAGCCCGAGCGCGTACACCCGGGCAAGGAACAAAAATTGCCCGTAGCCCCCCGCAACCGTCGTTTGCGCTGGCCTCGGTGCGACACCAATCCCTCACTCTAGTGCTATGAGAGGGCGAGTCCTCGGGCAGCTCTTCTCCAGGTCTGGGCACCTCTCAGTATAATTTTCCTCAGTTGCGACTTTGTCCTTTGACGGAGTCACCCCTGAGTGCATTGAGGCGCAACTGAGAGATGATAAGTAATGTGTTACAAACTACTAGAGAGAGAGAGAGAGAGAGAGAGAGAGAGAGAGAGAGAGAGAGAGAGAGAGAGAGAGGGGGAGAGGTAGAGAGAGAGAGGGAGATAGAGAGAGAGAGGGGGAGAGAGTAATTTTCGCACTGCTATGGTTTGATATTTACCAATTGTTGGAAGTATGAAATATGTTAGGATTAGTGTTTAGGGATTAGGATTAGTAGATAGGATTAGAGTTAAAGGCAGTGAACGGGTTATGTATTAAAAATCATTAACAATTTTTTATACATAAAAAAGTCATCAAATAGTCAGTTTAATGTTTATAAACTGATATGATGCCATTAAAAAAAAAAAAAAACAATAACCAGGTCATAGTATTTCCTGAGCATTTTCCAATAATAATGAGTGCATCGTAATTTACGGCAGGTCGCAAATGATATCGTACCATATATCATATAGTATAATATCTACTGACGCATTTGCGACCTATCGTAAATGACGATATTAGCAGCAAAAGAAAAAAAAGGGACATAACTCTTTTCCCACAGATAAACGTTGCAAAGCTCTTGCTATTCTATCACTATTTTCATAGGAAATGTTCTGACAAGTTGCAGCCCTTAGTTCTACCAGTTCTGACATTTACAGTTAGGGAACGTCATACAATTTACACAGGGTCAAATCATCATCATTCCCTTAATATTTTATTAATGAAGAGGAAATTTTACTCGGACTCCGATTCCCGAGAGGATACTTTCCCGGCCACTATAATCTAAATTGTTATGTTCTCATATAGGACGCACATTTCCGCCTCTTACAGCAACCTCAGTCAATAAACCTCAAACTTGAGTGGCACTTGGGCCTTGTATTGGGTGAACATTAAAACAAATCTTTAAACAGGAAGTGAATTGACATCTGCGACATTTACGCGATTAGTATAAAATAATCGAAATTGCAGAAAAATGAATCAAAACATATGCCAATTGATTTGTTGAAGTCAGAAGAATGAACGATATGGGAAAAGGAAATGAACGCATGAATTTAAATTTAAAAAAAGGGCAAGAAACGATGAAAAGAAATGATTTTAGGCGGGGAACATAAAAAATAAAAAAAGAAAAAAGCAAGGAAAGCAAAAAAAAAAAAATACAGATAAAGGAAGAAAAATATGAAAAGAAAAATAAATTAAGAGGAATACTGCGAGAAAAAGAAAAGGCTGGGGAAGAGAGGAAAGAAAAAATGATGGAAGGAAAAGATGAACGAGAAATTTTGGGAAGGAACGTCGAGAGATAAAAGTAACAGAGGAAGAAAAAGAACAGTGATTAAAATGCACCGGGCCTATAAATAGAGAAATCGAGATAGATAGATAGATAGATAGGAGGGGGAAAAGAAAGAAAGAAAGAAAGAAAGAAAAGATATAGAATAGAAATGAAAGAAAGATAATGACAGATAGGAATGAGAAATACATAGACACCCAGAAAGGCGAGATAGAGGGAGAGAGAGGGAGAAATACAGAAATGAAGGAGGGATAGAGAAAGAGAGAGATAGAGAGAGAGAGAGAGAGAGAGAGAGAGAGAGAGACGCGATATTGACAAACAAACGATAAGTGTGTTTGTGTTTGTGTGTGTGTGTGTGTGTGTGTGTGTGTGTGAGAGAGAGAGAGAGAGAAAGTGGGATAGAAAGAGTGGGGAGTGTGAGAGAAATAAAAATAGGTCTTCATCGTATTGAAAGTCCTCCTGAACGTTTATTATTTTTGTATTTTCTGTCTGCCTCTTTGTCTTTCTTTCTTTCTTTCTTTCTTTGTGTGATATGAAGAAAAGACATAGAAAAGAAATGGAAAAAGCGATAGAAACATAATGACAGATTGGAATGAGAAATAGATTGAGACAAAGAAAGAGAGAAGGGAAAGAGAGAGAGAGAGAGAAATATTGAGAAATGAAAGCTTGATAAAGAAAGAGAGAGAGAGAGAGAGAAATAGAGAAATAAAAGATAGATAAAGAAAGAGAGAATTGAATGAGAAATAGGGAGTGCGGAAAATGAGAATGAGAGAAAGAGAGAGAGAGAGTGAATGATAGAGAAGTATGAGGAAATATAGTCTTAAAGTGTGCTATATTTATGGGATAAAGTGCTCAATATCAGAGATAGAGCGTGTGTAAATATAAAAGTGGACATGGAAGTCAGCACTTAGAGGTGACAGCCTGTTTCATGCTAGTGCAATCGTCAGGCAACTACCATGAAACAGACTGTCGTCTCTAAGTGCTGACTTCCATGTCCACTTTTATATATATATATATATATATATATATATATATATATATATATATATATATATATAGTGTAAGTATATATATATATATATGTATAGTTAACACACACACACACACACACACATATATATATATATATATATATATATATATATATATATATATATGCGGTGTAAGTGATAGGGGGAGTGTAAGAGAAATAAAAATAGGTCTTTATCGTGTTGGAATATTAAGGTTTTCCTGAACTTTTATCTTTCTTGGTTTTGCCCTTTGTACCCAGAGAATGTATATTCTTTCTTTCTTTCTTTCTTTTTTTTCTTTGTATTCTCTGACATCCTTTAATTAAGGCGCCACGTGCCGACGTCACGTGTCTGGGTCTCCCTGGCGCCCTCTCGCGGCCAGTTAGCACGGTAAGGGCCCGGCGCGTGGGAAGAAAGGGTCCGAAGAGGGAAAGACGCAGTAAACAATTAAAATAACTACTAAAAACAAAAAGAAGACTGGCATTACAACTGGAGGACGAAATCGAACAAGAGGCAGAAAGACTACGGAGAAATGCCTTTCAGCGGGGGAAAAAAACCCCACCAAAACGATACAACTCGCGAAGTGGAGACATTGTGTTAGGAAGATAAACAGCAGAAAAAGACAAACTGGGAAAATTGTATGCGCATGCGTCTTTCCGCGAGAGAGGAATGATGACGATGATGATGGTCGTCATCATCATCACCGATTATGTTAGAAAGTAATTTGCATGTTTATTCACATCCATGTAAGGCTGTGAGTATCTCTCTCTCTCTCTAAGGTTTATCTTTCTTGGTTATATATATATATATATATATATATATATATATATATATATATATATATATATATATATATATATATATATATATATGTATGAAGAAATATAATCTTAAGGTGTGCTTATTTATGGGATAAAGTGCTCAATATCAGAGATAGAGAGTGACGTGGCCTGACAATTGCGTCTAGCAGGAAACAGCCTGTCGCCTCTAAGTGTTGACTTCAATGTTCACTTTCATATATATATATATATATATATATATATATATATATATATATATATATATATATATATATGTAGTGGACTCTCCCGTCGTATTTGACGTATGAGGGTCAAGCAACTCAGTTCCTAGGAACCGACAGCCCAGGCACCAGCACATATGATTCGATTATAGTGTTGAAGGCTTTGTGTAGAACCATGCACACTTTTTTTTTGCAGGGCCGATTACAGAGACCTGGTGTACTATGTGTCACAAGGTTCCCAAACGGCCCTCCGCAGGTTTTGAATTCATAGTTGTCCTACTCGAAGACCACTACCGTCCAAGGCTATAGAACCCAGTCTGTCCTGCTATTTACTCATAGCTAGAGGTATAAGAAGAGGATGAATACCTTTTCCAAGAGTATTAGTGAATGTAATGGATTCGACTGGAATTCGAGATCTCCGATTCTTCAATCCCAGCCGCTATCCACTACTCAACCGTGCTTCCATATATATATATACACATACATACATACATACATACATATATATATATATATATATATATATATATATATATATATATATATATATATATATATATCATCGATCCAATGAAAACGATCCTTTCTTTAGCTGTATAGTATGTACTATGCCAGGGCTACATAGACTTTTGAATTCAGTGTTACTTTCTCCTAGACCGGTTGACACACAAGGCTATAGAATCCAGTCTGTCCATAGCTGGATAGAGAAGAGGAGGATTCATACCTTTCCTAAGTGAATGACTTGACTGGAATTCATCTATCTATCTATCTATCTATCTATCTATCTATCTATCTATCTATCTATCTATCTATCTATCTATCTATCTATAACTCCCCATGTCTCTCTATCTATTTAGCTCTCTCTCTTTCTCTCTTTCTCTTTCTCTCTCTCTCTCTATATATATGTATATATATATATATATATATATATATATATATATATATATATATATATATATATATCATATTTAATTGGAACAGATAGGTTCGCTTATAGCCCAGTTTACACTCCTCCCCGGTTTTTGAACAGGAGTAGAGATTTTTCCTTTGTTTCCTGTTTCGGCTAGGTTTCCGGTTTCTTTCAAAGTCTTTTCATTTGCTTTTACTCCGAGTAGAATCCTGTATCTTAGTGGCATTATTACCTTCCTTGAGGTGAATTAATATATATATATATATATATATATATATATATATATATATATATATATATATATATATATTTATATATATATATATTGCATATTAGAGTTTCATTAAGCTTAATCACAGTACTTTGTCAGTGGTCTTTAATAAAACAACATCACGTGATGTAAAGAAACAACCAGTGACACCCTCACTAAATGTACCATTTATTGGTGGCGATGATTGATTAATAGTAGCATTAAGAGAATACTGGATTTGCGTTATTATTTTATTAGCTTATATTAATTTCTGTGTTAATATGCCAAATATGTTTATCAAACACAATTTTTAGTGGCTATATTTGTGGCAGCCAGCTGGGGGTACAGTAAGTGATGGACAGTAATTGCTAGGAGAGCTGTCAGACTTGTTTGCAACGAGGTGGTAAAACTTGGCATTTTATATCCACAATATAAGTAAACCCTTAGTTTTGAAAATTCTTTATAGGCTTGTAAACTTGACATCTATCTATCTATCTATCTATCTATCTATCTATCTATCTATCTATCTATCTATCTATCTATCTATGTCGGTTGATTATCTATCTATCTATCTATCTATCTATCTATCTATCTATCTATCTATCTATCTATCTATCTATCTATCTATGTCTGTTGATTATCTATCTATCTATCTATCTATCTATCTATCTGTCTATGTCTGTTGATTATCTATCTATCTATCTATCTATCTATCTATGTATGTTGATTATCTATCTATCTATCTATCTATCTGTCTGTTGATTATCTATCTATCTATCTATCTATCTATCTATCTATCTATCTATCTATGTCTGTTGATTATCTATCTATCTATCTATCTATCTATCTATCTATCTATCTATCTATCTGTCTATGTCTGTTGATTATCTATCTATCTATCTATCTATCTATCTATCTATCTATCTATCTATCTATGTCTGTTGATTATCTATCTATCTATCTATCTATCTATCTATCTATCTATCTATGTCTGTTGATTATCTATCTATCTATCTATCTATCTATCTATCTATCTATCTATGTATGTATGTTGATTATCTATCTATCTATCTATCTATCTATCTATCTATCTATCTATCTATCTGTCTGTCTGTTGATTATCTATCTATCTATCTATCTATCTATCTATCTATCTATCTATCTATCTATCTATCTATCTATCTATCTATCTATCTATCTATCTATCTATGTCTGTTGATTATCTATCTATCTATCTATCTATCTATCTATCTATCTATCTATCTATCTATCTATCTATCTATCTACCTACCTACCTATCTATGTTTGTTGATTATCTATCTATCTATCTATCTATCTATCTATCTATCTATCTATCTATCTATCTATGTCTGTTGATTATCTATCTATCTATCTATCTATCTATCTATCTATCTATCTATCTATCTATCTATCTATCTATCTATCTATCTATCTATCTTTTATTTGATTATGTATTATAGTAAAAGTGAGATTAACCGCTACCATACAGAAAATATTCCCTATTTATTAGCTAAACACTTCGCATCTGAGCCGTTCGAGAGTTATACATTTTTTCGCTTCCAACAGTTTTCACGAAGTAGCATTATGAAATTCACTGCTACCATTCTTTAATGGAGGTTTCCTTCCTAATCTTTCATTTAATGTCGCGTGTCAATGTTTAATGTCAACATATATGTCAATATTTTCTTCTTTAAGTTTCATGTGCTATCCATTTTAGTTGTTACTGCTGTCGGGAGTCGTTAATTTATGTGCTATATACTATTTAGTACTGTCCCTTGTTCATGATTCTGTAGCGCCAGTCCATAAGGTTCGAGGAAGGTTGATCCTCTTCAACACTGACAGGATTCATTCCCTGGAAACTATTCTTTTATCATTTATAGAAGAAATGGTTGTAGTTTAGCTATTTCTGAAAATGTTTGTCGTCATGCATGACATTCACATAAAGTCTCGATTTGCCGAAGCCTTTTCTGGTTTGGTATGTTTTGTTTTACGGCATATCAACCTCAATGGGTTATTTAATGCCGACAAGATTTTATTGCTGGTAATATTTTTTTCCAAAAAGTATTTATGGTAATATTTTTCCCCAAAATGTATTGCTGGAAATATTTTCCTTCAAATATATTATGGTAATATTTCTTTTTTCAAAAATGTATTCTGGTAATATTTCTTTTTTCAAAAATGTATTGCTGGTAATATTTTTTTAAAAAAATGTATTGTTGGTAATATTTCTTTTTTCATAATGTATTGCTGGTAATATTTTTTCCCAAAAATGTATTCTGGTAATATTTCTCTTTTCCAAAAATGTATTGCTGGTAATATTTTTTCAAAAAATATATTGCTGTTAATTTATTTTCAAAAAGGTATTACTGGTAATAATTTTTTCTTCGAAAATTTAATGCTGGTAATAATTTTTCATAAAATGTATTGCTTTTACTAAAACCTATTTTTACACGTTCATAGTGCTTTGATTACAGTTTGTGTTATCTATTTGCCCATAGCTGAAACCCTAGCAGGTGCTACCACCACGGGTCAGGGTGAACCTGGGAACACCAGCAATTAAGAAGTGGCTCCACGCTCCTCAAAAGTTCCTGACCAGAGGCCTTGCTTTTGTATGTAGTTTATCGTTTTACCCATTTTTTTTTTTGCTAGGAGGATCTTAACCCTCTGCAGAAGTGCAGTCGGGGTATACTGAAGCCCCAGCCGACAGGGCATGAAGGCTCCTCTATATGAAACTAAATTTGTACATTACTGCCGCTTCCCTAAGGATGAGAGTACAACAAGGAGAGATTAACAGACAGGCGATCAGATGGACATGGATACGTGCAATCTAACTTTTGTTATTAACAGGCAAATATCAATCCGGCAGACAGATTTGCAAGAATGATGAGATAGACTTATATATCCACAAAATTTTATGCCATGTATTATTTTTATATTTAAGAGGATTTGAGCCTTACACAAACACTGAACAAAACTGTCAGGGCACCAAGGTCAAACCGCAGAAGTGAAGGCGTGTCCCCCTAATCCCTTGATTTTAAAGTAACGGGGAGTTGTTGTGGAGAAAAAAATGGAGAGATATCGAAGAGAATTACAAAGGGCTAGTCAAACGCGATTAAATGACTTTCGCCTTACTTCTTGCCGCGTTGTGTGTTAACAGGGACCACGTGCGTCCGCTTTTGTTTTACGCGCGGGAAAAAAGGCGGAAGTGAAATTGATCCGTGGTGCGTGACAGACCGATCGTCATCCTTCTTTCTTGAATTATATTCGCTTCTTTTTTATTTTCTCTTCTCTTCTCCCTTATTAATAACTTTTTTTTTTACTTATTTATTTTTTCGTTATTCTTTCTTTATTATTTATTTTCTTTATTTTTGGCAAATCCAGGACAATTTACCTTGTTTGTCATATGTACCCGCTCTTTTTTTCTCTCTCTCTCTGTCTCTCTCTCTGTCTCTCTATCTCTCTCTCTCTCTCTCTCTCTATATATATATATATATGACAGTTTTTTTTTTCAATTTTGGATTTGATGTAACTATGGCTACAAAACATTTCGCTTTCATTGCTTGTCTTGATAAAGTCGGATGACGAAACACGTCGGTAAGAACGAAGAATTTTTTGCCAAATCTTTTCTAAACTAATTTGACTTATCTTCAGAATTATTCTATGAAATTTATATATATATATATATATATATATATATATATATATATTTATATATATATATATATATATGTATGTATGTATATATATAAATTTATATATGTATATATATATATATTTTTATGTTTATACATTCTTTTTTATATTCTATAAAAAAGAATGTATAAACATAAAAATGTCTTATATATATATATATATATATATATATGACAATTCTTTTTAAATTTTGTATTTGATGTAACTATGGCTACAAAACATTTCGCTTTCATTGCTTGTCTTGATAAAGTCTGAAGACGAAAAGGCAAGAACTAAGAATTTTTTTTACAATTGTCATTTTTAAACCAATTTGTCTTTATTTTCAGAATATATATATATATATATATATATATATATATATATATATATATATATATATTAATCTATTGTTATTTTTTATCACTATTCATTCTTTTCCTTTTGTTGTATTCTCTAAGATTTTATATTAGTTGATTTTGTTGTTTTTTTGTCTGAAATATAACCACACTTAGATGAAAAGCTTTCGTTCTATTTGTTCCAATGCTTCTAGAAATTTCCAATTAAAATTATTTTATACTAGCTACTTACACACATATGAGATAGCTAAGGTTTTAAATCAATTTTTACAAATGAAAAATCTTTCTTTAAGCTTTTATTTTACTTTTATTTTAAGCTAATAGATTAAATTTAATATTTCCTATAAACAAAGTATTTCAAAATTAATTTAAATTGATTGGAAGGAGCTTTTATTAAATCCGATGACGCATGGAAAAAAGATTTTTAAACTAATTTTTTCTAAAAAGGATTAAAAAATATAATTAAATAATCAAAAATACTTTTGTCTTTCCTCTTAATAATCACATAATGCTTGGATAATTTTTTTACACGACTGTTTCTATCGCTCTCTCTCTCTCTCTCTCTCTCTCTCTCTCTCTATATATATATATATATATATATATATATATATATATATATATATATATATATATATATATATATATATATACCTTCCCCGGATGTATTTCCTTATAAGTGAATATATCGAACCCAACTGGGATTTGAACTTGGCTCTCCGATTTATAATTCCGATTCATTTTCGATCACACCAGCCGCATATCCAAAATTACATCATCTGGTATTCCATAGAGGTCATCCATCTAGGTACTGACCAGGCTCGACGTTGCTTAACTTCGGAGATCGTAGTGGAACGTTTGCTTCAACGTGATATAGCCGTATGTCCACCTATTATCAAAAGAGGGCTTGAAGAATTTGACGTTCCCAGGACATATTGAACGAAAAGTAGACTAAACTCAGTTTTGTAAATGGATGGCAGAACGGTGTCTGAGAGAGAGAGAGAGAGAGAGAGAGAGAGAGAGAGAGAGAGAGAGAGAGAGAGAGAGAGAGAGAGAGAGAGAGAGAGAGACTGCTTAGAGTTTCAAAGCTATGGAGAGTCATGACCAGGTTACCATTATTACTTTATAGCCGTTGGGCTTCCCCACTACACGAATACACGGGCTTTCATGAGACGTCAAATCTCTGGCAGCAATTCTGTATTTTTACCATTATTCTTGATTTCCGTATCAATATATTTTGAATGATCTCACTACACGAATTTTCAGTTACTATACGCTTTGAGTATTTAAAAAAAACATCTCGTCCGAATCAAGGCGGTAAAAGCCTTCCACTGAGACTGAATGTAACAGAAAGGACAATAAAAGAAAACCAAAGATATTGCAGGAAACCAAATATAACGACTGACGTTGCATTTATATATATATATATATATATATATATATATATATATATATATATATATATATATACAGTGTAACCCGGATATAAGAGACCCGGATATAAGATAAACCCCGAGATAAGAGAGATTTTCTCTGGTCCCAAATTAGAGCCTGTGTTAATGTATATATAATAGACCAAACCCGGATATAAAATAAACGCGGATATAAGAGAGATTTTCTCTGGTCCCAAATTAGAGCCTGTGTTAATGTATATATAATAGACCAAACCCGGATATAAGAGAAACCCGGATATAAGGGACTCCTTCACCGGTCTCGACAACTCTCTTATATCCGGGTTACACTATATATATATATATATATATATATATATATATATATATACATATATATATTTGAGGATATTATTTCGCAGAAGCCGGAAGAGAGTTTCACAAGCACGAAGTGCATGAGAAGAAAAGGTTAGTGTAGGGTTACGGTTACATCGACCAATTTCTACAGTGAAATAATGAGACCTAGCTGCCAATCTAGTACTGAGCATGAATTCGTGAAGTGGAGGTGCCAAAGAGGAAAGCGATGTTTATCTGTTTGACAATACAAAATGTGGCACAAGGCCAAAAAGAGGAATAGGGAAAAGGACGGTCTTCTTCTGTCTTAACGTTAAACTCAGCTAGCCACAAACACTGGCCCAAACATAGAATATACTTTTTACAAAAATGACGCATTCTTACTTACCTTACTACATCCACCATAATGCCACATTGTCTCTATGAAAGTCCTAACTAGTTCCCATATGTACAATTCATTGTCTGTGAGGGGAGGGAATAAAACAACAATTTTAAAAAACTAGCCCCAATGAGTATTTACAATATGAGAACAAATCTATTTGCAAGAAACCAAACAAAATAATGTCAAAGAGGAAAGCTCAACAGAACAGCAACCGTAAAAATATTTATAACCATTATTTTTCTCCGATAGCTTCACTTGAGTTTAATACAGTTCTTCCAATCTTGAGCCAAAGTTCCTTGGGATTCGTTCCAAGCATGTCGATAATGATGGATACAATACTTACATTCTTATTCTAAAATTATTTTCAGTTTTCAGATATTATCTTCTATTATAGATTGAAACAGCAACAGACATTATTTGTAAGATGTCGTTGTGTCCATTTACTGGATCGTTTCTACTCTCTTGAAATTAACAGTATAGGCCAGAGGTTCTCAAACAGGGGTAAATTTACCCCTGGATGGTAAAAAATTATATAGTCGGGGGTAAATAATTGAAGTACCTCATAATTTAAAAAATAATGTTTGGTATTTTTTACTAATGACTAATTTGCACAATTTTTAGTCACAAATTAGTCAGTATTAATCATAATCATTCATTCAAAAAAAAATTTTTTTTTAGTATTTTCCAAAATTTTTTTAAATTGCCAAAAACAAAAATACTAAAAAAAAAATTTTTTTTAATGAATTATTATGATTAGTATTAATTTGTAGATCTAATACAGCGGATTAAATGAATAATTTTTTATTAATGACTACAAACGTTAATAAAAATACTGAATTTTATACAGAGTACTAACTTATACTAAAAAATTAGTAGATTAGTACTAAATAAGAAATCAGTATTTTGAGTGTCGCTTAGTATTTTATTTTTAGTCACAGTATTTTGACTAAAAAAAACCTTAGTATTTTGAATGAAAAAATCATTCATTCATTTAGTCACGAAATTGTACATCAATGCTTTATGATGACTATGGATTTTTTGTATGGGAGTAGGGGGTAAATGGAGAAATACATAAAGCCGAGGGGGTCAATGATGGAGGAAAGGTTGAGAATGGCTGGTATAGGCGAAATTTAGTTTTTTTGATTTCTTTAGCTTCTGAGTTGTTTGTATGGTTACCTGCCAGTCAGTTATGCCTATTTTTTTTTCTTTCGAAGCCAATTAATTACATTCAATATAATTACCGTTATTCAGACTGTCACCTATATACGAGCGTTTTTCAAGATCAACGCTTAAAAATGTGCTAGTGAAGCCTATGGGTTTTGGCAAAGGCCGCACTTATTCGAACATTGGGGACTGGCGCTACAGAATCACAATCAATGAACTGTAGCAAATAACAGAAACCATATCACTTGAGGACTTTCAACAGTAGTAACAACTAAAATAGGTATCACATGCAAATCAAAGAGAAAACAATGACATAATTAATATAACGAAACTGCATTCTTTTCATCGTTTGAGAGAACCCTTTTTATCTTCCATCAATATGGCTGATGTTAACCTCCAGAAGAGTGACTCACTGTATCTTCATAGACTGACGTTTTCCGCTGACATGAAGGAGTAAGATTATATTGGGTCAACTGCTAGGTCTGCTGCAGGGGAAGTTGCTTCACAATGTTGTACGAGACAATTTTTCTCAAAAGTATCTAACTGAAATATTTATAAATCTGCCATCCGTCCATGCTTTGAATAGTTCTGTCACATCTGGTTTGGTGCTTCTGCCATATATTTAGAGATTCTTGATAAAATCCAAAGAAGAATCCGCCATGTTACTTTTATTTTCCCGCCGCTGTAAGGTAGCTTCCGGTAAAGTCTCGTCATTTTACAGTTGATATGATTAGATGTTGTTGGAGTTTTTGGGTACCCTGGTGAACTAGTGGGCCAGCCAAAATGAGCTGACTCATTTTATAGTTCACCAATAGAAAGATTAACCGATCAAAAGGCTCAAAATATTCAATACAACGTGTATAAAGATGGCCATGTTTTTCCTGAATATGTGCAGCCAGTCTTTGATATCGAAGACTGAAGAATTTCGGAACAGCCGCTGGTGGTATTGGCGATGTAGTCAGATTCAGTAGAGTGTCTGACTCGTGAGTGTTAATCTTTAACGTTGTTTCATTGAACAGATTACGTACTGCGCTGGATTCTATATTCATAGACTATGGGGAACATGGTCAACAGATGTAACCGTAAGTTCTTTGCTACCAGTTTCTTTTCGTGTGTGGAATTCTCTTGCAGCTACTTGCCTTCTAGTCAACTTTGAGCTTCAAACATTTAAATGCAATGTTAATCGTTATACAACGAGGCAATTCTGAGAGAATTGGAAACCCTACCGGGATTGAGCATCGGCGGCCACAATCTTAACAACATAAGATAAACAAATGAACACAGAACGGATAGCAGACACGGAAAAGAAATTACAAAAGATCCTTCAGAAGGTTGCGATGGAGAATGATAAAAAGCATAAACTTCAAGAAGACAGAATGCATGGTCATCAGTAAAAGGATGAGCCCGAAATGTGATTTGCAGGTCGGGAACACTAGAATAATGAAGTTTTCTGGGACACATAATGAGGAATGAGGGGCTGGAGAATCTGATACTCACAGGTCGAATAGATGGAAAGAGAGACAAGGGAAAGACAGAATGTGCTCTGGGGGAGGTGGCAGAGGGACGGAACTTGTTGAGAACTGCAAGGAGTAGAGTGAAGTGGAGACTGACGACTAACTCTACAGGGTGCAATAGATAAATTCTCGTCTAAATTGCGCAAAAATGAAAATAACACCGACCTCTCATTTTAACAGATATATTTACCAAAATTACACAAAAATATCTTGAAATACTAAAGAGTAAATTTATTCAATAAAATCACCATTGGCTTCAACCATAGCCTCCAGATGACTTCGGAATCTCCTGAAACTCCTCGCAGCGGTCAAATTGATTAAATTGGTAAATACTGCTATATTCCTTGCGTTCAGTGTTACAAGGAGTTTTGTTGGTCTGTCGCTCAACTGTGCCCAACTCATAATAATCAAGAGGGTTCAGTCTGTCGATTTAGGGCGCCAGATGTAAGGGGTGATGTGGTCGCAGAAATTGTCTGACAATCATAACTGGGTTATCTTACTTGGGTGACATGTTGCACAGTCCTGTTGCCAGACATAGAGTCTTCCAGCAACCAGCTTCTTGACCCAGGGAAACACTACCTCCTAAAGGCAAGTGATGTGTCTGAGGCTCTTTGTGAAGATGAATGGAGACATAACGTCGGCATCACTATTGATAACTCCAAACACATTCGTAATCACCATTAGACTCATTTAACTCTTTCCGTGTCTTCTGCACAATCCTGAGATTGACACCCAGATACTTTGAAATGTTCGTATTGGAGCTTCCGGCGCGAATGACTAGCCGTACAGCATACCGTACAAATTTCTGGCGGAGTGAATTGCGTCATGGTGCTGTTTTTTCTCGCAGACGGTGCCCAACCGATCCTACTATACTGTGCAGTCCACTAAATCCCAAAACAAACAACGTGCATGCGCGAAATAAAAATAAAAATGGGGACAATTTACCCATCGCACCCTGCATATACCATATATTTTCAGAAAGCATATGTATATATATATATATATAAGCCTTCTGTCATATATATATTAAGGACTTCTCTTATTTGCCATCTATGTATTTTCTCACCCATGCCGTTATTTTGGTTGACGAGTGTATTATACACACTTACAATCATTTCATCCGAGCAAGGCAGAAAAGCCACTAAGACACTGGTGGTTGCTGTGTGTGAAAGAACATAAGGAAAAGAAAACATTTATAAGGACCGAGAACAGTAAAAGAACAAGAACGAAGAAAACAGATGATAACGATTGTCATTGCATTTGAATTTCTGAAGATCAAAGTTGACTCGGAAGCAAGAAACTGGAAGAGGGTTACACAAGCGAGAAATGTGAGGGAAGAAACTGTTAGCACAGAGGTTACGGTTACATCTATAATTTCAACTGTAAGGCGAAGAGACCGACCTGCCAATCTAGTACTGCATTTAAATTCATAAAGTCTTGGTACCATAGCAGTAATTTCATCAGAACAATTATCATGAAAGTATTTATCAAAAAGGCACAGGGAAGCTGCAGTGTGAAAGAAACAGGAGCCAAGATGACGGGTCAGGCCAACAACATTGCAGATTCTTCTCTAGATTTTATCAAGAATCTCTAAATATTTATCAGGAACACCAGACCGCTTGCGACAGCAATTGTGAAAAAAAATGGTAGATTTATAAATGTGGAAGATTCTAGAGAGAAAAAATTGTCCAGCATGACACAGTGAACCAAATTTCTTAGCAGCAGACCTAGCAATTGCTTCAATATAATCTTTCCACTTCATGTCAGCGGAAAAAACGTTAGTCCGAGAAGGAACAATGAGTCACTCTTCTGGAAGTTAGCATCAGCCGTGTTAATGAATGGGCGAAAGACATGATTAACCGAGAGCAATTTCCTTTTGAAAGCATTCAAATTAACAAGCCATTCCTTACCCCAGTTAACAACGGAATTTAAGTCATTTTTTTTTTAGATCAGCTGCCAATTTGATCTTATCGAACTGATCAGACTTACTATGAAGACAGGATCAAATAATTGTGACATCATAGACACAGAGTTGAGAACTGATGACACCAGGAAGGTCGCTGATGAAAATTAAGAACAACGTAGCTCCAAGTGTCACCTGAATTAATGCAAAAGATCCAGAACAGTGGTTATTCAAGACCACTTGCAATCGCAAAGACTAAATTAGAAAGAATTTAAACAATTCTTCCAGAAATACTATAACCTTTCAGCTTGCGAAGAAAACCTTGTCAAGCGACCTCGAGATGCCCAAAGCAACAACCCGTACCCTTATTTAATATCTTTTGGCAACCGAATGTTTCTAAATGTTCGTATCACCAAATGATCGATACCGGCCGCCTGATGGTTCACACAATAGCGCGTACGAAATATATATATATATATATATATATATATATATATATATATATATATATATATATATATATATATATATATATATATATATATGTATATATATATATATATGTATGTATGTATAAATTTGTGTGGGATGGTGTATGTGGGTGTATCCATGTGTACATAAGCCTTTTACATCCTGATTTTATCTATCTATCTATCTATCTATCTATCTATCTATCTATCTATCTATCTATCTATCTATCACTTTCTATTTTCTTTCTTTTATTTTTGCTCTTTCACTTTTCCTTCTCGTTTATTTTTCCTTTCTTTCTTTCTTTCTTCCTTTCTTTCTTTCTTTCTTTCTCAGTCTGCGAATATTTTTGGTTCTCTCTGTATCTATCTCTATCTCTGTCTATCTTACTCTATCCATTTTTTTCTTTTTTCTTTTTCTCTTCGTATTTATTCGTTTTCATTATTCCTTTCCTTTATCTATCTATCTATCTATCTATCTATCTATCTATATATATATATATATATATATATATATATATATATATATATATATATATATGTATATATATCTTACTCCATATCTTTCTTTCTTTCACAATCTGTCCATATCTTTGATTTTTGGTTTCTTTCTCTGTCTCTGTGTATGTCATTGTCCATTTCTTTCTTTCTTTCTTTCTTTCTTTCTTTCTTTCTTTCTCAGAGAAACTGACACGAGGATAAATACAACGTCTCACGACGAGTCCACATTTTCACGTCTACTCTTTAACCAAAACAAATTCAGGCGAAGTTGAAAATTCGTTAAAACAACAGGCAACCGCCTCATTTTCCAGCTTGGGTTCGCATGTCATCGACAAATAAGCAAGTTCCACCATGATTGGCCCAGAATTGACACTTTCGCCACATGATACGGCATTGGGGGTGGCTTTATGCGTTGAATAGCAGCAGGAGGTTTGTATTTGCTTGGCAGGTAATAATTCAAAAACACAAATAAACAAATGAGACGACGAAAGAAGAGAAAGAGAATGATAGAGAGAGAAAGAGCGAGAGAGAGAGAGAGAGAGAGAGAATAAAGAGATTCGGTAATATAGACATAGATAGAAATAGAGAATGACGCTTAAAGAATGAGCGGGAAGAGGCAAGGAGAGAAAACATATGAGCACAAAGTTGAATTTATGCAGTGCCTTGTTCAGATCGATCTTGCTGTCATTAAATTGCATGGTTAGGTCGCCAAGCACTGCACGAAGAGGCGCGCTCAAACGACAGTCATACGAGGTATGTCAAAAAGTATCGGGACTGATGTTATAAAAAGAAAACTACAACACATATCAATTCTGCATTTAATCTCCTTCGAAGCAGTCCCTTTCCGAAGCCACACAATTTATCTAGCGTCACTTCCCCTGATAGCGTCATTCCTGAGAATCATTTTTTCGGATATCAAGAAGCTGACTCATCGCATTCCTTTCGGTTTCCTGGACATCTTGAAACCTTTTTTCCTTTCAAGTTGGGTTAGATTTTTTGAAAGAGGAAATAGTTGAAAGGAGCGTGTTCAGGACAATATGGTGCTAATCGAACCTGGGGCCCAAAACTGCTGTTCAAGCGATGGTCACTGATGGAGCCTCTGCCGTGTGGTGACGTCCACACGCTACACACTTTCCTTCAACGCACTTCTATAAACAACGGAAGTGAGCAAGATCTTTATAACTTAGCGTGCATTCGAGACAGAGATCAAGGTCAGTCTGTGTCAAGCACCTTCACGCTACGTACTTTAGCTTCGTTACCATAGCTACAGTCTCCATACCTTTTGATACGATCTTGACATCAATTTTATTACTACAAGTCGTAACCATCTCCTCCAGGCACTTCACTTTTGTCTGCGATGGACGTTACTCCAAGGAAGCCTACGGAAATTGTAACGCTGCACGAACACTCAGGCGAGCTTTACCAGTGAGCAAATCAAAGTACTATTGACTGGCCTGAAAACTCTCCTGATTTAAATCCAACCGAGAATCTGTGGTCAATCTGCAAGGAACTATTTTGTGGAATGGACATACGAAGAATTAACATGTGCACTGGCTCAAGTTTGATTGGGAAAAAAAATGAAAAAAACAAATAATAACGGAATTATTCGTTTTGTTTCAATTAATTTGCACAACGGTGTAAGTAATATTATCTATTATATTTTATAAATTATATTAACTTATAGAATTGTTGCACTCTTAGTATTGTCTCAGATGACCATTAAATACGTCTTTTGCTGTATCGGTATTTACCCATGACCTCTCCACAAGGCTGGACGTATCACAAGGTGGGATGTTGCCAAAGGCCGTTTATTTTATATGGGGCGATTGCGAGCCCGTAGGTTCGCACAAAAATTGCCCGTAGACCCCGTTATACACGAGGTTGCTTACCTCCCTAGATGAGACACTCCCCTTCGGCATAGCCACGCCTGAGTTCCTCTCTGCTCGAAGGCAGAATTGTCGACAAGTAGAGTATCAGAACACACGGAGATTTTGCTGGCTTCCCTCGCCCCCACGTTCCGTCCTCACGTTTATATACGTCGCTCGGGGTATAACAAGTATATAATTTGTTTGATAGCAAATGAATATCATTTGGATTTTTAAAACAATTGTTTGTCTTAAAAATAATGTCTAAGAGTGGGTGTCGTTACGAAAGAAAGAAAGAAAACTGACAACAATTTTCAACTGCAGCTGATGAAAAAAGAAAAACGAAAAGCCTCGGTGAGTGCAGTCAAGCGTGACAAACAGCAAGAACCTACTCATAAAGAGGCAGATTGCGTTTCAGGCTCCAAATTTTCCACTTGGGTTACTCTACGAGACAATCCTTCTTTAGCTATCATGCGTGATCTACGCTTGGGCTTTCATGCCTTTTTTTCGATTCATGATTGACTTGGCGAAAGAATTCCTACTGCCGTTTCTTTGTACGGTAGACTGGTTACCAACCATGGCTATAGGACTCAGTCTGTTCTGCTATGTAAGCCATAGCTGGGGGAGTATAAAAAGGGGATTCATATAATTCCCAAGTGTATAAATCGTCAGTGCGTGAATATGGTGATTAGTAATTGTGAGCTCAGTCCACGGGCTGGGCACTGTTTACTTCGACTGAGCAGTACTAAAATAAAAAAAAGTAGAGGTAATATTACGAGAAATGGCCGGCGGAACTAGAACAATCTACCTTCAGAGTTTAAATAAAAGCTTCAATTCGAAATTTCCTGAAGTTTTTTCCGAATCGACGGCAACAAAATTGGTATAATGACGACAAGCAGAGGAAAGCAGACCGCATGATAGGGTAAATAATAAAAACATTCTCATCCCAGAAATTCAGACCGAAATCTCTATCTATAAAAGGCAGGATGTGTGTGTGTGTGTGTGTGTGTGTGTGTGTGTGTGTGTGTGTGTGTGTGTGTGTGTGTGTGTGTAACGAATGCACGGCCGCAATTTTCGACGGATTTGCACCAACATTTACATACACATGCTCCAAGTTAGTGACAAGGCCAAGACCGACTTTGCATTTCCCAACTCCCATCGATAGTGGAAATAATCGATATTTTCATGCTTCTACGGCAGTTTTCATGTAGTTTGCGGCCATTTTCTACTGGCCAGAGTGAGAGCATATAGCTGGCTACCACAAATAGGCAGGAAGATTCTATTGGCCAGCGTGAGAGCCAACAGCTGACTGACACGAATGTTAACTAGCATGCTAGTATGCCAAAAGAATTGATAGCTGCATTCGTCACAAGTGGGAAAAATTTAAATCTGCATGCCACTTTACTCCAATTGGCTCATTCGCGTGTTTAAACTCAACGTTGATTCTGATTCCGCAGAACTGGGTTGGGTGTGAAAAATATTTGTTGTTAACATTCTTTTTTCATTCGGTTTTTCCAGTTCCGAGTCCTTTTTTAAAGCTGATCTTTTTGTGTTCATTTTGTTTAGTTCTTTTCGTAACAGATTTAATGTTTAGTATAGAGCTTAGAAAAAAATCGCAGTGTGAGATAGGCAAGAAGTAAGGCATGTAGCAACATCAGAACGGCAAAAGGCACTCCTTCAAAGGCAAGGAAGGGCAAAAATATTTTAAGTCAAGTGATAGCAATTGCTGTATGAGTCGTACGATTTTTGAATCAAGCACAGGCAACGCCGGGCCATGCTGCTAGTTATCCATAAAATACTTAATGAGGATATTTATGATATGCTAAAATAAACACCGAAATATGTTCTTTTATTCAACCTTTACAACAATAAGAGATCTAAAAGTCCTACCAGGATTTATTATTGGTAGACACAATTTTAACAATATACTCAGATGACAACGTGTTGATGGCTTACACAGAAAGGAAAGTGCAGGAAATCATAAGCCAGAAAAGCAAGAAGCAAGGGCAAAGCAACATATGTAAGAAGACTGAATGTATGGATGTCCATAAGGGAAACAAAAAGAAGTCACACATTGGAGATATCAGTATCAAAGAAGTACAAAAGTTCAAATATCTGGGAAGTTAACGGACGATAGATAATGTAATACAGAAAATTCAAAGGCGTATTGGAAGAGCGAAAAATGCCTTTCAAAAACTAAGCAATGCATTAAGAAACAGGAAAATTTCGTTGGAAACAAAGAGCGCTCAAGTGCTATGCAATATCAATCTTCCTATAAAGCATTGAACGCGAAACAAATTCTTCACAGAAAAGGAAATTTGACACAACAGAAATAATATTCTACAGAAAGACTCTAAGAACACCACAGACGGAATATGTGGGCAACGCTGAAGATTTCACGGAAATAGGACCGAAAAGACACTTCTGCTGAGAATTAGAAAGAGATAGACGAAATTTCTAATTAGAAAAAGGGCTTGGAGAATTTGACACTCACAGTCCATATTGAATAAGAGGCGGTCAGAGGGAAACAGTGAGTAACCTATGCAATGAGCTTGTGTAAATGATTCGCAGTACATAGACTGAAAGGAATTATAATGGGGTAAACATTGCTTAGACATGAAAAGGAGAGGAAGTGGTGGGGAGCCATGATCGCCCATATGTTAAAGGGACACTGTACATAAAATAAAAAAAGTGTAAACTAAGGTTAGATTTTTCACGCATTTGGTTTAATGATTCGGTTTATAAATCGCGAAATTACAGTTAAAACTGCAGCTTGAATCCGAATTGAAGACGTTCACTGGCAGATGCACTAACTAATGGCGGCTAATTCAAAATATGGCAGACCTTAGAAACTAATCGCGCTTTGGGTTAGAGAATATTACGACTTGCTAATTCGGACTTAGATTTGATGAATAGACGCAATAGTTAAATCTATTTAAGTCTCTATCTCCCTTCATTTCTTTCTTTTTTTCCTTCTTTCTTTCTTTCTTTCTTTCTTTCTTTCTTTCTTTCTTTCTTATTTTCTGCCTTCCTTCTCTGTCTCAATTTATTCATATCTATCTATCTATCTATCTATCTATCTATCTATCTATCTATCTATCTATCTCAATCTGTTTGTTTATTTTTTCTATCGATCCCAGTCTCTTTCTTTCTTTCTTTCTTTCTTTCATCGTTTCTTTCTTATTTTCTGCCTTCCTTCTCTGTCTCAATTTATTCATATCTATCTATCTATCTATCTATCTATCTATCTATCTATCTATCTATCTATCTATCTATCTATCTATCTATCTCAATCTGTTTGTTTATTTTTTCTATCGATCCCAGTCTCTTTCTTTCTTTCTTTCTTTCTTTCTTTCTTTCTTTCTTTCATCGTTTCTTCGTTTCTTTCTTATTTTCTGCCTTCCTTCTCTGTCTCAATTTATTCATATCTATCTATCTATCTATCTATCTATCTATCTATCTATCTATCTATCTATCTATCTATCTATCTATCTATCTCAATCTGTTTGTTTATTTTTTCTATCGATCCCAGTCTCTTTCTTTCTTTCTTTCTTTCTTTCTTTCTTTCTTTCTTTCTTTCTTTCTTTCTTTCTTTCATCGTTTCTTCGTTTCTTTCTTATTTTCTGCCTTCCTTCTCTGTCTCAATTTATTCATATCTATCTATCTATCTATCTATCTATCTATCTATCTATCTATCTATCTATCTATCTATCTATCTATGTCAGTTTATTGATTATCTATCTATCTATCTATCTATCTATCTATCTATCTATCTATCTATCAGATGCTGCTGAAAAAGTTCTCAGCCACGCCCACTTCTCAAAATCTGACCAAATGATTAAATAACAGAAGTATTATAGTTATCCCTTTTTGTTTGAGCCGAGAACTTTTCAGTACCACTTACATTTGTTTCAGTCTGTTTGTTCGGTGCAACCTGTCATCACTTGTTTCAGGTTGAGTGAATTTTTTTAAATTTGTTTCGATCAAAACTGTTGATGATTTCTGTCTGTCCGTTTGTTTTATGCATCGACGAACACAAACAATATGATGACGCTGTGGTCAAGTAGTTTGGACGATGATGCCAGATTATCGCACCATTAACTCTGTGCTCAAGGTGTGGTCACTATCGACGATCGTTGTCAGATTAGTTGAAAATGCCATTGAAATGGTTGGCTTATTGCACCGCTCCAAAAAGTACCTGAATCATCCTGACTCGCATTTTTCTTTACAAGAGTCAGATTAGATCTAAAATGGAGTATCGCTGCCATATCTGGGAGGGATTTGCCCAACCCTCACTTTACGGACTTGATAGAGTTCAATGTCGTTTACGCCACCTGGTGGATGGAGACTTCAACTCTGCAACCACTTTCCCGCAGATGAAACATCAAAAACCTATTGATACTCGCTATTTCCATGGCAAATGTTCATAAGAGTTATTTTCTTTAGTTGTACCTGTCCATATTTTTAAAGTTAAGACTCAGCCTGCCACATACACAGGGTCAACTCATCCACGTCTGTCCGTATTCCAGTTATCAGAATGAAGTTGAAGGCCTTGGAAGCTGATTTCTCCTTTGATCTAGCTCTAACAGCTCAGTGAGGGAAAAAAACGGCTGGTCACATTCCCGAAAACGAAACTTGTGACGTTTCGTCAACATCGAGATGATTCTGAATTTTCGCCTGTTGCAATGAACGTATGTTATATCAAGAAAGCCACGTACTTTGAGCGTTCAATCCAGACCTCATACTTACGAACCCTCACTAAAGATGCTGGAAAAATGGCCGGTTACCTGTACCGCTCCAGTAAGTACCTGATTTCTCCTGCTATCCTTTACCTTAACAAAAGCCAGATCCGACTGAAAATGAAGTACTGTTGACATATTTGGCAGGAGATGCCCAGTGTTTACGATAAAATCTCGATAGAGTTAAAAAGCAACTTTGCATCCTTGAAGGTGATGAATTATTTTCCAGCCTACAATTGTTCTCTCACAGACGAGATGTCGCAATGTCATTCGCTTCTCTATCGCTATTTCCATGGAAAGTGTTCACACGAACTACATTCCTTAGTACCACCAGTTTTAACCTTCACGGTTAGGACCCGCCATACCACGCATATTGTAGAAAACCACCCTCAATCCCTTCGTATTCCATTGGTGAGATGTAAGATCCTCTTGAGCGGTTTCTTACCACGAACCGATGCTTTGTGGAACTCACTCCTGAGTGGATGCTTCCTCGATCACTATAACCTTAACCTGTTCAAGTCTATAGTCAACGGTTATCTTACCCACATATCCCCATAATCAGTTCTTCTTATTCTGTAACTATCTACTTCGAGTGGTTCTTGAGCCTTATACGGGGTGAAAATCATTGTAAAAAAATAAAGAAGAGGATTCCTACCTTTCCCAAAGGTACATCTATTACGTAAGTGAATGTAATGGATTCGACTGGAATTCGAACTCGGCTCCCCGATTCATCAATCCGGGCCGCTATCCATTACTCCGTACTTCATGGAAAAAGGAGTCCTGATACACTCTTTTTCCACAGACGAATCATCGTAAGCCTCTAGCTGCTCCATCGCTATTTCCATGGAAAGTAATAAGATGAACTACATTCCTTAGTTCCACCAGTTTTAACCTTCACGGTTAGGACCCGCCATACCACGCATATTGTAGGGAACCACCCTCAACCCCTTCGTATTCCATTGGTGAGATGTAAGTTCCTCTTGAGCGGCTTCTTCCCATGAACCGCTGCTTCGTGGAACAGACTCCTGAGTGGATGCTCAAGTTTAGGGTTAATAATTAACTTTCCTATATAACCCCATGCACTGTACTTCTTAATCTGTAACTCTCTACCTCGAATGGCTCTTGGGATTTTAGCATAGAACTTATGGTTACATCTAGCAATTTGAACAGCAAAATGATGAGACCTAGCCGCCAATCTAGTACTGCGCTTAAATTCGTAAATTCAAGGCACCAAAAAAAAAACTCATCAGAACAATTACCATGAAAATATTTATAGAAAAAGAGCAGAGAAACCACCACATTATGGCGGCGAGATTGGGGCTGAAGCCGAGTAGCAGATTCTTTGGATTTTGTCAAGAATATCTAAATATATAATAGAAGTACCAGTCCAAATACGACTGTAATATTCAATGCATAGACGAATAGTAGTGAGTTCGATCTTCACTGAGTGCTCCACACTTTCGGCCTTGTGCCACATGTAAACTACGCTTAGAAAATCATTTTGTTGAGCACCTCGAAGTGGTGTAGTGATTAGCAAGCTTGTTCCGCTAGAACTAATACGGTTGAGAAGTTATTCCGATCCTCACTGGTGGCCTCATACTTTCGGCCTTTTGCCACATCTAACCTACCCTTAGAAAATCGCCATTGACGTATAGTAGGCATATAAAGGGTAAAAAATGGATTCTGGCGAGAATAGATGGGAAGAAGAAGTTGATGACGAGTGAGATGTAGATGTGAACGGAGAGATCAAAGTCTATTGAAGGGAAAGTATTCGGCATATGAAAATGAATAAAAATATTTGAGAGAAAGCAAGTCGCATGAGGTACACACAAAGACGATAAATTAAGAATTAGATGCTGTTAATGAAGGCAAAATGGCACCGTCAAATCAGACCGTGAACTCTTGTTCCTAGAAATTGAGATCAAACCCTACTCTGTGTTGGAACCAATCGTTTTCATAAGTCCGTCTAACGAATTCTTTTTTATTTGCTAATTTTTTCTCGCTATTATTTATTTTTTTTACTGTTCTTTCGCATTTTTTTAAATACTGTTAATAAGGGTGTTTCATTAAGACGGATTATATATAAGGGTGTTTCATTAAGACGGATCAGAGTCAGCAGTAAATAAATCAGTGTTATTGGTGAAAATTTATTTATTTCCCTATTGGATCATGTCATTTAAGTCATGGCAATTATGTGTGAAAAATAGTATCGCCCAAATGTCCGCCAAATCTGCAAGAAAAAGAAAAAAAATCATTAGACGCTTAAACTTAATTCACATTTACAATCGGTCCAGGTTAATGGAACACCCTTTAGATCTTTAACTGTTACGGCTTCTGGGCCAATATCTTGCTAATAACATGCATAAATTCTTTCAAAGCAAACTTTCTCATTTTATTTTTATTAATTTTTGTTAACTACGCTAATCTCTGGCCTTTTTATTATCAACATTTTTATGACGCGCCTTTGTTGCTATTATACGTTATTCATTTGTTCAAACCAATTTCCTCGTCTTCATTGATTTTGTTCATTTTTTTATCACTGTAATCTCCGGCGAATCTTCATATCAACTTATCTAAGACTAGCCGTGCTACCCGGCGTTGACCGGATGTACATGTCTGCAGGTTTATAACCGCATCCCACTGTTATCCGACCCTCCCCCGTCTAGAAATGTCAGCCTGCGTCCCCGCTTGCATGCATCATTCATTGGTATACTAAGCTACTCCCCCTCCTCTTTTTTACGGTATGTCCTTCGCAAGTGTTTGATTGTTCTTAATAAAGGAATTCCATCGATAAAACCTTCTTGTGTGGTCGTTGCTCGGTGTTAAATTTAATGTAAGATTCTATAGTCTTAAGTAGCAACTGGTCTAGGAGAAGGCAAAACTCTGAATTCAAAACCTAGGTCAGTCTGAGCTCTGTAGCCATGGCTGTCAACCAGACTAGGAGAAGGACAATTCAAATCCGGAGCCGGTGTCCTTAAGACAGTCTAATGTCATGTTCACTCGCGTTCTAGCAACTCCTGCGTCGACATCGGTGTCAAGCTGTTATGGCCTCTGCCTTTCCGTTGGACAAAAGGTGGCGTATCGAGGGCAGACGTGCTGCATGGACAGCTACCGATCTCGTATATAAAAAAAACCTGCCCAGATATTGCGCCTAGGAATGTGCATAACTTTTCGGGCTCAGATCCATGGTTTTGACGGAGGACGGCCACACACACACACACACACACACACACACACACAGACACACACACACACACACACACACACACACACACACATATATATATATATATATATATATATATACGATCTGCATATGTTATTCCACGACCATTATCGTCGCTTAGGAATCTTCTATGTCCGAATAACAGAATATCATCTTTGCTGATGAATATCTTTGATAAAATGTCCGCATAACCACTGTAATAAAAAATATCCCAATTTTGGGCAACTTTTGTCCCTATTTTCACCCGAAATTAAATCAAATATACGGAGTTTAGAACGGCTCATGATCAAACATAATAGTCATTCATTGTCTGTTATATTTAACAATATATGTTTATATATATATATATATATATATATATATATATATATATATATATATATATATATATATATATAATATATATATATATATATATATATATATATATATGTTCTCCTTTCTCATCTTTGTTTTATCGTTTTTTAATTTATTTAGTTTAACGACCCTTTGAGAAATTATATATATATATATATATATATATATATATATATATATATATATATATATATATATATATATATATATAGCTCACCAAAAAAAGAACCAAATGGCAAGCATATAAATAACTGCTACCCTGACGTAAACTAGTCATGCCTCATCAACGTCTACTTGAGTTGCGTGTGGACGAATAAATAAATACCCTCACTCTCCCGTGGATGACTAACTAGATGAACTCCGTTTTCCCCTCCCGACACGCAAGAGTCACATATGAAAAGTAAATAACGAAATAAAGAAGGAATTGAATAAAGAAATATTCTAAAGAGGTTCTAACCTTTCCGCGGTTTTCCTTTACGCCGTTTCAGTTATCCGCGGTAACTCTCCGACATAAGCAATTTACAGTGGCTTGCAAAAGTCTACACCCCCTTTGAAAATTTATATATTTTGTATAATTTAACAGGGAACAACACAATTTTTCAATTTCAAAGATTGTTAAATAATAAGCAGATCCATCACACTTTCCTTTGATATAAAAATTACATTTTAAAAATTTCACACTGATTCTTAAAATCATATAACTTAGAAAACATGTCTTTGCAAAAGTCTACACCCCCTTTGGAATGTCTTTAGCTAATACTTTGTGGATGATCCTGCTGCGTCAATTACAGCCTGCAGACGTCTCGGGTAGCCTTCCACAAGCTTGCTGCAGTGGTCTGCTGACAGTTTTTGCCATTCTTTATGGCAGAACTTCTCGATCTGTTTTAGATTGGATGGGGAATGTCAGTGCACAGCCAGGTTTAGATCTCGCTATAGATTTTCTATAGGATTGAGGTCTGGAGACTGGCTGGGCCACTCCAAAACTGTGATTTTCTTGCTAGCAAACCAAGCTTTAGTGCTTTTTGACACACGCTTGGGGTCGTTATCTTGTCGAAACTTGAAATTGCGACCCAAGCACAGAGCTCTAGCAGATTTCAGCAGGTTTGCCTCCAATATTTCTTGGTAATTGACACTGTTCCTGTTCATACCATCTGGGATGGTTACCAGCTCTCTAGGCTCTGCAGCTGAAAAACAGCCCCAAAGCATGATCGAGCCACTGCCATAATTTACAGTGGGGACGGTATAATGAGGTTGGTGAGCAGTGCCTTTTTTCTGCCAAACAAAGCGTTTGGTATTTTTTCCAAATATATCGACTTTAGTCTCATCTGACCACAAAATCTTTCACCACATGATCATGGAATCATTGATGTGACTTTTGGCAAAGTTTAGCCTAGCTTGCTTGTGCATAGGCTTCAGAAGTTTTTTTTTCTCTCTACTCTTCATTGCAGGCCAAACCGGTACAATAGCCTGGAAATTGTAGATGCATGGACTGGAAAGTGAAGCTTTCAACTCTTCCAGTGTTGCACTAGTGTTAGAGGTTGATTCCCAGACCAGTTTTGATTTTGCTCTTCTGGTATGTTTAAGTGGTCTCGCAAATCTTGGTAGGGTAGAAGTGGTTTTGTGCACTAATCACTTCTTAACTACAGTTTTAACTGTGCTTGGGGCAACTCTAAAGTTTTTGCAATCTTTTTTATAGCCATTATTTTCATTGTACATTTGAATAATAAGGTTTTTAAGTTCCTGAGACAGAGGCTTGCCATTTTCTTTCCCGAGTTAGACACCTTGAGTTTACAGTCAGAGTCCAAAGACCACCATACCAAGAAACCATTTGGTGGATGATTTTGTAGGCAGTTAAATCACCTTATATAGCAAAATAATAGACTGGCCAAGTTTGTTTGTTATGGTAGAATGCACATGTCACTTTTGATTGTTTTGGATTGTATACATCAATGATAAACTACGTGATAACAAAGTATAATATCTGGGGGGGGGGTAGACTTTTGCAAAGACATTTTTCTAAGTTATATGATTTTAAGAATCAGTGTGAAATTTTTGAAAATGTAATTTTTATATCAAAGGAAAGTGTGATGGATATGTTTGTTATTTAACAATCTTTGGAATTGAAAAATTGTGTTGTTCCCTGTTAAATTATACAAAATATATAAATTTTCAAAGGGGGTGTAGACTTTTGCAAGCCACTGTATAAGTTATGCTTAATAATAGTCGCAATGCGAAAGAATGGTGATTCTAGAAAGCTATCAAATTGGATATTTTAAAGAAAAGCTCTAATGTGGTTCCTTTAAAGGAAAATGTTGCAATTCTCGACTGAATGAAGAAAAAAGTTACTAAAGTTGCTAATATCTAAGGCACGATGGAGTAATGGGTAGCGGCTCGAATTGAAGAATCGAAGAGCCGAGTTCAAATTCCAGTCGAATCCATTACATTCAATACCCTACATTCAATGAAAGTTCCTTTGGGAAAGGTATGAATCCTCTTCCCCCAGCTATGGTTAAATATCAGGACCTACCAGGTTCTATAGCCTTGGATGGCAATTGGTCTACCGCAGAAAGAAATAGAAACCTACTGCGGGAAAATTCCGCCTCGTCAGACATGTATCGAAAGATACATGATCGCCTAAGCGTGCATCGGGCATGACGCATAACTGACTGACTGATACGAGGTCAGATCAAAAAGTATCGGGACTGGTGCAATAAAAAGAAAAACTACAACACATATCAGTTCGGCATCTAATCTCCTTCAAAGTAGTTCACTTCTGAAGCCACACGCTTTATACAGTGTCGTTTTCGTTGATGGAAGCATTCCTGGAACTCCTTTTTTGGGGGGGGATAGCGAGCAACTGCCTTGTTGCCTTCTCTTGGATTTCTTTGAAGTGTCTGAAATCTTTTTTGAATTTCAAGTGGGATTTAATTTTTGGAAAGAGGAAAAAGTCGCAAGAGGGCAGATCTGGTAAATATGGTGGTTGTCAGATCTGGGGGAATGCCATTACTAGCCCCAAACTGCTGCATAAGCTGCGCTGAATGGGCAAATGAGTTGTCATGGCATAGTTGCCACTCACTGGATGCATGCAATTCTTTCATTTTTCGACGAACAGCATCACGCAAACGCCGAAACATATCACGGTAGTACTCCTTGTTTATTGTTTGACCAGGTGGAGCATACTCATAATAAGCACTACCCTTGTAGTCAAAGAAAACTGTCACAACGCTTTGACTCATTCGTGTACCAGAAAGATCGAGGTCATCCACTCGAAGACTGAGTCTTGATTTCGGGGTCATAGCCATAGACCCACAATTTGTTACCTGTTATGACCGTTTTCAAAAGGTTTTCTGTCGTGTGGTGAGACGACCACACTTTTACACTTTCCTTTTAAGCACTGCTATAAACAACGGAAGTAAGTGGGAACATTATAAATTAGTGTACACACGCGACAGAGTTCAAGTCAGTCTGTGCCAAACGGCTTGACTTGGGGTAGTTCAGTACCGTTATCATAGCAATTTGACTTCTACCAACACTCTGCCGAAATCTCCATCACGATGCTGGAAACTCGAATGGGCGATATTAGAATTACCACTATGGCCAGCCTTAGCCCGGTAACCGATATCTCTGTAAGAAACTGTCTCCTCCCCCATTCCGCCATGGATTGTCCAGAACTCCCCTCAAACCTAACTGCGGCGGTTAATATAAACCCGAGGTCGGAAATCCTTAGTGTCCGGTTTATTGTCAAGTGAGCCCCGAAGAATATATAAATGAAGTTTCGCATCATCTATACGGGTGTTCCAAACCTAGTGTCATAAGAACCGAATGCAGCAAGTTGATTTTTAAAAATGTATAAAATGAATATGACAGATTGGGGGTGGTAATTCACTCGGAATTATGCAAAGGAAAGGGATTTCAAATCAAGTGTTTGGTATACAAAGAAGTTGTTGTATAAAATAGGAAATAACATTCTGGGGTAATCTTGAAATTCAAACTTATCAGGTCAAGAAGAAAAAGGCTAGCCCTGGACATCTGATGGCGGTCGTAGATCTATCATTCTATCTCCTACTTATCAGGTCAAGAATAAAAAAACCTGTACATCTGATGGCGGTTGTAGATTTATCCTTCTATCTCCTCGTAAAAAAACTTTCCATCAGTAATGAATATCTATTTCCCTAGTAGATTCCCTTTAAGATCTGGAAGGTTGTCGTGGATTTTTCTTCGTTTTAGTTTTTCGTAATAAATTCAATTTGCAGCAGCAATAACTCTCCAAAATAACATTTTTCTGTGTCGAGCAACAAGAAAAAGACAAACATTTAAACACTGACTGGTCTTCCCTTCTCTGTGTTCATCTTCTTAGCTTATTCATTTACCAGTAACTTGTAAATGTCGTGCTACACTTGGCATTGCACAAGGAAAATAACCAGAGTAAACATGAATGGTATTTTTAAGGTTTTCTGTAACACCAAGAAAAATGGTGTTGGAATCTTTGGCTTCGGATTATGATATAGATAAGGAAGAACTACAAGAAAGTATATAGTGAAAACGTTAAAGAAAAACAAAAATGATAGAAGAAAAGAGGAGAAAGAAGAAGACAGGCAAATGAGATGGAGATGAAGAAGAATGAAGAAAAAACATTGAAAGAAATGAAAGAAATAGAAAAAGAAAAGAAAATAAGAATAAAGAAACCAAACGAAGAGGAAAAAATAAAGAAATAAAAATAAAAGATTAAAGATAGGAAATAGAAAGAAAAAGAAACAAGAAAGTACAACGTAGAAAAGTGGAAAAAGAAAGAAGAAGGAAAGAGGAAAAAAAGAAGAAAACGAAACAAAAGGTAAAAAGAAACAAATTTAGAAGAAATAACGAAAGAATTGTAGTAAAGGAAGACGACACAGATACTAAAGAAAATAAATAAGTAAAAAAAGAAGAAAAAGAAACAAAAAAGGAAAAGAAACAAACAGAAAAACAAAAAAGAAACAAAAAATGAATTAAAAAATATAAATAGAAAAAAAACGCAAAAGAAAGAAATAACAAAAGTAAATTATTCAAGGAAGGAGAAAAAGAAACAAAAAGGTAAAGAAGTAAAAAAAAGTAGAAAAAGAAAAAAAAATCCAAAAGGAAAAAAATATATAAAAAAAAAAACGAAAAGAAGAGAAAATAGGCATAAAGAAAGGAAAAGAAATAAAAGAAAACGTGACAGTAGAAGAAAAAGAAACCAAAACGATATAAAGAGGAAAAAAGAGAGAAAAACAGGAAAACAAATATGTAAAAGGGGGAAAAGCAGTCAAGGGATTAACAGAAGAGTAAAAAAAGAAAAGAAGGAAAAGAAGAGGAAAAGTAAAAGAAGAAAAAGAAGAAAGAAAAGAAAAAAGAATTATCTCAACGCCAAGCCTCATTGCCTTTTCTATAGCAACAATGGCCGTCAGATTCCCTTACGAAATATTTTCTTATGAAAAATTACCAGCGTAAGATAGTTTATTAAAACGATAAGATAAATGAAGAACAGGCGGAGAAAGGGGGATGATTGAGAATGGAGCTGTCGTTAATGGTTGACAACCAGCATTAGGTTATCAATTACGGTCCACCTCTTGGTTCTGGAATGGACAAGGAAAAAAGAAATAAAAAACCGTTTTATCTATTATTCATTGGTTGATGTTTCTGCTAATTAAAATAGTAACCTGGTGTTGTCCGGAGGTGGAAAAATCTTTTGTGATCCAAGTTTAGACATCATTTGCGTTCACAGATATTATCTCTCTAGTGACTGCAATAATATACTTCTGACTTGCTTGGTGGCTTAGACAGTTGCGTGTTGTCCAGCGGTTAGTGTTCAAGCCCAGATAAAAGATAAGTTGATCGAGTGTTGATTTTTCACTGCAGAAACACTCGCTGATCTTGTAAGACTGGAGCAATGACAATAATAATATAAGCCGTTTCCTTATAAGCAAAACATTCGGCATTCATTGACCAAGCAGCCAGCGCTACTCGAGTGTGCATTTTCCTTATTCATTGACCATAGGGATCAATGTTTTCTTCTCATTGTTAATGGTAATGGCCTTATTTGCAACTTCCTTGTGGTGAAATATCCGGCATTTATTGATAAAAAAGCCAGGGTTACTGTCGGTTTAAACTTATAAAATATTTCTTTAAAACAATTTTTACAGGAAAATAGCTTCCTCAAGTTAGTTGTGTTATCGCTTTTTTCAGTAATTTTTTTAAAAGCAATTCAACTCCAAGCAACTTAGACGTAAAGGCCTACCGGAACGAATGAAAGAGAATGAAAAACTTTAGAAGGAACAGAAATCCCAC
Source organism: Acanthosepion esculentum (assembly GCA_964036315.1). Lineage (NCBI taxonomy): Eukaryota > Metazoa > Mollusca > Cephalopoda > Sepiida > Sepiidae > Acanthosepion > Acanthosepion esculentum. The sequence continues at coordinate 92,058,168 of OZ038489.1, forward strand.
TCCAAAACATGGAACAAGGGATAAATGTCTAACCCGATGGAGGTTTCCTTCCTAACCTTTTACTCGAAGTAGTGTGGAATATCAACATCTTGGTTATGTCACTATTCTTTCTGATTTACATGTGCTATGCGTTTTAATTGTTCTTGTTGTTGAGAGTCCTCAAATGATATTGTTTCTGTTATTTGCTACAGATCTTTGTGATTCAGTGGCGCCAGACCCACGAGCTTCGAGGAAAGATGATCTTCACTAAGAGCTATATGTCTTATTCGCGTGAAACCATTGAAACTAATAGTGATGAGGCTTTCTTTTCCAATGTTTTGATTGATTGGTTGATTTATTTTTATGTCTTGTCAACCTCTTGCAGGTTATTTAAAGCCAGAAAATATATTTTTTTAAATTACTACTTAACCCATAGTTGGTGGGAGAAGAGGTGGATTCATACCTTTCACAAGGGTATTCGCGCGTAAGTGAATGTAACGAATCCGATTGGAACTGGAGCCCGGCTCTCCGATTAACAATTCCGAGCCATTATCTATTACCATTAGCCATAACCGCTCATCCAAGCTTACAGCACCTTTAAGTGGTATGAGATGTCAGCATTTTAATTATGATACTATGTTCCCTTCAAGATACATGTGCTATCCATTTTAGTTGTTGCCGCTATTGAAAGTCCATAAGTGATGTGGTTTATAAACGCAAGGCAATCATCAAAGTCAAGTAATACTGTAACTGGATGCTGGTTTCCAGAAATAAGATACAAGCTTCATACTGATGTCATGCTTTCATTTAGGAAAGACAGCAAGAAAACTAGAAACAAAAAGACATAATAGAAATGACATCCTTTGGTTTATTTTGTTTTACGGCATATCAACACCTCAGTGGGTTATTTAATGCTGACAGGATTTTTAGGATAGGTTCGTATGAATAGAATATGTATTCTTTGTAAAAAATCAGTTTGTAGATCAAGTTTCATTGAAATATTTTTCTGAATAGAATTTTTGTTGAGAGTCAAAATATTGCTCATAATATTGCTGGTAAATTTACTATAAAAATGTATTTTGATACTTTCATGATGTTTTGTCCCCAATTTGGGGTTAACTATCTGATCATAGCTGGGACCCTAACAGGTGACACCACCCCGGGTCTGGGAACAACAGCAATTAAAAAATGGTTCCGCGCTCCTCAAAAACTCCCGATCAGAGGCCGAGCTGCCGGATATAGTTTATCGTCATACCCAGGACGGAGAAAGGACACGACCAAACAAAATACGTTTCAAAGAAATTAATATAGATGATGACAATATTCCAAGAGTAATGGACACAGGGTGTATTAAGGGGACAGAATTTCATTCGATCACAGAAGGAGCTAATTATTACCATATAGCCTCGTATGATCCAGCAATAGTTACAAAGGGGGAGACACGTGGTTGATTCCATACTACTGATGGGTGTTCTTTTTTGGGGGGTGGGGGAGTAAGGAAAGGTAACGGCTTGATTATACCATTTTTCTCTTCGAGTATTTTTTTCATCGGTATTACCCCAAGTAAGGCAGTGCAACCAGTAAGACTCAATGGGTTACAGGGTGTGGGGAGATTAGGAACAGAAATATTTGTAATGAGTAGAAAGAGAAAAGAGTAATCAGGAAGACAGTAGATAACGATTGACATTGCATTTAAAGTTGGCTGGAAAGCATGGAGCCCGAAGGGAGATCCACGGGGAGATAAGAAACTGTTAGCATAGAATTTACGGTTGCATCTCACCAGCTCCACTGTAAACTGATGAGATCTCGTTGCCAGTCTAGTACTGCTCTTAAATTAAAAAAAAGTTTAGGTACCATAGCGAAGAGTGATATTTATTTGCAAAATGTGGCGCAAGGTCCAAAATTGGGGGGGGATATAGAAGGCCGGTCATCAATGGGTCTTATCTTAAACTTAGCTAGCCACAATCACTGACCTACAAGCAAGAAGTGCGAAAAAAGAAACCGTTAGCATGGAACTTAAGGTTACATCTAGCCAAGTCAACTGTAAATTACTGACAGCTCGATGCCAGTCTAATACTGCGCTTAAATCCGAAAGGTCTAGGTACCATAACGAAGAGCGATATTTATTTGTAAATTATTTACAAAATGTGGCATAAGGCCAAAATGAAGAATGGGGGAAAAGACGGCCTGCTTCTATTTAAATGATGAACTTAGCCAGCCACAAACACTGACCCAGCGGTCACTATGGGGGCGACAAGAGATTTCCACGGCTACAAAGGGGCGCATCTATCAGGCTATTGTTCGGACTATCCTTCTCTATGGCTGCGAAACGTGGCCACTTAGAGCGGTTGACGTACGAAGGCTTGAAGTGTTCGACAACGATTGCCTTTGCTGCAATCTACGATGCCGCCGAATCGATCGTGTGCCCACAACCACTCTGCGTCGTCGCCTGGGTCTCCGTCCTCTGCCACCCGTCTTGATCCAGCATCGTTTCCGATGGTTCGAGCACGCAGCTCAACGCCCAGAGGGAGAGCTCATCCGCGATGTACTTCTCCCTCCTTCTCTTCCTGGCTGGCGAAGACGTGTCGGTGAGAAGCTGAAGACGTGGGTCAGCACAATAAAGGATGACCTAGTAGTACTATCAGGTCCACAAGTAGTTGGTCTTCGACGATGGAATCGCGAGTGGCTCGCCATTTCGTGTGACCTGGCTCAGGTTCGGCGGGCGTGGGCAGCGATGGTCTGTGATGCTGTACTTGCTCAGGAATAAGCCGGTTCAACCCGACCAGGGTGAAAACCGATACAGACAGACTGACCCAAACATACAACAATATTCCTTACACCACAACAACGTATTCTTACTTATCTTTCTTATCACATAATACCATAATACCTCATTGTCCCCATGAAAGTCCTAACTAAACACCATATGTAAAATTCATACTCTGTGGGAGTGGGGAATAAAACAACAATTTAAAAAACTATCCCCAAAGAGCTCACCCGAACAATTACCATGAAAGTATTTATAAAAAAGGTACAGAGAGGCAACCTTACGGCGGTGGGCAAGTGACTGAAGCCACATGCTATCCACAAGTGACTGAAGCCACATGCTATCTACAAGTGACTGAATCCACATACTATCCACAAGTCACTGAAGCTACATGCTATCCATTTTAGTTGTTGCTGCTGTTAAAAGTCCTCAAGTGACATAGTTTCTGTTATTGGGTACAGTTCGCCAAACCCACGAAGTATAGTCATCGCTAAGATCTATAAAATTCACTGGCTCGCAACAAATTTTAACCATTGATCTTAGAACGTGGTTGTAGACAGCTGCCAGTTTAGATATTTCTGAACGGGTTTGGCTCCATATATGACATCCATATGAAAATCTCGACTAATTAAGAACATGGCTCGAGATACGCACCTTTCTACTGACGAGGCTCGACGTTCCTTTCTTCAGTTATCGAACGGGAACTGGTGTTTGAAAGTAACATGGCCGTAAACATTTTCTAACCATTTATTTGAAGCAATATGTAAAATCAACGACTTGATTATACGTTTTTCCCTTTGTGTTACATGTGCTATACATTTTCGTCGTTACCGCTGTTGAACGTCCTCAAGTGATGTGGTTTCGGTTATTTGGTACGGTTTCTTTGTTTGTGATTCTGCAGCGTCAGGTCCACGAGATTCGAAATATGGTCCTCGCTAATATCTTGCTGAGGGTAGGGAATATTGTCTTCTTGTTATGAAATCTGGGCTGCTGATTAAATGATATCTCGATGTTTGAATCTTTATTCACCAACATATCGTCAGTTAGTCTCGCCTGTTCTGTAGCAAGTGGCTCCACATCTTCATCGAACACGCGGATCCTACATTCTCCTGTCATGCCTGAGAAATACTGCCCTAATCATCTCCGGTGTTCTTGTTTATCTGTCTAACATACTCGTTCCTATTTCATATATATACATATATATATATATATATATATATATATATATATATATATATATATATGTATATATATATATATATATATATATATATATATAGTTGGATTGATGTTGGTTTGATCCAACTATGTTAACTCTATCAATGATATGGAGCGCTTTCCAATACGTACCATGCATATATAATACATAAATGATATATATATATTTATATGTAAACACATTTTACATACACACACATACATACATATATATATGTATACACACACACACACACACACACACACACACACACACACACACACATATATATATATATATATATATATATATATATATATATACATACCGTACCTATGAACATTAATGGGCTAATAGGTATGTCCCAATCCTCATAAATACGTTGGATACTATTGTAAGTAGGGGTAATATGCTAGCAATGGTTTACCTACTTCACGCCGCTAGTATTCTATTTTGTTGTTATAAAGATTATCATTTCATTTCCAACCTCCGTTTTGGCTATTCCTCATTAAGTAACCTTTTCTAGGTTACAACTATATACACACACAAACACAAACACACACACACACACACACACACACACACACACACACACACACACACACACACACACACACACACACACATATTTATATATATATATATATATGTATATATAAAATGAATAATCAAACCAATCCTTTTACCTCATATGGGGAATAGGCTATCTCGGCAGACGACGAAAGTGGTCGTCTGTCTTTTCAAGCCCGGGGTGGAATGAAGTAAAATAAAATACATCGAGCTCCTTTTTGTGGATCATTTCTAATATTTTCATATTATTAGGATTCACCTGGATTATATACCAACGGATTTTTTTACTTTAATACATACATACATATATATATATATATATATATATATATATATATATATATATATATATATATATATATATATATGTACCTCCACTAATTCGGTATATGGAAGGTTTAAAATGACTTTTTAAAATGAAAAGCTTTCATTTTAGCTATAATTGGAAGCTAAATAATTTAAAATTTACTATTTACAATAAACAAAATACTGTATAGTCTATTTCAATCACAAATTATATAGATAGGAATCAATTTTTTCCAGTATAATCGATAAAAATCGAACATTTTGGCACATTTGTAAACAAAAATCTTGCAAAAATAAAATATATATTTCTGAAAAGTTATTTGAAGAAAATTAGCAAACTTAAAGTTACATTAATGCCATTAAAAAAAAACATTAATTATAGCATAAAATTTTGTATAAAACATTTCATTGCTACGAGGTCTTGTTTTTCTGACGTGTTAATCAATTTATTGATAGCATATTGACAGCCGAACGTATTCATAGTTAAGTACATATATATATATATATATATATATATATATATATATATATACATATATATATATATACATATATATATATATATATATACATATATATATATATATACCAGGGTAGAATTACCCACTCAAGACACTTGATTAGGCCTCCCAGTTGAGTGAGTATCTGTTGGAAGATGAATGGAGACTTAAGGTCGACATTGCTAGTGCTCACCCCAAACACGTTCGTAATCACTATCAGACTCATCCTGATCTTTCGAAATTTTCTGCATATTGACACCCAAGAATTCTAATATATCCGTAGTGGAGCTTCCAGCGCGAATGCCAAGCAGTACAGCAGGTCGTTTCAAAATTTCTGGCGGTGTGAATTGTGTCATAGTGATTTTTTTTTCTCACAGACGGTGCTCAGTTGAGCCTTCTATACTGTGCAGTTAACAAAATAAAAAAAACAAACAAGGCATATGCGCAAAATGAAAAATATAAAATGGTGACAATTTACACGTCGTACATTATTTATACACACACACACACAAACTCACACACACACACACACACACACATATATATATATAACATTACACATTATGACATTATATATATATATATTATTTTTATTTTAAAATATTATACTAAGAACATTTTGAGATCGCTACACAAAAGCTTTCATGTTTCGATAATATGATTGTATTTCATCAGGCGATGGTAACTGGTAATTATATTAATTTGTATATATATATATATATATATATATATATATATATATATATATATATACGTATTAAGAATATATGTAGCAAAGTTAGATTTTAAACAGATTTTAAACTTGTTCCCTTCTAAAGGAACACTATCACGTGAAAATTGAAATTAATTGAAATTGAAATTATTATTTGTAATATTATTTTGAATATATATATATATATATATATATATATATATATATATATATATATATATATATTAATGACTGTACAGTTGGGATGAAAAGCAACTCAAATTAGGATGAACGAAATACTCGTCAGTTAATATTTATCCAATAATAATAACAATTCTGGATAATTCGATTTAAATTTGTGAGATTTGAACCGGTTTTGATCGTTTCCTCTAAAGAAAACGTCATTTTCCAAGGCGTTATATATATATATATATATATATATATATATATATATATATATATATATATATATATATATGTATATATATATATATATATGTATATATGTGTGTGTGTGTGTGTGTGTGTGTGTGTGTGTGTGTATAATTTGCCCATTAAAAGAATATTTTAAATTTAAGCCTGAATTGTCTTTGTCAAGTATCAGATTCGACGTTTTTATTTATTTTCCTTTTTAAAGAGGGCTCTTGAGTAAGAGCGTCGATGCTTCTCACTAAAAACTATCAGACATCCCAAATGCAATTATAACGGCCCTCAGATGTCAGGAGAAGAGAAAAATTGCTTAAAGAACGATGCATTATTAAAACAAGAAGATAAATGATAAACAGGCACTCAACGCACAGCCCAGGGTGCTGGTGAAGGAGCAGCGGTTAAAGGTTTATAACAAGCAGTAGGCTATCAATTAACATCCACTTCTGTGTTCTAGAACTGACAAAGGAAACGGACTTTGCGTTAGTGCTTCGAATCTTGTTTCTCTTTTCGTTTCTTTTTTTTTTTAGTTAATTTTAAATGTCAAAGTTATGTAGACTCGTTTAGGATAAAGACGGTTAGTTGATCAGTAATGTTAGAAAAACGGCGTGATAAAGACTTTTCAGCAGCTGAAGACATTTGCTTCCCAGGAGAGATATGTCAAGATGGTTGATGGTTAAGATAGTTACATTTTTGCCAGGAGTAACATTGTTATTCGAAATATTTAGCTCTTATTCGTCTTTCGTGATGGAAACTGTAACCAGTATTACTGAAGTGATATGGTCGGCTCGTAAATTATTAAACCAACCCAATATCCATCGAAACAATCCATTGTGACATCATAGGGTTTTCGTTTGCGCAGATATTAAGAAACATAAAGCGCTGCTCTATGTGTTTCTGCATTTTCCATCTGACTTGAAATAATTAGGCTTCATCCATTGTCCAATATGAAAATTCTTTTGCTCTAGACACACATCCATAGAGCATGACGAGTTGATCCCCCAGCAATCAGCTACATTGACCAATTATATTATAACAGAGAATACCATCGCAATTAACTTCCGATATCGACGCAGGACCGTGATGGTTGGCGTGATAGACTCATGAATGTCCGAGTTAACTTGACCGAATAAATAAACTTTCGACTATCGCAGTTATTATCTAGAACCAATGTGGTGCCAATGTGATGAATTCCTTTGTCTACATTGCATTACTTGTACAATAATATATATATATATATATATATATATATATATATATATATATATATATATATTGAAACATAGTTATCACTGTGTAGCGAAAAAAAGCATATTTTAAATCAATTAATTTATAATATATGTATATATGTATATAAATATAAAAGTGAACATGGAAGTCAACACTTAGATGCGACAGTCTGTTTCATGCTAGTGCAATTGCCTGACGATTGCACTAGCATGAAACAGACTGTCGCCTCTAAGTGTTGACTTCTATGTTCACTTTTATATTTACACACGCTCTATCTCTGATATTGAGCACTTTATCCCATAAATATAGCACACACACTATATATATATATATATATATATATATATATATATATATGTACAGGGTGCCTCTGGTATTTGAGGGCATACAGATTTAAGATTAATACTGCTTCCCACTAACTTCTAATGCTTTTATTTTTCAGAAATCAAGAATGGCAAACTCTATGATAACAAATGAAATGAAAAGGCATGCTGTGATTGTGGCTTTAAAGGCTGATCATAGCGATTTGGATATTGCACGTTTCCTCAGACTTGCAAGATCGTTTGCCCACAAGATACGAAAAGAGTTAGAAGACGCAGACAGTTCCCCAATGTCTGTATGAAAACGTAAAAGACATTCTGCACGTTCTGATAAGGTGAGAATATCCGAATTTATTCAGGAAGTCAGGGAGACAATTGATGAAAACCGAGGTCAATCAATGAGGTCAATTGCCAAAAAGCTGCATGTGTTTGAAAAAACAATCAGAAGGAGTGTTCATGAAGACATTCGATACAAGTCCTACGTGATGAAGAGAGGTCAATTTATATCTGAAAAAAAAAAACAAAACAAAACAAAAGAAAACCGTTTAAACAGATCCAAAGGGGTTTTAAACAAACTTAAAAATCCTTCAGAAGCTGGTGTGATTTGGTTTTTCTCAGATGAGAAGAATTTTGCTCAAGATCAAAAACTTAACAGAAGAAATGACAGATGGTTTTGTTCAGATCCTTCTGAGGTACCAAGAGTGATGCGCACAAAATTTCCTTCAAGTGTTATGGTATTGGGTGCTGTTAGCAATGAAGGACATGTTATGCCACCACACTTTTTTTCCACAAGGTCTTAGAGTAAATGTCTTACATAAATAAGGACCAATTAATCAGAGCTTGCAGCCGATTTCGACCTCGTGTAGAGTCAGTTATTGATGCGAGTGGTGGTTTTATTAAATAAAAATAAATGATAGCTTAATTTCATGTTTTCTGGTTTGTAATCAAATATAATTATATTAATTTGTTCAGCAAGTATTTAAGTAAATGCTCTGTTTATAATAAACTGTATTAAATAACATTTACCGGTCTGAATGTCCGAGAAATTTTTATAGAAAATATTTGACCTCCGACAGGATTCGAACCTGTGTTAAGGCACGTCAGGCTATATGACGGTTCCGTATAGGATACAGGTTCGAATCCTGTCGGAGGACGAATATTTTCTTCGAAAATTTCTCGGACATCCAGGCCGGTAAATGTTATTTAATACTGTTTATTATAAACAGAGCATTTACTTAAATACTTGTATCTATAAAAAAGAATGTTAAACATAAAAATGTCTTTAAATATATATATATATATATATATATATATATATATATATATATATATATATATATATATATATATATATATATATATATATATATATATATATATATGTCTTGAACAATAAATAAAATGTTTAAAAATTAAAAGAGTGAACTTTGTCGGTAGTTTACATTTATTTTTTATCGTTAATTTTGATTAATCCTCGTATTGGTTAAACGGTTCCTTTCGACTTAAATACGAGCTGGGGGATTCATGAGTCCCAGAATTCCTTCCTTTGTCATTTTGACAGTTTTATTGGTTGCTGGGAAGGGGTCGTGTGTGTTAAGTGTATATTATCTTTTAGTTTTTGGTGAGTGTGTGCGATGTGTGTGTCTGTCTATCTATCTATCTATCTATATATATATATATATATATATATATATATATATATATATATATATATATAGATAGATAGATAGATAGATAGATAGATAGATAGATAGATTAGTTATTGGCTCCTGAAAAATTAATTTCGGTTGAGCTCTCTGGTTTGAGGTGTGAATTTGTAAACAGTGACTATTTAAGCTAATATTTCACGACTCTTCGGCAGAATTGAGTCACTGTCAGTCACTGTGTGTTTATCTAAATCTAAAAATAAACACGCTAAAATTCACCTTCATCCCTGCCGTGCGCCGACGGCTTAGTGGGAGAAGTTCGAAACCCGACTGAATTACTATCCTAGCTAGAGGCAACCGGACGTCTAGCCACACTGATGAGCTGTGAAACAGCGAAACAGTCTGTCTGTGGATGACATATATATATATATATATATATATATATATATATATATATATATATATATATTTCTAGCATTCTTAGATTTTTCCGTTTGGTGTCGGTAAGTGTTGTGAAACAAAATTTTTTATGATGTTTTAAACGTGAAGTTCGTTTCTTCGAATCGTCGTGACCAAGTATTTGATTAAGGAATAACAAAACAAGAGGTTGCAGATAAATAGTGTATTGAACAGTAAATACAACAGAAGTGTGTTACACGACTTGGGAGTGTGTGTCGGTTGACCAGCGTTCAGTCTATATCACCGTTATATTTAGTAGCCCCGCACAAGGCTACATGTGTCACAAGGTCGAGTTTAACGTTGGTCATTCGAGCCCGTAGGCTTGGCCAAAAAATCCCTGTAGAACCCGCATAAACGGGTTTGGGTCTGTCTACCTCCCTGGACGAAACTCTGTCCCTCCGCACATTCTCGTCCGGGTTCCTCTCCGCCCAAAGCAGCAGGTTCGACAGGAGCTGCGAACAGTCACAGCCTCGGCAGAACAGTCTATATCACCGTTAATATGTAACAGCGCCCCCACGAGGATTATATGTGGCACAAGACCGAGTTTAAAATGGGTCATCCGAGCCCTCAGGCATGACCAAAAAATCCCTATAGAACCCGCATAAACGGGTTCGGGTCTCTCTACCTCTCCGGACGAAACTCTGCCCTTCGGCACAGCCTCGACCAGGTTCCTCTCTGCCGAAAGCAGAGAGTTCGACAGGAGCTGCGAACAGCCTCAGTATAACAGTCTATATCACCGTTCCCCCGAGGCTTACTATCCTACTATATTAGCCTTAATAGAGGGAGGATGCCACGACAGTAAGGGATTTTAAAAATTGTCCGTTATGTATATACATCTATTATGAGGTTATTCTAGAAGTTCTACAGGTACCATGTAACTCAGTAATACCTGCTGCATGGTCATACCTTCAGCACTTAAACGAGCTCCTCCACCAGGCTTTCTTATTGTGAGAAGAGAGTCTCAGCACCATGCAGGATTAAAAAGCGAACGGTCATCTAGCACAATAGGTTAGACTGGGTTTCATAGTTGTGTATGCCGCCAGAGCGAGATTGACGTAAGTCAGCCGAGCGAGGAATGGGGTGTCTCGCGAGCGAACCAACGACAATGTTTGCGTGCCTTCATGTTGCAGAACATCGAAAATGGTTTGACCTGGAGAGGGAGGGGTCCCACCAGGTCTGACATCGCAAACACACTACACATTTAACCCAGATGGGTGTAGAAATCTGAGTAGGTGCTCAACTGCGTCGTGACCCTAAGACCTCGATGATGATGATGATGATGATGATGAAGACATCATCATCGTAAAAGTTTAAAAAGAAGCGCAATTTCTTAAAGAAATAATTGAAATTATAAAATATGTTAAAGAATCCGTCTACGTGCCACAAGGTCCCCAAACAACCCCCCGCAGGTTTTGTATTCAGAGTTGTCCTTTGCTTAGAGTAGTTGACATCCAAGGCTATAGAACCCAGTCTGTCCTGCTCACTGATATATATATATATATATATATATATATATATATATATATATATATATATATATATATATATATATTCATACATATATATATATATACATATATTCATACATATATATATATATACATATATATATATATATATATATATATATATATATATATATATATATATATCAGTGAGCAGGAAAGACTGGGTTCTATAGCTTGGATGGCAACTACTCAAGCAAAGGACAACTCTCTCTCTATATATATATGTTTCATTAAAGACGATTGAGATTATGCTATTAATGCTATTGAGTAGTGTTTTTTTCTTTTTTTTGCATTATTTTTAGCCTATTTTTCTTTTAGATGTGGATGAGGATATTATTCTTGTATTTTATACGAGTATGATGCGAATGGAGTTTGGTAGGATTCTGTGTGTGTTTAAATTCTAACAATTTCTACATAGTTTATGTCAAAATAAAGAAGAAAAATTATACGAACACAAGAAAAAAATTAAATAAAAAACCTAATCGCAGAACAATGAGATTGTCTTTAATGCAACTTGTATACAAGAGGGGTTGCTGCCCAAATGTACAATTGCACACACACACACACACACACACACACATATATATATGCTGTGTGTCTATGTACATAAATACTCAGGTGATAAGGAGCTGATAATACGCCGCCACTGGCATCAAATTACCATTCTTATGGTTAAAGATATTTCTTGTGTCGCTTCTGTCTATTCTTGGAGCCCGTAATATCATGACTAAAGCACAGTCACACAGATAGTGATGACAGGTGAGCTTCTGCATGGGAAAATGACTGCGATGCCAGAACAAATGAAACTGAGGATATTTTTTTTTCCATCTGAATATCTCAGGGTAGAAGATTACAATCAGAATTGACTTAATTCCTCACAAGAAGAAAGACGAGACGAAAGCGGCCCAAATGTGTTCTTGGGTAAAAACAATAACGAACACACCCCTCTCCAGAAAAAAAAAACCCAATGCAAAATAAAAAGCTGAAAAAAAAAACAAAACAACGAAAGAAACAAAGAGACAAACAAAAGAATCAAAGAGACAAACAAAAGAAACAAAGATACAAACGTAAAAACAAACAATTGTAGTTAACTTGAGCACTACATTGGTTATGGCATGCACGTTAACGAAGATGGCTCTGTAGTCCCAAGACAACCTTCATTGTTCGTCCGACAGGATAATTCAGGCAGCATTGTGATATGATAACAGATCACATGCGTGATAGCTTCCGCTGAAACGAAGACGAAGCCGATAAGATAGGTCTTAGCAGATAAAAATATGCCTCGAAGTCGACGAAATGAGCTGGTTATTTATTTACTCCCCTCATAACGGCAGCTCTGGCATAAAGCCGGTTTAAATTCGCGCCCCTGCCCGCGTAGTTGTCTCCAAATGACATTGCTACAAAAAAAAGCAAGGATTAAGCACCATGTTCTTCTTTTAGTGCAACGGAGGGGTGCAACTTAAGGAGAGTTGAATGGTCTGCACGGAAATCTATTCTTTCTGTTTAACACGCCCTCTATTTGCGAAGATGCCTAGCCGATTTACACGACAGGTATACGGCCAAAGCATAGGTCCGGTATGATCAGGAAAGGCGAACAACGTCGAATGGGTTACCTATGAGAAGTAGCAAATGCTGTAAACAGCTTTTGCCTTGTGCCAGACTATATTTACTAAACAAAGATAAATAAATAGCAGTAACCGGTGTTGATCGTGAACTAATTTAGCCTGACCAAAAAGACAAACAGACGGTTCATTTTATTTGTATAGCTTATGACAAAGAGAGGTAATCACGCATTGATTTACAACGATTTTCTACTATTATTTTCTATAGTAATAGTTCTTAATCATTTCAACCCAAGAAAGTCAGTGAAATCCACAAGGATTCAAGGGGTTATTGAGAGTGAAAGGAACAGAGAGGAGAAATAAATGAACACGATTCAAGGAGACAAAAGATAAAAAATTGACATTGTTTTAAATGTTTTTTAAAGATTGTAATTGACAAAAAAAGCAGAAAGCAGAGAGAGAGAGAGAGAGAGAGAGAGAGAGAGAGAGAGAGAGAGAGAGAGTGAGAGATAGAGAGTTCCACAAGCGAGAAGTGCGATAGGAGAAACTATTAGCACAGAAATTATCAACTGCTCTGACGAGCATTTTCCCTGGCGCCCTGACTACGTGAATTTAAGCGTGCTACTAGATTGGCATCTAGGTCCCATCTTTTACTGGTGAAATACTTAAATGCAACCGCCACTTCGACATAATATAGTTTCTTTTCTTGCACTTCCCACCTGTGCAACTCCCTTCCGTTTACTTTCTAAGGAGAATCGCTATAGTCAGTCTTTTTGAATCCCGCCCATTCATCTTTTATCCTTTCCTCAGTCTCCCCAGTCTTTTCTCTCACATTTTTAGTCTCCGTAAACCTCTGCGTACTAGCGGCATTCCCTCCTTGCTTGGGGTTAAATGATTATAAAAATGATAGATGTGACAGCGATAGATGATGCACGAATAAATGAAAGGCTTATGAAAGTGCAAGATAGATATCTTCTCTTCTGAGGCTTCCCTGTCCTTCCTCCCGCGGCGTTTCTCCTCCAGGCGAGAGTCCTAAAAGGTGGAGACGGCCTGGTGGACAGTGCGGCGCCAGGCTTGATAGTCAGCAGCAAGTGTCGACCACTGGCGATGGTCAATGTGGCAGGTAAAGAGGGACTTCTTGAGGGGAGTCCTTTTAACGCTCCTTTAGTGGCCCTCTCTCACAGTGGCCAGTGGAGAGTACGCCGTACAGAGCTATCTTGATCAGATCTCCCATTCTGGAGACGTGCTCTGCCCAGCGTTGGTGTGACTTCAGCAACATGGCCTCAATGCTAGTGATTTCCGCTTGTTCGAGAACCTCAAGATAGATACTAGCGTGAAAACTGTATAGCACCGCAAAGTGAACCGACTTTCCTAGCGTCAGTCTTAGCAATCGATTCAATATTCCACTTAAGGAAAACGTGAGACCACGAAGTCGCATTGAGTTGCTTTTCTTGAGGTTGGCATTAGCCATGCTGATGGAAGGTAAAAAAATATCAATTAAGATAATTAATAAAGATCAGTTTTGTTTTGGAGGTTTTAAAATTAACAAACCATTTCTCGCACAGTTAACAAAAGGTTGAACGCTATTTTGTATCAGCTGCTAATTTGATTTCAACGACCCTATGAGCCTTACAATTAAGAAAATAGTTCTATCATCGGCATAGATACCGAAACTTGGACTGATGGCATCGGAGAAGTCGTTGATAAAAAATATGTAGTCCAAGTATAGATTCCAGGAGACGCCCGTATTATGACAAAAAAGATTTGGAGGAGTGGCCGTTCAAGATAACTTTCATTACGCATTTGGATAAGAAAGATTGAATCAAATAAAAATAAACAAACAAAAAAAAAACGAAAAAAAATCCCCCAAAATAAAACAACCAGAAACACTATAAACTTTCAAATTGTGAAAAAGACTTGCATACCAAACCAAAATCTTCGACATATCTAAAGCAATATGCTGAATTCTTATCGAAAGCTTGGCCGACTCTGTCAGCATTAACCCTCAACACATTGACCGAGAGAAGCAAAGATCATATTGTTTATCTGAAAGGACACTCTGCGAGGTGAGATTGGTAACCAATTCATAGTTTATTAGAGCCTCTAGTACGAGGGTAGGCTGAAAAGATCATAGGCTGACTATGAAGGAGTGATACGAGATATGTGAAATCTTGCGTGCATTCATTTCAACTCTTGCTAATCACTGCATGGTTACTTTCCAGGTAAACTGACATTTGTTTGTTCAAAGAAGACGGTTCATCCTGTTGGTGAAAAAGAAAATCAGCAGCAGCAGATATGACGTCATCCCAACTGTGATACTGGCTCCCAGCCAATTATTTTTTTCATGTTGGGGGACAGATGATAGTCAAATCAGGAGAATAAGGAGGGTTATCAACAAGTTGAAAGGGAAGGTCACACACAGCAGCCATTAAAACCAAGGATTTTTGTGCTGGAGTACTGTCCTGGTGAAACAAGAACCATTTCCTCAGTTTTCCTGTGCCTTTGTTCTTGATAGTCGTTAGTAACTACCTCAGCAATGGTGTGGCTCTTTTGATGATAGTCAGCCTATGAACTTTTCAGACCACCTCTTTGCCAAAAAAAAGATGTGAAATACTAATAGATCGATAGTTCGAATGATCAGTTGGTTCAATAAAGTTCTTAAAAACCAGAACTACAGAAGATATCCAACACTTTTTGAAAGCAAGAAACAATAATCCATCTATGTTAGAACTTGGAGCGAACATCGGCCAATTCAGCAGCATATTTCTGAAGGACAGTTGCAGGGATATCATCAAGTCCACATGCTTAGTTGGGATGAAATTTGTAGATGATAGCGGAAACTATGTACTACGCCTATCACACAGCAGACTCGGTTTTAAGGGGAAAGTCAGGAAAAGGTGCCCCTGAAGTATCAAGAGTGGAAATGGAAGAGAATTTACGAGCAAAGCATTCTAATATCGTTTCAAATTGATAGAAGAGAGGCTGGATTAAGGTGTTATGCTTATTTAACTCAATCTTGCAGATATTCCAGTAGTCTCGAGATGGAAACCTTTTAGAGGCTACACGGTGCCTCACACTATCCTATCAATAAACAAGGATGCATTTGCAGCATTTATCGTGCATACGGATAGGTATCTCTTGGAATCAGATCTATCATGTTGGTATAATCGAAAAAAAAAGATTTCTGATGGCTCTCGTGGCTGAAAAGGAAGGTGAGAACTAATGAGACGATTGTGATGTTTATCTGGTATTTACAAGACGCCACAAAAGATTCGATGTTGGCATTTATCGAAGAAGAAACTTCAAAGGCACAATTATCAGTAGGGAGACTAAAGGGGCATCGCGAAGAAAGTCGAGAAACGAATCCCAATCCAAAGACGAATATGCAATGTGATAGGTCCTGACCTGGCATCTTGACTACAGTCACTTTCTCACAGACTCGATGTGGCTTCCCTCTGTTTTTTCTACAAATATTTTCATGGCATCTGCTCTGACGAGCTATTTTCACTGGTACCCCAACAGTATGAGTTTAATGTGCTACGAGTTTGGCATCTCGGTCCGACCCTTTCACTCTCGAAACAGTTAAATACTCCAACAGCTTCTTCTCTTGCACTTCCCGACAGTGGAACTCCTTTCCTCTTACTTTCTTCTCTGATGGCTATAATATTCAAATATAATGTTTATATCTTATAATGCCTTGATATTTATCCCCGTCCTTCTCTTTATCCTTTCCTCAAACACCCCTCTTTACTCTCACTCCCTATAACCCTTTGCGTGCTAGTGGCATTCCTGCCTTGATTGGGCTGAAAAAAATATCAGTGCGTTTGTAACGAAACGATGTCATGTGAATAGGCGGTTCGTACTAATAGACGAATCAAAGGAAATAACAACAGCAACTACAGCGTGATCCGAATTGCCAAGAGTAAAAACGAGCAATGAAACGACACGAATTAGGAAAGGAGATAAGGAAGAAATCGAGAAAGGAGGCACATGTTGTTTAGAATTATTAAGGAAATTAATAGGGACGTCAATATTTGACAGAGAGATGGAGCAACAGAAAAGGAAATGAAAAGTCGGAATATCGTTAACATCAATGATATCATAAGGATAAAGCCACTTAACTTCACCAAACACAGAAATGTTTACAGATAAAGGGAGAGAGAGAGAGAGAGAGAGAGTACCATTTCTATATTTTTAAGCCACTTAACTTCAGCAAACACAGAAATGTTTACAGAGAAAGAGAGATAGATAGATAGATAGAGAGAGAGAGAGAGAGAGAGAGCCAGTACCATTTCTATATTTTTAAGCCACTTAACTTCACCAAACACAGAAATGTTTACAGAGAGAGAGAGAGAGAGAGAGAGAGAGAGAGAGAGAGAGGAGAGAGAGAGAGTACCATTTCTATAGTTTCAGATACATTGCTTCACATTGTACAGTCCCGAGGAGAAGGAGAGTGATAAAGGAAAAACAGATATCTAACAGAGTGTAATAATAAGAGTCGAAAGCAAATGAAAGAATCATCCGGAGATTCAAGAAACGACTCCCTTGCCAGTGAAAGATTTTCCCAGATATAAATTCCAAGGCCATGCATATGCACCCTAGAATCTTCTAAATAAAGAGGAAATATTCCTAGAACAGAGAATTCAGTAGTAGAAATAGACGAATTAAAATTAGGTTCGTATATTCGAAAATATTCTACACTAGAGAAATTGGTACGAATACCATTTGATATGTCCCGGAAAGGGATATATTTGATCGAAGTAACTAAGTGGTTTTGGCTACTGTAACCAAGTAGTACACGGTAGCAGTAATCGAATGGGACTCGTCGTAGTCGCAGGTAATATGCTTAGGCAATAGGTATAGACCAATGGGCGTCGTCAAATGACTTGATCTCCTAGTCTTTCCCCCAGTCTGTATTTATCATGACATCAGACAATCATATTCCAGTGAGGGGGAACACAGGTGTATGCATATTCCATTATATCACCATTAATGGTGGAGAAAAAAATTGAGGGACATCGGGGATTTTTTGCAAACTGGTTCACTTCTATTAATTTTAAATAGAAAATATTAAGATGAAAAAGACGAAAATGACTGTCAATGCTTATCGTCTAAAGCAATTCAAACTGCCGGAAGGTGACTAGGACTACAGTTAAATGTATCCTCAGTGTCACCAACCGGAAGTGATTGCAAGGACACTTCATCTCGAATAATCTCGCCTGCAAGAGAAACCTTGACGAATAGAATGAAAGTGGCTCGTACTGCGTACGGAACGATTTCACACCGGGTATTCAGCAATGACGGTATCGACATAAAAACAAATCCTAGTATTTCAGGCTGTGGTCCTCTCCAACCTTCTGTACGCTTGCGAGACCTGGCAGTTCCTCATATTTTTAGATGTTGGTGGATCATGTATGTGTGTCCGATACAGAGTCTGGTTAGTACAACCTCTTCTCTCCTTATCTTTCTGTAACTTGGTTTTGTCATTTGGTGTTTTAAACTGGATGTTAAATTCCTTAATCTTTAAAAAGGAGAGGATAAACCTTTCCTCTTTGCTTTCCTCAAGGCATAACATAAGGCCCATCATTCAAAAAGTCGCCAAGATACATCAAGCAGAGTTTTCCCACAGGCATACGTAAATATACGTAATGTCTTTATAAATGTAATGTTTTTAAAATAAATGCATAATGAAAAAATGAGTAAATTTTCATATTTCCAAATTTCTGACTAATTTTTCCTTATTAAAATTGAAAGAGCGTCCCAGAGTTTTAGTTATTCTACAAGTGCGCCCTGGAGTAACAATGGTTGAGTAACACTGGCCGATATGCATGCCAAATTTGGTTGGTTTCCATTCCGTAGTTTCTGAGTTCACATGGAATCTTCTAGTAGAAAATCTATTATTAAGCAGAAACACGTGACATCAGTCTCCTTTGACATAGAAAAAGCCTGATACCACCTGGAAACATGGCATCCTTCAAGATCTAAGCAAAACGATCACCTCAAGCCCCGATTGTTCTTTGATCACTGGAGTTAAATCCTTTGACTCCCGTCAGTATTGTTTGGGGAAACTAGGTACTGTAAACAGAATGTGGTATTGTATCATGTTCTGACCCACTTCCCAAAGACAAAGGAATTAGTTCTGAAGATACTGAATTTGGGCTGAAAAACTTTCAACACAATGACACAAATCAAGAAGCAAAATCCGAAATAAGCAACAGATAAAAAAAACAATCATGCAGTGTAGTTATTTTTTAACCTTTGTTATTGGTAGGTCTACAGCTAAGAAAGTTAATTCACTGTATCTGTCCCTATTTCTGAGATGAGGTCTTATGCAGACTATTTACATGATTCGGACTATTGCTCTCATCTGTGTGGCCATATTGATCACAACGTTTTGGCCGTTGTACGCTCAAGGACACATGACAGAGTGGATAAAGGCGTTAGTTAGATCCAGTGACAGGACTCAAAGAGTGTGAGTTCAATACCTGGTTAAGGCGGTGGATAACTTGGAGAGGGGAATTAACTGGAGATAACTGATAACTGACATCCATTATACATGGCGCGTGGAACTAGAACACTCTACCCCAGCGAGCGAAATAAAGGGTTCAGTTCGACATTCCAACCACCTGAAGAAGGCCGGAGCGTACAACTGCCGAAACGTTGTGATAAATATGGCAACAAAGATGAGGACAATAGTCTGAATAATGTAAATAGTGTTCATTCACTTACCTAACAAATCTTCCAATCAGAATCCTTCTTACACATTTATAAAGATACCATTCGTCCGTGCATTGAATATTGCTGCCATATATAGTCTGATGCTCCTGCTATATATCTCGAGATTCTTGACAAAATTCAAAGACGAGTCTGCAATGTAATCGGCCCTGACCGGATATCTCAGTTATCTCCCTTTAACTCAAATTTCCAAATTTCTTATTCACCGCTGCAGTATCCAGGTAGTGAACACGCAACTCAGTCAAGGGATTCTGCCAGCGCTTTTATCCAATGGGGTATGTGTCCTCAAGGATCCTGCCAACACTTTTATCTACTGGGCCATGTGTCCTCAATGATCAAAACACTTTTATCCACTGGGTCATGTGTCCCCAAGGACCCAACCAACGCTTCTATCCACTGGGTCATGTGTCCCCAAGGATCCAACCAACGCTCTTATCCAATGGTCCATGTGTTCTCAAGGATCCAACCAACGCTTTTATTCACTGGGCATTGTTTCCTTGAGAACACAAGGCCCAGTGGATAAAAGCGTTGGTGGGAACCAGTGACATGACCCAAAGAGTTGTGAGTTCAATACCTGGCTACGGCAGTGGTGAAGAAAATTTTGGAGAGTTGAGTTCAAGGGAGATAAATGAGACATCTGGAAGCGGTATGGAACGTGGAACTAGAACTGTCTAACCTGGCGGACGAAATAAAGAGTTCAGTTCGAAATTCCAATCACCTGATGAAGGCCGGTGCGTAAAACGGCCGAAATGTCTTGAATATGTCAATAAAGATGAGGACAATGCAAATAATGTAAATAATTAAAAAAATATATTCAAAAATATACACATATGTTAGTTGGACATTTGTATAATTCTTCAAATGTGCTGACTCTCTTCAGGACATGGACGTTCATGGTTCTCAGAATTTTTCTTAAACTTTGTAACTTTAAGAAACTTATCTTCTCTTACTATCCCTGCCAGTCCCTGTTATGCCATCTCATTACGTAGGTTAAGTGATGTTGCTTTCTATAGTGCATCTAGTGGATGTCAAATTCTCTAAGCCCCTTTTCCTCATGATGCGCTTCAGAAATGTTAACTGCCTCTCATTATAAATGCAAGTGTCTTTTTTTGTTTCCATTTTGCTTAAAAATTCAGTGTAACTCACATATTCCACTCATGGTATTCTCATCATCCCACTGTAGATTCACATCACTCTTGCCTCAAGTTTCCTCTTCCCCTGGGAGAAAATTACCCAGCATTAACTGTTATATCGGAGGATTGATATTATATAGCTGTTCAGTACTCGTTCTTTTGTCTCTAACGAAAGTTTTCCTGATTCTTAATACTTCGTTTAGATTTTGGAAGAGATCTTTCCTTGTTCCATTTTCGCCATCTTTCACTGTTCCTTCTGATTTCGGTAACATGTTTTCTGTCCTTCGTTAAAACACTCTGTGGATTCCAGCGTTTGCTTGATTGTGAGGTCTTCCCATTGTAGCTCGCATTTTAGGCTATTACTGTTGGAAAGGAGCATACATTCTGTCTAATTACAATTGATAATTGGTACATTCTTCCAGCTTTTGTTAAATAATAGTTTAACAGACTATTATTTTTTAGAGAATTGTATCTCTGCTCGGACTTCCTGGGGTTGACCTTTAAGGTCAGATATAAGACAAAACAAAGGAAGTCGATTTTGAATAGTTGAGCGAGCGTGGGCATAATAGTGATATGGAAAGTTTTTTTCAATGCGTTGTTTCTTAAACGACAAGCAATGTAGACATGTTTCCTTTACGTGTCTGGAAACTGGTCCCAAGTGGCGGAGGGAGAGCAACCACACTGGGTAGTTAGAAATGTATATATCGTCGTAAATAAACTAGCTAAGTTAAAATTCCCTGTGCTGAAGTTCTTTCCATCTGGAAGCAAAATGATTAGCGATCACCAGCCGGGAGAAGCTCGCATTTTACGCTATTACTGTTCGTAAGAAGCATACGTTCATGTCAGTCGAACGAAGTAGAGGTGTGACATTGAATTCCTCCAGGCGAAAAAATTACTCTAGTTGACGTTTAACGACGCCACCCGAATATTTATGGAGAAGAATAAAATGTTGTTTATGTAAGAACAAAATGGCGTTTATGTAATTCGAACGAAGTAGAGGTGTGACATTGAATTCCTCCAGGCGAAAAAAATTACACCAGTTGGTGTATGGAGTCTTTCTGAATATTTATAGAGAAGAATAAAATGTCGTTTATTTAAGAATAAGATGGCGTTTATGTAAGTCGAACGAAGCTGAGGTGTGACATTAAATTCCTCCAGGCGAAAAAAATTACACTAGTTGACGTTTAACGACGCTTCACGAGTATTTATGTAGAAGAATAAAATGGTGTTTATATAAGAAAAAAATGGCGTTTAAGTAAGTTTAACGAAGCAGAAGTGTGACATTGAATTCCTCCAGGCGATAAAAATTACGCCAGCTGACGTTTATCGACGCTTCCACAATATTTATGGAGAAGAATAAAATGGTGTTTATGTAAGAACAAAATGGCGTTTATGTAAGTCGAACGAAGCAGTAGTGTGACATTGAATTCCTCCAGGCGATAAAAATTACGCCAGCTGACGTTTAGCGATGTTTCCTGAATATTTATGGAGAAGAATAAAATGGTGTTTACGTAAGAACAAAATGTCGTTTATCTAAGTTGAACGAAGCAGAGGTGTGACAATGAATTCCTGCAGGCGAAAAAAATTACACTAGTTGACGTTTAACGACGCTTCCCGAATATTTATGGAGAAGAATAAAATGGTGTTTATGTAAGAACAAAATGGCGTTTATGTAAGTCGAACGAGGCAGAGGTGTGATATTGAATTCCTGCACGCGAAAAAAATTACACTAGTTGACATTAACGACGCTTCCCGAATATTTCTGGAGAAGAATCATTAGATGTGATCACCGCTAGGCTGTTGTTGTTTCTTAATACTTTGTTTATAAGTACCACAAATTTCGACGGTCGTGAAGTTTTTTTTTCGTTTTTTTCAGAATATCCATCACTTATTTGTTCATTTCAAGGATAGACATTAAAATGATTCCTTTGAGTGCAGAATTGATTACCCACTTTCTTCCCCCCCCTCTCTCTCTCTGTCTCTCTCTATAAATAGTTGTGTGTGTGTTTGTGTGTATGTCTGTGTGTGA
>OZ038489.1:92088726-92103726 GCA_964036315.1 Acanthosepion esculentum
AACGAAGGCCGACCAAGCACGGTGATCCGTCGCCAATGATGAAACGAGCGACAGCCATTCCCGATTCCAACGGCGGATACCGTAGATTGTTGGACCCAGAATCAGCCCTGCATCTTGTTTCACCGTCCTGAGCCACGTCTTGAGCTGGCCGCCACATCTCCTCTTCCAGCCCCGAAGAGGGACCGGATCGATGGCTTCTCTGATGAGCTCGCCTCGTTGACGACGGAGAGCGTGACCAAACCAGCGAAGACGCCTCGCGAGCAGAGCTTGCTGGAGGGAAGTTATTTGGCATCGCTCTCGGACCACCGCGTTTGACACGAAGTGTTGCCAGCGCACACGCAGGATACGACGCAGACAGTAGTGATCGAAAACCTCCAGCCTCCGAAGATCAGACGCTCTCATCGGCCAGGACTCACATCCGTAGAGGAGAATTGTGCGGACGAGCCCTTGGTAGACTCTAATTTTCGTGGAGAGCTTGATTTCGCGTCTAGACCACAGGCGGGATTGTAGGCGGCAAAAAATTTGAGGTATAAGACCTATGTAGTTCTATTTATGAATGTCCAGTATTTACATTAGTCGGACTATTGTCCTCATCTTTGTCGCCGTATTTGTCACAACGTTTCGGCCGTTGTACGCTCCGGCCTTCTTCAGGTGGTTGGAATTTCGAACCGAAACCTTTATTTCGATCACTGGGGTAGACTGTTCTAGTTCCACGAGCCATGTTTGATGGATGTCAGTTATCAGTTATCTCCTGCTAATTTTCCCTCTGAAAGCAGGAGATAACTGATAACTGACATCCCCCTCCGCTTCCTCCCGCAGATCACGTTCTGTCATCCACCTGCTCAAGCTCACCAGATATGTCATACACTGCTTTTCAACCCGTGAGTATCAGATTCTCCAGGCCCTCCTTCCTAATTATGTGTCGCCAGAAACTTCAGCAACCTCTTTTTGATGTTAAGTATAAGCCTTCTAAGATCTCATCGTTGCTCACACACTGGGTCCATGATATCCTTAGCATCCTTCTGTAGAACCACCTCGCCTCGAGTCTCTTCTTCATCTTTGAGGAAATCGTCCAAAATTCACTGCCGTAAAGAAGAACAGATGTCACATAACATCTCAGTATTCTTTCCTTTGTTACCAAATAATTCCTCCTGTCTCGCAATACTCTGCCCAGCTTTTGGAATGCGCCCTTGGCCATCCCAATACGTCTACGGATCTCACTGTCGCACTTACTGTCAAGACGCTACCCAGATATTTATACTTACGCGTCTGTTTGATTCTAGTGTTCCCACCCTGCAAATCGCATTTCGGTCTCTTACTCTTACTGATGACCAAGCTTCATATTTATTACCATAGCATATCTGCAGAGCACTTTTAGATATTTTACTTAGTATGTGCGTCTGTGCGCGCACGCGTTAGTTTATTTAATGTTGAGTTTTGTGCGGGGTACCCACTGAGTATTAAACTCATTTTTACTATGATTAAACACTTTCCCCTCCGCCCCCAGGGGGAGCATAGGCTATCGATTCTAGGCTCGCCTCTTTGTTTCTGGCCAGTTGCTTCGCCATCTCTTTAATTCGTTTTCAGTATCCTGTTTTTGCTGTCCTCTCATCCTTTTCCAGTACAGGTCCCAGGTCAGGCGTCGGAGGGTGACGCTGGATGCTGGTTTCCTGTGTCTGTCTCCTATCCAAGCCCACTTCCTTTGCCAGATCTGCTTGGTAACGAGATCTTGCCCCCTGGGTCATTGAAACACTCCTGCCACCACACAAGGGCAAGAAGTGGACCGTGCGGTGGCGATAAAGCTATCTTTGTTAAATATTTTGGACGCTATGCCGTTTTGCCATAAACAAATAAACCGAAGTCAGTTGATTACTAATACTGTAGTGAAGTCAGTTTCCACGTACGATCCTATATTTATAGTCCTAAGCTACGTTTAGGGATATATTATTGAATGCCTAGCCGTGATGTAATGGTTAACAAGTTCTCGCAGATTATTACTACCGTATTAACTCCAGTGCACCTTTCCTCGCTGTACAAGACAAAAGTAAGTAAATATTTTTGTTCCCTCCCTCGTAATTAAATGGTTAAAAATCAACCTGTGTCAACGAAATATGACCTATTTTGAATGCCATCTTCCTTCAGGACGTGGGCAATCATTTAGCCAATGGTAAATTCCCTTCATTAACAGGTATTTTTTTAAATGCCATATCAATTCATGGAGGAACGTTAAAGTAATAGATTACGGCTCTGATTGAGGAATCGGAGAGCTGAGTTCGAATTCCTGTCGAGTTCATTACATTCCCTTACGTGCCTAGTTACTTCGCCATCTCTTTAATTGGTTTTCAAGGTCATATTTTTGTTGTTCTCTCTTCCTTTTTCTAAGGAAATGTTTGAATCCAACTCTTCTACCCCCCAGATATGGATAAATAGTAGGACAGACTGGGTTTTATTGAATTGGGTGGCAACTAGTCTAGGAAAAGGAAAAATTTCAATTCAACCCAGCCTAGAGAGGGTTGGGCTCCGTCAGGTTATCTTGCCCAAGACACACCACTTCTACTGTGGCTGCAGTACATGTGATCATGTCTTTGTTGTCATCTCTTCCTTTTACTTGGAATAGGTATGAATCCAACACTTTCCCCCCAGCTATGGGTAAATAGCAGGACAGACTGGGTTATATAGTGGGTGGGAACCAGGAGAAGGAAAACCCTGAATTCAAACCAGCGTGAAATAAATGTGGTGCCTCTAAGACTCTAATGCGTTACGGGACTAGTCTTCGTGATCTTTTTAAGAAGTTGGCGATTATGACTCTACAAAGTTTCTTTTATTATATGTGAATTGTCATGACTTCATTGGGAAGATAATGGAGAGATTTCCCCATTTTCCACGGTCAGAAATTCAGAGTAGTCTTCCGTCTAGACTGTCTACGAAACAAGACTAGTGAGACCAATCTGCCCTCTTCTTTAATCCATAGCTGGAAGGAGAAGATAACAGATACGCTACACACACCTCTCCGTGGCCTTTTACCAGTACGATGGCATATATGCGACAGAAATCGGAAGTCGAATTGGGATAGCGAAAGATGCCTTTCAAACGCTAAACAACGTAATAAGGAACAGGAAAATGCTGAACTGGTGATATGTAATATCAACCCTCCTTTATGTAAGTTACTGCTGGAGAATCACTTCACAGATGAAGAGGGAACTCGAGGAAGCAAGAATGAGGTTCTGCAGAAGCATGCCGAGAATACCATGACAGAAATATGTGAGCAACGAGTAAGTTTTAAAGAAAGTAGAAACGAAAATAATACTTAGAATTAGAAAGTAAAAATCGACATTTCTGGGTCACATAATATGGAAAGAGGGCTTGGAGAATTTGATACTCACAGGACATATGAAAGGCAAGAGAGGCAAACAGAGTCTAACCTGCCTAATGTTCTTGCGTAAATGGATGGTAGAACAGGTGCTTAGTTGAATAGTAAAGTGACAAAAATGATTTAGATCTACAAATTATAGGAAGTTGTGAAGAGGCATGATCGTCAACGTCCTGAAGGGACACGACACATGTACAAATGCAGAGGAAGCTAACAGACTTGTTTTGTTTCCAAATTAAATCAAGGCCACCCAAAATCATTGAATATTTCCGAAGAGTCATCGTATGATTTATGGCCGATACGGACACTAAGATGAATTGAAATAATTGATTCATTAGATTAACATTATTGCTAATTATTTGTGATAATCAATTATATGAATTAACGAAGTAGAGAAAAACAATATATATATATAATGTGCATGTGCGTGCACACAATAACCATAGTACTAAAGGAAGGTGTACGAAAAACATCCATACTTGTAAAAATGCGAAGCACGCGTGCGCATGCGTACTCATTACGAACGCAGGGTTTCTATCTGACCTGGACACACAACCACGCATGAATGCATATTTATTATCACAAACATGCACCCAAAAACACATACGTACAATCACACACATAAACACACACACGTATATATATGAATTGCACTCGAAGAGCTTGGGTTATAGAAAGAGTTGGTGTTATATATATATATATATATATATATATATATATATATATATATATATATATATATATGTGTGTGTGTGTGTGTGTGTGTGTATATATGAAGAAATATAGTCTTAAAGTGTGCTATATTTATGGGATAAAGTGCTCAATATCAGAGATAGAGCGTGTGTAAATATAAAAGTGGACATAGAAGTCAACACTTAGAGGCGACAGTCTGTTTCATGCTAGATGCAATCGTCAATTTCCTGACTTCTATGTCCACTTTTATATATATATATATATATATATATATATATATATATATATATAGTTAGTTAAACCTAGAGAGCCAGACAAACCTACCACGGTTTCACCTAAACGGATCGTCAGGGAAGGCCGGCTAACAAGGTAAGAAAGCAGGGAAACTTATAGTCAATAAATAATAAAACCATAACAACGTGAGCAAATATATATATATATATATATATATATATATATATATATATATATATGCGTATATTTTGGCAACACGTTTTCATTGAGAAATGTTTCATTGAATAATTTAGACCTGTTCTGACTACTTATTTTCAATTGGATCCTTTTATATGCTGAGGTTATCTATCTATCTATCTATCTATCTATCTATATATATATATACATATATATATGCTGGTGTTATAGAAACAGCTGGTATACACATACACACGCACCCCCCCACACATATATATATATATATATATATACATATATATATATATATATATATATATATATATATATATATATTCATCAGTTTGTATTCTTTCGTTCCATGTTAATGTATTTGCAAATTTAATTTGTTCAGGTTTACTGAAATGTATGCTGTTTGTTGAATTTTGAAAAGATTTCTTCTTTTTCTTCTTCTTCTTCTTCTTCTTCTTCTTCTTCTTCTTCTTATTATTATTATTATTATCATTATTGTCATTATTATTATTCAGTGTGTTCTTTCTCTTTTCTGTTCTTTCTTCTATGTTCTCTTTTCTATCCTTATTTATTCTCTTCTTTGTATCTTTTCATTAGTTTTTCACTTTTGTTTTCCTCCTCCCTGTTTTGACGGTTTTATTACTCACCCTTTATTCTCCTTTATTTCTTTTTCGTTTTTCATTTCCACCCTTCATCCGCGTCATCATTATCACTCTTTTCCAGCTTCACATTCTCCTCTTCCTCCTCCTCCTACTCCTCCTCCTCCTCCTCCTCCTCCTCTTCTTCTTCTTCTTGTTTATTATTTCATTTATTATTTAACGCGTTGTTGACTTCGGCATGATCCTACTGAAACAAAAGAGAAATAGGAAAAAACAGATTTTTAATTAAAATTTTAATTTCTAAACGTTCAAAAGGCTCAAATTACGGTTGATTTGCCACTAATTAAGAGATTGAATTCTATTTCCACAATACATTCGCCAATACCATCTCCACACTTACCAACATCTCTTCTTCTTCTACTACTACTACTACTACTACTACTACTACTACTACTACTACTCTAGAAGATTTCCATATTTCATATATATATATATATATATATATATATATGTATATATGAAATATGGAAATACATACATATATATATATATATATATATATATATATATATATATATATATATATATATATATATATAGTCAGTATATTTTCATTCAAGCATGTTTGGTTAAATAATTTAGACGTATCATATCTATTTTAGTTATAATTATTTCCAGTACACAATTTAATTTCTTGGTGGCTGTAGAAAATTGATCAAGAAAAATTCCAAATTTTTCTTTCCAATAATTTTTATTTCCCCAAGTACTTTCAATTTCATCTTCAGGGGACGTATATCTATGGATGTGTTATGCGTTAGCAGCCTAAATTCAAAATATTTTTTCACAGCTATGCAAAAACTTAGGTGATTTTTTATATAGATTTTTTTAATTGTATGTGATTGTTATGTGATTTTTATGTGATTTTTAAAAAGAAATTAATTGTATTATTTTAATTTCGTAAATTTTATATCATATTTTTCTGCTACAAACATTTAAGAAATGTGTTGCTGTATTTGTAATTGATTTTGTTTATTTTTGGCCGCGATTCTCTTATATAAAGGGCTTCAAGAATTTTAAGTTTTTGCTTATTATTTGTCTTAATGAAGCACTGATATATTTTCGACTAATATCTATCTAAACTGTGAATGTGAACTTGAGTGTTTCTTTAAATGTTCTGAAATTGAACTATGACCGTTCAAGTGAAACGTAAGCCTTTTCGTCATCGACGTTGTTGTAAAACCAACATACATATTAACATTTTTATCAGAGATGCAATCTCCCAAAGGAAATTTAAATTGATATACAGGGTTAGTCTTTTGTAAGATGCTAGTTGACGGAGAAGACTTGTTATGGATGACTAAGTTGGTTGTATTAAATTTACTATCGTATATATTTAATTTTATTTTTTTTAGTTGGATAAGTTGGGGATATATTAGTATTTATAAGATTTTTTAGAAGTTTTTTTTTGTCTGATTTATATTTGGTTATGTTTTGAGTTATTTGAGGACTCATTATGTTCATTTTTATTTATATTAATATTCTCAATAGCTCGTCTAATTTGTTCATCAATGATGTAATTACGAAAGTCATTATAAATGAGGGTTTGTTTATTATTTTTTAATTCAGTATAGAAAATCGTTCTTATTGAAGTGTTTGCTTTTGCACAGTTTATTAAATTTCGTATATTATCTATTTTGTAATTGTAAGGAGATTCACTTTTATAGTTGAGAGTGCAAGTGTTTACGCTAGTTGTTTTTTTTTTATATGGGGAGGTTGTAAATGTATTATTATTAGTTAAGGCATAACATATCCGTAGATCTGCAACCCCTGAAAATAGTCTCAGATGAGATTAAAAGTACTTGGGGAAAATAAAAATTATCTGAAAGAAAATTTTGGAGTTTTTCTTGAACCATTTTCTACAGTCAGCAAGAAATTAATTCGTGGACGTGAAAAGATTAAAACTAAAATAAATAGGCATAATACGTCTAAATTATTTGACCAAACAGGCTTGAATGAAAATATGCATACTATATATATATATATATATATATATATATATATATATACGCCAGGTGGATGTTTTCTTTAAAAGCTGTCTGTGTGCAATTTGTGGAGTTAGCATTCAAGATAGGACATCTAACATAGACCTGTTTAACAGGTGTAATATTGGAGGAATCGAGACTTTTCTTATACAGTCTCAGTTACGATGGACTGGTCATGTCTTGAGAATGTCCGATGACAGGATACCCAAGATCCTAATGTACAACTAGTTAGATCAGGGCTACAGGAATGTAGGGCGCCCATGGCTAAGATAGAAAGACCAGCTGAAGAGCAACTTGTCAGCTGTCAATATACGTCATAACACCCTTGAGCCCTTAGCCTTGGAGCGGGTAGAATGTAGAACGTGTTTTAGTGGACCCAGCAGTTTTCAATCTGCTTGTCTGAATCGGCTTCATGAAGCGAGAGCAAGATCTAAAAGGTCAGCCAATCTAACGGTGATCTCATCCCACAATCCTCACACTTGCTCCATATGTGGCCTCCTTTGTAAATCAATAGTGGGTCTTAAGTGCCACTTAAGATTATCGCATAAAATTTCATAACTGAATCATTTAAGCTGTCAGATACTCATACGTCCAAACCGACGGGAGAGTCCATTATTATATATCCTTACCATTGTTTTGTGTGGGGAAAATTTTTTGAGCGTTCCAAGATCCGCAAAATAAGCATTTTTCTATATTTGCCCATTTCAATGCCGGAGATCAGGGATCGTCGTTTACTAATGCTGATATGTAAGGGCTTAAATAAGACAATATGTTAGAATGCTTAGATTTATTTATTGTTCTGATCTATGTAAGCATCCCATCTGGTGGAAATTGACGTATCCTTTCAAAAGTCCTATTATCAGCAATTATTTCAGCTATGTCATTAACAGGGAAAATATCGCGTAAGATTATTTTGGGTGTCTGGAAACACCCAATATTTTCAGATATGAATTAAACGCAAATTCTTACGAAATTTCCCATCCTAGAATGGTTTTTATACTATTGTTCTAATTTCTAAAAACTCAAGAAGACTGTATCCAGGCTTACGGCCTCATCCGTTGAAACGCCGAGTACGATTCGATCACCGTCTGGTCAGTACCATGATTGAAGATCGTTTGAGAATACCTGGTGGTTTAAGCTTGGATTTGCTTCTGGCCTAATAGATAAAAGCTCTGAATTGTTAATCGGAAATCCGTATTCCAATTCAAGTCGGGTTCGTTATCTTCACTTACGCTCAAATGCCCTTAGCAAAGGTATGAATCCACCTGTTCTCCTCACCAGCTATGGTCTACTGTAATTTCCCTTGTATAACACGCCTTCATCTATAATACGCACCGATAAAATTGTGCTGAAAGTGTGGGAAAATACTTCTACTCACGCATAATACGCACCCCTTGTTTGTTAATGAAACCCTATAAATTGTACCTTTCTAATTTCATTACGGCCAGCGTTTCATTTATTAAACAAACATGGTTTTAAAATAGAATAATATTATTCTAATTTAGTTTTATGATAATTCTTATGTTATTTTACGTTTGTAAGTATTGTTAGGTACATATGATTGTATTTTAACCCATAAATATAGCATATCATAAATCTATATTTTTCATACGTACATAAATACATACCATAATTCTCCTTATATAATACGCTTTCATCCATAATACGCACCCCTAAAATTTTTCTAAAAACTGTGGGAAAATGCTTCTACTCATTCATAATACGCACCTCTTGTTTGGTACTCAGACCCTATAAATTGTACCTCTCCAATTTAATTACGGCTAGCGTTTCCTACTGTTGTTCAAGCTGTAATTGAAGATATTTATCAAAACGGAAATACCTATTTTGTGCCTACTGCGCAGACTCAAGGAAAAAGAAAGAACAAAGTGAATTAAATAAAAATAAGGATAAAAAGGAATGAAAACCCTCAAAATAGTCGAAGAAAATAATCGATTTACCGTAATTCCCCATGTATAATACACCTTCCTCCATAATACGCACCTCTAAAATTGTGCTGAAAGTGTGGGAAAATATTTCTACTCACGCATAATACGCACGCCTTGTTTGTTAATCAAACCCTATAAACTGTACCTTTCTAATTTCATTACGGCCAGCGTTTCATACTCTTATTAAAAAACATGGTTTTAAAATAGAATAATATTATTCTAATTTAGTTTTATGATAATTCTTATGTTATTTTACGTTTGTAAGTATTGTTAGGTACATATGATTGTATTTTAACCCATAAATATAGCATATCATAAATCTATATTTTTCATACGTACATAAATACATACCATAATTGCCCATGTATAATACACCTTCGTCCATAATACGCACCCTAAAGATTGTGCTGAAATTGTGGAAAAATGCTTCTACTCACGCATAATACGCATCCCTTGTTTGATAATCAAACCCTATAAATTGTACCTCTCCAATTTCATTACGGCCTGCGTTTCCAACTCTTATTTAAAAAAAATGATTTTAAACATAGAATAATATTATTGTAATTTAGTTTTATAATACTTCTTATGTTATTTTATATTTGTAAGTATTGTTAGGTACATATGATTGTATTTGACATCCTTATGGGGTCGCAGTCGCCGAATGTTAGTGTCAAATTGTCGTATGTTTGTGGTGAGTAGTCATTTCGTAACAGAAATTGACCTATCAAACGATAATTTAAAAAAATTGTAGTTGTGCATAATACGCACCCCTAATTTTACTTACTATTTTTTTATAGAAAAACTGCGTATTATACATGGCGAATCACGGTAATTAGTAAAACTTGTATCAGTAAATCAGTATTATTTAAAACAAAATTCTTACAATCTGAAAATATTTTTCTGAATTTAAATAAGGATTTATAAGCCATGAAAAAAAAGAAATTAGTCAATCAAAATTTTATATATTCCTGCCGACGGCTGAACAAAAAGGTTGCGTCATATATTACGACTTTCCCAAATTCTCTCCTATGGGCTGTATCCCTTCAGTATGTAGGTGATCATGACTCTCCACAACTTCCTGTCCTTTTAGACCCTAGTAAAGTTTGTCTTTCTGCTATATTTCTCAATCCTTTATCTGCCAAATATAAACACAAGCTTTTATTTTGCAACAGAAAAATCTCATGAATTGAATTTGAAAAAAAAAACTCTTATTAATATTTTATTATATTAAAAAAAATCAACAACATTATTTACTCACTCTCGATATTAAATTACTGTAGGGGCGCCTCCTGTTTTTCTCCTTTCTGCACTGCTTTTTTTCTGGACCTCCTCCCGTCAAATGTCAAATTTTGTAAGCCTCCTTTTCTCATAATATGCCCTATGAATTTCAAATGTGTCTTTCTGTTTCTAAGTATAATTGTCATTTTTGCAATTTTATCTTGCTTATAAATTCTCGGGGGATGCTGAAAAATTTTCCGTCAGACCAAATTTCCGAGATATGAGAATTATTGCGTCACTGCAGCTTGGAATTCTTCCTCCATCTGCTGTGTCCCTTCCGGACGGGGGTCGAGGGTGATCATGGCTCACCGCGAATTCCTATCCTTTCTAGTTCTTAGCAAACCCCTCTTCTGACATCCATTTACAGGAGATCGTTGGTCAGTTACTTTCCTTTGCCCCTCCTGTCTTCAGTAAGTCCTGTGAGTGTCAGATTCACAAAGCCTTCTTTCCTCTTTATGTCTCCCAAATACTTTAACTGTCTCTTTCTCATGTTAAGTATAAGTGTCCTTTTTGCTTCCATTTTTTCTAAAACTTCGTCTTTTCTCACATGTTCAGTCTATGGTATTCTTAGACTCCTTCTGTAGAACTATGTTCTTGCTGTTTCAAGTCTTTGCGAGGAAATTGTCTAACATTCACTGCCATACAGTGGGTTATGATCAGTTTTTAGCCACCCTTAATTACAGCAATTTTGGCTTGTGTAATAACGTATCTTCTTTTTTTCCAGATAATACCATATTAGTATTAAGCTACTCTAATCTACGGATAATAGTTGACTTATATTTTGCAATGAAAGTTCGCGAAAGTAAGAAAATTGGTGACTTTCAACGAGGGCAAATAATAGGATGGCATCAGTGTGGCAAGTCAAATAAAGAAATTGCTAGGTTTTTCCAGGTTAATCATCAAATGGTTAATAATATTGTCAAGAAATTTAATGAAGAAGGCCATTGTCGTGTGGAACAACGTTCAGGAAGACCAAGCATCGTGTCTGAGTGAACGAAAAGGGCGCTGAAGAGGGAAGTTATCAGACATCGTCGTCAGAGCGTCAAAGATGTCGTCAACAGCATGGAAATGTCGCCATATGCGGCGAGGAAGACTCTGAAAGAACTAGGATATCAAAGACGAGTTGCAAGAAAGAAGCCCTTGATTTCAGAGGTTAACAGGTACAGGCGTATGGACTGGGCGAGAGAATTCGAGAGCAAAGATTATGAATTTTGGCAGTCTGGTAAGATGAAAATTAATTCTGTCATTATTCAAATTCGAGGCAGGTTTATATTTGGAGAAATCAGAATGAGACTTGGAACACTGAATGTCTTGTGTGGGGCGTTGTCTGGTCTGGAGGGAAATCTGAGCTGATTCTTGTTGACGAGCGGTTGAATGGTCCAAAATACTGTCAAATATTAGAGAAACGACTACTCCCACTGTTTGAAACCAATCAGATTGACAAGAATGTCTACCGTTTTCAAGACAATGGAGCGCAATGTCAGAGAAGCAAAGTAGAAAAGGCCTGGAAGGAATCACAAGGAATCAAGTCATTGACGTGGGTAGCTCAAAGTCCTCACATGAATCCACTAGAGCACGTTTGGGAGAACTTTGACTGAAAACTTCGCGAGCGTGCAACCAAAATCACGTCAGTGGCAACCCTTAAAGAAACATTGCTAAAGAAGTGACAAAATATAGATGATCAGATGATTGATCAAATCCATGAAGAATCGAATACAAGCACTGAAACTAGCAAATGGAGGACGTACTCCATATTAGTTCCAAATATTGTTTATCTATGTTGAGCAGGGATCACGTAATTAAATTTTGAAATTGGATCTAGTTAATTTCTCTTGGCTAAAATCTTTTCCTAGGCCACTGTATAGGAAGACCAATATTACATAACTGTCCAGGGATCTTTTATTTTTTTTCCAACTTGATTTTCTTGTATCTTAATACTTTGCTTAACTTTTGAAAGGCATCCTCTGCTATTCGAACGTGTCTTTCGATTTCGGTGTTACGTTTTCTGTCCTCTGTTAAATCACTTCCTGGTTATTTAAATTTTTATACAATCTTGATTCTGGTGCTTCTAATTCGTAGCTCGCATCTTGGGTTGTTTTATTTTGTGCTGACGGCCATACATTTTATCTTATTACAATTGATAGTCCTTTCTTCTTACTTTCGTTTATTGCCTTCTGTGGGAGCGCCTTTAGTTTCCTTTCCGTGGCCGCTATCAACACTGTGTAGCTATAAAAAAAACTCTTGATTAACTAAAATAAAATAATCTCTTCTTCGGAAACATTATTTTATAAAAGTTGAGCAACATAAAACAAACGCTTATCAACAATAATTTCCCAAGCCATATAATCGATGAGCACAGCAATTTAGCTTTAAAAATAACATAAGCAACAACCATAACATTAACAAAAAATAGTAATGTCATTAACGTATACCACTGTGACCAGATGCACCCTAATTATAAACAAAAAAATTGAAAAAGCCATTAAAATATTATTGACCGGTACATATCACTTAATGATTCCAATAAATAACTTTAGATGTATCATTTACTATTATTTTTGTTTAAAAACATTGTAACTTAATTATTGCCGATAAATCGGGCCCTCAAAAATCCCTACTCCCAACAATGTCGTTTACGAATTCTCATGTGCTTTGGAAGATTATATCTCCAATATCAAATCAAAAGACAACATTAAATTATTACATTGGCCACCACAGACACTACACTCCCTCGTAGGTTAACCTATCAGTTATCTAAACTTAGTGAAATTTATGCACATATAGATCATTATATAACAATCAAAATAAAACTATAACCATAAAAAATATCAGTAGATAAAGCGAAAATATTATGTAGCACTTACTGGAAGAAAAATTTCAAAATGCTGACAGCTATAAATGAAAAATACGTATTTTAATGTGTGTATAGAATATTTAATATGCTCATATATATATATATATATATATATATATATATATATATATATATATATATATATATATATATATGTGTGTGTGTGTGTGTGTGTGTGTGTGTGTGTGCAGGTATGCAGAAAAATAGGAAAGAACACGTTAGGTAAATAATCCGGAATTCCTTAGTATTTTTGCTTTTATTTTAAAAAAGACAGTGCTCTATACAGACGTAGAGCTTATATTATAATATTTTAAAAAATATATCATTCCTTCGCTACATAAGAGTTCTCATGTTTCAAAAGCGAGAGCCGAGACCCTTAATATAATTTTTGAAATTAAGTTGAATTAAGGTGTCTGGTCTCGCTTCCTCGTCAATGATCCTCGGAATGATTCCCAAATTCTCGCTTGACGAAGCGAGACCAGACACCTTAATTCAAAATTTTTAAAAATTATATTAAGGGTCTCGGCTCTCCCTTTTATTAATATATTATATATAAATATAAATATATATATATATATATGGCCAATAGTATTCGAGAATACCTGTCTAGTAGAACGGCTAGCCAATCCCTATTGCAGATGCCTGCTCAGGCGCATTCGTGTTTATTCAACATCCACAGCTATCGACAGCCCCCAATAGTTGCGTCTACCCAATTTCACCCACAAGGCGTGGTATGGTTTTTAGGCACTTTCCAAAGGTGTCACACGCTGGGATCGACCTCTCCTCTCCGATAACATCCTGACAAATCGACCATGGTGAGATTTGAACCCGGGTTTCATTGTCAGAATATGAACGTTCTTACCACTCGGCCACGTTTCCATAATATGCTTATAAAATAGAATAATATGTATAAAATTAGGTATACACATCCGCTGCAGTTGAGCTCTGTCAAACCGTTCTACATATGACGTCACTTATACAATATGCGTATATTTGAATTCTAGCGTTGGAAACACTGTAAGGAACAAAATTTTGTCTAGGCTGACAACACCCAGTTCTTGATAATGACTTAGATGGTCGAAAGTACTTGAACAAAAACAGGAAAAAAAAAACTTAAACAAAATTTTGATTTGGATATGTAGCATGTTAGTAAAACGTTTGAAACATACAAGAAAAAAAAAGAAACAGACACAACTTGTCTGTTGAATTTAATAGAATTCGTTTATATATATATATTTGTTGATCAGGTGGTCCTATGTGGACGTATTGGTCTAAAGCACGTCAGATCTTATGACGGTTTTCCATAGGGGACGCAGGTTCGAATCCTGCCGGAAAACGAATATTTTATTGACAGAATTCCTCGAAATATTTAATCCAGTTGATGTAAATAAATAAATTGTTTAATAAATAATGAAAACAGAGCATCTATTAAAATATGGGTAGCCTTTAAAGAATGAATTAAAAATCTGTCAGATTGAATACATTTCCTCATATATATATATATATATATATATATATGAAATCACACATTATGAAATGGACAGAGTCCGACAATTGTTTTGAGACATTTTTATGTTTATACATTATTTTTATAGATACAAATATTTAAGTAAATGCTCTGTTTATAATAAACAGTATTAACAACATTTACCGGCCTGAATGTCTGAGAAATTGTCATAGAGAATATTTGTCCTCCGACAATTTCTTGTCCATTTCATAATGTGTTTACATTTGGATACGCACCGAGCAGATACGAATGTACGTGAGAGAATCATGAAAAAATGTAGTTTAAAAA
>OZ038489.1:92108726-92116226 GCA_964036315.1 Acanthosepion esculentum
AAGAAATAAGGGAATTTAAAGAATAAAAGAGTTAAAAATGAAGGAAATGGGCGAATGAAAAATGAAAGAAGAGGAAGGATCTACGAGAAGTTAAAAAAAAATGTTTCAACTGAATAAGTTATTGCAATTTGATAACTTTTTCTTAGTTTGGACTCCAGACCACAAATAGAGGAGTCCCGATGAGGATCGAAATAACTATTCAGTAGTATTGGTCAACCAGATTAGTTCATTAACCATTCCCATACACCGAGGCGCTTTAAAATAGTACGTTTTTAAGGGTATTAATCGTTGATATATTCAAAACGAAGTTTGACTATCGATCTGCCCACGATCGATTTCCATGGCGGCGTCACCAGTCCGTATACAATGGACACTTCTTATGCTTTAATAACAACAGAATGTTATGTTAGCTTCAACTTCGTGAATAAAACTCTGAATTTATTCAACGGTGAGTCGAATGTCATTTACTGACTTTGATATTCAAAAAATATTAAACAAGAATGAGAAAATGCAGAATAACAGAACGAGTTAAATATTTTTTTATAAATACATGGCAATTGAAAAGATAATTACATATTTCTTGCATTTTGTTTATGATAATGGTAAGCTATTTAAGAAAGAAACAGAGAAAAAAGAAAAGAAGAAACAAAAAAAGGAAAGAAAGAAAGAAAGAAAAAGAAGAAAAATGAAAGAAAGGAAAAGAAAGGAAAAAATAAATAAAGAAAGAATTAATCAAATAAATAAATAAAGTAAAGGAAAGAGAGAAAAGGAAAAATAGTCGTAAATAGAAAGAAAAAGGGAAAGGAAAGAAAAAGTCAAAAGAAAGAAAGAAAAAGGAAAGAAAGAAAAATGAAAAGAAAGAGAGAAAATAAAAAGAAAGAAAAAGGGAAGGAAAGGGAGAAAAATGAAAAAAAGACATAGAGAAAGAAAGAATGAAAGAAAGAAAGAAAGAAAAAATAATGAAGGAAAGAAACAAAGAAAGGAAATGATGGCCAGTAAAGAAAGGGTAGGAAAGAGAGAAAAGCAAAAATAGTAGCAAAAGAAAAAACGAAAGAAAAAAGGAAATGAAAAGAAAGGATGAAATAAAGGAAGGAAAGAAAGGATGGAAAGAATGGGAAAGAGGGAAAGAAAAGGTAAAATAGTAGCAAAAAGATAGATGATAGAGAGAAAGACAAAAAAGATAAAGAAAATCAAATCATGAAAAAGAAAAAAGAGAGAAAAATCATGACAAAGATGAAAATAATTAAAAGAAAGAAAGAAAGAAAAGGAATTAACGGGAGAAAAACGATGAATATAAAAAAGTAGGAAAGAAAACAAACGCAAGAAAGAAAAAATATAGAAAAAAGTGTCAATAAAAGAAAATTGATCGAAAACTTAAAAGATGTGGAAAATAAAAAAACTGATTCAACAGTTAAGGGAAAAAGCAAAAAAAAAAAAAAGAAAGAAAGCAGGAAAAACAAACAGAATGAAAAAACGTAAGAAAAAAAAATGAGAAATAACAAAAACATGCAACAGAGAAACGTGAAAGAAAGAAAGACAAAAAAAGAAAGAGAGCCAAACGTGAAAAGAAAGAAAGAAAGAAAGAAAAAGGAAAGGGAAGAAAGAGAGCAAAACGTGAAAAGAAAGAAAGAAAAAGAAAAGGAAAGAAAGAAAAACTCGAGAAAGAAGAAATAAAAAGGAAAGGAAAGAAAAGAAAACGTAAGAAAGCAAGATAGAAAAAAGAAAAATAGAAAAGAAAGAAGAATTTGAAAATAAAGAATTAAGACAAAAATAAAAAGAAAGAAAGAATGAAAAACGTAAAAAGAAAGAAGCAAGTAAGAGTAGGAAAAAGAAGGAAATAAATACGTGAACAGGAAGAAAGAAAGGAAAAGGAAGAAATAAAAACGTGAAAAGAAAGAAAGAAAGGCTTAAGAGAATAATGAAAAGAAAGAAAGAAATCGGTAAAAGAAATCAAGAGCATAAAATAATTTAAGTGACCAGGAGGAAGAAAAGGGAAGAAGAGAAGAAAAGAAAAAGGAAGAAAGAGAACGAAAGAAAAGAATGAAACTAACTGAAAAAAAGCTTAAACGAAAGAAGAAAGCGATAAAAAAGGAGTAAAATAAATAAAACTCAAACGCGAAAAGAGGTAAAAAGAAAGAAAAGTCGAAAGAAGAAGGAGAAAAAAAAAAAACGAAAGATGAAAAGAGAGAAAAAGAAAGAAAGAAAACAAACGCCAAAAGAAAGAAAGAAGATTTATTGAAAAAGAGCACAACGACGGAAACTAAAAAGATACAAAAAGAATGAGAAAAAGAGAGAGCGAATGAAAGCCAAAAAAAGGAAAAAAAAAGAAAGAAATTATCAAAAAAAAAAAAAAAGAAAACACAAGGAATATATAAAAAATGATAAAAAAGAAAAGAATAAAAAATGCATTGGGAACGATATGAATAGAATTTGTGTTAAACATTATTATTTTCATTATCCCACAGTGATGCTCAAAAGAAGGGTTTGAAACCTGGTGGGTTGGGCCGAGCGACTTGTCGTGTGCCGGATACCCGAGTGTCTTCATTGTGATCGTGAAAGGGTGGGTTGAAGGGTCTAACCCTTAATTAGTAAGAGCCCAATGGCCTAATTAGTGAAATTCCGGCCGGATTCCAAACATGTAAATCACATTTGGGAAGTAAAAATGAGGGGAAACGAGAGAGAATCTTTGGGTGGGGCTTGGTGAGTTTATTGAGGTTTGAATTTGATGGACAATATTCATGGCCAATTCAGAATAAGACGTCAAAAGAATCATTTGTCCCCTTTTCAGATATCTATCGATGTACCACCAAAGGATTAATGGTGATTCATGCTTTAATTCTATAAAACATACGTGTACAATATATTGTACTATAGAAACAAGGAAAATACTAAAGAAGACATGAAATGAAAAACAAAAAAAGACTTCAGGCAACAGAAATGCGATTCTACAGAAGGCTGTTGAGAATACCATGAACTTTATATTAGAGCAGGTTTATTTTTCACTTTTTTCTCTCCAGAAAATCATCATTCCACGCAGTGTGAAAGCTGCTGTTTGATGGGGACGGTAGTCACACCAAAAATTAGATTCATAGCTTTCACCAATTTTTGAGCGTTTAGTTTTAAAGATCATCTGAAAAATCGTGCAGGAATACCCAATTTTCACAGGTTTTTGCTTACAATCTGACTTTAAATTTTACTATTTCAAGAATAAATCTAAGTAATTTTGTATTAGATACATTGAATGTAAAATATATTGAAACCAAAATTCTAATTATGAATCACAAGGAAAATATGCAATTTTTTTTACTGTATTCGAAAAGCAAAAACTGTGTAAAAAAATGTAAAAGATTACTCTTGTAGCATACCTACGGACGATAATATAAATATTTTATATAAATACATAGAAATTCATATAAATACAGTAGTAAATACTGTATGTTGGTCTGCAGTTGGAGATTCGTCTACAACTGTGCCGGTCAAACTCCCTGTCTCCGGACAGAGAGAATCCCCAGACGAGGCTATGTCGAAGGGCAGAGTCTCTCGTCTTGGGAAACAGCTACCCGACCACGTTTTATGCGGGGTATACCGGGAATTTTTGGCCGAGCATACGGGCTCGGATACTCCACATTAAATTCGGCGTTATGCCACATCTGATCACGTGGGGTGCTTGGTAGATATCCTGCAGTTGGAGATTCGTCTCCAGCTGTACTGGTCAAACTCTCCGCCTCCGGGGAGAGAGGATACCCAGACGATGGTATGTCGAAGAGCAGAGTCTCGTCTCCGGAAACGGCTACCCTACCATGTTTTATACGGGGTCTACGGGGAAGTTTTGGCCGAGCCTATGGGCTAGGATACCCGACATTAAATTCGACCTTCTACCACATCTGACCGCATTGGGGGGGTTGGTAGATATCCTGCAGTTGCAGATTCATTGTGGAATTCATTTGACTCACTTCTAACATTTGGCTACTTCCTCTACACGCTGCTGGCGAATCTTATATGTGTTGTTCCTGTCCTAAGTATTATCGTTCATTATCAACCTTCATGTGATTATTCTATTCAGTAACCTTCTTTAGGTTACACTAATTGCAAAAAGTCGACTCAGTGAATACGATTTGTTAGATCATTAGTTAGATACTAATTAAGGAAAACAATAAATAAATAAAAGTGTATATCGTACTGTAATATTTCTGCTCACAATTTATAGGTTAAAATGATTAAAATATTGCTTTGTTTATGGAAAATCTCACTAAAACTACTGTACAGTATATTACATCATAATATAGCTCAATTGTCTGTCTATATTTCTGAGATGATGTATTATGTACACTATTTACATTATTCGGACTATTGTCCTCATCTTTGTCGCCGTATTTATTACAACGTTTCGGCTGTTGTACGCTTCGGCCTTCTTCAGGTAGTTGGAATGCTCAACTGAACCCTTTATTTCGCTCACTGTGGTAGACTGTTCTAGTTCCACGTGCCATGTCTAATGGATGTCAGTTATCAGTTATCACCTGTTAATTCCTCACTCCAAGTTCTCCACCGCCATAATCAGTTATTAAACTCACACTCTTTGGGTCCTGTGGATAAAAGCGTTAGTTAGATCCAGTGACAGAACCCAAAGTGTGTGAGTTTTCTATAAATATTTTCATGACAATTGTTCTCATGGACCTTCCTCTTTGGTACATCGACTTTACGAACTTAAACGCAGTACTAGATTGGCAGCTAGGTTTCATCATTTTAAAGTTGAAATTACCACATGTAACCGTAAGTTCTATGCTAACAGTTTCCTCTCTCACACTTCTCCCTTTCAGAAATCTCTTCTAGCCGCTTGCTTTCCAGTAAATTTTAATCTTCTAAAATTTAAATGCAATGTCAAATCCTTATCTTCTGTCTTCTTAATTCTTGTTATTGTTCTCTACCCATAATAATGTTGTTCTTTATCTGATTCTTTTACACTGAGTAACCCCTTGCGTCTTAGTGGTTTTATTGCCTTACTTAAAGTGAAATGGTTAAAAAGTAACAATTACCGTGGAAATATTTGTAGAAGAGACAAAGAGAAGCTACGTTACGTCGATGGGAATGAGACTGTAGCCGAGATGCCAGGTCATGACCGATAACCTTACTACTTCTTATTACAGAGAATGAATTCTTAGGCCTACTGTTAGGAAAATTGGTTAGCTGTGTTGTGCTAAACAATATTTTCTCGCCAATATCTATCTTACACATTTATAAATCAACCATTGGGCCATGCAATGAATATTGCTGTCACATCGGTTCTGGTGTTTCTGCAATACATTTACAGATTCTTGATAAAATCCAAAGACAAATTCGCAATATTATCAGCACCTCCCTCTTTGAAATTCCGCACTAGAAACTATCTGACATTTGTGAAAATAATAAATAAAATAAAATACTTTTAAGACATATTTCCGATGCGAAATTGGCATCAAACTTTACATTTCCTGATTCGACAAATGAATCTTTATTTAATAAAAAAAGTATTTCATTTGTCCTCAGCAGGCGGTAAAATTTAAAATTCGCATTGAAAAATTAGAAGCAAATTTTTCAAAAATAAAATTTCATATCCGTCTATATCTCTGAGATGAGGTATTATGATTACTTGCATTATTTACATTATTCGGACTGTTATCCTCATCTTCATTGCCATATTCACAACGTTTCGGCCGTTGTACGCTGCGGCCTTCTTCAGGTGATTGGATCTCTGAGATGAGGTATTATATTTACTTGCGTTATTTACATTGTTCAGGTTGTTATCCCCATCTTCATTGCCGTATTCACAACGATACGGCCGTTGTACTTTCCGGCCTTCTTCAGGTGATTGAATCTCTAAGATGAGGTATTGTGATTACTTGCATTATTTACATTATTCGGATTGTCATCCTCAACTTCACTGCCATATTTACAACGTTCTTGGTAAAATCCGAAGAAGAATCTGCAATGATATTGGTCCTGACCTGACATCTTGGCTTTAGCCACTTTTCCACCGTTGTAATGTAGATTCCCTGTGTCTTTTCTATAAATACTTTCATAACAATTGTTCTCATGAACTTTCCTCTTTGGTACATCGACTTTACGAACTTAAACGCGGTACTAGATTGGCAGCTAGGTCTCATCATTTAAAAGTTGAAATGACGACATGTAACCGTAAGTTCTATGCTAACAGTTTCCTCTGTCGCACGTCACCCTTTTGGAAATCTCTTCCGGCCTCTTGATTTCCAGTAAATGTTAAATTTCTGAAAATTAAATTCTATGTCAAACCTTTGTCTTCTGTCTTCTTAATTCTTGTTTTCTACCCTTAATAATGTTGTTCTCATT
The DNA here is from genome assembly GCA_964036315.1 of Acanthosepion esculentum. NCBI lineage: Eukaryota > Metazoa > Mollusca > Cephalopoda > Sepiida > Sepiidae > Acanthosepion > Acanthosepion esculentum. The sequence continues at coordinate 92,115,069 of OZ038489.1, forward strand.
CTTTCACATTGAATAACCCCTTGCGTCTTAGTGGTCTGGTGATTCTGCTATGAATTTTTGAAATTATAAATAAAATACAAAGAAGAATCTGCAATGTTATTGGTCCTGACCTGGAATCTCGGCTTCAGTTACATTCCTACCGCTATAACCTAGTTGCTCTGTGCCTTTCTATAACGACTTTCATGATAATTGTTCTGAGGAGCTTTTCTCTTTGATACCTAGACTTTATGAATTTAAGCGCAGTTCTAGATTGGCAACAAGGTCTAATCATTTTACAGTTGAAATGGCTAGAAGTAACCGCAAGTTCTATGCTAATAATTTCTTCTCTCGGATTCTCGCTTGTGGAACTCTCTTCCGGTTTTCCAGCCAATTTCGATCTTTAAAAATTTAAATGCAATGTCAATCGTTATTTTCTGTTTTTTTAATTCCTGTTCCTTTATTGTTCTCTCTTATTGATAATGTTTTCCTTTTTCTCATATTCTCTGACACTGAGTAACGCCTTACATCTTAGTGGCTTTATTGCCTTGCTTCGTGCTACATGATAAAAAAAACCCCTCCAAGTTGGCGTTTGAAGAAGAACCTGGTGACGAACGGGCAACATTACTGCAACATCAGAATTTAATCCAGAGATGTAAACATAGACATAAGTAATCACCGATGGTCAAGCAGGACAAAGTTCCCATGATATATCTTAGAACTCATTCAGCCAACATGGCGGCTTCCTCCCGTTTATTATTTAGCTGTGAGAGAAAAAAAAAAAAAAAATGAAATTAAAGGATACCATGAATTTGCAGAAAAGCAGAAGTCGCGTTGTTTTGAGGGATTTCCACCAAATGTTTACGTGCAACGATAATGACCTTTCTGTAGGGGTAAAACTTTGCAATAAAAATGGCTCCCTGAACACGACAATCTTAAAGTCAAATGTCAGTCGTTATCTATACTCCTTATTCTCATAATATTTACATTCATATCACACATCTCATTCATCATGACAAATTTAACGTTAACCCACTACTAAGTGGCTTTTGAATTTTGTATTGGTTGAACTTTAGTATAAAGACAGCATATGGATTTATAGAAAAGCAGAATCGCGAAAAGTATTGAAAATTGATATGGATTTCACGTTAAAATATAGTTTTCCACATACCCCTGTTCAGA
>OZ038489.1:92121226-92148726 GCA_964036315.1 Acanthosepion esculentum
TCTAAACTAGAACAGTCTACCCCTGTGAGCGGAATAAAGAGTTCAGTTCGACATTCCAACCACCTGAAGAAGGCCGAAACGTTGTAAAAATATGGCGACAAAGATGAGGACAATAGTGTACATAATACCTCATCTCAGAAACAGAAACAGACCGAACCAACAACGATGAAAATAGAAACAAAATGAAACTTATACTATGGCACATAATAAGGGTTTGGAAAATCTGATACTCACGAGACAGATAGATAGTAAGCTTGAATAAATGGATGGCTGAACAGGGTTTAGGAGAAATAACAGAAAGAGATACAAGGAGGGAACATAAAGAAGTACGCCTTGTTAAGCCTTCATGTCGGATTTTGTATAGGACCGCCACTGAAGATTGAACTCTCATACATATTTATCTCCATACACTGAGATACCTATTTAGTCAGGTATACTGATTTTGCGACATCTCAATCCTTATTGAGATATTTAATGTTGAAGAGGACCCCCGGTGAGGATCGTATTCACTACACAATAGTTAAAGTCAACAAAACTATTTTCGCTATCCAGGACACCATGTTGATGTAAGGCCCGCTTTAGTTAGGGATGTTACTTGCTGTTTCCCCTCTGATGTCGTTTTTTTTTTTAAATTATTACACCCTAAGCAAGGTAACAAAGCCACCAAGATGCAGGGGGTACTGAGTGTGAAAGAATATAAGAAAAAGAGAAAAAGAATAGAAATTAAGAAGACAGACGATAAAGATTGACATTATATTTAAATGTTTGAAGATCAAACTAGACTGGCAATCAAGAAGCCGGAAGAGAGTTCCACAAACAGGACGTGCGAGAAATGGAATCTAGTACTGGGATTATATTCCTGAAGTCTAGCTAACATAGAGGAAAGTGATATTTATTTGCATGATATACAAAATGTGGCACAAGGTCAAAATGGAGAAAAGGACTCTCTTCATCTGTCTTAACATTAAACTTAGCTTGCCACAAACACTGACCCAAACATACTACAATATAACACCTAACACCAAAACAACTTACTTACCTTTCTTGCTACATCCGCCATAATACACTATTGTCTCTATGAATGTTCTAACTAATCTTCATATATACATAGAGGAGCGTCCATTAGAACAATTACCATGAAAGTATTTATAAAAAAAGATACAGGGAAGCAAATTACGGCGGTGGGAAAGTGACTGAAGCCGAGATGCCGGGTCAAGACCGATGACTTTGCAGAATCTCCTTCGTAGTTTCTCAAGAATCTCTAAATATATAGCAGGAGCCCCAAACCAGATGTGCTACCACTGACGAATGGTAGATTTATAAATATGGAAGAGAGATTCAGATGTGAAAAACTGTCTAGCAGATAACCAACTTTTTTGTCTTCATAAATGTCCTGTGAGTGGCCTTATTTAATGACAGTCCATTAAAATATTAATACTTTGATGTTGACTGCTGATCCTCTGTAGTTGATCACTAGCTCTGTGATGCAGCTACCGATATTTCGGGCTAAACTTTTATTTTTAATACACACCATGTAAACCATCATATCAGGCAGATGTATGCCATGCATGATACACGCTTAGGAGATCATGTACATTTCGATACATGACTGACGAGGCAGATTTTTTCCCGCAGTAGGTTGCCATTTCTTTCTGCGGTAGACCAGTTGCCATCCGATGCTACAGAACCCGGTCTGTCCTGCTATTTACCCATAGCTCATCCGAGGCTAGAGAACCCGGTCTGTCCTGCTATTTACCCATAGCTGGGGGGAGAAGAAGAGGATTTATACTTTTCCCAAGAACAATAGTAGGTAAGTGAATGTAATGGATTCGACTGGATTTCGAATTCTCCGATTCCTCAATCCGAGCCGCTAGCCATTACTGCAGAGTCTTCTCTGTGACGCATCAACCGGTATTTCGAGCTAAACTTTTCTTTTTACTATAAACCGTATAAACCATTTGAAGTGAGATTTGACCAAATTCCCCGACCAAGGAATATATTTGATTCAGGCGGTAAATCAAAGTTAAAAAATACATTAAAAAGTATCATTAGTCAAGGAATTAAACTTTTTGTTAACAAAAACAAGCCTTTTTTCACAGGTTCGGATGACTCAAACTTTGATAGCTTTACGGGCTTATAAATGTATTTTATTAGATGATAATGTCATGCTTAAAGGCTTGTTATGTCTATGTCGTTTGGTGTTTATATTTTCCTACTTTGAAATGTGTTTTGCAAAGTCGTTTTAGTTTACTAACATTTTTGAACGCGCAGATAAGTGAAAACAAAGTATGCGACTAGACAGTGCGATATGTACTTACATCTAGGTACCGATGTGACAGCAATATTCATTGCATGGCCGAATGGTTGATTTATAAATGTGTAAGATAGATATTGGCGAGAAAATATTGTTTAGCACAACACAGCGAACCAATTTTCCTAACAGTAGGCCTAACAATTCATTCACTGTAATAAGAAGTAGTAAGGTTATCGCTCATGAGCTGGCATCTCGGCTACAGTTACATTCCCATCGACGTAACGTAGCTTCTCTTTGTCTCTTCTACAAATATTTCCACGGTAATTGTTACTTTTTAACCATTTCACTTTAAGTAAGGCAATAAAGCCACTAACGCAAGGGGTTACTCAGTGTAAAAGAATGAGATAAAGAACAACATTATTATGGGTAGAGAACAATAACTAAAATTAAGAAGATAGAAGATAAGGATTTGACATTGCATTTAAATTTTGGAAGATTAAAATTTACTGAAAAGCAAGAGGCTAGAAGAGATTTCCAAAAGGGAGAAATGCGAAGTTTGCATAGAACTTACGGTTACATATGGTAATTTCAACTTTAAAATGATGAGACCTAGCTGCCAATCTAGTACCGCGTTTAAGTTCGTAAAGTCGATGTACCAAAGAGTAAAGTTCATGAGAACAATTGTCATGAAAGTATTTATAGAAAAAACATAGCGAAGCTACCTTACAGCCGTGTGAAAGTGGCTGAAGCCGAGATATCAGGTCAGGACCAATATCATTGCAGATCCTTCGGATTTTACCAAGAATCTTTAAATATTTATTAGAAACACCAGACCCAATGTGACAGCAATACCCAATGCGTAAAAGAACGAATAATAGACTTATAAATATGTAAGGAATATTCAGATGAGACAAATTGTCTAGCATGCCTGGCCGAATGGTTGACTTATAAATGGGTAAGATGGATTTTGGCTAGAAAAAATTGTTTAGAACGACACAGTGAACCAACTTTCCTATCAGCACGCCTGACAATTGATTCAATGGATCCTTTCCATTTCATAACTGTGGAAAGCATTAATTTGAGATTAACATGGCTGATGCTAACCCCTCTCTTGGGGATTAGCATCAGCCATGTTAATGGAACGCAAAGTAGGTTCTATAAGAGCACTGAAAGTGAACAGTTTCGTTTTAGTGACGTTAAAACTAACGATGCATTTCTTGCTCCAGTTAACAATAGATTGTAGGTCATTTTAAGATTACATATATATATATATATATATATATATATATATATATATATATATATATATATATATATAAATAAAGTACAATCAAACTATTGAAACATGAAAGCTTTTGTGTAGCGATATCGAAATGATTTTATTATATTTTATAATAAAAATAAAAAAATATATATATTTAGAATATACGTTGTACGTTATTTTAATAGATACAATTTATTTAAGTAAATGTCCAATTTGTTTTTTTTTTGTTTTGTTTTTTAATAAACAGTATTAAATACATTTACCGGTCTGAATTTTTAAGGAATTTCGTAGAAATTCAGGCCGGTACAGAGCATTCACTTAAATAAAATGTTTCTGTTCAAAATAACGTATGAACAGAAAATATATTAAACAATTGTCAGACTTAATCCATTTCATAATATGTTATCATTGTTTACGTTAAGGTACGTTTCATGAGCAGATATGATCGTTCGGGAAAGATCGTCGATGTTTATAAAAAGTAATTTAGACTTCGCTAACCAGACACTTCTCTGTAACTGATTAGTATATAGCATCAGATCAATTGTATAGGACACAGGTTCGATTCCTGTCGGAGAACGCATATTTTCGACGAATATACGTTGCAATGTTTTGTTATATATTTGTCAAAATCTAATAAAGCTGTAAATATCTCAAATGACATATCTCATGAGTTTTCCAATAATCTCAAAATCTCGAGATGATGTTCCCCGATTAACTTAAGTTAAAGCGCTAAAATTCTTGTCTTGTCCGTTTTCAAATCGATCATTTTGCTAATTTTTGTTAAAAACAACAACACAAAAACCTCTTAAAATAAAAAAATAAAAAATTAAATTTGTTCAAAACAAACTGATGTTATCGTGCAATATATTCAAAGGTCAGGGCGAGCAGTGTCAAGAGGAGTAGAAGGAAGAAGGGTTGATAAAGTGATATACGTCTATCTAAAAATGAAGTCTATTCAGTAATGTATGGAGAGGAAAGATGATCAAATTTCGGAGAGATACAAAATGTATTGATTGGTGAATTCGTCATTTTTCTGACACTATTTTTAAATTCGTTATATTTAATTATTTTTTAAATACTTTTTTTTTAATCTTTTTTCTGGTTCTTTGTTTCATCAATAGTCCGTACGTATCTATCGAAATTTTTCGATTTTTGTTCTTTTTTAGGCTTTGTTACTATCTATCGTTTATTTTTCTTCTTTAAATTTCACTTTCGTTCTATGTTGCTTTCAGTTGTTTTTCTATCTATCTATCTATCTATCTATCTATCTAGCTAGCTAGCTAGCTATTATGTGTTTTTATTATCTATTTATCTATCTATCTATCTCAGTTTTTTCATATCTATCTATCTATCTATCTATCTATCTATCTATCTATCTATCTATTATCAGTTTGTTTATTATCTCTCTATCTCAGTTTGTTCATATCTATCTATCTATCTATCTATTATGTGTGTTTTTATTATCTATCTATCTATCTATCTATCTATCTATCTATTATCAGTGTGTTTATTATCTATCTCAGTTTGTTCATATCTATCTATCTATCTATCTATCTATCTATCTATCTATATATCTATCAATCTATCTATCTATTCTCAGTCTATCTATCTATGTATCTATCTATCTCAGTTTGTTCATATCTATCTATCTATCTATCTAGCTATCTATTATGTGTGTTTTTATTACCTATCTATCTATCTATTTCTTTGTGTCTAAGTATATATATATATATATATGTGTGTGTGTGTGTGTGTGTGTGTGTGTGTGTGTGTGTGTGTGGATATTTCTTTCTTTCAGCCTCACTACTGCGCTGAATAACGTTTATTTTTATTTAATTTTTTGTTCCTTCGCTTTTTCCTTTTCTTTCCTTTCTTCTGAAAATGAAACGAATAAATATCCCAATCCGGAGATTGATGAGTTGTTACAAAATTTAACAGAACAGAAACAAAAACAGAAACTAACAAAAAGAAACGCTTCAATGTCTGTTCAGAATTAAAGCGGGAGAAATGCGCCTCAGCGCCAAGCGTGTGTATCATCATCACAATCATAATCACCATCGTTGTTATTGTTAATTACTTATTGGAGAACACTGCTGTGTAATACTGAGGTGTCCATCTCATAAATTATTGGTGGCGATTTCGATCCTTATTGGAGGTTTTTCAGATTTTTGTTAAAGTAAACCAAGGTAGATATATTTGTTTCAATATCTACGTGATATCTATGACCATGTCCAGAATCTAAATCATATATTAATTACTATATCACATCCAGGAAATAACCCAATACAGAATTTTACACGATTTTAGATCACGCAATCTTTTCATAATATTATCATGTTTAGCCTTTCATAGATGAAAAAAATGGAACAAATTAAGTAAAAAATAAATAAATAATTTAAAAAAATAAAATAGTGTAACTGCGTTTATTAATCTTTTCAATTTTGGATTCGTAAATTTCGTTTCCACTTAATTACTATATCACATCCAGGAAATAGACCAATACAGAATTTTACACGATTTTAGATCACGCGATCTTTTCAGAATAATATCATGTTTAGCCTTTCATAGATGAAAAAAATGGAACAAATTAAGTAAAAAAAAAAATAAAATAATAAAAAAAATCATTTTAAAATAGAATAGTGTAACTACGTTTATTAATCATTTCAATTCTGGATTCGTAAATTTCGTTTTCACTTAATTACTATATCACATCCAGGAAATAGATCAATACAGAATTTTGCACGATTTTAAACTATTACAAATTATTATAAGTAAAATTTAAAAAAAAATGAAAAAATTCTTGTAAAAATTCATATTCATCAGAAAAATTTTATTTCTTCTGATAATAGTGCCCTTAATATAACTTATTTACAAAAGCAATTAAAAGCTTTTCTAATTAAATAATGTCATAGTTTTATTGCATTTATTGTTTTCAATTCAGATTAGATTTTCAGTTGGAATAGTGCAACTTTGAAAAAAACAATAGGTGATTTAGATTCTCCAAGGAGTCCTACTTTAACAAATAAAAAAAAAAATCAGAAAATAGAAAAATTTTTTTTTGCGAAATTTCATGAAATTAAGTTGAGAGGTAACATATGTAAAACAAAAAATATTGAAAAAATAATTTAATTCATTTGTGAATAAGTCCTAAAAATTTAATTAAAATCGAACAATTATTTGATCTTTACAAAAAATTTCCAAATCAATGTGTTTTCAAAAGAAAAAAGCGCAAAAAAGTTAATGTTATTATTATGCCAACGCGATGACGTAAACAAAACAAGATTTTAACTAAAATATCGAACGTTTTAGAAAGGATTAAAAAATGTGAAAAAAAATAATAAAAAAATAATTTAGTCTTTTATCTTAATAATAACATAAACATTTTGACAATAAAATTTTATTTTTAAGTTTGTGGCCGTTTTATACTGTTTTCCGCGAAAAAGTGGAGGTACTTATTCTATTGCGATGCTAAGATTTTATTAATTATTATAGATGCTCTACAAATATACATAAAAATTTCACTATTTCCCTTTTTCAGCTTAATTCTTAAGTTAATGGTTATCGAGTTCTACGACAATAAAATATCCGTAAAAAACCCTATTGTATCGTTAAATATTTGAGCTTAACAACTTTAACAAAATATGACAATAACAATCATAAATGTTGGTCTTTATTTTAAGAAGTAACAGGGTACAAATAAAAAGATTTGAAATTGGCAACTTTTCCGTTTTGTTCAAACAAATCTCGAACACATGAGTGTTATCTGCTCTTCTGTCTTCCTTTCCTTAAATTCTTTTTTTCTTTGATGTTTATCACTGAAATCAAGTACCTTCTCTGATATGACTTTTCCGTCTTTCCGCACCATCAAAACGGAATATTCCATTATTTATGAGGTTTTGGCAGGAAAAGAGGGGAGGACAAGGAGAATTATAATAATTAATCAATTAAAATCGATAACTCATTAATTGTTGCAATTAAAAGAAAGTGCAACAGGAAACACACCGGACATACATTTAAGAGCTTAAAACATTTACGAGCTTAAATTTTAAAACTACGCCATAGCACTTTCCTGCTTTCTTGACCACCACGCTCATGTATGATCTGACAGCCTTTTCATTTAAAACAATTGTGTTAATAAATCCTATGATCTTGTCGGTTACAAGAATTAGAATTTCTTTTAAATGTAAGCAGCTCCTAAGTGTTGGATACTTTGAAAACATCTATTATTATTATTATTGTTGTTGTTGCTGTTATTATTATTATTATTATTATTATTATTATTATTATTATTATTATTATTATTTATTTCCTTTGATTTGTGGTGTGTACACATTTTCTTTCCGGGTCCCAACCAGAGACCTAAGGTCAGGCGTCAGGCGTCATTACATGCTCTACAAAAAACAAAAGAAAACACACACGCATATTTTACATAGATAAAACCCTTCGTAAGGTGTGGGCTGTACTTGTGAGATCAATTTTTTGTATTTCTTTAAGGTATGGGCTTTCCAGGAATCCCTTCACAATCCTAGGTCTCCAACTACAACAGGGATTGTTGATGTTCCCATGTACCACATTTTTAAGATTTCGATTTCAAGGTCCTTGTATTTTGATAGCTTTTTGGATATCTTCAAAGATACATTGCAGTCTGCAGGGACTGCCATATCAATAAGGAGGCATTTTTTTTGTTTGTGGTCTTTAATAACAATGTCTGGGCGGTTGGCTTTGATTGTTTTGCCAGTGTGTATTGGGTAGTCCTAGAGAATTGTAACAGGTCCTATGTCCGTAACTGGGTTTGAGTGGTGTTCATACCAATTTCATTCAGTTTCTTTTCCGTAGAAGCTACAGATTTTTCAGTGGAGATTTTGACCCACTCGATCATGCCGGGTTTTATATTCAGTGGGTGCCAATAACGTGCAACCACCTGATACAAGATGATCAGTTATTTCCGGATATTTATCACAAAATTTGCATTTTGGGCTAACAATATATTTTAGTATGTGTGCTTGATAATTTCTAGTTAACAAGCATTGGTCCTGTGCAGCAAGGATAAAACCTCCAGTTTCAGCTTTTAACTCTGCACTACGTAGGCATTATTATTATCATTATTATTATTATTATTATTATTATTATTATTGTTAATAATATTATTATTATTATTATTATTATTATTATTATTATTATTATTATTAAAAGAGCAGCACATCAGTAAGATGACGCTGGAGTGCAGATATACAGAACCCGATATGTCCATTTTGACACTCAATCTGCTTCGAAGGATTCAATTTGAGAGAGTTTCCAAGTTTCTCGAATGTCTTACAAGTCGATTTGGTTGTCTCATTTTTCAGAGTTATTTAAAAAACAACAACCCTTTCTCGGGAACGGACTGTGTTACACGACCTGAAGGTATTTCTAACTGCACCCAACCTGCAAGGTTATGCTCAGCTTTTATCAAAATTTGTCATTATCGCGAATATTTGATGCATATGTCTGGTACACTCTTATCAGACTGGGTGTCAGGGTGGATACATTGGGTTTCGTGTATGTGTACCCCAGCCTCATTTTGATGACGTGATCCATTCTCACTCAATAATAATAATAATAATAATAATAATAATAATAATAATAATAATAATAATAATAATAATTTCGTGATAGAAATCAGTAGACTGTAGCAGTTTAAGACAACAACATTGCTCGATGTCATTGAAGCGTTGGGAATATAAAAAAGAAGCAAACAATTATTTGGATCAAATTACTAGTAGCTAAAAAATATGTAAATTGAAAAAAAGCCTTCTTATAGACACATCTCACATCTTGCGTAGATTGCTCTCCATACAGTTGCCAAAATTACATTCTTTTCTCTGATTGTATGGCAACTCATCTATTTGCATCTTTGATGTAAAATGTTTTTCTCTTGAAGTCTCTGGTTAAGACTTGTGGCCAACTTACATTACATAAAGCAAAGGAAAAACACAATAATAATAATAATAATAATAATAATAATAATAATAATAATAATAATAATAGTGTAGAAATGGATGTAGAAATACAAGTAAAGCACACTACATCGACTGAAATATACAAATATACTTAAAAAAGAAAGCGAAGGCAAATGCAACCGACCAGATGCAGAAACGATGGCAAGATAAACCGCTTCATGGCAAATACTCTGCCCGTACCAAACAAGCTGATGTAGACGAACCCCAAACAAGCATTGGTCGTGTGCAGCAAGGATAAAACCTCCAGTTTCAGCTTTTAAATCTGCACTACGTAGCCATTAGTATTATTATTAATATTATTATAATTATTATTATTATTATTATTATTATTATTATTATTATTAAAGGAGCAGCACATCAGTAAGATGACGCTGGGGTGCAGATATACAGAACCCGATATGTCCATTTTGACACTCAATCTGCTCCGAAGGATTCAATTTGAGAGAGTTTCCAAGTACCCATTATGCGCTTGCTAACTAAAAATTACCAAGCACACATACTGAAATATTGTGTTAGCCCAAAATGCAGATATTGTGATAAATATCCAGAAACAACTGACCATCTTGTATCAGGTTGCGTGGTATTGGTACCCGCTGAATATAAATCTCACCGTAACAGAGTGGGTCAATATCTGCACCGGAAAATCTGCAACTTTTACGGAAAAGAAACTGCAAGAAAATTGGTATGAACACAACTCAAACGCATTTACGGAGATAGGACCTGTAACAGTTTTATGGGACTATAAAATACACACAGACAGAGAAATCAAAGCTAGTCGCCCAGACATCGTGATAAAAAAAAATGTGCTTTTTATTGACATGGCTATCCCTGTAGATTGTAATGTATATGTGAAGATCTTTAAAAACCTATCACAACACAAGGATCTTGAAGTGAAAAAAAATTTGACACATGAGGACATCAACAATCCCAACTTTAGTTAAAGCTCTCGGATTGATTGGAAAAAATTCCAGTATACCTATTGAAGGTATTCCAGGTAGTCCACGCCTTAAGAAATACAAAATATTGTACTCACAGGTACAGATCACACATTACGAAGAGCTTTATCTAGGTAAAATGTGTGTGATCTTTGTTTTTTTTTAAATTAAAAAAAAAACAAAGTGATCAGTGGAAGATGACCTGAACACATTTCTGAACTTAGGATTCTGGTTGGGACCCGGAAGGAAATGTTTCGACAACGGAAATCAAGGGAAACAACAACAACAACAACAATAATAATAATAATAATAATAATAATAATAATAATAATAATAATAATGACAACAACAACAATAATAATAATAATAACAACAACAACAATAATAATAATAATAACAACAATATTAACAACAAAAACAACAACAATAATAATAATAATAATAATAATGATAACAACAACAACAATAATAATAATAATACTAATAATAACGACAACAATAATAATGATAATAATAATAGTAATGGTTAAACTTATTTTTAGTAGCATGGAAACTGCAGAAGAATACAAGTTTCTACTATTTCAATATGTTGTTGAAGCTGTTTGTTCTTATTCGTTTTTCAAGGTGATCTCAATTTACTACTGTATTTCTTCCTTCACGTATTTTCTGACTCATGAAGTCGACTCTATCGTCCAATCAAATCGTTCCATCTTCCACACCCACCCATTCAGGCTTGCCTTTGGCAAAGTATCAGACGCTGCTATTCGTGAGGAAGACGAGTGATTTGTGTAGAAAGGTTATAAAGTAAAGAAAAAACAACAACAAATAAATGTAAAATTCGACATCTTGTCAAATCATCCGGCTTTTTTGGAAACGAAAAAGATGTTCTACTATTTATTTTTTCGTCTCTTTCATTTTATCAGCTTTCGAATTAATGACGGCAACTGATTGGATGAGAAAGGTTTTCTCTTTATTGTGGAACTTTTATTAGGAATTTTCTTCTTTTTTTTTTTAAATAAAATTTTGTCACCTCAGAGGGCGATGATGAGAAAGAGGCTTTAATGAAAAGTTACTTGTTCAGCCGAAGAAACGGAATTTAATTAACGATCATAAAGAAGTGTGAAAAAAGTAAAGGTAATAGGGCGATGCATACGACATCTGAACTGAAATGAGCGAAACGAGTTCGAATTTCGAAGGAGATTGTTCATTTTCACCTCGCACAAATATTCTTAACACCCCGTCCCCCCAAAAAACCCATTAATTTGCGCCCCATTCACGCTGTATTCTTTCGTATCATATCTTGACTAAAAACTTCTCATCACTGTCATGCCGCAATGGGTTTACGCAAATGCCTACTCAGTCATTCTTTATCTAAATGCCGCTCCCACAAAGTTTTACCCAAACTTTCCTAACACATTATTTACCTAAATGTCTTCTTGAATGCCCCTCCCAAAAGAGAATGGTTAAAATGGACATTTCGATAAAGACCACTACGACAACTATCTTACATCCCAGCAACAAAAAGGTATTATTGTTCAGTCCCTTCCACACGTAATATTTCTGCTAAGATTATTAACATTAAAGAAAACTAAAATCCAACAAATCCAAATATACATTACCTTACCTACAAGCATTATCACAAGTAAAATTGAAAATAATTTATCTAACCTTAACATAAAATTTGGTTGTCTGTTAAAATTTGTTACAACATCTAAAACAATATGAGACTTAATGCAAAAGAAAATAAGATTTGAGGGAGGAATTTACTGTGTCACCAGTAATGATTGCCACAAGAAATACATAGGAGAAACCTCGAGGAATTTAAATAAAAGATTATATGAACACAAATCTTTTACAAAACAACACACTCAGTGCATTAGTCGCTCACTTTAATGAGACGGATAATAATTTCGATTTAAAAATAGCTATTTTCATTAAAAGCGAAACCAATTTACTAAGTCGAAAGTGTATAGAAAGTGCTTTGATCGCTAGACCATGACGGTAAATGTATTTTTACAGGTTCTTATAGCATTTCACCTTTCTTGGCAGTGCTTCTTTTATTATCAGAATGTGGGATACTTAATAATAAAAGTAATTACAATTTTTTTATCATTTCACTCCAAGCAAGGCGGAAGTGTCACCAGGGAGCTACAGGGAGTGAAAATCAGAAAAATGGGTATAGAGGGAACTGAGGAAGATATAAAATCTGAACGGGATTTAAGAAGACAGAAGATGACGATTGATGTTGCATTTAAATTTTTGAAGATTGTAGTTATCAGGGAATAAAGTAAGCGGATGGGAGTTCCATTGTCAGGAAGTGCGAGAAAAGAAACTATTGGAGTAGAAGTAGCGGTTACATTTAACTATTTTAACAGCAAAAGGGTGGGACCTAGACGCCAATTGGGTAGCACGCTTAAGTTCAGGAAGTCAGGGTACCAGGGCAATAAAAACTAAAACATAAGTAAACTGAATTAAGTCAGCTAAAGGTACATACACAGACACGTCTAAAAAAAATTAAATTTCAGCGTTCCAACGTCTTCAGTATGTCCTATTCGCACATAATAATAACCAACTTTGACGTTTTTATATCTTCCATTCCCTTTCCTACACATATGTAATTTCATTAACAAAAAACATCACTTTAGTCCGATGAAGTTTTTCTGGACGTCGAAACGCGTCACAATATTTCTCTATTTTGTCAGTCATTTGATCAACATTGTACTGATAGATAGAAATTTATATATCATATTCTCCCAGAAGCTATTCTATAATATTTTGGTTTCTGTTTCGTAAATCCCATTACCAGGTCATCATTCCAGACTTGAGGAAAGCAAGATTGTGTAATATGTGTCATAAAATATAAAGAAACGGCGGTCTACCCTACAAAGAGAAGGCAGGTTCGATTCCTGCCGGGAAAGGCATTTTGCTTTATTAAGATTTCTCGAATGTGCGTAATACACTCTATTTAATAAAATGAAGTGGGTATTTTAAATACTGAGTATCTACTAATATATATATATATGTATTAAAATATATATATACATATTAATATATATATATATATATATATATATATATATATATATATATATATATATATATATATATATATATATAAGACGAAAAACAATATTTGTAATTCAGAGTCCTTAGCATTTATTTTTATTTAAAAAAAACTGTTCGATACAACAGTAGTGCATAATATTATCATTGTTTTTTTTTAATATATTATCATCGAAACACCGAATTCCCATGTTTCAAAACTGAAACTTCACTTCAAATTCAATCGTAAAAATTAAACTTAAAATACAAACTTCCATTCCATTATCAAGCGATGCTTAGAATAACGTGTTAGAAATTGATTTACTTTATTTATAAGTCCCGACAAATTTAATATTTTGAGATTCTGGGGTTAAGGAAAATTTAATCTTTTTTCATTTTAGGGGTGTTAAGAGTTAAGTTATTTTGAAAACTCATCTATAATTGTAGCAATCAAGTCAGTTACGTCAAGGTGGGGGTTGAGATATCTGTCTATTGATGCAAAATATTCTTTTTTTAAGTAGTAATATGTGGTAGTGTATTTGTTGCAACACCGTCTGGGTTTCAATTTACATTTGGCATTTTTATTTTTTATTCAGTTTTTATTTTTATATAAATTTCAATTAAGATTTTTTCAAAAGGGGCATTCAAATATTGTTTAATCACATTTTTAATATATTTTTATTCGTACAGACTTAAGATATATTTAATTTATTTACTAATTGAGTACCTATATGGTAATATAAAGATTAATATATTAAAATCTAATCATGTATTCATAAACTATTTTATTTATGATAAAAAATAAATATGTTAGTTTCCTTTTATAAAATTAGCTATTACTTAAGCAAAAATATTGGCAATGTCTACAAAAACTCACCATTTCATTTCTTTGATTTAATAATTTTTTATTCTTCAGAAACTTAATAATATTAAACTTTTCGTGTATGCACAACGGACATGGGTCATTTAATGATGTACAAGTTCTTATTTTTCCCCATTTTACTGTTGGTGTTTTATTGGTTTATTTAAATTCCAGAAATATTTAGACAAGGATGTCTGGTTTAGATATTTAGCATTATTGAAGGAACTTTGGTGTTGGTTTCACCTTAATTTAAATTCATTCTTTGTATATAATACTCTAACAACATTAAGATTCTCAATAGATGAGATATTGCATTGATATTAATGCAATATTTCATCTATTGAGATACTTTGTAGACATTGCTAAATTTTTATAATAGTATTATATATATATATATATATATATATATATATATATATATATATATATATGAACTTTAATTGTCGAATATAAATCTTCATCAAGGAATTGTATTCCTGATCAATCAAAATTCGTAAACAATTATTTAGGCCATGCTACAACATGTTTGACACAAAGACTCATACTACAAGTTTCTGACCATAGCTCAATTAGGTCTCATTTAAATACTCATGGAGACCTACTGGACCCTATTCGCAACATACTTGTCGACAACACAAATATAATAGCATCGTCTACATGTAAAAAAGGATAAAAATAATGGAAGCCTTATCAATAAAATAAAACAACACTCAATAAAATCAACTATGAACATGGTTACAATATCTTGACCGTGTATTGAAAATTAAACATTATATAAATACATACATACAAAAATCTATTTCTAGTTAACAGTTAATATATTTCAACCTTGAAAATGGCTAAATGTATAGCCGAAAGCGCTCGGAAAGAACGGACAAATGGACAGTTTTTATATAATTTATCACCCGAAAAGAAAAAAATTATAAGATCACATGAGAAATTGTATAAAAACTAAATGAAATCACCTTGTCAGTCGTATTCAATGAAATGTGCATGAAAGAAGGATTGCTGCCTAAATACACACACACACACACACACACACACACACACGTGTGTGTGTGTGAGTACATGCTTGTATGCGTTTGTGTGGGATTATGTGTGTGTATATGTGTGCATGTGAAGATATAAAGATTATTGTGTCATATATATATATATATATATATATATATATATATATATATATATATATATATATGTGTGTGTGTGTGTAATTTGGCAGCAACTTTTCTTTTAAACATGTACTAGGTTATCGTACGGAAAATATTTATTTCGATATCATTTTCAAATAAAAAGTCTCATTAAAAAATATGAGAAAATTCAAAAGAAAATATGCAGGACGATGTTGTCTTTAACATTCAACACAACATGTTAAAATATTTCCATAATAAAACTTTTCCATTTTGTCTTACAATTTCCTCAACAAATATATATATATATATATATATATATATATATATATATATATATATATATATATATATATAGTCAAACCTAATGAGCCTACCAAGGTTTCACTTAGGCAGATCGTCAGGGTCAGCTGACCCTGACGATCTGCCTAAGTGAAACCTTGGTCGGTCTGTCTGGCTCATTAGGTTTGACTAGGTTTGGTCTACGTTTGTATCGAGCTCTTTAGTTAGTTGTTTACTCGTATCGGGGTTTTTTCATTGGGCCTTGAACCTGTATGTGTGCGATTATTTTCGACAGACTTTCATGTTCCTGGCTCTTTCTTTTTTAAAACATTTTTCCCTTCGTGATTGATTTGGCTATTGTTAAATCAAGAATTCGAAGGTTTTTCGACACGAGTATAGTTACCTATATATATATATATATATATATATATATATATATATATATATATATATATATATATATATATATATGTGTGTGTGTGTGTGTTTGTGTGTGTGTGTGATCTCTGTAATTATATTTTAAATTATTTAGAAAAAGAAATGACTAGGTTTATCAGAGGGGACTGGTAAAAAAAATATTTAGGTGGACCATAGACAGTTATCCCGCTTGCACGTGAAATTTATCATATCCTTTGGTTACGCGAACAGATATATTTAATACAGTTCTGAAATTATGTTGAGAAACCAAATCGTTCATTTGGTTTCTTTACAAATCTCTATTTCATCTCGAACTTTCGATTAAAAAAAAAAAAATAATGCGACATCGTCTAATATTCACGTCTTTATTGGAACAAGCCTTCTTTCTAACGTGACATTCCACCACCGTGTGATTTGGTGAGATTTGATGAAATGCAAAGTTCACACGATTAGCCAGATGCCCGACGTTTGCCCTGGAAGCCCAGAAGGATTGACGAAGCAGTCATGAAGAAACGATTCCATATGCTTACTGATATGGGATTATATTACATCATATTATATCGTATTTAATTATAGAGAAGTATGTCCTTTTTTACGTCTCCAACACAATATAGCTCAGAAATGGCACCTCATATAATAATTAGAATAATAATTATAATGATATTTTTATTCGGTTTCAGTCTAGATGATTCTCGATTGAGGCCGAATAAAACATAGTATTAAATAGAGAATAATAGTTTTTATCATATTCTCTAATACTCAGTAACACATTGCGTCCTAGTGGCTTTATTACCTTGATTGGGGTGAAATGATTAAAAAAATCTTAGTGTTTTCAAATCTATTTTTCAATTCCATAATCTTTTCAATGGCTGTATAGGATGGTGTCGCCAGTTCTACACAACCGATTTCGAGTTGTGATTATCCTAGAATAGATGCCAACGGCAGCTGGAAAGAACAGTCACCCGGTTTATTTTAACCATAGCTATGAAGAGAAGAGATGGCTTTGTACATTTTCCAAATATATTTCTGCGAGAGAGAATGGAAGGAAAAAAAACTCTGCCGGAATTCGAACTCAGTTCACCGATGTCATTCCAAGCAGTTATACTAACAGCACATCAATAATAATAATAATAATAATAATAATAATAATAATAATAATAATAATAATAATAACGCAGACCTTCAGAAAAAATAAAAGGCTTACCTTATGAGATATTTTGACTGTAGGAGTTTGCACACGATAACATGAACTGAACACGTGAGCAATGGCATTTGAGAAAGTAAGAGAGAAAATGGAAACAAAAAATACACTTATACTTAACTTCAGAAAGAGACAGTTCAAATTCCTAGGAAAGGGGGCTTGGAAAATTGGGTACCCAAAGGCAAGAGGGATAGAAGAAAACAGCGAATAACCTACCTAACGAGCTTGTGTAAATGGTTGGTAGAAAAGGGATTAGGAGAGACAGCAAAAAGGCAAAATTTACGAAGAGGTACATCGGACTGAAGAGTTAGGAGACCGGGGATCGCTAACGCCCTGAAGTGCTATGGCACAAAGCAAGAAAGAATTGTAACATTTTTTTAGTGTTAAATCTAAAATATATATATATATATATATATATATATATATATATATATATATATATATATATATATATATATATATATATATATATATATATATATAATTTGTCCATTACGTAGGGATTTTTCTCTTTCGAAATCATCCAAAGTGACAAAAATTATTTTTTGACATTGGAATGTGAATCTGATGTAAATGGCGCAAAACACAAAATCGTGATTGAAATAACAGCATTTTATTTAAACGAAACAAATTAGACTACAGCGTAAGATAAGTATACAAAATTCAAACTTACCTTCGGTTGTAAAAAGAAAAAAAAACTGATTTTCTACGATGAAAGCACGAACAAAAATCGGTCATCATATTTATTTTATCCCTGAGTCCCTGTCAACGTCCCCCTCTTGTTTTTGTGCCCTGGTGTCATATTTTCCATCATTCATCACTTACATCATCCAGGTCTTCAGAGAAACTCTTCAAATGTTTTTCTTTTTCTTCTATGTGCCGTATCCCTTTCAGATCGTTGGGGTCATGGGGGGTCATGATTCTCCACAACTTCCTATCCTTTGTAACTATTACCAATTGATTTTTTTGTTGCTATTTTTCTTAATTTCAGTTCCGCCAAACGTTTACACAACCACGTTAGGCAGGTGATTCACTTTTTTCCTCTATCTCTCTGGCCTTTAATATGTCTTGTGACTGACAACTTTTCTAACCCTTCTTTCCTCATTATGTGCCCTAGAAATTTTAACTCTCTCTTTCCTATTCTAAGTATAAGTGTCCTTTTGTCCGAACAATAATGTAAATAATTACAATACCTCATCTCAGAAATATAGACGATCCTGAAGAAAGCCGGAGCGTACAACGACCGAAACGTCGTGAACCTGACAATAAAAATGAGGACAAGAGTCCGAACAATGTAAGTAATGTAAATAATTAAATACCTCATCTCAGAAATATAAACAAACTTCATCGTTGCTCACATTCTCAGTCTATGATATTCTCACACTTCTGTTGCCTCAAGTACCATTCAGTACTATAGAGGAGGACTGATATTACATAATATTCCAGTGCCATTTTAATTGCTTCTAACGAAAATTTCCTGTTCCTTAATACTTTGCTTAATTTTTGAAAGGCATCTTTCGCTATTAGGATTTCGGTGTCGTATTTCCCGTTCACTGTTAAAACATTTCCTAGATATTTAGATTTTTACTTGCTTGGTTTTGATGCCCACAGTTCGTAGTTCGCAACTTGGGTTGTTCATTTTGCTGATACCCATATAGTTCTTCTCGTATGGTGGGTGTCTACAATTTCCTTTTCGTTACTGCTACCAGCACAGTTTTCCTCTGCATATCTCATACTAGCAGTATAACCCGTCTTCGACCGGTTGTTTCATTACTGGGAATTTTCACCCTTCAAATGGAGCAGTTTAAGTTTAAAGTCAGCCCACCCGAATATCAATATCAGTAACAACAATTGGATGCAACACATCCCCAAATTGGTTAACAATTTGAATAGGAGAGGTGGCCCTGAAAAGGGCCGTTTTTGCGTTCTCAATTTTGCAAGGAAGGAACCTCTTCCATGGACCGTCATAATAATATCCGATAATTTTTATATATGATATAATTTTTTTAGAGTTCTAAAAATCTTTTGCCTCAGATTTCAACTCTCTAAATTGATTGTACGCTGTTTTTTACAGGCATTAAATTTTGCCTTTGATTTTTGTGCAAAGTGTAAAACATCAGTTTTTTTAAATTTTTCATCATCAAGGTCGTAAATTTTTTCCTGCCAATTTGAACTCAAAACCGGCACTAAAGAATTATCTATCAAACAAAAAAATTTTCATCGAAATCGGACGAAAACTGGAAACGCATAAACGATCACCCACACACACATTTTGAGAATTATAGATATAGATTGTTAATGTGTCTTCGCCATTAATAAATCTTGGTAGGTCATCTAGCTCTCTCACAATCACCTCACTGTAAAGACTGAATATGTCCGGTGAGAAGACACATCCTTGTCTTATACCCCTTTCTATCTTTGTGTATTTACTGAATTTATTTTATATCCGCGTGCCGGCTGTTTGCATCTAGTCATGGCTGAACGAAAAAAACATTTTTAATTTTCATATTACAACCAATAGTATGTCCAACTTCTTTTTCTTTTTCAAATCATTTTCACAAATTTTATAAGGTTACGCTGTTACGTGACATCTGTCCTCCTTTAGGGCAGCGAATGTTGGACGATTTCCTTAAAGATGAAGAAGAGACTCGAGGCGACGGAGATGTGGTTCTACAGAAGGATGCTAAGGATATCATGGACCGAGCTTGTGAGCAACGAGGAGGTCTTAGAGAGGTTGCAAACATGGAAGAGGCTAATACTTAACATCCGAAAGAAGCAGCTAAAGTTTCTGGGACACATAAGGAGAAAGGAGGGATTGGAGAATCTGTGAAAGAGAGACAAGGGAAAACAACGCGTGACATACCTGGCAGGTTAAGCAAGTGGATGTCAAAAAGTGGCTTGGGGGAGGAAGCAGAGGGAGGGAACTTGTTGAGAGCTGCAAGGGATAGAGGGAGGTGGGGAGCCATGATCGTCTACGTCCTGAAAGGACATGGCACATTAAAAGAAAGAAAGGATTATCTTCTTACATTTATTCATTATCTTTACAAACAAACCAAATAATACTCGGTTGCTTCAAAAATACTTATATAATATATGTCTATATCCCTGAGATGAGGTATTATGATTACTTACATTATTATATTATTCGGACTCTTATCCTCATCTTCATTGCTATATTTACAACGTTTCGGCCGTTGTACGCTTCGGCCTTCTTCAGGTGATTGGAATTCCGAACCGAATCTCAAGTACTCATGGCCCAGTGGATAAAGACCCTGATTAGATCCAGTAACTAGACCCAAAGAGTTGTGTCCAATACCAGCAGCGGTGAAGCAAAACTTGGAGAGTTGGGTTAAAGGAAAATAACTGAGATATCCGGAAGATGCATGGGACGTGGAACTATAACAATCTACCTCGGTGGACGAAATAAAGGGTTCGGTTCGCTGAATATGGCAATGAAGATGAGTATAACAGTCCGAATAAAGTCAATAATGTAAGTACTTATATAATGGTATGGTATATTTCGAGGAAACCTTTATGAGATATTTCTGTGGCCAGGTTATCACTTAAGCTATTTTTTAATTCAATTCTGGGATGTCTTTCAGGCGGAAAGTCACCGTATTTAAAACGCTGGAACCAATCATAGCCAATACAATAATATATTCAACTATATGTAACTGTTTAAATTTCTTTTATTTTCATTTCGCTAGTATTAGCTATAGCACATTTCTCTCATCCTTTAACATCAATATACAGAAGGTTATTTGTGAGTATGAACGGATTTTGTTAAAAATTAGCAGACATAATATCTGTAATTCATTCAAATAAACATATATATATTATTATTAGTAGTAGTAATAGTAATCTTATGAGTATAAGAAACTACACTCGTTCGGAAAACCTTCGGTGTCTTGATTTAAAAATAATCAAACCAATACCAAAGGGGAAAAAAGGTATGAAAAAAAAAGAAAGAACCAAGAAATAGTACGTTACCCGAAAATAATCGTCTAGCATACAAGTCCAAAGCTCAAAGAAAAAAAACCCGATACGAGTACACAAAATAACTAAATAAAGTGCTGAATATAGTAAGTGGAGCAGACCTAGTTAAACCTAGAGAGCCAGACAAACCTACCAAGGTTTTACTTAAGCGGATCGTCAGGGAAGGCTGGCTAAAATGGTAAAAAAGAACGGAATACTTATAGTCAATAGCCAGCCTTCCCTGACTATCCGCTTAGGTGAAACCTTGGTAGGTTTGTCTAGCTCTCTAGGTTTAACTATATATATATATATATATATATATATATATATATATATATATATATATATAAAAAAAAAAATATATAATATATAATATACCCTAACCACACTCTCACGGTGACAGGTGAATCTCCGTGAGAGTGTGGTTGGGGCATATCTTATGTCAGACGTTTTGTGTTTTTTTTTAATTTATAGAGAAACTTTCCTCGAGCGGGAAAGTATATACATACACAATACTCGGTATTCACAAAATAAATTATAATCGAAATGAATAATTAAAGTTTCCTTTAGATATATATATATAGAGAGACATTTATATTATGTTTAACGTTCTTTTTATAGATACAAGTATTTAAGCAAATGCTCTGTTTTATAATAAACAGTATTAAATAACATTTACCGGCCTGAATGTCCGAGAAATTTTCATAGAAAATTTTCGCTCTCCGACAGGAATCGAACCTGTATCCTATACGGAACCATCATTTCGCGTGATGTGCCTTAACCTTTCGGCCACAGATGAGCGTCTGGTTAGCAAGGTCGATTTTACTATCTTTAAACTTAAATCTTCCATGAATCTCATCTATTCATATCTGCTCTAGCGTATCAAATGTAAACAAATGACGTCATATATTTTAGAATTGGACATAGTCCGACAATTTATTTAAAGACATTTATATTATGTTTAACGTTCTTTTTATAGATACAAGTATTTAAGCAAATGCTCTGTTTTATAATAAACAGTATTAAATAACATTTACCGGCCTGAATTTACCGGAGTACGAAAATTTTCAATGAAAATTTCTCGGACATTCAGGCCGGTAAATGTTATTTAATACTGTTTATTATAAAACAGAGCATTTGCTTAAATACTTGTATCTATAAAAAGAACGTTAAACATAATATAAATGTCTCTAAATAAATTGTCGGGCAATGTCCAATTCTAAAATATATATATATATATATATATATATATATATATATATATATATATATATATATATATATATATATATATGAGAGGATAGGGCAAGATGTCTTTCAAAAACTAAGCAATGTATTAAGAGATAAAAAATGATGTTTGAAATAGAATGATTGATGAACTAATATGTAACATCTACTTTCGTCTCTCCATCACAGATGATGAAGGAACGACAACGAAGATGCTGATGGATGCTGAGAATACACTGAAAAGAACCCGTGAATATGGAGTATGTTTTCAGTGCGATAACAACTCCATGCCAACTGCTGCTATGAATGAGAAACAAAGTAACATTTCCGAGACGCATCATGAAGAAAGAAGGCTCGCCGAATTTAAAACTTATGGCAATCGGAAGCAATGTCGATCAGCCTGTTGATATGTTTGAAGCAATGGTTGACTTCTTGAACGAATCATTAAATACGCTGATTTGAAGATGGTAAGGAGAAAAAATTATTTCGAGAAACAATAAAAAAGGAAATTGTGGATATCCACGATCATCCACACTGTGAAAGGGTACGATATCTACAAGATGGAGAGCGAGGTACGGGCATATTTTCTGCTTGTTATATCTCGAAACAAAAGTCACAAAATGCCATGGCGGAGAGATTTAACCGGCAAAGCAGACAAGCTGAACAAGATATAAATATTGATTTTCTTTCCCTTCATATTCTTCACGTCAAAACCTCGTCTGTCATTTTGTCTGTCTGTCGCTTTCTCGTCCTTAATGCCGTTTCTGTAATAATTACAACAAATGCTTTTATCTTTTTTATTTCTCGTCTAAACATAATATTGCCTTGTCTTATTCATTTTCGCTCTCTCTCTCTCTCTCTCTCTCTCTCTCTCTCTGCTTTTCCCATGATTTTTATCCTTCGTGTTCTTTTTCTCTGTCTATCTCTTTCTTCCACTCTTCCCACTTCTCGATATATTTCGTTGCTTTCTCATCTGCCATCTTAGTTTTCTCTCACCTTCTATTCTTTTCGCCTCATCGCCCCTTTTCTTTCTTCCGAGGTTTTTTACTTTTCACTTATTTTCTCTCTTTCGATTTTTATTTTTACGATTACCTATTCCCTAAAATTCCCATTTTTTTGTCCTAATAAATTTCCCATTTCCCATTGTATAATTCTTTCTTTCCTTCCTACCTTACTTCTTTCTCATCGTCTTTTTTATTCTATAGATTGTATTCACTTTCTTTCATTCTTTCTTTCTTGGAAATTTACTATTCTTTCTTTTAGTCATCTTCTAATTTTACGTTCTTTCTTATTGATTTTGTTGTTGCCAATTTTATAAGTCTTTCATTAAATGCTTTTACTTTCTTTCTTTCTTTCTTTCTTTTTCTTTCTTTCTTTCTAGTTAATTTTTCTTTTCATTTAGTTGTCATTTCTTTATTTTCTTTTTTCATTTTTGCTCTTTTATTCTAGCAAATTTTCTATCCCTTCATTAATCCCATTATATTTCTTTCTGTCTTTCTTTCTTCTTCTTTCTTTCTTTCTTTCTTTCTTGTTTTCTTTTTTCCTTCTTTCTTCCGTTTTTTTTGCTTTCTTTTTTCTTGTTAATTTTGTTTTCATTTAATAGTCATATATCTTTTTGTCTTTCATTCATTTTTACTTTTTCGTTCTTGACAATATTCTAGGTCTTTCATTAAACCCTTTCTTTCTTTCTTTCTTTCTTTCTTTCTTTCTTTCTTTCTTTCTTTCTTTCTTGTTCATCTTCTTTTCATTTAATCGTTATCTTTCTTTATTTTTTCCTTTCACTTCATTAAAATGACAAATGTTCACATTTTTACGAGGCGGGATTGAGTTTTTGCAATTTGTGAATTACTTTCTATTTTCTTTCAAAGGTTACCTTCTAGAAGTCCATTTTGTTGTTGTTGTTGTTGTTGTTGTTGTTCTCAACCGAGACATAAATTAGGGTCAAAGTCATCAGCACTTTTTAAGAACAATGACCTCGACCTTAATTTTGTAGTCATTGAAATAGAAAGGAAGCATATAATAATAATAATAATAATAATACTAATACTACTACTACTAATAATAATAATTGTTCAAGCATCATTATTACCACTACCACTACGCTTTAGTTTCTACCTTTTTCTTGTCTGATATGAAAAAATGATAATAGAAAAGCAATAATAATAATAATAATAATAATAATAATAATAATAATAATAATAATAATGTGATAATGATACTACTACTACTACTACTACTAATAATAATAATAATAGCTGTAGCACCATCATTAACTCCAACTACTACTCCAGTTTAATTTCTACGCCTTCCTCCCTTTACGCCAGAAAGAACGTAGTAATAATGATAATAGCCTTTTTATCCCTTTTTTTCTAAAAGAAGACATCGATATCATTATCATCCTCATATTCTTCTTTACTTTGATGATGATGATGATGATGATGATAATAATGGTTTCTCTATCATGACCACTGCGTTCGTCTTCTACAACTGCCTTGACCGCTGCCTCAGTTTACGTAAGAAAGCAACAATGATGATGATGATACACTTCCCGACTTGTCTGAAACAAAATCATCATCATCAGCATCACTGCCGTCATTATCAAGATCAACACAATATTTCCTTCAATAATAATAATAATGCTGATGACGAAGACGTTGTTGATGATTACGATGATGATAATTGCAGTGTTAATAACGGTGCCAAGAATTGTTGTAGTCTTAATGGCGTTCAATGGCAGCGGCGCTGATGAAAGGCAAAGGCAGTGGATGTTCCTGGGCGAGGGACCTTCGTTTCCTCTGAGTTTGGATAGTCACGTGCCACCGTTGTGCTGAGGGCTTTTGAAGTTTAGGGCACTTCGCCATTTTTTTGCCTCCGTTAACGTTGAGGTGCGTAAATATAGACGCCCAAATACGTTTGTGTACACGTGTGTACACTGTTGTTCAGTGCGTGTGTATGGCTCTATCACTTTCGTGTGCATGCTTGAAGGAAGTATTTGTAATGAGGTGTTTTGAAGGGATATAAAAGAAAAATTCGCATCTATCTATCTATCTATCTATCTATCTATCTATCTATCTATCTATCTATCTATCTATCTATCTTGTTCTTTTCATCTCTCTCACTATCATCTTAATTTCTCTCTCTTTTTATGTATCTTATTCTCTTTATCTCTTTCTCTCTTTCTATCTTATTCTTTTCATCTCTGTACCTATCACTATCTATCTATCTATCTATCTATGTGTGTATTTGTGTTTGTATGTCTGTGTGTGAGGAAGAAAGAGTGAGAGTCAGAGTATATTAGTTTAAAGTGCATGCGTACTGGCGGGAAAATGTAATGATGTAAAAATTCACCAGACTTCGAAAGAGAGAGAGAGAGAGAGAGAGAGACAGACAGACAGACAGACAGACAGACAGACAGACAGACAGACAGACAGAGAGGGAGGGGGTGAAAGAAGACAGTGAATATTGGCTTCCTGGAGGGAGGGAAAAGGGTGAAAGTTAAGAAAAATGAAAAAACAGATATGTACTTCTAAGCGTGAGACATAGAGACATTACTGTAAAACGATAGATAGATATGAATAGAATGGGGCAAGATAGATAGATAGATAGATAGATAGATAGATAGATAGATAGATAGATAGATAGATATGAACAGGCTGCAGTAAGATAGATATATAGATAGATATGAACAGGCTGCAGTAAGATAGATAGATAGATAGATAGATAGATAGATAGATATGAACAGGCTGCATTAAGATATATATATATATATATATATATATATATATATATATATATATATATATATATATATATATATATATATATATATATATATATATATAGATAGATAGATATATAGATATGAACAGGCTGTAGTAAGATAGATGGATAGATAGATATGAACAGGCTACAGTAAGATAGATAGATAGATAGTAGAAAAAATAAAGACCTGAAAAAAAGAACAAAAGTAAATTTCGCGGCAAAACCCGTTGTCAGTGCCGAGGGATGTTGCGTGTGCGCATGCATGGCTTACTTCCGCCCATTCAGTGAATGCTTGTCAAACTTCTGACATTTTCCCGCGTTTTCTTTCTTCCTTCTCTTAGGTGTCTCACTCACCTCATTTTCTACGTTATTACAAACCTACAAACAAATTCGTCTTCATTCTTCCTGCTTCCCTTCTCTTACATTCTGCTAACGTATTATCTTGATTTTCTTTATGTTTTTAAATGAATTCCTCCCAAATTCTAACTCATTTCTTTTTTAATATCAAAATATGAGTCGTGTTTCCAAAACATCCTGATCTTCTTTCAATAGGCAATGACAGCACTGAATTTTCCAAAGAATTTCCATAAAACTATTCATATTATCTGCTTTCTCATTGACACGGAAGTATCTCCCCACCCAGCTACTCACACATGTATATATGTGTGCGAGTAAAATTTCAGATATAAATAAAGTAAATCTACAGAAGGACAATATAAATAAAGAAAATATTAATAAAGATAAGCGCGTATATACTTACTAGCAGCATGACCCGGCGTTGCCCGTGCTTGATTCAAAAATCGTACGACTCATACAGCAATCGCTATCACTTGACTTAAAATATTTTTGCCCTTCCTTGCCTTTAAAGGAGTGCCCTTTGCCGTGCTGATATTGCTAGATGCCTACTTCTTGCCTATCTCACACTGCGAATTTTTTCTAAGCTCTATACTAAACATTAGATCTGTTACGAAAAAAGAACTAAACAAAATGAACACAAAAGGATCATCTTTAAAAACGGACACGTAACTGGAAAAACCGAATGAAAAAAAGAATGTTAACAATAAATACTTTTTCACACCTGCAGAATCAGAATCAACGTTGAGTTTAAGCAAGCGAATGAGCCAATTGGAGTAAAGTGCCACGCAGATTTAAA
>OZ038489.1:92153726-92166226 GCA_964036315.1 Acanthosepion esculentum
GCCGTTGTACGCTCTGGCCTTCTTCAGGAAAGAATGTCGAACTGAACCCTTTATTTCGGTCACTGGGGTAGACTGTTCTAGTTCTATGTGCCATGTTTAATGAATGTCAGTTATCAGTTATCCCCTGTTAATTTTCTCCACTGCCTTAACCGGGTATTAGACTCAAACTCTGGGTCCTGTCACTGGATCTAACCAACGCCTTTATCCACTGTGCCATGTGTCCTTTAGGACATCTGAGTATGAATTTCTGGATATTATAAACCTAATGTCTTCAGCAACCATTTTTACCAGTGCTCATATTGCAATTTTTACTGTTATCATTGCGGTTTTTACCAGAGCTCATATTGCAACTTTGTTGTTATTATCGTTTTTCTCTGTCACTCTTTATTACTGGTTCCCATATTGTATTCAATTCTATGCTTGCTCGGCTCAGGTGATTTTTGTGGTCTTAAGTTGAAAGGGTTCAGTTCGAAATTCCAACCACCTGAAGATGGCCGGAGTGTACAACGGCCGAAACGTTATAGTAAATATGGCGACAAAGATGAGGACAATAGTCCGAATAATGCAAATAATGTACATAATATCTCATCTCAGAAATATACACAGATATCGCTGTATTTTATCTAGAATCTCTCAATACATAGCAGAAACACAAAGATGTGAAGCAATATTCAGTAAATGGACGAATGATAGGCGTATAAATTTTAGGAGGATTGATAATGCATAGCGTTTCAACACTTTCTTCTCTTTTCTAAGAAAAAATTCACGTTTCTTAATACTTTGTTTCAGTTTTGGACTCTCCTGGGTCTGACGATAAACTACATCCAACAGCAAGGCCTCTGATCAGGAGATTCTGGGGAGCGTGGAACCATCACTTAATTGCTGGTGTTCCCAGGTTCACCCTGACACGGGGTGGTAGCACACGTTAGGGTCCCAGCTATGGGCAAATAGTTACGCCCCCACCTCAGAAGGTTCAAAACACTATGAAAGTATAAAAATAGGTTTTAATACCAGCCATACTTTTTGGGGGAAAATTATTACTAGCAATGAATTTTTGAAAAAAATATTACCAACAAAATAATTTTGGAAAAAAAAAATTATTACCATCAATACATTTTTAGAAAAAAATATGACCAGCAATACAGTTTTGAAAAAATATTACGAACAATACAGTTTTGGAAAAAAATCTTACCAGCAATAAAAAATATTGTCGGCATTAAATAACCCATTGTGGTTGATATGCCGTAAAACAAAATAAACTAATCACGTGGAAGGCGTCTTTTACGTCTTTGGAAATTATATATAATGTATTTTCAAATAGAAAATACATTTTTCAACTTTTAATATTGGTGTCGAACTGAACCCTTTATTTCGCTCGCTGGAGTAGACTGTTCAAATTCCACATCTAATGGATGTTAGTTATCAGTTATCTCCTGTTAATTCACCTCTCCAAGTTCTCCACTGGCTTAACCAGGTATTGAACTGTCACTGGATCTAACCAACACCTTTATCCACTGTGCCATGTGTCCTACCCCAGCGAGCCAAATAAAGGGTTCAGTTCGACATTCCAACCACCCGAAGAAGGCCGGGGCGTACAACGGTCGAAACGTTGTGATAAATATGGCAACAAAGATGAGGACAATAGTACGAATAATGTAAATAGTGTACATAAGACCTCATCTCAGAAATATAGACAGATACAAAAAAATCTTAATACCATAATGACTCACTAAAAAAAAACCCAAAACACATTATTCTTACTATCTAAAAATATGTTTCGACTTTAAATAACCCATATAAGGTTGATAAACCGTAAAAAACAAACCAGTCAATCAATCTTTGTGTAGATCCTAAATTCATCTGACTTCACTTCTTTGTTTAAGTTAGCACACTGACTTTCGAGACACGACTCTGCATATGTTAGCTTTGAGGTCATTTGCTTGTTAAGTCTTGGGGATTCTAGATCTTTTGACATTCTGATGTGACACCGAGTACAAAACTTATTTAATTTCTCAGGGGTAAAGCAGTACATATTAAATTCGATCCAGACCTCTGGTATTTTTTTTAATTTGAATTACATATTACTTATGGCGATGTTCTAAGCGTAGCTTAGATGTGGCACAAGGCCAAAAGTACGAGGCACCCAATGAGGATTGGACTTATTACGTAGTTGTAATTGATTTAGTAAGAAAAATCTTACTAGTTTAAAAGTACCCAAAATGATTTTCTAAGAATAGCTTAGATGTGGCCCCATGCCGAAAGTATGGAGCACTCTTTGTGGATTGAACTCACCACTCAGTTGTAATCGATCCAGCAAAACAAGCTTGCTAACCATTCTACCACGCTGAAGTGTCCATCACATATTACTTATAGATGACAAAAGATTAAGCATGATTAAGCATCACAACGGTGGAAATATTGTCGACAAAAAGTCTTGTGGTGTTTTTTAGTGAATTTCAATGAAAATATTTCTCTATAGATTTATTGAACTTATGTGACATTTTGTTCCATGATTTTTCGTCGTCTTCGGGGCAGTTTCATCTTTCCCTCTTCTCAGAACCGAGCGTCTTTCTGGGTGATTAACTGGTCTCGGTGGTTTTTTTTACAGACTTCCAGAGAACTTCCGGGACGATTTTCAGTGATTCCCGTTTTTAAACGGTCCAAATGGGAGCAGTATTTGTCTGAATTCAACGCCTGACTCTGCGAGTGCCCACGCCCCTAATACCCGCTGGCCTTGTAATTTCTACGGAAACAGACTGTTACCTTCTTCAGATGATCTCCAGCTGTTGGTGTGGTTAACGATGGCTCATTTCGTTTTCTTCAGGTCATTGTTTCCTCTGTACATTGTTGTAAACAAACTACTTTTCATCGATAATAGATGGTTCTTTCAAAGATGGGTTATTTTTGTGTCATTTGAGCAGAAACTCGCTTACGGTCAGTTCAAGATTTCCTTCGTTAATCAGGAACGGACAAAATATGGAACTACGCCTTACAGCATACACAGAAGTTATAGGACATCACACAAATAACATCTTTAGCCTCGGGTGACAGCAAGTCTAGGAGAAATCAAAATCATGGTGACTACAACGGAGAACTATTCCACTAACTTTCCTAAGAAGTCATGATAATTCACAGGTAATAAAGGAAAAAAAAATTGGAGTGAAAGAAAATGAAATACAGAGTGCGATGGATAAATTGTCGTCTAAATTAACGCAAAACTGAAAATAACACTGACAACTCATTTTAACAGATATATCTACCAAAATTACACAAAAATATCTTGAAATACTAAAGCGTACATTGTTTCAATAAAATCGCTATTGGCTTTAATCACGGACTCCAGACGACTTCGAAAACTCCTGCAGCTCCTCTAGACGACCTCCTTGTTTACGTTGGTAAATGCTGGCGTAACTCTTGCCTTCAGTTCATCTTTGGTGTTATAAAGAGCTTAATAATTAAGGAGTGTTGGAATTTAGGGTGTTAGGGGGCCAGATTTATGGGGTGAGGTGGTTTCAGAAATTGTCTGACAGCCATGGTGCAGAGTCCTGTTGTCAGACATAGGGTCTTCCAGCAGCCACCCTCTTGACCCAGCACAGCACTACCTTCTCAAGGCCAACGTGTTGAGACTGACACCCTGTGGGAAGATGAATGGAGGCATAACGTCACCATCACTCTAAACGCCATGACGTTGACTGGATATTTTGTTTTTACTCCCTCTTGGTATATTTTTTGATGACACGGCAAGACAATGGTTGTTCTTTGTGTTCACCATCTTATCCTGGCAGAAATTTTTCTCGTCTGAGAAAAACGAAACCATGTTTGGTTGGTTAGTATACTTGAGTTTGTTCAAAAGCTTCGTGGCGTGGTCTTTCCTCTTGTCTTTCATTGCTTGGGATAAAAATTGGCCCCTCTTTCTTGTATAAGAAATACCGAATGTCTTCATACACTAATTGCCTGATAAGAAACTTAGACACTTCTGTGTCCCCTATGGACCCGATTAACTTGTCTGGATCGTGGTCAATCATAGTCTGCGCTCACCACCAATTTCGGAAGTTCTTTTTTGATCAGAACGATCAGAGTGAGTTTTCCGAGCTGAGGTACCTTCGTATTCACCTTTAGACCCATTCAGCTCTTTTCAAATCCTATGCATTGTCATCAGATTGGCAGCCAAACACGTTGAACTCTTCGTATTGGAGATTCCGGTGCGAATGCCAAGCAGTAAAGTATGCCGTTTTCAAATTTATGACCGAGGAAATTGCGTCATGGTGCTCATTTCTCACATATTGTGCCCAACTGACCCTACTATACTGTGTAGTCAACAAAATAAAAAAAACAACCAATACGCCATGCGCAAAATTAAAACTATAAAATTTAGCTATCGCATCCTATATATATATATATATATATATATATATATATATATATATATAGAGAGAGAGAGAGAGAGAGAGGGGGAGAGAGAGAGATTGTTGATCCGAAGTTCTTTAGTATTTTTGTTTTATTTAAAAAAAAAACAGTGCTCTATACAGAAGTAGAGTTCAAAATTATAATTATTTAAAAAAAATATGATTCCATCGCGACACAGAAATTACTGTGTTTCGAAACTGAGTCACAAGTGTTAAAGTTTAATTTCAATATTAAACCTTAGATTAAACTTTAACACTTGTGGACCAGTT
This sequence comes from Acanthosepion esculentum, assembly GCA_964036315.1. Lineage (NCBI taxonomy): Eukaryota > Metazoa > Mollusca > Cephalopoda > Sepiida > Sepiidae > Acanthosepion > Acanthosepion esculentum. The sequence goes on from OZ038489.1 coordinate 92,158,403, forward strand.
TCGAAACATAGTAATTTCTGTTTTTTAAAAATAATTATAATATATATATATATATATATATATATATATATATATATTGAAAGGAAAGAAATATGAAAAATTGTAAAAAGTTTTTTTTCACCCGTTAAAATTTCATCAGACTGGGTTTGTTTACGTTGCTGTGAATGAATGGACATGTGCAGAGAGACGTTGGCAGTTTCAAAATATAAAAAGAATATATATATATATATATATATATATATATATATATATATATATATATATATATATATATATATATATATATAAAAATAATATATATATATATATATATATATATATATATATATATATATATATGTACAAATCCAAATCCAGAGCTTTATCACTCCTGTTGGAGGATGCTCTCATCTCATTGACCATGTCTTCAGGGTTGTAGCCTCACTCACCAAGCTTGACTAATTGCAGGTTAGTGAGGCTATTTAACCCGTAGTTAGAGTGGGTGGCCTTTGGCTCTGTGGCGTTCATTCGCCTGTTACCAGAACTTGTTTTATTCCTTGTTTAGGTTCCACTTATCATCTTCAACAGAGCAGTGACTTGTCGGGGAACCAGTTGAGACGGCGACTATACGACCACTCTAGTTTTGAATTCAGAATTGTTCTTCCCGGTCGCCACCCAAGGCTATATGACTCAGTCTGTTTTTTTTTACCCATAGCCGAGAGTATTCGCGTTATTAATTAACTCATTTTTTAACAAATTAAATAAGTGTTCCACATATTTCATTTTTATAATTATTTTTGAACCATGGTCCATCTACCGGAACTGTTATATAATGGATACTGGACAACCTGTGCACATGAAGAGAAGATTGGAAGCAAAAGGAATGTGGCTCTACAGAAGGATGCTGAGAATACTATAGACGGAGCGCGTAAGCAAGGAGCAAGCCTGAAGGAAAATGGAAACAAAAGGACGCTTATACTCAGAATCAGAAAGAGACAGTTGAAATTCCTGGGACACATATTAAGGAAAAAGTCTTCGTGAATTTGAAATTTACAGGACATTTTGAAGTCCAAAGGCACAGAGGGAAATGGCGGGCCTCTTACTTGACAAGATGGCGGGTAGGAATTATGGCAAAGGGACAAACGTTGCTAAGAGCTACAAAGGACAGTAAGTTATGGAGTGCCATAATCGCTCATATCCTGAAGGGACACGGCACAGAAAAGAAATCCATCCATCGATTTGGTGAGCATGCGCAATGGAAACGGTATGATCTCATCAAGATTGTTATGGAAGGCAGCAATTTGCAAGAGACTATTCTTTCTCGATTTTTTAAAAGTAACGACATACTATGGATGTGTAATTTACTGCGTCGCGAAAATGGGACGTGGAACGAAGAGGCGAATAAGGAAGAAACAAGGACTGACGGTTAGTGAAACTTAACAGATAATTTTTCTTTTTTTCATATTTATATGTCTCTCCATTTTAACGTTTTTTTTTATTATTGAGATGAGGTTGTTTGTATTCTAAGTCAGAATTCAATTTCAAGGCGAGATATACAAGGGCAATCAATCATCTATTTTTAACCGGATGACTACGTAAGTATATTGGTTCAACAATAAAGCTAAAACAGAAGAAATATCAGTTTGCGTTCACTCTCTCTCTCTCTCTCTTATTTTCAATCTCTCTCATTTTAAATCTCTCTCCTTTTCAGTCTCTCTCATTTTCAATTTCTCTCACTTTCACTCTCTATCTCGTTTTCCCTCTCACATTTTCCCTATCATGTCTTCTCTCATTTTTATTCTCTCTCCTTTTCATTTTCTCTCATTTTCACTCTCTCTCTCTCTCTCGATTACAATCGCTCTCATTATCACTCTCTCTAATTTTCATTCTCTCTAATTTTCACTCTTTCTCTCATTTTCACTCTCTCTCAATTACAATCGCTTTCATTATCACTCTCTCTAATTTTCATTCTCTCCAATTTTCACTCTCTCATTTTCATTTTTTCTCATTTTCACTCTCTCACGATTATAATCGCTCTCATTATCACTCTCTCTAATTTTCATTCTCTCTCATTTTCACTCTCTCATTTTCACTTTCTTCCATTTTTACTCTCATTTTCACTCTCTCTCTGTCGATTGCAATCGCTCTCATTATCACTCTCTCTAATTTTCATTCTCTCTCATTTTCACTCTCACTAATTTTCATTCTCTCTCATTTTCACTCTCTCTCTCTCTCTCTCTCTCTCTCACACATATATAAGGGGTTGCTAAATATCCAAATATTAGAATAATTAAATCACCTTCTGATTAAGCCGGCTATAAATGGGATGCAAGTTCAAACCCAGCCGGCAGACGTAATTCGTACTACTTAAATAAAACAGGCGCCTACTCAAACATTGGTGTTCATAAAATAACGTATGGCGTCGTAGGAAATAATATCAACTAAAAAATTTCATTGATTCCTTCCAAATTATTCCCTTTCTTTCTCTCTCTCTATCTATCTATCTATCTATCTATCTATCTATATGTATGTGTATGTATGTATGCATGCATGTATGTATGTATGTATGTATGTATGTATGTATCTATCTATCTATCTATCTATCTATCCAAAACATTATATTACATCGCCAACCTTTACTAAATCCATTCTTATAGAATCGAACGTATGTTTATCTAAAACAAATGCTGTGTACGTAAAAGTGAACCCAAATACAACATGCGAAAATGTCTACTAGACATACACACTTACGAATATACATTATTATCTGAATCGCACATAGACAACCGAGAATTATTATACACTTGAATACATAAATCTATGTACCTCCACAAAAACGTGAAAAAATCAGCCTACTGTGATAAAAAAACATACTCCAAACGTAATGAAAACATAGTTTTATCGCCAAAATCCTTTACGTTATTAAGAGGAAGGACAAAAGTCTTTTTTGAATATTAGAAATTTTGATTAAAAACTTGTTTTTTTTTTGTTGCGTCAACGGTTGGAATAACGTTTTGCATAGCAAATTTTAGCCCCTTTTTTGCAGTAGCAGACACATTAATTTGGAAATTCTTGCAAAAACATATAATTGTCAGATTTTAATTAAATTTTCAGGACTTATTCACTTATTTTTTGTAATTTTCTTTATTAGAAAATTTTGGTAATAATTTTTACACGTGTTTCAGCTCCTTATTTAATTTTATAAAAACTTTATAAATTCAACATAATAATTTTTAGTGACGATATTAGTTAAAAGTAGAATTCTTTGAAGAGTTTTTGTTTGCAAAATCGCACCACGTCTTAAAATCTGACCTGAATATAAAATGCAATCAAATTGAGCTATTAATTGATTAGAGAAGCTTTTAATTGTTTTTATCTCTATCTATGAAAAGCAGGATGTGTGTGTGTGTGTGTGTGTGTGTGTTTGTGTGTGTGTGTAACGAATGCACGGCCGCAATTGTCGACGGATTTTGGCTGATAGGCCGCTATTATTTTTGGCAAAAATTGTTACATTTTTTCTTAGATTTCTGGCACCCCACAGAAATATTGACGCTATACAATCATCCCAGAGAACATTCGATTACTGGTTTGATATTTTTATTGATTTGTCTTTTATTGCTCACCAAACATTTGCGGGTTATTTAAAGCCAGAAATATTTTTGGGGTGTAAGAATTTTTCGGAGGTAATGATTTTCTGATACAACACCTACTATTTAATCCACAGTGGGGAGAGAAGAGTTGGATTACTAATTAGAAAAAGAAGCGGTGTTTCACAAGCCAGACTTTTTACTACACCGACAAATATTGAAAGTATTAAAAGAAGGACAAGGTAAAAAAAACAAAAACAAAAAAACTGCATATATTATTTAGATGCGAAATGTTACTCAAAAGGTCGACAGATTTCATAATGTTGGTTGGTTGTCTTGCTTTAACGGCATATCGATATCTCTATGGGTTATTTAAAGCCGAAATCTAAATATTTTGTACGTAATTTTAATTCTCTTTGGGGATAATGATGGTTGTAATGACACAAGTCTTACTAATTAACCCATAGCTGGGGGAGACGGGTTAGATTCATGCCTATCCTAAGAGTATTTGCACGTAAGTGAATATAACGAAGTCAACTTAAATTGGAACTCAGCTCTCCGATTAATAATTCCGTGCCCTTATCCATTACACCACCCGCACAGCCAAACTTACACCACCTGGTATTCACAAGCGGTAACCCATCCAGAGACTGATCAGGATCGACGTTGCCTCGATGATAGTATGGTAACCGGTGTTTTAACCTGATGTGTTAGTAAACCTCAAATTTGATCATGATTAAGCAATTACCATCGTTTCTACACTCTCGAATTATTAGAAGGAGACGATAGATAAAACCGCTAAAATACTGCCCTTGAAAGGTAGTCACAAAATCCGTACTCCATTCGGCCCTCTCGAATCTTTCAGAGTCCTCAATTATAATGATTCGAAGTGTGAAATTATACCGTAACCAAAATAGGATGTCTAATATAAGCTGTTTTCAGTGGGTAAATACCTTATTACTACTCGGAAATTGAATGCAATTGACTTTAAAACAAGAATTCTAAATTTTAAAAATGTTGCCTCTATACAGTCTTCCAATATAAATGTTGTTTTGTTTTTGTTTTTTAAGTAGAAAGAGCGTTCGAGAAAGTCAGGATTAAATAACTGTCCAATGGGGAATCTTCCAAGTACTGACTGCTTCCTTGACTCATTAATGGAAATCAGTGACATTTGCTACACGACAGATTCTTTCCTTTATTGCCCGAAGCCTTTAATCACCTTAAATATACGGTGGAAGCCTCATTATCTCCGCCATTCTGTCGGGCTCTTTTGGCGGGATTGGTTCGAGATGGTGGGCGGCCGGCACCAGCAATTAGAGGCGACGTTTATCGACACTAAATTAGAAATAATACCAAATCGTTCGCCTGAGAAATCGATCGAACCTTAGGGCAACTCATTCGTCCGCCACAGACGTTCTCTTATTCGTCGTTCTAAAGACTAGACAACGATTTGGCAATTCGGACAGAATAGTAAGTAAGTATCTATCTATCTATCTATCTATCTATCTATCTATCTATCTATCTATCTATCTATCTATCTATCTATCTATCTCACTCTCTACATATCTATCTATCTATCTATCTATCTATCTATCTATCTATCTATCTCATTCTGTACATTATCTATCTATCTATCTATCTATCTATCTATCTATCTATCTATCTATCTATCTATCTATCACACTCTGTACATATCCCACTCTGTGCATATCTATCTATCTATCTATCTATCTATCTATCTATCTATCTATCTATCTATCTATCTATCTATCTATCTATCTATCTCATTCTGTACATATCTATCTAACTATCTATCTCAGTTTATATCTATCTATCTATCTATCTATCTATCTATCTATCTATCTATCTATCTAGTTTATTCATATCTTCTTGGCATTAATACCTTAACTATAAATATATTCACAGATAATTGCTATTATTTTAAAACATATAAAACAATTACAAGACTACTTGCTATGGGAAAAATTTGACGACATTATCCAAAAAGATATTTGGGCTGGCTCCTAAGTTTTATCGATAGTACGGTTTGCCCACATGTAGCGTTGTGTCATACAAAGATAACTAAATAGATTAGGCGTCTCTTGCCATATGCCTTTTCAGCAGACTATAAGTACTGCTTAGTGAGCAAATGCCGTTCTATACTACTGGTCAACTCAAGGGGCTAGAACTGGGGGCATATATCAAAAGCTCTCCATTCCACTGACTTTCATGCATTTTAGTTCCAGTTTTGATTTTCAGTTCGCTGCTGTAGTCGGCTTAAGAAATTTAAAGTATCTTTTGCTTTTACACTTGGATGTTGGCTATGCATAAAATGGATATTTCTCGATGGTTTTTCCTGCATTGTAGGCAATATTATATCCTTGACATAGTAACACATTAATACACGGACGGAACAGAATAGCTGAAAGAAAAGGAATGACAAACATGATTTATTCTCAAAGAGATTTTAATACCTTTAAGTTATGCATAAAATTATATGCAAACAATTACACTTGTACAACACAGAGTAACTATAACACATGTATGCAACAACAAGCAGACTGAAAATGAGAAAGTGATAAAGTGTCTTACTTGTAATAATAAAACGTTAGTACGAGCTGCCGGAGGCTTCGTCTATTTTTCTGGATAAATCATATTTATATTTCCTAACAGGACTTTGAGCTGGCCGGATTTATCTTCTATGTCTCTGGTGGGGACGCTACGGACTTGTGATCTGCTCTCATTTGAGCTTGCTCGGGTGGGAAGCTTTAGCTTCGATGAACACTTTCGTCAGTCTATGAATTTACGTCGTTAAGCGGCCGTCGCATGATCCCCGAAACTTCAGCTCAGATTAAATGAGATAATCCCCTTTTTCGTCCCTACATAAGTATGTCATTTATGTAATTTCCTTCGGACTTGCTATATTCTTTTATGTTTATTGCAATAAACAAAGTTTTATGCGATATTTACTGAAAAGTGTAATTTCAGAATCTTGGTCTTTTCACGTGGCAGTTTATTTAACATAAAGTTAACATTTAACGATAATTTATCATTTTTAATGATAAAACATATGTTGAACATTTGACAGTCCATAAATTTTATTGTAACTTTCTTTAAAGTAAAGAGATATTTGAAGCTCTAGACAAGGGTGTATGTGCCAACTGAAAAATACATAATTTTACTTGATTTAAAGAAAATAATTTATTAATCAGATTTTCCCGTCTTTCCTTTTACAAATATTACAAAGACTCTCAAAAAAAAAAAATTCTTTTAATAATGCTTTTGTTATGATTAATTTTTAACAGAAACTTTTCTTTTGAATAGCCTTGTCTGTTGCGGCTGTAGAGTACGCCGACAGCACCTCTGCAGAAGGTTAAGAAACCATCCAATGAATAGTCCTGGGTATGACGATAAACTACATCCGGCAGCAAGGTCTCTGATCAGGAAACTGGAGGTGTTGAGGAGTGTGGAACCACCTCTTAATTGCTGTTGTTCCCAGGCCCAGCCAGACCTGTGGTGATATAATCTGTGAAGGTCCCAGCAAATAGTGAACGCCAAACAAGAATCAAAACATCAAGAAAGTATAAATATACAGTGATGTTCGATAAAAATGACTCCCCTGATTTTTTTTTTTTTTACTAAAGGTTCTCTTCTCCGATGAAACGAAAGTTGGGCTAAATTCAAAGGATAGGCGATCTAAAATCTGAAGAAGAAGCTTTGAAAGCTCTTTGAATTTAGCAGTAAGTACTGTCAAGCATCCGTTCAGTATAATATTCTGGGGATGCTTTTCTTTTCATGGAACTGGTTTCTTAAAACCTATTGAAAAGACCCTCAGGAGCGAGTAGTACAAGAGAATTTTAGAGTCTTGTCTTGTGCCTTCTGCTGAAAAGGTGCAAATCGACCCCACCAAGCTCATTTTTATGCAGGATAATGCTCCCTATCACAAATCAAAATTGATGAAGGAATACTTTGATGAGAAGCAGATGAGTGTTATGACATGGCCGCCCCAATCTCCTGACCTCAACCCCATAGAAAACTTATAGCGCATTATAAAGTACAGGCTCTCGAGAAAGCAGTTGAACAACAAAGAGGATTTGATTGTGAATTTCATATCCGAATGGAATTCAATGGTTGGAGATGAGATTTGCCAGGACCTAATCAAGTCAATGCCAAAAAGGGTTGAAAAATTTATTCAAAATATAGGAGGACCCATAGATTATTAAATATTTCGAACTATATTACTTATAATAAATAAATT
>OZ038489.1:92171226-92173726 GCA_964036315.1 Acanthosepion esculentum
TTGGTATGTCTTTTGCTTTATAACGTAACTGTTCGGGTTTCAATTCTCAGTAGTGGATGCGCATTGCTGATGAGTCCCAAATGTAGGACGAAACGGCCGCTCAGTGCTTCCTGTTGAGGTTTCTTCTAGACTCGATGAATTAGTTAATTATATATCTGTGTGTTTTGAACAATAAAAATATTGAGAAATTAAAACATTTTGACACACACTGTGGTGTATATTCATATTTTTTGTTTTATTATTTCAGTTAGATTCCTCGACTAGTTTCGGCCACCATGGCCATCATCAGGAGAAAAAAAAATTCTGCTTGTTAGTAACAGTGAACTACAGGAATGAATGTAGTTTTCATTTGCTTTTTTAGTATTTTTATCGTAAATTTTGGTCAAACAGCCTCTTGTAAGTTGCTATTTAAGATAAAGGCTGGATAGAATCATGCTTCTCTGAATTCCCTTGGTCATTTTGACAGTTTTATTGGTTCCTGGAAGGGGGATGCGTCTCTGTTAAGTGTGTGTTATCATTTAGTTCTTCCGAGTAGTGTGTGTGTGTGTGTGTGTGATGATAACAATAATAAGAAGCAATGATGATGATACTGATAATGACATTGGTGATATAAAATGATTGAAGAAGAAGAAATGATGATGATGATGATGATGAAGAAGAAGAAGAAGAAGAAAAAGTAATGATAATGATAATGATGATGGTGATTAAAGAATAATAATAATTTTTGGTAAAATTATATATATCAGGTCATCCCATAAGTTCTGTCCGAATTTTGAATAAAGAAAACAAGTGACCAAATCTTTCCCTGATTATCTAAGATTCCTTCCATGTATTAACAAGCTTACTAATTCCATTACTGTAAAATTCTTTTGGCTTTGATTCGAAGAACTCACAAATGTCAGTTTTAACCTCTTCCTGTGTTACAAAAGCTGTTTCTTCCAAATGATTCTGTAAGCTACGAAACAAATGGTAGTCTGAAGGAGCAAGGTCCGGAGAATAAGGTGGATGAGGAATTTTCTCCCAACCAAGTTCTTCGATCTTTTGTGACGTGATTCTTGCTGTGTGTGGTCGCGCATTGTCCTGATGAAACATCACCCGTTTTCGATTCACTAGAGCAGGTCTTTTTCCCCTCAAAGCTTGGTTCAAACGCTCTAATTGCTGACAGTATATTTGAGCATTAATTGTTGCATTAGGTGGTAAGAATTCAAAGTGGATTATTCCTTGGCAATCCCACCAGATTGAAAGAAGAACCTTTTGCCCATGAAGTTCCCTTCTCGGCTGTGGCTGGGATCCTTCCCCTTTACCAAGCCACTGTCTACGACGCTTAACATTTCGATAAAAGATCCATTTTTCGTCGCCAGTCACAAGTCTATCCAAAAAAGGTGAAACAAGTTGGCGAGAATGGAGAGAAGAGCAGATGTCAACTCGGGATTTGAGGTTGTTTTCTGACAATTCATGAGGCACCCATTTTCCAAGTTTAGGAACTTTTCCAAGTTGTTGAAGATGACGATGAACAGTTGTATGGTTTGAACTGAGAACCACTTCCAATTCCTCAACTGATAAAGCAGGATTTTCTTCAAGGTCTGCTTCAAGAAGCTTTTCATCAAACTCAACTGGACGTCCGGTTCGATCTTCATCTTCAAGGGTGAAATCTCCACTTCTGAATTTTGCAAACCATCTTCTGCAAGTTCTTTCATTCACACATTCCTCTTCATAAACTGAGTGAATGTTTCTAGCCGCTTCGGCTGCTGAGTTTCCTTTCTTGAACTCATAAAGCATTATGTGCCTCAAATGATTCTTGGGTACTTCCATATTATCAGGGTTTTAATCAAACAAAATTTAAATTTTATTGTTCTCTGAAATAAAATTTGATCAGTTTAAATGCATCTAAACATAAAAATAATGTTCAGCTCCATTAGACATTATAAAATACTCTTTAAATTTCGTTCATTTTAACAAAAAGTTAAAATTCCGACAGAACTTATAGGATGACCTAATATATGTAAATGATATATATATATATATATATATATATATATATATATATAGGGTGCGATGGGTAAATCGTCGCCATTTTATATTTTTAATTTCGCGCATGCGCGTTGTTTGTTTTTAGGTTTTGTCCACTGTTCAGTACAGTTGGGCACTGTCTGTGAGAAAAAGAGCATCATGGCGTAATTAACTCCGCCAGAAATTTGGAAACGGCATGATGCAATGCTTGGCATTCGCGCTGGATGCTCCAATACGAACATTTCAGAGTACATGGGTGTCAATCTGAGGACAGTGCCGAGCATTCCGAAACACTTGGTTGAGTCTCATGGTGATTATGAAGGTGTGGAGTGATCACTAGTGATAGCGACGTTATGCCTGCTTTCATCTTACCACAGGGTTTCAGACCCAGCACGGAGGCCTACTTCAAATGCTTTGAGAGGGTAGTGCTCTCCTGTCTCACGAGTTTGACTGTTGGAAGATTCTTTGTCTGGCAACAGGACTCTGGACC
>OZ038489.1:92178726-92183726 GCA_964036315.1 Acanthosepion esculentum
CTTTCTTTCTTCTGTTTGTTTGTTTGTTTCTTTCTTCTGTTTGTTTGTTTCTTTTGTTTGTTTGTTTCTTCTGTTTGTTTCTTTCTTTTGTTTGTTTGTTTCTTTCTTTTGCTTGTTTGTTTGTTTGTTTCTTTCTATCTTTCTTTCTTTCTTATTTCAGACGTCCATTTTTTTCTTTTTCCTAATTTTTCTTCTCTTCTATCCTTATTTCAGTTTTCCGTTCTGTGTGCGTATTTTTTACCAATTTCTTCTTCTATCTAGTTCATAAATTTCATTTATTCGTTGTGCCTCCTTTTCCCCGTACAAAGCGTTACTCACCTCAGTAAAAGGCCAACTTCTTTGCACAGCGAAAGGGTCCACCGTCTTCTGCTTCGTCCCTCAAACAAACCAATTGCTCATGGTAGGAATGCGCATGCGCGGATAGTGTATTGCTTATCGAGTTTCCTTCAAGTTCTGCCCTAGCCTGTTGCGTTCACTTCCCTCTTAAGAAAATAAACGACCCATTTCTGTTTCCATCAGCCGGCTAAATTAGGCTACATCCAGCCTTTGGTGACATCTTGTCTCGGAGTAGGACAACAGGCAAGCAACGGGAGGCCGATCCTCTATATTCCACAATGAAGTAATGGCAATTTACAGTTAATAGATAAAAAAGGAACATGCTGAGAGTCATGATCGCTCAGATTTTGAAGGGATATGACATTAAAAAATCAATACATAAAAGCATTTTTAACGTTCCAAAAGAGTTCCTGCTCGGATTGAGGAATCGGAGAGCCGAGTTCGAATTCCAGTCGAATCCATTGCATTCATTTACATGCTAATACCCTTGGGAAAGGTACGAATCTTCTTCTTCTCCCCCCAGCTATGGGGAAATAGCAGGACAGACCGGGTTCTATAGTCTTGGATGGCTACCGCACAAAGAAACCGTTATCTTCTCCATGTATCCTCATAAAACACTTACACTGTAAACCTCTAGCTAGAGTGACTCTTAGGCCATGTACAAGAAATTCTTTAAAAATTCGTCTTTGTTTTTCAGTTCATGGTATTCTCAGCATCCTTCTGTTGAATTATATTTTTGTTGGTTTAAGTCTCTGTGAGGTGATTGTCCATCATTCACTGCCATATACGTAGGAGGACCGATATTACGTAACATTTCAGCACTTTTTTCTTTGTTTCGAACGATATTTTCCTGTTTCTTCATACTTTGCTTAGTCTTTGGAAGGCATCTTTCGCTATTGCAATGGAGCCTTCGGATTTCCGTTTACATTTTCCGCCCTCTTTTAAAAGGAATTGTTTTTTTGTATCGAACAAGAGTTTATGCACTGATTGACGATTCCGTAATTTAATGTGGAACCTGCTTGGCAAATATTTTTTTAAATAATTTCACGCCAAGCAAATCAATAAAGCCACCAAGATGTAAAGGGTTACTGAGCGTGAATGAATATGAAAAAGACAAATAAAATAAAACACAATTAAGTAGAGAGAACAATAACAGAACAGGAATTAAGAAGACAGAAGATTATGAATGACATTGCATTTAAGTTTTTTATCACACACACACACACACACACACACACACACACACACACACACACACATATATATATATATATATATATATATATATATATATATATATATATAAAATATTAAGTAATTCATCGAGTCTGAAACCTCAAAAGAATGCAGAAAGCACTGGACGGACATTTTGTCCTATATTTGGGACTCATCAGCAGTGCACATCCACTACCGAGAATTGAAACCCTGACAGTTAGGTTATCAAGTAAACGCCATACCAACAAAAGGGCCTCGGTGACTAAGAGGTAGCAAATCAGACTCAATATAGCGCCGCTCTCTCACAAATTCCGTGGTGGAACTCAACTGAGATTCTCTCTAACCATAGGACGGTGCCCCCCGGAGCCACGACTACTATCACCAAGCCGCTCAACCTTGAGCATTAGAAGCCGGTTCAAGCAATGATATATAAATGATAGAAATTATTAGGAGGATTTGATAATTATAATTAAGTAATTCATCGAGTCTGAAACCTCAACAGAATGCAGAAAGCACTGGACGGCCGTTTCGTCCTATATTTGGTACTCATCAGCAGTGCGCATCCACTACCGTATATATATATGTGTGCACTATAACAGTGAAAAATCACTTTTTTTCCCCAAGTACTTTCCATCTCTTTCTTTGATCATCATCAGGGGTGCAAATGGTAAGGCAAAAATATTACAGATTTTTTTTCTTTTGCGTATAACTGCAACGGCTGACAGTCAGTCATTTAAACGCAAAAAGAAAAAAATCAGTAACGGATAGCTACACATAGTTTTTGCCTTACCAGTTCCCCCCTGTGTATTTCGTGCATCCTTTAATTGTAATACACGGATTAATATCCGTGAATATGAACGGATTATGCTAAAAATAAGCAGACATAATGTTTGTAATTTATTTAATCAGACACACACACACACACACACACACACACACACACACACACACACACATATATATATATATATATATATATATATATATATATATATATATAATTATTTCACCCCAAGCAAGGAAATAAAGCCACTAGGATGTAAGGGATTACCGAGTGTGAGAGAATAGGAGAAAAACTACTATTAAGGTGCGAGGATAATAAAAGAATAAGAATTAAGAAGACAAAAGATAATGATTGCCATTGCATTTAATTTTTTGAAGATCAAAGTTGACTTCGAAGCAAGAAACCGTAAGAGAAGTGCGATAGAAGAAACTGTTAGCATAGAACTTACGGTTATGTCTAGTCATTTCAACTGTAAACTAATGAGACCTTGCTGCCAATCTAGTACTGCGCTTAAATTCGTAATGTCTAAATACCATAAAGGAAAGTTCATCAGAACAATTAACATGAAAGTATTTATAAAAAAAGGCAGAGGGAATTTACGTTACGGCCGTGGGAAATTGACTGAAGCCTTACATGACAGGTCAGGATCAATAATATTGCAGATTTTTCTTTGGATTTTATCAAGACTTTCTGAATATCTAGGAAGAACACCGGACCAGATGTGGCAGCAATATTCAAAGTGAGGTCGTATAGTAGACTTATTTAACTAAAATAGATTTGGACGAGGAAAGTTTTCTAGTACGACACATTTATCCAGACCGCCAGGACTTGTACCTCATTTTTATTTAATGACATTTCTGCTGCCGTGTCTCTTCAGAATATTAGCTATTGTTTCTTCACAGATTCCAGTTCTTTTTACACGGTTTAAATTCAGAATTTTCCTTCTTTTAGAAAGTTTTCTCCCCTCCCTCCAAACCCTATCTACCCCGCCGGTTAACCCACAGCTTGCTAGGAGAGACAAGTTGGATTCATGTATTTCCTCGGAGTGGGAGGTCATTTTCGCGAATCTGAACGCAGCAAGCCGATCCGAAATTACAACTTCGATTCTCCTTCCCACGCCCATCAAAATTAATATTAAATCTAAAAAAGTCAAGGACCTTACATGTCATCATCAATAATTCATTTTAATCACCAAGGGTTCTTCATTGTCATATGTTTCCTTAAAAATTACTCGTTTCTTCTTGAGAGCTTCTACAGATTTATTTGTCCTAAATCTGGAAATCTCTTTCTCCCCCACCAAACTTCGAAAACTATCACCGTCAGGTACTTGTACTTTCCACCGCTTTTCTATATATCGTGTCTCTTCAAGACGTGGGCGATCAAAGCTCTTCACAACATTATTATTATTAAGCAACAGAAAAAAAAAACATCGTTAGAAACAAGGAAAAGTTTATTGAACTATTATGTAATATAGGTCTTCCTTCATGGCAATGAGTGCTGGACAATCTCATCACAGATGAAGAAACTTGAACCAACAGAAATTTGGTTCTACAGAAGGATGCTGAGAATTCAATATATTGAACAACGTGAGTAAAGACGAAACTTTAGATAAAATAGAAACAAAAAGAACACTTATATGGGTTCCAGAAATTTCAGCTACCTCTTTCTTATTCTGAATACCAGTGTCCTTTTTATTTCTTACATAATATCAGGCCTCCTGTATGGCATTGAATGCTGGACAATCTCCTCACAGATGAAGAAGAGATTTGAGGCAACAGAATTGTGGATGTACAGAAAGATGCTGAGAATACCATGGACTGAATATGTGACGGTTTAGATAAAAATGGAAGCCAAACGGACACCTATACTTAACATCAGGAAGGGACAGCTGAAATTTTAATTAAATAACTTATGAACTTGTGGAAATGAATGGAACAGGGTTTAGGAGAGATAACAAAATGAAACAAAAATAGAACAGGGTTTCGGAGAGATAACAAAATGGCAAAATTTACTCGGAGCTACAAAAGACAGGAAATTGTGGAGAACCATATTCGCCAACGTCGTGAATAGACAATGTACATAGAAGAAGAACCATTACTCCACACTAGGCGACTCAGGACATGCGTACGAATGACTTTTTTTTCATACTAAATTTCTAGGTAACATAATGATGAAGGCTTAGAAAATTTGACACTCATAGCACATACTAGTGGCAAGAGGGACACAGGAAAACAGCGAATAGTTGGCAGAATGTGGCATTGAATGCTGGACAATCTCTTCACAGATGAAGAGATTTGAGGCAACAGAATTGTGGATGTACAGAAGGATGCTGGACTGAATAAGTGAGCAACGACGACGGTTTAGACGAAAATGGAAACCAAACGGACACCTATACTTCAGAGACAGCTGAAATGTCTAAGAAATAATAAGAAATGAGGGCTTGGAAAATTTGACACTCACAGTACATACTGATGGCAAAAGGGGCAGAGGAAAACAGCGAATCGCATACCTAACTAACTTGTGGGAATGGATAGCAGAAGAGGGTTTAGGAGAGATAAAAAGGCAAAATTTACTAGGAGCGACAAAGAATAGATGGTGGAGAGCTAGGATAGCCGAGATTATAAAGGGACAGAACACAGAGAAGAAAAAGTTATGTGAGTGACAA
>OZ038489.1:92188726-92213726 GCA_964036315.1 Acanthosepion esculentum
GGATTTTATCCTCTTGGAAATATATATATATTGACCACTAATATTATCAATATATATATATATATATATATATATATATATATATATATATATATATATATATATATATATATAAAAGGGAATATTGAAGTCACCACTCAGAGGCGACAGGCTGTTGCATGCTGGACGCAATCGTCGGGGCGGCCTGACAATTATTTTAAATATTATGTTAGGGTTTCACTTACTTTTCCACAGCACCATATATATATATATATATATATATATATATATATATATATATGTGTATATATATATATATATATGTATGTATGTATGTATGTATGTAACTGTTGAGTCTTGACTCAATGTTGAATCTCGCCTATTGCATGGAATAATAATGCAACACAAAATGTACTTAGAACAAGAATGTATTATAACAAGAAAGTGTACACAATAAGTACATATAGTATTTCTGTATATTTCTGGGAAAACGTTCCTGGAGAATGTGTTGACTAGTCGCAGTCGATCAGAGTCTCTAGTTGGATCTCGTGATTCCTTTCCTTCGTCTTCCGGTACCAACCACTATTTATATAGTTGGTAGTCACCTATGCAGATTAGGTGGATCCCACCACAACAGTAACCTAAACATATATATATATGTATGTAACCTAAACATCTTTTTAAATTGTAGTTAAATAAAACGCATGCTAACATTAACACCTCTCTCAGAGTACTTCAAGCACTTAAAAGAATCCAATAAAACGCATAAAGTTAAATTAAATTAATATGAAAATCTAGAATATGTAGGCCATTAAATGACCCATGTCCTTTGTACATACATGAGAAACTACATATTACTAAGTTTATAAAAATAAAAGTTTACTCAATCAGAGAAATAAATTAAGCTATTTTTTGCCGTCATTGTCATAAATTTTACTTAAATAATATTTTTATATATAAAAAAAAAATAATCTGACCTGGTAATATACATACTTATACTTGATATGAAAAAATAATTTTACATACTGTAAGTAATTCTAATACATTTACTTGGTTTTAAAAAGAAATATAGTCTATTAAAAATTAAAAGTGAAAATTTTTTAAAATTATAGTTAAATAAAACGTCTTCTAACCTAAACATCCCCCAAAAAATCTTTAAATATACAAATAGAAAAAATGCCGTAAGATTTTTTTGCCGTTAACAATAAAATTTAAAAAAAGCCTAAACGACATGCATTTAGCGGATGTCAGAATTCGTAGAAAAATACATCCCTACACATCCGTAAACATAACCCCTTTTTCGAACGTAACTAATGACTGATACAACAAAAGTTAAAGAAAAATGAACACGCTACCACCCCTTGTCTGGATGAGTGGATTTCTCTCTATCCTTGAAAACAGTGAATTATGAATTTTGCCGTGCGTTTAAAACTTTATTTAAAAAATAAGTTACTCCAATATTCGTTTGAGGATGAAATGGAACTAATGTTTTTTGAAACATGGTTATTACTGTGTAGCGACAAAAAACCATATTTTAAATCAATTAATTTATAATATGTATGTATATATATATATATATATATATATATATATATATATACACAATGTATGTATATGTATGTATATATATATATATATATATATATATATATATATATATATATATAAATATATGTATATATATATACAGAGTTATATGTATATATATATATATATATACAGAGTTATCCAGAGTCCCCGAATAACCTCGGAACCTGTGCCCCAAGAGCCACGACTACTATTTTGACCCTTAGCCCTCTATCACAGAGCTTAGCTTGATCTAGCAAGATATACAAGCAATTGATTTGGGGATTTAGACCGTCCAGTGATTTCTGCATTCTGTTGAGGATTCTAAGCTCGACGAATTACTATAAAATTAGCCTAAATCCCCAAATCAATTACATATATATATATATATATATATATATATATATATATATATATATATATATATATATATATATATATATAGTATTGGGACAGCACATCATTATTTAAACATCTATTGTTAAATATAACAGACTAACAGACAATGAAAGTCTATTATGCCTGATCATGAGCTGTTCTAATGTTTGTTTTAATTTCGGGTGAAATTAAAACAAAATTTGTCCAACATTTTGATATGTATTTATTCAGTTGGTCCTTGATCAAACTTTTTCGGCTCACTTGAGCCATCTTCAGAATCGTTATACGGGCATTTTAACAAAGATATTCACCATCGAAGAAAATTTTTTATTATGTTAACATGGAAGATTGATATGCGACGATAACGGTCGCGGAATAGCAGACGCAGATCGTAAGTTCAAGATGCGGTTCTATGACGTCATACCACGTGAGAGGTCGAAATATTAACAACAGAACCATACAGCCTTGGCCAAAATTATGGAGCACAAATGAAAAATCGAAATTATGATTCAAACTTATATATTTAAAGGTTAAGAATAGTGGAGTAAACATTAATAACAACAATTAATATTTGGTCTGTCCTTCTTTTGCCTTAATAACAGCTTTTATTCCTTTTTTGCATATTATTGACTAAGTTGTTGCAGGTGGTAGGATCTATTTTCTGCCACTCTTCATGAAGTTTGGCCTCTAATTCTTTTTTTGATGAACATTTGTGCATTCTCACTCTTCCCTAAATGGGACCACACAGTTCCAATGGGATTTAGGTCTGGGGATTGAGGGGGCCACTTTATCACTGTAATCCCTTTTTTCTCAAACCAACTTATTGAAACTTTTGACGCATGGTATGGAGCATTGTCTTGTTGGAAGGTTACATCACTTGGAATGTTATTATTAAATATTTTAGTCAAAGAGGTTCGGTAAACCTGGTCCAGCATGTTAGTATAAATTGTGGAGTCCATTCTGCCCTCACATGTGTACAACATTCCAGTGCCTGAAGAAGCCATGCAGCCCCAAACCATTACGCTTCCTCCTCCAAATTTTACAGTTTGAACCACACAATCAGGATGAAATGCCTCTTCTTCCCTACGGCAAACATAAACCGCTCCAGAAGTGCCAAAAATCTGATGAAAAAAAAAAGAATTTGTTACAATTTTTGAATAAATGTTATGGATGTGTATTCACATAAAAATTTCAATTATTACATCCAAAGTTTAGGTAAGAGAAGCTGTTAACTTACCTCAAAGTTACTTTCGTCAGACCAAACAATTTTGCCCCAATCATCAGGTGTCCAATTTTCATGGTTTTTTGCAAATTCCAGTCGTTTTTTCTTGTTGGCCTGAGACAAGTATGGCTTCTTCCTGGTTTTGCATCCTTTTAATCCTACTTCTAATAACCTTCTTCTCACTGTTCGAGCTGATATGTTTTTGTTTGCACCCTCCCTAAGTTCAGCAGCAAGCTCTGAAGAACTTTTCCTCCTATCTGCAAGTGATGCTCTTTTCAAAGATCTGTCTTCCCTGGCGGTTGTAGACTTTTTACGGCCTTGTCCTTTTCTGTTTTTGAAAGACTTTGTTTCCTTGTACCTTTTAATCGTCGTTTGAACCCCCTTCCTTGAACATTCCATCTTCCTGGCAATTTCTACCTGAGAATATCCTTCATCAGATAAAGCAACAATTTGTGCCCTTTTAATCTCTGAAAGCTGCTTCTTTGGAGGCATTTTCAATTAAATATACTATTATAGCACTGGTAGGAATCAAATATTACCCGAAAATTACGAAACAACATTTAGTATGACAATAAATCATTTTGAATATTGGAATGAATTTAGTACGAAACTCAGCTAAAGCTCTTGAGAGAGGCTTTAAAGCAAAACAAATACTACAATCTACTGTTAAATATTTTACATTTGCTCTCAATTGTTCACTGTACGATTCTTAACCTTTAAATACGTAGGTTTAAACTATTACCTCAAATCTTTTATAGGTGCTCCATAATTTTGGCCATGGCTGTATGTCTAGATGCAATGTAATATGGTGTGACGAGTGTGAAATGTAATTTTGTTGAGTGTGGGTTTGTTTGTTTTAATCTATGTAGTCTCCAATACTTACTGTGTGTATGTGTGAGTATTGCTGTGTTATCAACTAATATCTGCCTAATATTATGTACATGGCTATGTTTTCCGAAGAAATGTTGTTTAATAGAACTAAAATCAGAAAAGTGACAGGTAAGTCTACGGGAGAGCGTGGTTGTAGTAAAACCAATATATGTAGTGGGTTTATTCTTAGTATCAGAGATACAATCTCTGAACGGGCATGTAAATTGATACACTACATTGTTTTTTTGTGAAGGATTTAGTTTTGTTGTTGTAGGGTTATTGGTGACTACGAGGTCAATTGTTTTAAGTTCTTGTCTTTATTTTCACCCGAAATTAAAGCAAACATACGAACATTAGACCAACTCATTATCAGACGTAATAGACATTCATTGTCTGTTATGTTTAACAATATATATATATATATATATATATATATATATATATATATATATATATATATATATATATATATATATATATATGTATATATATATTTAAATAAAAACAGACCACATTAAGGTTCCATGTAATAAATTATTTCACCACAGCCCTTTTAAAGGACCGCGGATCATCAGATTTTACTTCCAAAGGTTGAAACGAAAAATGAAAAGAAATTTACACATTTTTGGCGGGCAGTACTAAGTATATGTAAATTAACGAAGTGAGGAAGTGAAGTGGGGAGAGAGACATGATTGAGTTAGATGTAACATTTCTATTCTTTCAAATTTAAATTGTTTGAGGAAATCCAGACATCGACACATTAAATCGGTTAACTTAACGGAAGTTATATATTGATATGGAAGGGGGAGAGGAGAAAAAAGCATAAAGAGAAAAAGAGAGAAAGAAGTTATGAGAGAAAGTGTCATTAATTTTCTTTGGAATGAAAGGCCCGAAATAGACGCTGTTGTTTTGCTTTACTTTGAGAGTTGATAAATATTATAATGTTTGATATAAGTTTGAATGTTTAAACAGTCTATAAGGAATTTACTTATATGTTTGTTAAAGTTTTTTTAAAAACTTTATTACAAAAATTTGGGGGATTTAATATGAAATAGTCGGTTAGAAAAATATTCATAGAATTTACATTAAAATACTAAAATTTTATTTTAAAATTTAAGTTTACTTCTAGTTGTAATTGATTATTAAGGTGATATCTCTATCAGTTTGAATTTTATTCATGAATTTAATTAGCGACTATTTTTAGATTGGTAATTTCTCTTACTTAAAATTTAGTTTTTAAGTTAATATGGAGTGATAATTGAAGGTAATATTAGAGATCTTGCTCTATCATTTATTGTAAACACATCCATGCAAATTTCACATATACATACGTTCTTTTACATGTGTAGTCACTCATAACTATATATATATATATATATATATATATATATATATATATATATATATATATATATATATATATATATATATAAGTGTGTATATGTGTGTACGTGTGTGTGTGTGTGTTTGCGTGCGTGTGTTGTGCTGTGTGTGTGTGCGTGCAGGCATATAAAAAGAAAAATAAACATTATGGGCAACATGACAAATATACATTAATTTTAGTAGTATTTCCGTATACGCAAATGTATTATCACAAGCATACACCCATTCGGGCAAACCTGCGTCCGCAAATCCACACAGAGATATGTATCTTTGTAATTGACGAACGGTTAGAGAGATACTTCATGATGGTTAAAGATGTAAATTGGTTGAAAGTTAAAAAAAAAATACATACTTTCTTTTGTTTGCTTTTAACTGAAGCCGCCGATACAACCAAACTCTTAAACGTAAGACAAGACGCGACATTCGTTTGCGTTCAAAAAAAGAAGTAAAGAAAAGAAAGGGGAAAAAACTGATAGTGTTGAAGCATGTAGTTAACAGAGATAAGGTCCCATGAGTAGATTCATCACTGTTCCTTGACATTGTCAAAGGATCCATTGGCTCGGGACGCCATTCGATACACCAGCCAATTGACAGCTGCAGTCGACTTCCGCGTATCACGTGACTCAATATGGCTACCAAAAAGTGAGACGAATCCATTAATCAGGAATCAGTTGATATGTTACAGACTGTAGAGCGATGGCCAGCACCAGAAATTTTCAAGTTGTTCATGGTGTGTTCATTCCTAACAGAAGGCATTTGGGCTAGCAGGAGATAGAGACCAAGAAATACGTGGCATTATATTCCAGTTTGCTGCGTGCGTCTATTGTTGCCTTTCGAAATCCGAAGACACTTTGGCATAGCGGAAGTGTCTTCCTAAAGCTAAGCAAAGTATTAAGAAACAGGAAAATCTCGTTAGAAACAAGGAAAAAGAATGCTTAACTGTTATGCAATATCGGTCCCTAGATAATCTCATCACAAATGAAGAAATAACTTGAAATATGGTTCTGCCGAAGGATACTAAAAATACAATGAACTGAATATGTGAGCAACAATGAATTTTAAAGAAAATGGAAACAAAAAGGACACTTACATTATTTACATTATTCGGACTGTTATCCACATCTTAATTGCCACATTCACAACGTTTCGGGCGTTGTAAGCTCCGGCTTTCTTCAAGTGATTGGAATTTCGAACCGAAGCCTTTATTTCGTCCACCATGGTGGATTGCTCTAGTTCCACGTGTCATGCCTCTTACGGATGTCTCAGTTATATCTCTTTAACTTAACTCTCTCTCTCTCTCTCTCTCTCTCTCTTTTTGTTCGCCACTGCTGTAGCCTGGTATTGAACTCACAAATCTTTGGGTCTAGTCACTGGATTTAACCAAAGCTTTTATCCACTGGGCTATGTTTCCTTTTACATTATTTGGACTGTTACCCTCATTTTCACTGTCACATTCACAACGTTTTTGCCGTTATCCACTTCGGCCTTCTTCAGGTGTTTTCAAGGACACATATCCCAGTGAATAAAGGCGTTGGTTAGATCCAGTAACTAGACCCAAAGATTTGTTCAATACCAGGCTACAGCAGTGGTGAACAAAAAAAAAAAATACACTGAAAAAGTTGAGTTAAAGAAAGACATCCGGAAGAGGCATGTCACTTGGAACTACACCAATCTACCACGGTGGACGAAATAAAGGGCTCGATTCGAAATTCCAATCACCTGAAGAAGGCCGGAGCGTACAACGGCCGAAACATTGTGAATATGAAGGTGCGGATAACAGTCCGAATAGTGTAAATAATGTAAGTAATCATAATACCTCATCTCAGAGCTATAGACAGATATTGAAAAAGGACACTTATATTTAACATCAGAAATAGACAACTGGAATTTCTAAGGTACATTATGAGGAAAGAGGGCTTAGAAAATTTGACACTCACGGGACATATTGAAGGCAAGAGGAACAGATGAAAACAGCGCATAACCTACCTAACAGACATGTGCAAATGGTAAGCAGAACGGGGATTAAGAGAGATTGCAAATCGACAAATTTACTAAGAGATACAAAAGACAGGAAATTGTGGGGAGGCATGATCGCCAACATCCTGAAGGGATACGGCACAGAGAAGAAGAAGAAAAATTCTGTTCCACGAGTTTGGGTTTTGTCTGAAAAGAATTGCTACATGTTGCTTCATGTTACCGTCAGAGGATTTTAAGTATTCATGTGCATAGGTAAGAAAGATGTGAATCGTATATACTCATTAATAAATAGAAAATCATAAGAACTAACAATCTTTCAGTTGATATACTACAAGGTATCACCTTAGGCAAAAGAAGACGAGACAAAGGAATAAAATGGCCTGAAAACATCTCTGAGTGGATTGGAACATCATTAACAGAGACGGACATCGGCATGCAACCAATTGATTCGTTTTTTTTCCATCTTTTGGTGCGAGGAACCCACCCCAAAGTTTGTAAAAGCATTTCTGATACACCGTATCTATCTATCTATCTATCTATCTATCTATCTATCTATTATATCTGGGTTCTTGATAAGATCCAGAAACGGGTATGCAACGTAATTGGCCCTGATCTGTCATCTCGTCTGCAGTCGCTCTCTCACAGACGCGCCGTCGCCTCGCTTTGTCTTTTTTACAAATACTTTCACGGTAATTGCGCCGATGATCTGCTTTCGCTGGTTCCCAGGCTTCATGACTTCAAGAGTCCCTCGAGGCTGGCATCGGCGCTCTCACCCATTCACTGTTGAAACTGTTAACTGTAGACGTCTCTTTTACTCCAATAGCTTCATATCTCGCAACTCTCGCTTGTGGAACTCCCTTCCTTATTCCTGTTTACCTGACAACTATAATCTCCAACGATTCCAATGTAATGACAATCGACATCTCCTGTTGCCTTGATCTATCCACTATCCTTCTCCACATCCTTTGCTCTATCACTCCTATCTGCTCTCGCTCCAAATCTTCTGTAACTCCTTGCGTGCTAGTGGCTTCCAACCTTGCTTGGGGTGAAAAGCTTAATATATATATATATATATATATATATATATATATATATATATATATATATATATATACATATATATATATATATATATATATATATATCACAGTTCAAAGTTTTGAATCCATCCCCCAGAATTAGCATGGGATGAACTTGAAAGAAGAATGAAAAAAAAAATAATAATGAAAAGAACTCTTAGAGTCATTGAAAAAAAAGAATGGAATCAATTATCTGAATTATACTCTTAGAAAATTTTGCAACAAATACCAAAGATTTGTGCTGCAGTAATCAAGGCTAAAGGAGGATATTTTGACGAGGGAAAAATGTAATCATAAAATGCTTTCATTCATTTTGACATAAAACAAATTTATAATAAAATATCATGTCTCACTTTTTTTAACCATGTACTAGTTGCCCGTGCTTGATTAAAAAATCGTACGACTCATACAGCAATCGCTATCACTTGACTTAAAATATTTTTACCCTTCCTTGATTTTAAAGGAGTGCCCTTTGTCGTGCTGATGTTGCTACATGCCTTACTTCTTGCCTATCTCACACTGCGAATTTTTTCTAAGCTCTATACTAAACATTAAATTTGTTAGGAAAAAAGAACTAAACAAAATGAACACAAAACGATCAGCTTTAAAAAGGACTCGTAACTGGAAAAACCGAATGAAAAAAAAGAATGTTAACAACAAATACTTTTTCACACCCAACCCAGTTCTGCGGAATCAGAATCAACGTTGAGTTTAAGCAAGCGAATAAGCCAATTGGAGTAAAGTGCCATGCAGATTTAAATTTTTCCCACTTGTGACAAATGCAGCTATCGATTTTTTTGCATGCTAGCATGCACGTTAACATTCATTCGTGTCAGTCAGCTTTTGGCGCTCACGCTGGCCAATAGAATCTACCTGCCTATTTGTGGTAGCCACCTATAGGCTGTCACTCTGGCCAGTAGAAAATAGCAGCAAACAACATGAAAACTGCCGTAGAAGCATGAAAAAATCGATTATTTCCACTATCGATGGGAATTGGGATATGCAAAGCCGGTCTTGGCCTATCCCCTAACTTGGAGCATGTGAATGTAGATTTTGGTGCAAATCCGTCGAAAATTGCGGCCGTGCATTCGTTACACACACACACACACACACACACACACACACACACACACACACACACACACACACACACACACACACACATCCTGCTTTTTATAGATAGAGATAATAATTTTCCCTTAAAGTAAAAAATTACCAGGTGTCGACTCAAACTTTTGAACTGTTGTATATATATATATATATATATATATTGTAGTGCTGACTGCAGGACTGGCTGTTCAGTTATTCTTCGTATTTTTTCTGGGGGGATAAAACTTACTATGCCAAAAAGGATCGTAGAGGCTCTATTTCTTACGTCTTTATGTTGATGAACAGCGCCAGGGAACAAGCGTGACGAGTTTGCGAACGATCGCTTTTGGGGATCCCTCCCTTTCATTCCTGTCAAAGAGATCTGCTTTCGAAATGAAATCAAGTGAGAAATTGTCATTTCCCTCTTGATTCGTCCGAATAATTTTTCTTTCTTTCTTTTTCACTGCTACATTTTGTTCCGAAACCGCATCAGAAAAAAGAAAAAAAACTCGTATGAATTGTCGATCCCGTTTGTAACTAGGACTTTGAAAATGACTTTTAATCACTAAGTGTGACTGAGTTAATCGCTGCGATGAAATTACAAACCAGATGGATCAGTTTTCATCTATCTATCTATCTATCTATCTATCTATCTATCTATCTATCTATCTATCTAAGTCTATTCATTTCCATCTATCTATCTATCTATCTATCTATCTATCTATCTATCTATCTATCTATCTATCTATCTATCTATCTCAATCTGTTTGTTTGTTTCTTTTTTCTATCTATCCCAGTCTCTTTTTCTTTCTTTCTTTCCCAGTATCTATCTATCTATCTATCTATCTATCTATCTATCTATCTATCTATCTATCTATCTATCTATCTATCACAGTTTCTTTCTTTCTTTCTTTCTTTCTTTCTTTCTTTCTTTCTTTCTTTCTTTCTTTCCCAGTATCTATCTATCTATCTATCTATCTATCTATCTATCTATCTATCTATCTATCTATCTCAGTTTCTTTCTTTCTTTCTTTCTTTCTTTCTTTCTTTCTTTCTTTCTTTCTTTCTTTCTTTCTTTCTTTCTTTCTTTCCCAGTATCTATCTATCTATCTATCTATCTATCTATCTATCTATCTATCTATCTATCTCAGTATCTTTCTTTCTTTCTTTCTTTCTTTCTTTCTTTCCCAGTTTGTTTCTATCTATCTGTCTATCTATCTGTACGTTTCTTATTATTTTTCTTACAAATCTTGTTCTATCATTCGAGCTAAGGTAAATGTCAAACAAAAAATTTATTTTTAACACACCTCTCCTTGATATATTGGCGCAACATAATCTTCCTAATTCATATAACCCTCTATCTTGTGGTAAACTAAATTATGTACATCTTTTGAACAAAACATTTCCTAGCAAACCAATTCTCTCCAAATGGAAGCTGCAAGACCGCCATGACTAAAGCACTAACAACAAAATATCAACCCCCAAAAGTCCTTACGTGTTCAAGTCTATCTTTTCCGTTTAAGAAAACCAATGGCCGAAACGTCGTGAATAAGATGACGTATTGTAACTATTTACATTATTTACATTGTTCGGACTGTTGTCCTTATCTTTATTGTCATTTTCAAAATGTTTCGGCCATTGTACGCTCCGGCCTTCATCAAGATCTGTCTATATTTTTGAGATGGTGCATTGTAACTATTTAAACTATTTACCTTGTTCGGACAGTTGTCCTCATCTTTATTGTCATATTCACGACGTTTCGGCCATCGTACTCCTTCGGCCCTCCTCAAGATCTGTCTATATTTCTGAGATGTCCGGACTGGTAGAACGAAGGAATGCTCTTCTCCCGAACATCAGCCATGAAAAAAGCAATAGAGTAGCAACGTCTCCTCCGCCTGGAATGGGTTTTAAGGTGAAAGACAATTTATCACCCATAAGGCCACGGAAACGCTTTTGACTCCTGACAATCTTGGAAAGTGAGAATTGGGCAGCTCCAGAATTGTGGCAGCAATACCTTTGATCCGATCTGGGTCTTGTAAAGACAGAGCCTGGCTGAAAGTATCCGAGCGATACAAAGAATTGCTATGAAATGTGATGTAGGTAAATAGTTAAATATTCTTCTCTTGCTGATTTTTTTTACTCCTGTGGCAGTGGAGACTTCAGGGATTATTGATCCTCGTTTGATGGCGTTCCTTCGGAGGATTGGCGCGATTGCGTCTCGATTAAGGAACGAGCCACGCGAAACGGAGTGGCTTTTGCAGCGTGTCTCACTGGCGATGGTTCGGGGTAATGCTTTCTCCATCATTGCGCCTGGCAGAGGATAGAAAAAATTGGTTATAGTTACGTTGTTCTGGAATTGTCATCATTGGTCGACTGAACTTGCTTTGTTTCAATGACTTTTGCTTTGTTATTATTAGTTACTTTGTTCAATAAATGATGTCTTATTTAAAAAAAAAAAAATTTAGATGTACTGGTTTGGCGTCATGTTCTGCCATCTTTATAAAAACCCATTTTTCCCAAATTTTTTTAAATTTTTCCAAGCTCAAAACTGAATAAGGGATAAGTGGAAAATTAATTTTATGCTGATGACACAACTACTTATACATGACTTAATGGTAAATTTGATAGGTTGTATAAAGTCTTTCTCAAAAATGTTAAAATTATGTGGAGACCACTTTTCAAAATCAATAACATAATCAATCTTAGAAAAAACTGATAATATTCAACTGATGATTCATCCATATATACACATATATACATGCATATATATATATATATATATATATATATATATATATATATATATATATATATATATATATTAAGCATTACACCCCAAGCAAGGCGGGGAGCCACTAGCACGCAAGAGGTTACAGAGGATTTGGAGCGAGAGCAGAAAGGAGTGATAGAGGAAAGGATGAGGAGAAGGATAGTGGATAGATCAAGGCAACTGGAGATGTCGATTGACATTACATTTGAATAGTTGGAGATTATAGCTATCAGGGAAACAGGAATAGGGAAGGGAGTTCCACAGGCGAGAGGTGCGAGATATGAAGCTATTGGATTAGAAAAGACGTCTCCACTTAGCAGTTTCAACAGTGAAAGGGTGAGAGCTGGATGCCAGCCTCGTAGGACGCTTAAATTCATGAAGTCTGGGAACCAGTGCAAGCAGCTCATCGGAGCAATTACCATGAAAGTATTTGTAAAAAAGACAGAGAGAGGCGACGGCATGTCTGTGAGAGAGTGACTACAGACGAGATGCCAGATCAGGGCCAATTACACTGCATATCCGTCTCTGGATCTTATCAGGAACCCCGAGGCAAACAGAAGGGAATCCACACCATATATGGCAGCAATACTCCATGCAAGGGCGAATGGTTGATTTGTAGATTTGGAGGATCGATTCCGGGGAGAAAAATTTCCTGGCGCGACACAGGGAGTCAACTTTCTTTGCGGTGGACGAAGCAATTGACTCAATGTATTTGTTCCATCTCAGGTCAGCAGTCAACGTGAGACCGAAGAGCCGCAGAGAGGTTCTCTCGAAAAGTTAAGCGTCAGACATTCTAATGGGGGACAGGGAAGGATCTCTGTGGTGATTAATAGAGAGTAGTTTTATTTTTGAGGCGTTAAACTTAACCAGCCAATTCCTGCCCCAGTTCACAACCGATTGGAGGTCCTTTTCGAGACGAACGGTCAGGTTAGTTTTATCAGCGACATTAGATTTGTTTTTGAAGCAGGAGTAAATTGTAGTGTCGTCCGCGTTGGGAATCTATGGTGTCAGGAAGATCGTTGATGAAGATAAGGAACAGAGTAGAGCCTAGGATGGAGCTTTGGGGAACAACTGCGTTCGTAGGATAGGAGTTGGAGGAGAATCCGTTGAGAACGACCTTCAATTCACGGTTTGACAGGAATGATTGTATTAAGTCAAACAATCAACCTGTACTACCATAACCCTGGAGCTTGCGAAGAAGGCCGGCATGCCAAACCCTATCAAACGCTTTGGAGATATCTAGGGACACGGCACGAGCTTCTCCGTTATTTTGAAGAGGTTGGTAGACAATTTTAGTGATGACCGTAAGCACATTAGCTGTAGATCGGGCAAAGCGGAAATAATATTGCTTGTCTGAGAGCAGATCGTGGGATGTAAGGTGGTTAACAACTTCGGCATTGATTAAGTCTTCGAAGACTTTGCCAAAGAGGGGTAGGAGACTGATAGGACGGTAATTAGAAGGGTAAGAGAGGTCGTCAGAGTTCTTAAAGACAGGAACAATCGATGAGGATTTCCAGCAGTCTGGAAAGCAAGATTCCTTGAGGCAGTAGTTATATAATTTGGAGAGGGCACATTTCTTCAAGACAATGGCTGATATCCCATCTCCACCACTATACTTGTGGGGGTCTAAATTAGAGATAATGCCCAATACCAATGACGCGGTTTATGTGCAACCCGCTCAATAGGGCCCCAGTTCTAAGAGGGAAATCGGATATGGGTACACCGGAAGAGTCGAGCGTTGAATTGAATGAACATTTCCGAGCAAAGCATTCAATGTCGGCAGAGGAGGTCAGCACCTCAAACTGGTCGAACAAAGGAGGTATAGAGGGTTTGCTATTATTAAGTACGCTCTTGCAGAGACGCCAATAATCCTTGGAGCCGAATTTGCAAGATGCAATACTTCCCTTCATTCGAGCAGCAAATAGTGACTTAGCTTCGTTGAGGACACGCTTACACTCGTTACAGGCAGAGTCAAAGAGACGGCTATTGCAGTCGGAGATGTCGCTACGATATAGGTAGAAGAAGTGCTTCCTATGGGAAATGGCGTCTGAGCAAGCAGCGGAGAACCAAGAGGAGCGGCGCGATTTGGCCTTAAATTTCCTTGAGGGGATGAAAGCGTCGATTCCAGCTTTAACCCAGGAGGAGACCTCAGAAGCAAATTCTTGAACGGGGAGCGTAAAGACAACATGCCAGTGGACACTCTGGAGGAAATCACGGAAGGAGTCCCAGTCAGCTCGTTGATAGCAGAACAAGGTTCTAGTGGTAGGAGGTTCTTTGTAGGGGGTGGAGTTGAAGGAGATGTTAACAGACATTACAGCATGATCGGAGTTACCAAGAGGGCAGAGCTGCGTGGCGCTACAAGACTCGGGGATGGAGGTAAAACACAGATCGAGAAGAGAGGCCTTACCGTCCCGGTTGTAGGAAAAACGCGTGGGGAAGTCAACTATCTGCGTGTGGGATTGAGAAACTGAAAAATTAAGTGTTTGATTGTCTGCAAGTCAGTAGTAGCATTCTTAAGCCATTTGGTATGATGGGCATTAAAATCGCCAAACACTAATATGTAGGCAAACGGATGGAGAGAAGGAGAGCCTCGTCTATGCTGTCAGGAATGTTATCGATTATTCCACAGTCCTGAGAGGATGGAGAGCGATAAAGGAAGAAGAGATAGCTTACAGCATTGAGACACATGTACGAATGGTCTGGCGATTCGAGAGACAACTCTCTAGGCAGTGGGAGATGGTCCTTGACGTAAACACCAAGGCCATCCATGTGAGTTTGAGAGTCTTTTCTAAGAAGAGGAAGGTAGCCGGGGATCGAGAGATCAGAGGAGGGGATAGACGAGTCAAGGTTGGTCTCACACAGAGGCAGTATATCCGGGCAGTTTGCAGTGAGGAAGGATTCCACACTGCAGAAATTGTTTCTAATGCCTCGGATGTTGGAGAATGAGATGTTGAAGGGTTTAGGTGATTTTTGAAGGGCTGGTTTAGATTTACTTTTTCGATCTTTGTTAGTCATCATGAGGAATTATGGTTGGAAGAAGAGAAGTCCTGAAATAAAAGAAGCAGACGGTTATCGACCGTGACGTGGCCAGAGAGAAGTTGGCACAGCCTGCGTCATAATGAGACCTCAGGGTTGCCCACCGGAGGTGACTGCAGGGACACCTTTCCATGCGCGACATGGCACTACAGACACCCCGGTATTATACAACTGTTGATCAAAGCGGCCGCTCAAGACGCTACGCAAGAGTTAGGGCTCCTAACTACCAGTCGGAAACAGCAACAAGGCAACTGTCAACCGTGTAACCCCAGAATGAAGAAGTAATGTCACAGATGGGACATATCACGGGAGAAACACGGCAGCACTAGTACAGTGGCCAGAGAGAGAGAGAGAGAGAGAGAGAGAGAGAGAGAGAGAGAGAGAGAGAGAGAGAGAGAGAGAGTGAGTTCCGGGTACCCCTTGCTAAACAAGAAACAAGGTGTGAGTCTCTACTCTTGTCAAAGTGAAGGGGGAGGAGTACTGACCGTGCGGTAGGTATATATTCAGTTGTATGGATATTAGTTATTTAATATTCATACAAACATAATCAGATATGCTAGCTCTAACACAGATATTAACAATTTCCACTCTGTACCGCGCATATAATGTATACACACACACACACACACACACACACACACACACACACACACACACACACACACACACAAAATGAATGGAGCACTTTGGCTGATGGCATTTGTTTACATTTGTAAAAACAATACGCTAGATTTAGTTGTGTAACTCTACCGAGTGAAGATAGCTCTGGCTGACACCAAATTAGTTGTGTTTCAATCCTGGCTTGAGGCATTCGGAAGTCTAGTCGCACTGAGGAGCAGTGATACAGCGAAACAGTACTGTCTGTGAATGACATATATATACATATATATATATATATATGTATATATATATATATATATATATATATATATATATTTGGTGGACTCTCCAGGCGTATCCGACGTATGCGGACGAATCACCTCAGTTCCTAGGAACCGGCAGCCAGACACCAGCACGTATGATTTGATTATAGTGGTGAAGGCTTTGTGCAGAACCAAGCGCCGAACACAGAGACCTGGTGCACTACGTGCCACAAGGTCCCTAAACGACCCTCCGCAGGTTTTGAATTCAGGGTTGTCCTTCTCCTAGACTAGTTGCCATCCAAGACTATAGAACCCAGTCTGCCCTGCTACTTACCCATAACTGGATGGAGTAGATGATTAATACCTTTCCCAAGGGTATTAGCACGTAAATGAATGTAATGGATTCAATTGGAATATGTAACAGCATAATTATCCAAATCATGTACCAGCATGGGATAATTATGTATCCCACAAAAAAGTTTTAATACCTAAAATCCCCGCTAAACTGAGTTTCTTTTTGTCCAGGTTTTCAGATAAGATGTTTAGCCGTTTTGATACCATTTGTCCGAAGAATAACAGAAAAACCCTTTGATATATTCAGCTACAAAGAGAACAAGTTAAAATCGATTTGTGTCAGCCCAACTATATCATTCCCAACTGAGCAAAGGTGAGAGGAAAATGATCATTGAGGCTTTCGGTAATGGTTTAAAATGTTTAATATCTAAAGAACCACTAAACTAACTGGGTTCCCTTTTCCTGGTTTTCGGATAAGATGTTTATCCATCTTGACACCATTTGGCGTAAGAATCGCTGAAAAATCTTTTGAGTTATTCTGCTAGAAAGAGAACAGTTTAAAATAGTTTTGAACCAGCCGTACTGTGTGTTCCCAAGTGAGCAAAGGTGCGAGGAAAAAGATCATTCAGGACTTCTGTAATGGTATCAACATTCATAGTCTGGCTTCCATCTTCAAAGTCCATTCAAGAACCATCAGGAGAACGGTGAATAAGTTTTAAAAAGAGGGAACAATAGAGAGGAAAACTGGATCGGGAGGTCACAACGTCATTTCAACTTAGAGCTAAATACATTATTATTGTTCAACGTAGAGTCCAGTAGTGTTATGGAAATCTCGGAGAATTCCAGTAAGGTATCTTTAATCATTTCTAAGATACAACGGTTTAAACTTAAACTAACAATTGGACAATTTTGCTGTTACACCTGGGATATATATACAGGGTGCGACAGATATATTTTCCGTCATTCTAAACTGTCACCTCTTTAATGGTAGGGAACTTAGACAATTGGAAATGATGTCTTTCTTTAGCTAATGTCTTACCATTTATCTTTCAGATACCATGATTTACCGTCGTGTTGCGTCCTGGGTGTGACAATAAACTACACCAGCAAGGCTTCTGGTGAGGGGGGGGGGTTGTGAAGTGTGGAACCACCTCTTCATTTCTGTAGTTCCCAGGTCCACACTAACCCGGGGTGGTAGTACCTGTTAGGATCCCAGCTATGGGCAAAGAGTGGCCCCCCACCCCCCAAAAAACCCCAAAACACTATGAAATTATAAAAATACATTTTTATAGTAAAAATACCAGCAATACATTTTCATAGTTTATTTTTTTGTGCGAAAGAAATTACTAATGCTCACCAAGAAAATTAAATTTCAGCATTAAATGACCCAAAAGGTGTTGATATGCCGCTAAACTAACAACCAAACCATCATGGTGCATATCGTGCTTTTGCTGTTTTTTTGAAATTTTGGGACGTACGGTGGTCGTTAATAATTAAGTATAACTCAAGATTTCAATGTTAAAATAAAACAGTATTTAATTACAACCGCAAATAAATACTTAACAAGAACAAAGATCTAATAATCAACCAAAGATTAACCATTTCAGTGAATACCTTGTTAGTAGCGCGGCTCGGCTTAACGTCCGGTAAATCCTAAAACAAGTTTTGTCTATTTATTTTAAGTAAGTTCCTTTCGTATTGTCTGATAAGCTTAATCACATTATCGTTGAAAGACGAAAGGAAAACACCATATTGACACATGTTTGAATCCAATCTACGCTTTCGGCTTACATAAGCCATTATCAAAGATGACAATTTTAATAAATCAAACAACACATATACGAAACCACAAGGCATAATCCCACTAGGGCACAAGGGGTTACTGGGGGTGAAAGAGAATGTGAAAACTAATAAGGAGAAAGGAAAATTGAATTGTTATAGTATAAATTAGTACTTTAAAACAAACCTAGTGGAAAGAATTTCCTGAACTAACCTGAATATACACTAGTAAACTTGATTAATCGTACTATTGTTGCTTTCTCAGAAAGGTTTCTCATGGAATGTTATTATCTCTCTCTCTCTCTCTTTCTCTCTCTCTCTCTCTCTCTCTCTTTCCATATATATGATGGACTCTCCCGTCGAACTCGACGTATAAGGGTCAGACAGGTCAGTTCGCAGAAACTGAAAACCCGACACCCGCACAGGATTTGATTATAGTGGTAAAGGCTTTGTGCAGGGCCATCCACACTTTTTGGAGGGACGAATACCTGGTGCAACGGATGCCACAAGGTCCCCAAACGACCCTCCGCAGGTTTTGAATTCAGAGTTGTCCTTCTCCTAGACCAGTTGCCATCCAAGGCTATAGAACCCAGTCTGTCCTGCTATTAACCCATAGTTGGATGGAGAAGAAGAGGATTCACACCTTTCCCAAGGGTAAGTGAATGTAATGGATTCGACTGGAATTCGAACTCGGCTCTCCGATTCCTCAATCCAAGCCAATATATATATATATATATATATATATATATATATATATATATATATATATATATATATATATATATATATATATATATATAATAGATGGGCGCGTGGTTAGAACGTTCGATTTCTGATGAGGACACCTGGGTTCGTTGATTTGTCAGGAAGGAGACTGCCTGATGTTATCGGTCTCGAGGGGGCAATAGCAGCCAGCGGCACCTTTGGAAAGTGCCCGAATACCATGCCACGGGTTTACCCAAGCCTTGTGAGTTAAATTCAGTTGACGGGACACTTGGTGGCCGTCGATAGCTCTACTAGCACGAAGTCACAAGTCATCGTGACCGAGGATTTGAGCGTGCTGGCGTTGTTCAGACTACTGATCGTGCTAGACAACACGCTCTCTCCTAAAAACTGTGACTAAGGTCTGCTCAGCATAGTTGCAGTATAAACCACAGGTTGCCTCTGTGGCCGTTGAACAAACACAAATAGGCCTGAGCAGGCGTCTGCAATAGGGATTGGATAGCCGCCCTAGTAGACGGGTATCCTCGAATACGAGTGGCCAGCTATTATTATTATGATAATAGATTGATAGAGGTTCAAAAGATTTATCTGTTCCGCAGATACACGGTTGGTCAGGGTAACAAAAATCTATCGACTTCATACTTAACACATTGCCTGACAGAAGTCAATTAAGGAATATGACGCCAACATTATAATAGCCATCTTCGACAATCAAAAACATTTTACGAGATGATTTTATAGCTTCAATTGAATTCATAATGTTTTTAAAGTACTAAACGTATCACTACGAATATAGTCGTTGTTGGAGATAACAGATCACAATATATCAGAAAATTATGATACTAAATGTATCATGATACTAAATTTATCATGATACTAAAAGTATCACTGCGAATAAAGTCGATGTTGGAACCCACAGATCAAAATTTATCAGAAAATTATGATACTAAATGTATCATGATACTAAATATATAATAATACTCAAAGTGTCACTGCGAGTAAAGTCGTTGTTGGGACCCACAGATCAAAATATATCAGAAAATTATGATACTAAATGTATCATGATACTAAATATATCATGATACTCAAAGTGTCTCTGCGAGTAAAGTCGTTGTTGGGACCCACAGATCAAAATGTATCAGAAAAGTATGATACTAAATGTATCAGGATACTAGATGTGTCATTATACTAAAAGTGTCACTGCGAATAAAGTCGTTGTTGGAGCCCACAGATGAAAATATATCAGAAAATAATTACCGTATTTGTCGGCATATAAGACGCATGGGTGTATAAGACGCACCCTAATTTCAGCAGAGCAAATCAAGAAAAAATTAGTAATTAGTAAAATTAGCAAAATTATTAGTAAATGGTACAACCTAGGATATATTTATGAGGTATTATTTTGGTTAAACAAGTCATGATTACAATTAAACGAAAAATAATAGGAAAAAAAGAACACAAGCCAATAAAATCTTTATTATACCCAAAGTTAAGAAAACAAAATAAAAATCAAGCAATTATTAAAATTGAGCAAAATAATAGTTTCCATTAAAAATTTATTTATCTTCAAATCCATAAAATTCGCCGTCTTCTTTATCAAAACGCTGATACACCTTTTCAATACTACTATCATCGTCATTAAATAATGCATCATCGACATATGGTATATAAGACGCAGGGGGATATACCATATATGCTGTGAAATACTGTATATATTTGGATTTGAAATCATCCCACTACCAGTATATCCGTTTGATTTCTCTATTAGCTCGTATATCGCTTTGTGCTGCGATGATCGGTGATATTATGTTTTATGTCAGATTAAAAATACAAATCCATTACTTCTTTAGAAATTGTTTTGTTTACGTTTCGGATACGAAAGAAAACAGATATGAGTTCTCGAGAAAAATAATCTGGTTGAAAGGTATGTGTTTTCCTTAAATAGGGTAAGAAGAGCCTTTCTTACTGTTACTCGGTCAGTTCATATCTATCTATCTATCTATCTATCTATCTATCTATCTATCTATCTATCTATCTATCTATCTATCTATCCATCTATATATATATGTATATATATATATATATATATCTCGGTCAGTTCATATCTATCTATCTATCTATCTATCTATCTATCTATCTATCTATCTATATATATATATATATATATATATATATATATATATATATATATATATATCGGCCAGTTCATATCAATCTATCTATCTATATATATATATATATATATATATATATATATATATATATATATCGGTCAGTTCATATCTATCTATCTATCTATCTATCTATCTATCTATCTATCTATCTATCTAAATAGAAAATAACTAACTCATGCTTGACAGTCTGTGTGTTGACAAATGTAATATATGTATTTAATTTAAATGTGTTACATAAAGAAGAAACTCTAATAATTGACTCCAAACAAATTTAAAATCTCTTCTATACAAAAAAAAGCGTTATAGCATGACGTGTTTGGGCAAATAATTCTTTTGAAGTTTATTTATCTATTAAACATTGTTTCTCGATTTTTAAAAAATATTGGGCTTTTATGTTTGCAAAAATGTGCTCGCTTTATACGCGATAAACTTCAGTAATTTACTGGCCGACGCTCAAGAATTAGCAACTACAGTATATGCCTAAAAATCGGAAAATGGTTACAATTTAAAGAAAAGAGGAAAAATTTAAGGAGTGGGTGTAAATTGAAAAAAAAAAAAAAAAACAAAACGCCGAAAAGGACAAATAACCACGATATTCTACATGAAGGCACATACGCACAGACAGGTTCATGAGTGCACTCGCGAGAAAGCACACACACGTAGGCATGTACACATAAAAACCAATTGCACTTGAAAAGTGTATAAAAAAGCAAAATGGAGAGTATAAGCAGTCATTTGCTGATTACACATGACGAGTCCGTCTACGAAACTCTGGAGTCGGGATGATGCAGGTAACATAAATCAAACCTATTTTTGTATTAAATATATATATATATATATATATATATATATATATATATATATATATGTATATATATATTAGGTCATCCCATAAGTTCTGTCCGAATTTTAACTTTTTGTTAAAATGAACGAAATTTAAAGAGTGTTTTATAATGTCTAATGGAGCTGAACATTATTTTTATGTTTAGATGCATTTAAACTGATCAAATTTTATTTCAGAGAACAATAAAATTTAACACTGACTGACTGCATTCTTCCAACATTGAAGAATGGAGGTGGATCAGTGATAGTTTGGGCCGCCATCTCATGGAAATGCCTCGGTCCAATACTTGCCCTGCATGGCAGAATCAACAGAAAAGATTACCTGAACATTTTGGAAGATCATGTTCTTCCAATGTCCCAGACTTTATTCCCTGATGCTGACTGCACCTTCCAAGACGATAATGCTCCAATACAAACCGCTCGAGTGGTTAAGAATTGGTATGAAGAGCATGGAAGGGAGCTAGAACACATGAA
This sequence comes from Acanthosepion esculentum, assembly GCA_964036315.1. Lineage (NCBI taxonomy): Eukaryota > Metazoa > Mollusca > Cephalopoda > Sepiida > Sepiidae > Acanthosepion > Acanthosepion esculentum. The sequence goes on from OZ038489.1 coordinate 92,211,226, forward strand.
GTGGCCTCTCCAATCTCCAGATATCAATATTATTGAACATTTGTGGTGCATTTTGGAGCGACAAGTTAGGAGCCGCTATCCTCCACCGTCGTGTCTTAAAGAGCTGGAGCCGGTGTTAATGGAAGAATGGCTGAAAACTCCTCTGGATGAAGTCAGGAAGATGTATGATTCCATTCCTAGACGTATTAAAGCTGTATGTGAGGCTAAAGGAGGACCAACTCCATATGAAATACATTGTCTTTGAATTTAAGAAGTGTTTCAATTATTTTGTCCAACCCCTGGAGAAGAAGAAGGAGAAGAATCAGGGTGATGTTTGTATTTTTTCTTCTTTAGGGTAACAGTGCGCGTTATGCAAGGAAAATACGATTAATATATCAACGGTCTTACTTATTTTATCTTCAAATTTAAAATCAAAAGAAAGCTATGCGGACTTTGGCAATTTTGATATGAAATAGAATTCAATCAAATGCGATTTTGTGGATGAAATTTATTTAAAAGGCCACTAATATTATGTCATGAGAAAAAACAGTATGAACATTTTGGGCCAAGTCATTAATTACATGAATATTCATTGCTTATTACGATATGTAAATTCCATCATTTGGAGTCTCTGTTGCATGTTTAATTAACTGGTGGCTTACAACTACTGCCAGTCAAGCAAAGGAAATAATTACGAATTTAATAGACGCATATCATATTAGAATTTGAATTTAATGTATTTTCCGTTTTCTTTCTTTCACCGTCTGTGCATATATATTGTTATTCGATCTATCTATCTATCTATCTATCTATCTATCTATCTATCTATCTATCTCATTCCGTTCATATCTATCTATCTATCTCATTCCGTTCATATCTATCTATCTATCTATCTATCTATCTATCTATCTATCATTTATTTTCGGTGTTTGACTCCCTCTCTTTTTGTTAATATCTGTTTATGCGCCTCTGTATAGGGCAATGGCTCTTTTGTTTGATCATTGATTTAAGCCTCATCGGGGGTTTCATACAAATTGATACATTAAATAAACCAACATGGGTTGACGTAAAATCAACCAGCCTTCCTCTCTTTTTATCTATGTCTCTCTCTCGCTCTCTGTTCCTGGATGTCTGTCTGTCTCCCTCTCACTTTCTCACTGTTTCCCTCTCTCTCTCTCTCTCTCTCTCTCTCTCTCTCTATATATATATATATATATATATATATATATATATACAAATGTATACAAATGTAAAATAACGAAGTGTAAGAAGATTCCAGCGTTCAAGATATTAATTTAAAACCGGGCTCAATACAAAAGTAGAGCCGTAAATATTTATTTATTATGCAGTGTTACATTAGAACATGCACATACCCACTACAAAACTGTACATCTTATTTCAACGTTAAAATTTTTTGGGACGTTATATATATATATATATATATATATATATATATATATATATATAAACGTTATATATATATATAATGTAAACGTTACATATATATATATATATATATATATATATATATATATATATATATATATACATATAATATAAACGTTACATATATCTATAATATAAAAGTTATATATATATATATATAAAAACGTTATATATATATAATTTAAACGTTATATATATATATATATAATTTAAACGTTATATATATAATTTAAACGTTATATATATATATAATATAAACGTTACATATATATATAATATAAAATTTATATATATATATATATAAACGTTATATATGTAATTTAAACGTTATATATAATTTAAACGTTATATATATATATATATATAATATAAACGTTACATATATCTATAATATAAAAGTTATATATATATATATAAACGTTATATATATATAATTTAAACGTTATATATATATATATATAATATAGACGTTACATATATCTATAATATAAAAGTTCTAATAGTGCCGAATAGTCACTAAATTGCAATAAGCTTTTCGATTTATGATTAGTAAATGTAGTTTTTACGAAATAATGACACCAACTAATTGTTGCAGATTAATACAGAATTTTAAAAGATTTAAGACATTGTAAATTATTCTAATTAAAACAAAAAACAAAAATTAAATCAATTCTTTTAAAAATTCATTTATCATCGGAAATTTAGTTTTCTTAAGACAATAGTATCCTTAATGTACAGGGTGCGGCTGGTATTTGAGGACATACAGATTTAAGATTAATACCGCTTCCCACTAACTTCTAATGCTTCTATTTTTCAGAAATCAAGAATGGCAAACCCTATGATAACAAATGAAATGAAAAGGCATTCTGTGATTGTGGCATTAAAGGCTGATCATAGCGATTTGGATATTGCACGTTTCCTCAAAGTTGCAAGAATGGATGTCTGATCATTTGTACGACCACATCACAACCAACATTTGGCCTCCTAACTCTCCAGATCTCAATCCACTAGACTATTATGTGTGGAGCGTTGTTGAGAAGGAGGTTAATAAACAGCCTCATGACACCAAAGACTCT
>OZ038489.1:92223726-92228726 GCA_964036315.1 Acanthosepion esculentum
GATAAACACACAGTGACCAACAGGACTCAATTCGCTTTACCGAAGAGTCTTGCTATATCACCCTTAATAGTCATTGTTCCTTCCCCAGAGAGCTTAACCGAAATTAAATTTTCAGGAGCCTATATTATTGTCATCCACAGACAGAGTGTTTCGCTGTATCACAGCTCTTACAGTGTAGCTAGACGTCCGGTTGCGTCTAGCTAGGATCGAAACCCGACTGAATTGGCGCCAGTCGGAAATTCTACCACTAAGCCGTCGGCGCATGCATATATATATATATATATATATATATATATATATATATATATATATATATATATATATATATATATATATATATATATATATATATATATATATATATATATATATATATATATATATATATATATATATATATGTGTGTGTGTGTGTGTGTGTGTGTGTGAGGTTTCGGCTTTTCAGTATCTCAGGCAATTTATGAATGCTATTTTTTTAAAGAAGTAAATAAAGAAGCACACGGCATGAGTTGTGGTAGAAGGTGAGGAGGAGCAGGAAGATATCAGGTGCATTGACAATGTATCGGTTGGGGGATTGAATTCAAAGTTTTCCTTCTCCTAAACTGGTGCCAAACCAGGCTATAGCTCTTGCAAATCCTGCTATTTACGAATATGTGGAGGAGGGGGTGATGAAATCATACCTTTCAGCTTACGGCCACATCACGTTAAAATATCGGTCCCCGTATGATGACAAAATTTAGACAAAATCGAGACTGGTCAGAACCAAAATGGATGATTGTTTGGTAATATCAGGTGCTGTTAGCTTGAATGTGCGACTGCTGTAATGGATAATGGCACGGAATTATTCATCAGAGAACCGGTTTCTAATTACCGTTGGATTCGTTATATTGACTTACACGCAAATACCCTTGGGGAAGGTATGAATTCCCCCCAGGTTTGGGTTAATTAGTAAAACTTATATCAGTTAAATTATTATTATGTTATTTTATATAAGTCTTACAAACTATAAAAAATATTTTCGGGTTTTAAATAACCTGCAAAGGGTTGATAAGCCGTAAAATCAATCAGCTTTTTCGAGACCAGGTATGCCGTAAGGTAGTAGAAGACTGAAACCAGAGTTTTCCTTCTCCAAAATGAGCCCTCGTTCAAGGTCATATGCCCCATCTACCCGACGCGACAGCTTGTACTGGGTTAAATTTTGACAGTAGCAGGGAGACCCTGGCCTGACACGCAGGATAGATATTATAACTTAAAAAATCACACGATATATTGAAAATATGACTATTAGCTTATCCAGAAAGTTTACTCATAACGATTGGTTGCCTTGTGGAAACACTGGCATGTGTATAAAAAAAAACTGTTGTCATCACTACGAGAAAACGTCTCTATATTTCCTCATCGACGATTTCCATTGGCAATTCATGTTCGATCATGTTTCACACCCTTACACAACCTGATTCACCCGATACGTGTAGATTTCATCAAAAAGACCTCGTAACTTCACCTGGTTGGGCATTGGCTTCAAGACTCTATTACTTCACCGGGTGGATTTCACCCAACAATCCACCTGGTTTCACGGCGACGACTAGACCACACAAACTCCAAAGATTCATTCCTACCCGACACCTTGAGAAGATATCGACACCTTCAACGGTTGTGCATGCGTACCCAACCGTAGAAAAGCGCAAACTAGCTACAGATTCAATTTAGTATCTATCTACCTCGCTATATATATATATATATATATATATATATATATATATATATATACGTGTGTGTGTGTGTGTGTGTGTGTGTGTGTGTGTGTGCGTGTGTAGCGTGTATGCTAACATATACTTACATACCAAACAAAATAATAATAAGCTAAAACTTGAAGGAGGAATTTAATCTATCACCTGTAATTATTGCCACAAATAATACATTGGAGAAACTGCGAGGAATTTAAATAAAAGATTATTTGAAAACAAAGGGGATCTTTTTTAAAACAACATACTTGATGCATTAGTCGTCCAATGAGTTTGGCGATAATTTCGATTTAAAATTGCTATTTTAATGAAAAGAGAATGTAATTTACCGAAACGAAAGGTGTATAGAAAGTGGTTTAATCGCTAGATCATACACAGTCCAGATTCTTACAACATTTAACCTATCTCGGCAGGTCTTCTATTATCTCAATGTGCGACGCTAAAAATAACTAACTAAATATGCATATTTGTCAATAAACACAAATCTACTTGGCTAAGACGGGCATCGGAGTACATGAATATTTTATTAGTATTTACATAAGGTAGATCAATTTATACGTAACCTGACTCGCAGTTATTTATTTTCTGCATTCTCAAACGAAATTTTTACTGTCGAAATGTTGGGATGAGGACTCACCATTATAATTATAATCATATTAGTGAATCCCACATAAAAATTCTGGATCTTGAATTGATACATTCAAACACTTTAAACATCTTGGGTATCAGTCAGTTATGTGCCATGCGTGATTCACGTTTAGGTGATCATGCATCTTTTGATACATGACTGACGAGGCAGATTTTTTTTCCCGCAGTACGTTGCCAGTGGCCATCCAAGGTTATTTACCTATAGCTGGGGGAGGGAAGAAAAATATTGGAGCATGCGGTCGCAACGCTGCGGTTGAATTTTTTTTTAAATTTAAGAGTGTGCGTTTTTTTTTTTTTTTACTAATATGGTAATAGGAGAATTCTTTTGTTGTAGTAGTTTTTTTCAGTCGATGTGGCATGAACTAAATTGTTCAATAAATAGAGGAATGTCGCAGTTATTATCCGAAAGTTGCACGTCGGATCAGTTCTTTTAATATCAAGTATGTGGTGCAGTTCAATTTATATTACATGAATCATTCATACAAAAAGCAGATAGTGAAGTTAATGATTTAAATAAATTTCTTACCGTTAACAATAAAACATTTCTAAAAAAACATATTTCGGATCACTTCTAATATTTCGTTGTCCTGTTATTACCTGGATGTAAAAAACAAATCTATTTCCATACCTGATGAAGTCTGTATGAACAGACGAAAGTACTTGTATAAAAAGATCTTATGCAACTGGAATTTTTTAAAACCAGGGATCATAACATTCATCTACAGGTTCGTGGGTTAATGTATCTTAATAAATTTGTTCGCGAAGATGTATTCTCGCCATTAATATCATTAACTTCACTATCTGATTTTGTATGAATGATTCATGTAATATATATATATATATATATATATATATATATATATATATATATATATATATATATATATATATATATATATATATATATATATATATATATATATATATATATATATATACGTAACAGAAATGTTTTGAGATTTGAATAATTTCTCATAATAATTAATTGAGTCTAGAACAAGAATACTCAACAGAATGCAGAAAGCACTGAACGGCTGTTTCGTCCTTTTTGGGACACATCATCATTGCACATCCACTACTGAGAATCGAACCCGGACCATTACAATACAATGCAAGCGTCATACCAATGGGACAGCGGACCTCGGTGACGAATAGGAAAACGCATGCTTGATCCAGGTTAATGCGCTGGTGGGAGCGGCTTGGTGAAAGAAGACGTTGGTCTTGGGGCCGGTTCCAGGAGGTTATGTGTTCTTAGATGAATATCAACACCGGAATGAAGAGTAACTGCATTATATTGAGTCCAGTTAGATTCCTCTGGCCCAGTGGTATGACGCGTACGTTGTATTGTAACGGTCCGACTTCGATTCTCGGTATTGGATCGCTCTGCTGATGAGTCCTAAAAAGGACGAAACGGCCCACCAGTGCTTTCTGCATTCTCTTGAGGATTCTTGTCCTAGACTCAACGAATTATTATGCAAAATATATATATATATATATATATATATATATGTGTGTGTGTGTGTGTGTGTCTGTCTGTCTGTAGAAACGCCTGCAGTTGCCAGCACATGTGTAAATTCTCGATACTACATTTTAATGAGAGTCCATTCCAAAAAGTGGAGGTTTAGACTTATAATAAGTTAAAACTTATAACTTTAAATAACTCAAACTTGCACTTTAATTCGCTTCATTCGATAGTTTGTCCATATATATATATATATATATATATATATATATATATATATATATATATATATATATATATATATATGTACAGAGTCCGCTAAAAATTTGTATACATCCTTCAGGTAAGGAAAAACTTGTCTTTCGTAATTTTATTAATTTGCGATAACACTTTTCTGTATGAAGATATTTTCCCAACAAATGGCATTATGTTAGCGGCCCTCAAACAAGAAATTGAATACACATGTTTAGCAATCCCACTGGACACTTTGGGAAACGTTACCCCAGCAGTATTGCGCCTTCCTAAAAAATGTCTGGTAGCTCAATGCCACCATTTTGAGCATCTCTTGTCATTGTGGAATCCAAAAGTAATTTGTATTATTTTCGTGATATCAGAATAAATTTAGTTTTACAATATCGCTATAAGATTTTCCTTTTCTGTAGTGTGTAAAATTTTTTTGGCGGATTCTCTTTGTATATATATATATATATATATATGTGTGTGTGTGTGTGTGTGTGTGTGTGTGCGTGTGTGTGTGTGCGTATGCGTGTGTGTGTGTTTATATATTAATTATATATATACAGAGATTGGACAAAATAATTGGAACAGGTGCAAATTCCACACCTATATTTCAAAGACCTATTATATTAAGAACTTTAACTAAAATTTCCTTATTGCAGGTTATATCTATTGTAAATACGTTTATTTATCTAATTTACTGTCTTTGTCTTATTTATTTTTAGAATTTATTAAAATTTATGCTAAATGCATGATCTCTCCGAGTTCGAAAAAGGGCAAATTTTGGGAACTCGCATGGCAGGAGCCTCGGCCACTAAGGTTGCTGAACTGTTTGGTTTTTCAAAAGCTACCATATCAAGAACTATGACACAATTCAAGAAACAGGGCAAAACCTCTAGCAACCGTAGC
>OZ038489.1:92233726-92236226 GCA_964036315.1 Acanthosepion esculentum
AGTCAATATGGCATGAACTAAATTGTTCAATAAATAGAGGAATGTCACCGTTATTATAAGAAATTTGCACATCGGATCAGTATGTATATATATTATACACCGTATAAGTAATTACTACAAAACTGTACATTTTGTTTCGACGTTTAAATAAATCTCATTTTCAGGTAATTAACAATGATGTTAATAAACTCAGTGATAGTAATAAATTTATTGCTCTACTCAGGTATTGAGCCCTATTTTGAGTTAATGTTTTGAATGTTCTAATTTTATTCTTCGGTCTTTTATATTTGGATATAAAATAGATAGGTTCGTTAAAAAAACAAGGGAAAACGAAAAGGTACCGTTGTGATCATTGCGAAAAGACTTTATTATATATTAATTGTTATTCACAAGACAGAAATGAAGCACAGAGATTAATGTTATTTGTCTGGAACTTTCGAGCACGCCTGTGTCCTTCATCAGCGGTGCAAGAAATAAACGGAGAAACGGGAAAGACTCACCAATGGTGTTTTTTTTTGTGGCTGGTGTGAACTCGTTGTAGATGGTATTATTAGTATAAATACGATTCCTGCTTTATTCTTTGTTTGCGAAACTTTTTTTTGTAAAATGATAGGGGTGAACGCATTAATCTGTTTTGTCTTTATCGGTCTGGAAAATGGGGGAGTGTAATTTTGAACTAGGGGAAAAGGCTTTTAAGATTTGGGGTGGGGAAGACGTCCCTTATGTCGTCAGTGTTGATGTATTTGACGAGATGGGTAGAGAGGGCAAGAATATATATATATATATATATATATATATATATATATATATATATATTGCAATATCTATCTATCTATCTATCTATCTATCTATCTATCTATCTATCTTCTCTCTCTCTATATATATGTATATTCTCAGCATTATTTTTAAATATACATGTTATCCTGCAGGTGCACAAGTATACCAACTTCCATATGTAGATAAATAAATGTGAAGAGGTTGAGAATGGATAAAAAGGACATAAGATATATATATATATATATATATATATATATATATATGAAGAAATATAGTCTTAAAGTGTGCTATATTTATTGGGATAAAGCGCTCAATATCAGAGATAGAGCGTGTGTAAATATAAAAGTGAACATAGAATTCAACACTTAGAGGCAACAGTCTGTTTATGCTAGATGCAATCGTCAGGCTACGAGTGCTATTATATATATATATATATATATATATATATATATATATATATATATATATATATATTAATCAAATTAAAATCACAAAATCAAGGATTAAACAAGGATTTTGCTTTACTCAAATATAGTTTCCACAGATAACTCTTTAACCAACAAGATCAACAACAAAAACAAACCCATAAAGAGGTAGTCCCACTTCTTTGTTTATTTCTCGTCTTATTGACAAAGGACACAGGCGTGTCCGAAAATGACGACTTTAAAATCTTTTCTCTTCGTGCTTCAATTTAGTCCAAAAGAACGAGAAGAGGAAGAGGGAAAAAGAACTAGAAGGAGAGGAGAAAACCGAAAGTAGAAGAAGAAATGGAAAAAGAAAGATGAAGTGGAGGAAAAAGAAAGTAGAAGAGTAGGAGGGAAAAGAACTAGAAGAGGGGGAGGATGGATAGAAAGAAGAAGAAGGGGGTGGAAAAGAACTAGAAGAAGAAGAAGAAGAGGAAAAAGAATGTAGAAGGGGTTGAGGGCAGAAAAAAATAGACGAGCTGGAGAAAGAAAGTAGTAGACGACGAAAGAAAAGAAGTCGAAGAAGGGGAGGGAAAAGAACTAAAAGCAAGAGAGGGAAAAGAACTAGGTGTAGAGGAAAAAGAAAGTAGAGAAGAGGAGGAAAAAGAAAGAAGAAGAAGGGGAAGGAAAAGAACGAAAAGTAGAGGACAGAAAAGAACTAGAAGGAGAAGAGGGAAAAGAAAGTAGAAGAAGAGGAGGAAAAAGAACTAAAAGCAGAGAACGGAAAAGAACTAGAAGGAGAGGAGGAAAAAGAAAGTAGTTGAAGATGAAAGAAAAGAAGTCGGAGAAAGGGAGGGAAAAGAAAGAAGAAAAAGTTGAGGGCAGAAAGTAGAAGAAGAGGAGGAAAAAGAAAACAGAAGAGGTGGAGGAAAAAGAAAGTAGAAGAGGTGGAGGAAAAAGAAAGTAGAAGGAGAGGAGGAAAAAGAAAGTAGAAGAAGAGGAGGAAAAAATAGAAGAGGTGGAGGAAAAAGAAAATAGAAGAAGAGGAGGAAAAAGAAAATAGAAGAGGTGGATGAAAAAATAGAAGAGGTGAAGGAAAAAGAAAACAGAAGAAGAGGAGGGATAATAAACCAGAAGAAGAGACGTAGAGGCGCTGAGATTCATACATTGATTTATGCGTACGATAACGACAATGAAGTCATGAAGAAATGGAGCAGACGACAACGCCTTATTTTGTTTCCGGCCGCTTAATAACCATGGATTTTAGCACCGAAGTTAAATGGGCAGTGAAACAAAGATGAGACCCACTCATCTTCTAT
>OZ038489.1:92238726-92241226 GCA_964036315.1 Acanthosepion esculentum
TTGGTGATATACCTTTTTAGATACTTGGTTAATGTAAATAAAAATGAACATGTTAATGTAATTAGAAGATTTAATAATTATATTTTTAAAATCCTCTTTTAATCTATTGTCTAATTGTTTAATCTATTTTAGACAATTCATATGCATTTAAAAAAGCAACAAAAAATGTTATTTTAGAACAAATGAAACACATATTTTAGTCATAGTGGTGAGCGACGTTTACCACAATCCGTATAGAGGAATTAGTAGGATTGTATTTATTTAGCTCATAAAAGCGAGATGAGATTAAAAAATAAAAATAAATAGTTCTTAACAAACGCTGACGAAATTTCTTACCTATATTTCTCAATATGTTTAATTAAGTTATTCCAGAAATAATTAGTGGTTTAATTAAAATAAGCGAGATTAAAAAAAAAACAGCAATTATTTAAATAAGAGGCGTAGCCACGTTCTAATTAATTAGAGACGAAGATGAGAGGAAAAGAAGACGCCAGCATACGTCGCAAATAGTTTAAAATTTATTCTACATTTTGATTTGGGATTTAAAATGGAAAAATAAGGAACATACACTTTTAAGTAAAATAGATAATTGCTTTTTTTTTTGCTTAAAAAAGATAGAAAATGCCATTTTAAATGAATTATATAATTAATATTTTGTACTTAAAAACAAGGTACAGTTTTAAAGGAAGTACATAATTGTTATCTTGTTCTTAAAAGCAAAACAAGTTATAGTCTTAAATAAAGTACGTAATTGTCATTTTGTACTTATGAAATACACAATTATTATTTTGTATTTAAAGGCATAATGCAAGATGCAGTTTTAAATGAAGCACGTGAATGGTATTTTGGACTTATGAAGTACACAGTTGTCATTTTGTACTTATGAAGTACACAGTTGTCATTTTGTACTTATGAAGTACACAGTTGTCATTTTGTACTTATGAAGTACACAGTTGTCATTTTGTACTTAAAACAAAATAAAAGTTTTAAATGAAGTACGTAATAGTTATTTTGTAATTATGAAGTACACAGTCATTATTCTGTATTAAAAAAACAAAATGCAAGATGAAGTTTTAAATAAAGCACATAATTAGTACTTAAAAAATAATTACTTAAAAAATAATTCCTTAAAAATAAAACACAAGATGTAATTTTGAATGAAAACGTAATTATTATTTTTTACTTAAAAAATACAAAATGCAGTTTTAAATAAAGTACACAATTATAATTTTGTAGCTAAAAACAGAGTATAAAAGAGATAGTTGTTTTATTGGATATAAAATAAGATCAATTTTTGGTCTCCCAAATTTCATGAAATGCATGTGCTCGTTTGGGGGTCACCGCTCCATTTCGAGCTACGCCTATGATTTAAATCTAAGTTCAGTTGAGTACAAGACAAAACCGAGTGCAGTTAAGGATATACGAGAAGATGTTGAAAAGTTCTCGGCCTGACCCACTTCCCCAAAATCAGTATTTCAATGACTATACGTCATATTATTGAGTTCAAGATAAGGGGTCGGATTGGCTACTTTTCAGCACCTCCTCGTGCTTACCATATTCTACTGAAATTTATTTTAATGCCAAATCTAAACTAAACGGGTAGAAATGGGGTTGAGAATATTGCGTTTAGCATTCCAAATATAAATGGCTTGTATGCGTTTGAAAATGAGCACTCAAAATTATGATCTTTTATTTGGGATTGAACACTCGTACTGACTGGGGACAGTTGCCTTGATTGTGAGGCAAATGATACACAGTATGAGACATCATAGTGGCTGTTTTGTTTACTTAAATTTTATAGCTAGCAAGCTAGCTACTGAGAAAGATAGATAGATAGATAGATAGATATGAACGGAATGAGATAGATATAAGAAAAGAACAGACTGAGATAGATAGATAGATAGATAGATAGATATGAACTGAATGAAATAGATGAAAGATAGTGCACAGACTGAGATAGATAGATAGCTAGATAGATAGATGTTGCAACACATATGTTCATATAATCATATATAAAACGATGACAGGGGGCCAACTTATAGAGATCGATAGCCAACAACATACTAACAAACTGAGTCAGACGGATATAACGCAAGACAACAATATGATAGTTGCCTCGATAGATATACGCATGCTAAGATTAATCATGTGCTTGCAGAATACAATACAAAGGATCTGCTGAAGGATCACTATAAAAAATGTAATATATATCGTTTGAAATTTATTAAATCTTTCTATTAAATATTTTTTAGAATAATAGGTTTCTCAAGTTCACTAACAGTTGTCGCTTTTTTCAGTATTGATGGAGTTTCCTTCCTAGCTTTTTGTTTATGTGTTTTACAGGAGCTATCCATTTTAGTTGTTGCTCGCGAAAGTGATGTGCTGTCTACTATTTTGCTCTTTGGTACAGTTCATAATGATTTTATAGTGCAAAGACATGAGGTTCGTAGAAGTGTGGTCCCCGCTAAGAATTACAGGGTTCATATATATATATATATAT
>OZ038489.1:92248726-92263726 GCA_964036315.1 Acanthosepion esculentum
ACGTAATTTCGTTTCACTTGTCTTTGAAAAGAATATAATGTATTAAAGACCTATGCTGTCTTAAAGCGATTCATCTTAACATCAGTTATTTACTAAAGAAGATACACGTTTTTGATTTTTGCAATTGTTGTTGTTGTTGTTGTTCTTCTTCTTCTTCTTCTTCTTGTTCTTGTTGTTGTTCTTCTTGTTCTTGTTCTTGTTGTTCTTGTTGTTGTTTTTGTTCTTGTTCTTGTTGTTCTTCTTGCTCTTGTTGTTGTTGTTGTTCTTCTTCTTGTTCTTCTTCTTCTACTTCTTGTTCTCTTCTTGTTCTTGTTCTTTTTCTTGTTCTTGTTCTTGTTGTTGTTGTTCTTCTTCTTGTTGTTCTTGTTCTTCTTGTTCTTGATCTTGTTCTTGTTGTTGATGTTGTTCTTGTTCTTGCTCTTGTTGTTGTTGTTGTTTTTCTTCTTGTTCATGTTCTTCTTGTTCTTGTACTTCTTCTTCTTCTTGTTCTTTTTCTTCTTCTTGTTTTTCTTCTTGTTCTTGTTCTTGTTTTTCTTGTTGTTGTTGTTGTTCTTTTTCTTCTTGTTCTTTTCCTTGTTCTTTTTCTTTTTCTTGTTCTATTTCTTCTTATTCTTGTTCTTGTTCTTCTTTTTTATTTATTTCCCTTGATTTCTGATGTGTACACATTTATTTCCGGGTCTCGCACAAAGACCTAAGGTCGGAAATGGCATCATGAAATTTTACACTGACCAATTATAAAACACACACACACACACACACACACACACACACACACACACACACACATATATATATATATATATATATATATATATATATAAACAAAAAAACACACGTATTTAACATAGATGAATCCCTTCGTAAGATGTGGGCTGTACTTGTGAGCACATTTTTTGTATCTCTTTAATGCATGGGCTCCAGAAATCCCCTCAATAAGTCTACTGGAATCTTTTCTAACCAATCTGGGAGTTCCAACTGCAACAGGGATTAGTTGATGTTCTCATGTGCCACATTTCTGAGATTTTGATTTCAAGATGCTTGTATTTTGATAGCTTTTTGAAGATCTTCAAAGATACATTGCAGTCTGCAGGGACTGCCATATGAATAAGGAGGCACTTTTTGTAATATCAATGTCTGGGCGGTTAGCTTTCATTATTCTGTCTGTGTGTATTGTGTAGTCCCCTAAAATTGTAACAGGTCGTATCTCCGTAACCGGGTCTGGTTGGTGTTCATACTTTTAGTTTCCTTTCCGTAGAATTTGCAGTGCAGATATTGGACCATTCTGTCATGCAGGGTTTTATATTCAGTGGGTGCCAATATTGTGCAACCTGATACAAGATGATCAATTGTTTCTGGATTAATTATTATTATTATTATTATTTCCCTTGATTTCTGGTGCATACACGTTTGTTTCTGTGTCTAAACCAGAGAGCTGTGGTCAGAAATGGCATCATGACATTTTCCATTGTGAATACCTGTGAGTAGATTTTTTCTGTATTTCTTTAAGCCTTGGGCTACCAAGAAACCCCCAATGTGTTTATCGGAAACATTTCCACTCAATCTGAGGGCTCCAACTACAACTGCGATTATAGATGTCCTCATATGCCACGTGGGCCGAGTGGTTAGAACGTTCACATTCTGACCATGAGAACCGGGTTCGAATCTCACCATGGTCGATTTGTCCGGAAGGAGACTTCCTTATGTTATCGGACTGTAGGAGTCGATCCCAGCGTGCGGCACCTTTGGAAATTGCCTGAAAACCATACCACGGGTTGACCCAAACCATGTGAGTTAAACAGGGTAGACGGAACCCTTGGAGGCCGTCGGTAGCTGTGCTAGCATGAAGTCACAAGTCATCGTGGCCGAGGACTTGAGCGTGCTGGCCTTGTTCAGATTTTTGATCATGATAGATAACACGCGATCTCCCATAAACCCTAACTAAGGTCTGCTCAGCATAGTCGCAGTATAAACCACAGGTGGGATCTGTGAGTGTTGAACAAACACAAATGTGCCTGAGCAAGCGTCTGCAAAAGGGATTGGCTAGCCGCCCAAGTAGACGGGTATCTTTGCATACGAGTGGCCAGCTATACATGTGCCACATGTTTGAGATTTCTATATCACGATCATTGTATTTTGATAGTTTTGGGGAGATCATCAAAAATACATTCGAGTCTGCAGGGACTGCCATGTTAATAAGAAAGCACATTCTCTTTTGCGGTCTTTGACCACGATGTCTGGGCGTTTAGATCTGATTGTTAAGTTTGTGTTTATTGTAAAGTCCCATAAAATTGTAACAGGTTCGATCTCTGTAATCGGTTCTGGGTGATGTTCATACCAATAGAGGTTCCTTCTAGTAAAAGTTGCATATTTTCCAGTGCAGTCTGGCATACCGAATTTTATATTCGGTGGGCTATGATACCGTTTAACATGACACAAGATGGTCAATTATTCCTCGATATTTATCACAGAATCTGTATTTTGGCTTATCAAATTCAATTAATTTATTGTTTTTATTTCCTTTGATTTCTGGTGTGTACACATTTCTTTCCGGGTCCCGACCGAAGACCTAAGGTCAGAAATGGCTTCGTGAAATTTTCCATTGATCAATTATAAAAAACAAAAACATACATAAAAAATACCCCCCCCCCCCAAAACACACATATTTTACATATACAAAGCCCTTCGTAAAGTGTGGGCTGTACTCATGAGAACATTTTTTTTGTATTTCTTTAAGGCATGGGCTTCCAGGAATCTCTTCAATGAGTCTACTGGAATCTTTTCCAACCAAATCCGAGGGCTCCAACTACAACAGAGATTGTTGATGTTCCCAGTTCCCACATTTTTGAGATTTCGATTTTAAGCTTCTTGTATTTTGATAGCTTTTTGCAGATCTTCAAAGATACATTGCAGTCTGCATTGACTGCCACATCAATAAGGAGGCACTTTTTTTTGTTTGCGGTCTCTAATAACAATGTCTGGGCGGTTGGCTTTGATTGTTCTGCCTGTGTGTGGTGTGTAGTCCCATAGAATTGTAACAGGTTCGATCTCTGTAATCGGTTCTGGGCGATGTTCATACCAATAGAATTTCCTTCTAGTAAAAGTTGCATATTTTCCAGTGCACTCTGTTATGCCGAATTTTATATTCGCTGGACTATATAACCGTTTAACCTGACACAAGATGGTCAATTATTCGTCGATATTTATCACAGAATCTGTACTTTGGCTTATCAAAATTTATTAATTTATTGTTTTTATTTCCTTTGGTTTCTGGCGTTTACACATTTCTTTCCGGGTCTCGCCCAGGGACCTAAGGTTAGAAATGGCAATATGACACTTTCCACTGACAAAAAAAAAACAAAAAATTACATAGATAAAGCCCTTCGTAAAGTGTGGGCTGTACTTGTGAGAACAATTTTTTGTATTTCTTTGAGGCATGGGCTTCCAGGAATCCCTTCAATTAGTCTACTGGGAACTTTTCCAACCAGTCCTAGGGCTCCAACTACAACAGGAATTGTTGATATTCCCATGTGCCACACTTTTGCATTATTATTATTATTATTATTATTATTATTATTATTATTATTATTATTATTATTATTATTTGTGTATGTTATATTTCCTGTTTTGTATCCTGTAGAGCCGGGTCCAAAGTCTAAATAGGATTGTCATATAATTGATAGCACTTTCCTTAGTTTTATGGGATGATTCCAGTAGGGCGATCTTGGCAACTTGCATGTTGATGTTACCTGGACACTGTCAGTAAAATTGTCCATTCCTTTTCTCACGAGGCCCAGTGCTCCGATTACTATTGGTACAGCCTCAGTTTTCATTCCCCACATCCTGTTAATCTCGATCTCCAGGTCTTTGTATTTGTCAATAAGCATAAACTTCCTTATTATTATTATTATTATTATTATTATTATTATTATTATTATTATTATTTGTGTATGTTAAGCTTCCTGCTTTGTATCCTATAGAGCCGGGTACAGACTATGCTCGTTTGACCCTATAGGTGAATTGTCATTAAATTGATTGCACTTTTCTCAGTATATGGAATGTTTCTAGTGGTGCAATCTTCTGGGCAACTTGTATATTGATGTTACCTGGGACACTATTAATCTCGATCTCCAAGTCCTTGTATTTGGACAATTTCTTGATAATTTTTATGGAGGTGTTTCCCTCAGACGGTACTGCTATGTCAATAAGCATACACTTACTGAATTTCTTGTCATTTATCATAATATCAGGTCTGTTGGTTTTTATTTCCCTGTAAGTTTGAATTAGCATGTCCCAGAGGATAGTTACATCATTATTTTGGGTAACTATGCCTGGTTGGTGTTCATACCGTTTTCTCAGTGGTTTTGATTTTGTGCTTCTTGCATATCTTCCAGTGCACATATGCTGCTGCCTTGTTATGTCTCTGGGTATATTCATTTTTTTTCTAGTTTCGAACATACTGAGACAATATGGTCGACAGTTACATCCTCCTCCTCCTCATCATCATCATCATCGTTTTATTATTATTATTATTATTATTATTATTATTATTATTATTATTATTCTTCAAAAATTCATTGCTGGCAATAAATTTTTACAAAAATGTATTGCTGGTATTAAAACCTAATTTTACGCTTTCATAGTGTTTTGACCCCACTTTGGGCTTAACTATTTGCCCATAGATGGGACTTTAACAGGTGCTATCACCTCGGGTCAGCAAGTAAGAGTTGGTTCCACGCTCCTCAAACCCTCTTGATCAGAGGCCTTGCTGTCGGATGTAGTTTATCGTCTTACCCAGGACGCAGATGTAGTTTATTCCCCTATAGGTAAATAGCAGCCAGTCGAGAAGGAAAACTCTGAATTCAAACCCTCTGCTGCCTTGCGGATCTTGCAGCTTCCGGCAAAGCCCTAAAGGTAGGTAACTTCGAAAACAGATCCATCTGGCACGCCGTATTGAATAAAGGAATTGTCACTCTCTAGTTCGAGCCCTGACAGAATAAATGGGCTCCCCAGGTTTAGTAGAATGGTTTGAATGCACATTAGACTGGGACACGTCACAGAGTCGTGCAGCTCTTTGATTTTGGACAATTATCCCATGGATATATCACTTACGGCACTTTAGACGACGATACTTGCATTTTCGTCTAAGTGATCACTGAGGGCTTAGTGACAAGTTTCCTCAAATATGAAACACCATTCTAGTACCTTCACCGAGCCAACCAATGCCGTGGTCTGTACACTCTCACCCCTTCCTCGGATTTCCAATTCTTCCTATCATTGGCACAATTCTAATATTCTTATGCTATATTTTTTCAGCTCTCGAGCAAGGTCCTGCCAATTATTATTTTCTCATCTTGCTCCATTTCTTTCTCTTCTTCTTTGGTACTTCAACTTTTATATTATTGCCGTCACTCTGTCATGCTTTCTTTAGTAATCGAGGTGGGGATACCTCACTCCATTTAGTTAGTATTATTATTAGTAATCTCAAAAACTTGCGTGTTCACCCCCAAAATCTGGTGATCATCGCTGAAGAGTTAGTTGCAGCATGTCTCCTAGGTTCACCTTACTCAGTATCCGATATTATTTCTCTATTTGATATATTTGCATTTTCAGACTGTTCAGATGTCTCGTAGCTATCGTTGCAACACCTTTCTCAATAGCCTTGCCGCTGAATGCGGCAACTAATCGAATTTCGAATCTAGTGTTTTGGGCAAAATTCGATAATGAAAAAACAGGCTCCTTATTAGTAACATGTTGGTTTGGTTTGGTTTGTTTTACGGCATATCAAAACCAATGGGCCATTTAATTTCCGACAACTTTTTTTCCCGGTAATATTTTTGTTTTGTCAAAAATCTATTTCTGTTAATATTTTTTTCCTCAAAATGTATAGCTGGTAATATTATTTTTCAAAAACGTATAGGTGGTAATACTATTTTTTCAAAAACGTATAGCTGGTAATATTATTTTTCAAAAAATGTATAGCTGGATATATTTTTTTTAAAAGTGTATAGCTGGTAATATAATTTTTTTAAAAAACGTATAGCTGGTAATATTAATTTTCAAAAACGTATAGCCGGCAACACGATTCTTTCAAAATAAAAAAAAGTATAGCTGGAAATACTTTTTCAAATACGTACTGCTGGCACCGTTATTATTATTATTTTTTTTAATAATCAGAGGCCTTACTGTTGGACATAGTTTATCGTCATACCCAGGACGCGGACGTAGTTTATTATCTTACCCAGGGCGCGGATGTAGTTTATCATCTTACCCAGGGCACGGATGTAATTTATCGTCATACCCAGGACGCGGTTCTCGTTTATCACCTTACCCAGGGCGCGGATGTAGTTTATTGTCATACCTAGGACTCTGATGTAGTTTATCACCTTACCCAGGGAGCGGATGTAGTTTATCGTTATACCCAGGACCCGGATGTAGTTTATCGTCATACCCAGGACGAGGATGCAGTTTATCATCTTACTCAGGCCGCGGATGTATTTTATCATCTTACCCAGGGCGTGCATGCAGCTTTTCATCATACCCAGGGCGCGGATGTAGTTTATCATCTTACCGAGAGCGTTGTTGTAGTTTATCGTCATGCCCAAGACGCTGATTTAGTTTATCGTCATACCCA
This sequence comes from Acanthosepion esculentum, assembly GCA_964036315.1. Taxonomy (NCBI): domain Eukaryota; kingdom Metazoa; phylum Mollusca; class Cephalopoda; order Sepiida; family Sepiidae; genus Acanthosepion; species Acanthosepion esculentum. The sequence continues at coordinate 92,255,358 of OZ038489.1, forward strand.
GGAGGAGGATGTAGTTTATCGTCATAACAACAAAGGAGATGTAGTTTATAATCTTACCCAGAGCGCGGATGTAGTTTATCGTCATACCCAGGACGCTGATGTAGTTTAATTTCTTACCCAGGGCGCGGATGTAATATATCTTCATACCGAGGACACGATATTTAGCAGCCCCCCACATGGGTCGATGTGGCACAAGGCCGGTTTAATGTGGGCTTACCGAGCCCGTAGGCTCGGACAAAAATATACCCATTTACAACCCGTATAAACGGGTTTAGGGACTGTCTACCTCCCCAGACGGCACCCTGCCCTGCGGCAAAGCCTCGTCCGAGTCCCTCCGCGCCGAGACGGAGAGTTCGACAGATGTCACAACCAGTCAAAGACACGGTTGCTTCATACCCAGGACACGGATGTACTTTACCGTCATACACAGGACGCGGGTGTAGTTTACCGTCTTACCCAGGATGCGGATGTAGTTTATCGTCATACCCATGACGCGCACGTTGTTTATCGTCACACTCAGGACGCTTTTGTAGTTTACCGTCATACTCAGGACTCGAACGTAGTTTATCGTCATACCCAGGACGCCGATGTAGTTTATCATCGTACTCAGGACGCGGGTGTAGTTTACCGTCATACCCAGGGCGCTGTAATATTGGTATAAAATTATTACCATTATTATTATTATTGTTATTACCCATTAAGGAATTTACATTATTATTGCATTCAGGCTAGCGTTTTCAACTTTGTTGTAATTATCACAATGTTTCGGCTGTTGTTTTCACTGACCTTCTTCAGATGTTTGTCGATACTGGTAACTTTTAGAGAATTTCCAACTTAAATCTTTATTTAATCTCGGGGTGTAGACATTTTCCGTTCGTTGTCCATATTTAAGGATATCTCTCCTTGTTTCTTTTAATACTCTTCATTTATTACTCTTTCTGTTTGCACTGAGTCCAAGGATTAACTGCTTGTCCCAAAGATTGAACTTAAAATTACTGTCACAAAATTTCCCTTCTGAAAGTGCAAGGGTCGAATCGTCGTGCTAATAACAACAAAGATGGGGATGTTTGTCTGAATGTCAATAGTGTAAATAACGATAACACTTCATTCCAGAAAGTCAGACGGAAATTACTTATTGTGTATTTCACAACAGAAATTTGTTGTCCAGTAGTGGAAATCCCCTGAGAGTAAGTCTCCTGCATACTTCAGCACCCTCCTCAGTATCATAGCTGTTTTCAGTAATGTCGTCAATTTTTTCTTGGTTTCTAGGTCCTTCAGTCTCCCCCGCCTCCGAAAAAAGCCGGAACTGTTTCCAGGATTTTAATAACAACTGTCAATTTCATGTTTCCTAATTTCTGCAGCTCTTTGACGAAATCTGCCTTTTTAAAAGTTTTTTCAGCTCCCCTCTGCGCAACCCGGAGCAATGAAATCTAGCATGTTCTTTCCTTCTTTTTTATTATTTCCTATAGTCGTATATGTGTGTACACACACACACACACACACACACACACACACACACACACATATATATATATATATATATATATATATATATATATATATATATATATATATATATATATATATATATATATATATATATATATATATATAGTAACACCAGAGCATTATTATTAACGGCATCTTTATATCAGAGGTTTCTGGTAGCTGCAATTGGGGATCGAATGACAGCAAAACTTATCCAGTCATCATGTCTCTCCTTTCTTCTTATTAAGCAGGCCACGACCATTTGAAAGATTGCCGCTACATACTCTTTACTCAAAAATGAATTTTTTTTTGTATTTTCACAGTGTTAATATTCTATTCTGTTCCACTTCATTTTTTCCCCAGTGGTTTTCACTGGAGAAAAGTCTCAGCAATCGCCTCCTCCTCCTTCTATCTATCTATCTATCTATCTATCTATCTATCTATCTATCTATCTATCTATCTATCTATCTATCTATCTATCTATCTTCATCTCTCTCTGCCTATCTCTATCTTATTCTCTTCATCTGTCACATTCTCTTTCTATCGCTCTCTATTTCTATCTATCTTTTCATCTCTCCCATTCTTTATCTTATTATCTTCATCTCACTCTCCCTCTATCTATCTTTTTCTCTTCATCACTCTGTTCCTCTCATTCTCTCTCACTTCCTATCTATCTATCTATCTATCTATCTAAATATATATGTGTGCATATATCATTGAATAATAATTATTATAATTGTTAAAACCATTATTAATATTAATATCTATTACTGTTGTTACAGATCTAATTCTCGTCATCTCTCTCTCTGTATATATCTTATTCTCTTCATCTCGCTCTCTCTCTCTCTCTATCATATTCTCTTCATCTGTCACATTCTCTCTCTGTATATCTATCTATCTATCTATTTTTGAGTCTATATCTATCACTTTAACTAAATATCTATCTATCTATCTATTACTGTTGTTACAATCCATCTAATTCTCTTCATCTCTTGTTCTCTCTCTCTATCATATTATCTTCATCTATCACATTCGCTCTGTGTCACTCTATCTATCTATCTATCTATCTCAGTCTATTGGTATATCTGTATATGTTTCTCAAAGTTGTTTTTTATTTCTTTCTACGTAGTCTCTTCATTTTTCTTTCTCTTTCTCTTTCGACATTTCATTCTGTCCATCACACCCTATTTCTTTTTCTACATCTATCTATCTATCTATCTATCTATCTATCTATCTATCTATCTATCTATCTATCTATCTATTACTGTTGTTACAATCTAAATCTCTTCATTTTTCTCTGTGTATCTATCTTATTCTATATATCACACACACACTCTCTCTCTCTCTCTCTCTCTCTCTCTCTCTCTCTATCTATCTATCTATCTAAATCTTTACCGTTGCTCTTTCAGTTCACATTTAGGTCAGACTTTCTTTTTCCTTCTCCTCCCTTCAGAAAACATTTCAATAATGTTTAACCCAAGCGAATCTGTTACTGATCCTCAAATTTCTCCCGTTCATTCCTTTCGCATTTAGTTTTCCTTTTTCATCGTCTGCCTCTTTCTATCTCTCACATAGATTCCTTTTTTATCTTTCTTTTTTTTTTACTTCCATTTTGTCAGACAGGCGAGCAGCGTTTGTCAGTGTGTCTCGTGCTCAGACCGACAAGAAATGATTGGTTGAAGGAGAATATTGGATCAGGAAAACTACAAACAATTTATGAGAAACATTTGAATCTTTTAGTGGAGGTTACTATGTTTGTTTTTAGAATATTTCCATTGATTTTATAGAATTTCATTAATCTGTAATTAAATATTCTTGGTTTGCTTTCCTCATAGATAGTTTTAGTCACCGAACACGCGATGAGAATATAAAGAGATGTCGGAGCGATTATCTTCTACAAGAAAGGAAAGAATTCATTAATATATTCAATACTCAACGCGTTTATCGCAGCCCAATGACAAGCAAGCTTATCTCGCGGTTCAGTTCGATAGGGCGACGAGTTCGATCTCGATTGGCTGATTCAGTAAGGTTGCTTGGGACTAAAATGCACAAGCCATTATAATTAATGGCATGCGTTTTTAATCACTTACGTATCGCGCGTTGGTACGAGAGGTCTGTGTTCGAGATGAGGCAAAAATTACAGATTTCAAAATGTTGATTTTCACACAGGCTGACGCACTCCGACAAATACAGATCACTATCTGTCTATCTATCTATCTATTTGATTATTTTCCTCTCTATCTCCTTCTGTTCATCTCTCTCTATTTAATTATGTTCATTTCTCTCTATCTCCTTTTGTTTAGCTCTCCATTACCCCATCATTGTTTTGCTATCTATCTATCTATCTATCTATCTATCTATCTATCTATCTATCTATCTATCTATCTATCTATCTAGTTCTGTTCATCTCTATCCTCTTCTGTTAATCTCCCTCGCCCTCTCTGTATGTCTGTCTCCTTTTATTCATCTTTCTCTCTCTCTCTCTATATATATATATCCTCTTCATCTCTCTCTATCTCCTTTTCATCTCACTCTCTTAATTATCTATCTATCTATCTATCTATCTATCTATCTATCTATCTATCTATCTATCTATTTTGCCAATTATTGGTAAAACAACAAGGTTAACGGAGCTCTCTTCTAGGGGAAAACAACTTCATAACCAGCCTGAAGAGGGATGGGTTTCGTCAGGTTATCTTCCTTTAGATACACTATGTCGCGCCGCTTCGACCTTAATGTGACGGGACTATCTATCTATTTATTTATCTATGGCCTGTTCGATGGCTGAAATAGTTTGTTCCCTGTTGTATCGTCTGAATTCTGAACAATCTCCTCACAGATGAAGAAAGAAAAGAAATGTGATTCTACAGAAGGATGCTGAGAAAATGGAAGCACAAAGAACAATTAAACTGAACGTCAGAAAGACAGTTGAAATTGGGGGAGGGCACATAATGAGGAAAGAAAGCTCGGGAAATTTAATACTCACAGGACATATTGAAAGCAAGATGGACAGAAGAAAACAACGCATAACCTACCTAGCGGACTGAGGGATGGCAAAACAAGTTTTAGGATTGATACCAAAAGAAATTTTTTTATTAAGAACTACAAAGGACAGGAAATTGTGGAGAGCCATGATCGCCAACGTTCTGAAGGAACGCGATACATAAAAGTAGTGAATTCATGAGATGTTACTCAATTTTGAAACTGCTATTCTTACCATTGGGCTATGCCTGAAAGTGTTTTTTTTTTCTTGTCATTGTTTGTTGATGTAATTTTTCGGTTGGCAAGGAGACAAGAAGAGAGAAAATTGAAAAAGCAACACAAGGGAGCGGACACTGTGGCAATTTCATGCAGCAATGAAAGGTCGTTTGGACATTTGAGTGGAATGGAGAAAGTAAAGAAGGGGAAGAAAGAAAGGGGAAGAGAAAGCGGACAAAGATTAAGAGAAGGGAGTGAGTAAGAAGAAAGAAAGAAAGAAAGAAAGAAAGAAAGAAAGAAAGAAAGAAAGAAAGAAAGAAAGGAAAGTAGGTGGTGAAAGGAGAATGTTAAGATAAGCTATAATGAAAACTGGGAGGAATAAAGAAAAAAAAGAAAGAAAGAAATAAGGAAGGAAGGAAGGAAGGAAGGAAAGAAGGAAGGAAGGAAGGAAGGAAAGAAGTAAGAAAGGAAGAAGGGAGGAAGGAAAGAAGGAAGGAAAGCAGGAAGGAAAGAATGAAGAAAGGAAGAAAGGAAGGAAAGAAGGAAGGAAGGAAAGAAGTAAGGAAGGAAAGAAGGAAGGAAAGAAGGAAGGAAGGAAAGAAGGAAGAAAGGAAGGAAGGAAGGAAAGAAGGAAGAAAGGAAGGAATGAAGGAAGGAAGGAAAGGAGTAAGAAAGGAAGAAAGGGAGGAAGGAAAGAAGGAAGGAAGGAAAGCAGGAAGGAAGGAAAGAATGAAGAAAGGAAGAAAGGAAGGAAAGAAGGAAGGAAAGAAAGAAGGAAGGAAGGAAAGCAGGAAGGAAGGAAAGAATGAAGAAAGGAAGAAAGATAGGAAAGAAGGAAGGAAGGAAAGAAGGAAGGAAGGAAAGAAGGAAGGAAAGAAGGAAGGAAGGAAAGAAGGAAGGAAGGAAAGAAGGAAGGAAGGAAAGAAGGAAGGAAAGAAGGAAGGAAGGAAGGAAAGAAGTAAGAAAGGAAGAAAGGGAGGAAGGAAAGAAGGAAGGAAGGAAAGCAGGAAGGAAGGAAAGAATGAAGAAAGGAAGAAAGGAAGGAAAGAAGGAAGGAAAGAAAGAAGGAAGGAAGGAAAGAAGGAAGGAAAGAAGGAAGGAAGGAAAGAAGGAAGGAAGGAAAGAAGGAAGGAAGGAAAGAAGGAAGGAAAGAAGGAAGAAAGGAAAGAAGGAAAGAAGGAAGTAAGGAAGGAAGCAAGGAAAGAAGGAAGGAAGGAAAGAAGGAAGGAATGAAGGAAGGAAGGAAAGAAGTAAGAAAGGAAGAAAGGGAGGAAGGAAAGAAAGAAGGAAGGAAAGCAGGAAGGAAGGAAAGAATGAAGAAAGGAAGAAAGGAAGGAAAGAAGGAAGGAAAGAAAGAAGGAAGGAAGGAAAGCAGGAAGGAAGGAAAGAATGAAGAAAGGAAGAAAGATAGGAAAGAAGGAAGGAAGCAAAGAAGGAAGGAAGGAAAGAAGGAAGGAAAGAAGGAAGGAAGGAAAGAAGGAAGAAAGGAAGGAAGGAAGGAAAGAAGGAAGAAAGGAAGGAAGGAAGGAAGGAAGGAAAGAAGTAAGAAAGGAAGAAAGGGAGGAAGGAAAGAAGGAAGGAAGGAAAGCAGGAAGAAAGGAAAGAATGAAGAAAGGAAGAAAGGAAGGAAAGAAGGAAGGAAAGAAAGAAGGAAGGAAGGAAAGAAGGAAGGAAAGAAGGAAGGAAGGAAAGAAGGAAGGAAGGAAAGAAGGAAGGAAGGAAAGAAGGAAGGAAAGAAGGAAGAAAGGAAAGAAGGAAAGAAGGAAAGAAGGAAGTAAAGAAGGAAGCAAGGAAAGAAGGAAGGAAGGAAAGAAGGAAGGAAGGAAAGAAGGAAGGAAAGAAGGAAGGAAGGAAAGAAGGAAGGAAGGAAAGAAGGAAAGAAGGAAGGAAGGAAGAGAATAAAGAAGGAGGAAGCAAAGGAAGGAAGGAAAAAAAGAAAGAAAAATGGAGGAAAGAAGTATAACGAAGGAAAATGCAGAAAAAAGAAGAAAATAAGAAATAAGTAAGGAGGGAAACAAGAAAAGGAAGGAAAAGGGAAGTAAAGAAAAAGGTATGAATTAAAGAAAGAAGGAATTAAGGAAAGAAAGAAGGCAGGACGGGGAAAAGAAAGGGTATATGTAAAAGGAGGGAAGGAAGAAATGAAGTGATGAAAGTGAATAATGAAGGTATTAATCATAAAAGAAAATGTAGAAGACGGGCGAGATAAAGAAAAATAAGACGAAGAAAACAGAAAAAGAGACACAAGGTGAAAGAAAAGAGAAAATAATTAGCAATCGATTAAAAGAAGAAAGGGAGTGAGAAGTAGAAAATTAGTAAAGAAAAACATATGGAAGGAAGGGAGGAAAAACTACAGGATAAAGAGAAAGACAGTGAGAAATAGAGGGAGTGAGAGTGGGAGAGTTAGTTTTATGGGTAGAGTGAAAATAATGAAAATATCAAGAGAAGGAAAAGAAAAAGAATGAAAACGAATGACAATTAAGAAGAAATAGAAGGGCAAGAAGAAGAAGAAGAAGAAGAAAAAGAAGAACAAGAAGAAGAAGATGAAGAAGAAATAGAAGAAGGGCAAGAAGAAGATGACGAAGAAATAGAAGGGCAAGAAGAAGAAGAGCAAGAAGAAGAAAAAGGAGAAGGGCAAGAAGAAGAAGCAGAAGATGATGAAGAAGAAATGGAAGGGCAAGATGATGAAGAGGAAGAAGGAGAAGAAGAAGAAGTAAAAGAAGAAGTAGGGCTAGAAGAAGAAGATGAAGAAAAAATAGAATAGCAAGAGAAAGAAGAAAAAGAGGAAAAATATGGGACAGAAGTAGAAGAACAACATGAAGAAGAAAAAGAAGAAGAAATAGAAGAGCAAGAAAAAGAAGAAGAAGAAGAAGAAGAAGGACAAAAAGAAGAAGAAGCAGAAGAAGAAACGCACGAACAAGAATAAGATGAAGAAGAAATAGAAGGGCAAGAAGAAGAAGAAGAAGAAGAAGAAGAAGAAGAAGAAGAAGACGAAGAAGAAGAGAAAGCAGAAGAAGAGGAAGAAGAAGAAAAGGGGGAAGAAGGGCTAGAAGAAGAAAAAGAAGAAGAAGATGAAGAAGAAATAGAAGGCCAAGATGAAGAAGAAAAAGGAGAAGAAAGCCAAGAAGAAGAAGAGGAAGAAGAAGGGCTAGAAGAAGAAGTGGAAGAAGAAATAGAAGAGCAAGAAGAAGAAGAAGGGAAAGAAGTAGAAGAAGAAGATGAATAAGAAATAGAAGTGCAAGAAGAAGAAGAAGAAGAAGAAGAAGAAGAAGAAGAAGAAGAAGAAGGAGAAGAAGAGGAAATCAATAAAATAAAACAAGCGGGAAAACGAGAGACGTAATCCAATCGTCGCTCTCTCAAGAGAGGATAGTTTACGAATCATCGCCTGTTAAGAAGCTTCTACCTGATGACTATATATATATATATATATATATATATATATATATATATATATATATATATATATATATATATATATATATATATATATATATATATATACACGTAAATTGATAAAGGAACGTACATTTGAGATATATTTAAGTAGGTATATATAGTTAAGCTGTCATCATTGAGTACCGACACTTTGATAATGTATACTCAGAAATCCGCAACCCACAAGATTGCATTTTTCTTCTTCGTTGAAGGTAAAAGGAGGCTCATGATGCTTGCTGGCGTCAAAATAT
>OZ038489.1:92268726-92271226 GCA_964036315.1 Acanthosepion esculentum
AAGAGTTTAAGTCCAAGAAGACGCATCAAATCACTGACCTGAAGATCAGTATGAAGTATACTGATGGGAGGCAGGAAGAGATCTTGCAGGTGATTGATAGAGAGAAGTTTCATTTTGGAAGCGTTAAAATTAACAAGTCATTCCTTGCTCCAGTTAACAAGAGACCGTAAGCAATTCTTGAGATCAGGTGCCAATTTGACCTTTTCGAATTGATCACACTGTCATTGATGGAATTTCGAATTGGACACTTTATTCAATCTACAAGGGTATATTGTTCACATTCCTATCTCGTCTTCTTTAATTGTCTTTTAGTGAAGACAAGATTATTGTTCGTTCTGATTCCATTAAGTATATCTTCATCGTCCGGATCATAGCTTGAACTCACAATATGTCAGCAAATTTACTGATCGATGCTTTAATCTTCTATGCTATTAACCCTTGGACCCTGAAGGTTCTCTGGATCGAGGGAGACCTGAAGTAGACTTGATGGCACAACGGCCAAACATTTCGATAGTAACAACAAAGATAAGGACATTAGTCTGAATATAAATAATGATAACTCCTCATCTCAGAAATTCAGGTAGAAGTTGATTTAGGTGATAATAGCAGCAAAGATGGGGACCTTAGCCTGACTGTAAATGATAACTCATCCTCCCAGTAATTCAGATAGAAGGCGATCAGTTGATAATAACAAAAAAGATAAGGACATCAGTCTGAATGTAAATAATGTAAACTCCTCCTCCTAGAAATTCAGACTGAAAATATGGAATCTCCTGCGTTACACGCGTTTTTCTAATGAGTTGGTCACATCACAGAAATGACGGTTATATAGTTCCTGTCTGAATTTCTAGGATAAAGAGTTATTATTATTTACAGTCGGACTAATGTCCTCATATTTGTTTTACTATCACAATGTTTTGGCCGTTGCTCACTCCGGCCTTCTTCAGGTGTCTGTCGAGCCTGATAAACTTCAAGGAATTTCTAATTGAACCCATTATTCAATCTGAGTGAGTAGATTGTTCTCGTTCCAATGCGCACGTCTAATGCTATTTCATCTTAGTTAATTGTTGGTTAATTAATTTAGTGACATAGTAATTGTTAGTTCAATTCCTGACCCGGATGTATTCCGACCCAGTAGAAAAAAAAGAACTATTAAAAACCGAACAGTATTTAAAAAAATAATAAAAATAAGTATTAATGAATACAATAAATGTCTGATACAGTTTACATCGAAACGTTAAAGATACAAAGACTCTCAGCGTTTGATTCAAATTTTGACACCCGATGTATTTATAGTTTAAAATTAGCTTACCTCTGTAGATCGGAATTCATAAAATCTTTCTTTTAAAACAGTAAGGCTGGGAAATAGACTTCTCAAGTCCAGTAACTTTTATTGAAGAAGAACTGTCAAATGAAAAAGAAGTTAGCTACTGAAGAGGCTAGCTGTAAGTAATTCTCCAGTGTCAACCATTTGTTATTATCGATATGAACGTTCGATGAGTCAATTATAATAATAGTAACAATAATAATAAAGATTTATACTAAGCTGTTTGATTAATTTCTCTTAGAAAGTAATCAACTAACAGAAAATTTCAAGGTGGGCAAGATCACCATCATATTACGCAAGTTTCATTTGCGTGCCTTCACGCTGGATTCGTTTCATGTATTTTGACGCGTTGATTACCAGTACGGCCGTTTTCAAAAGACAAGAGATGTTTGTGCAAAGACTTATAATTTTTTGTAGATTTTTTTTATAGATTTTTATAATTTTATACAATTTTTAAACATTAGTTGAAGAAGACAGATATACTGTTGAAATACTGTTGAACATTCTTAAGCACAATGTTGTTGTTGTCCATGAAAATTATCAAGAAATTGTCCAAATACAAGAACCTGGAGATCGAGATTAACAGGATGTAAGGAATGAAGACTGAGACTACCAATAGTAATCGGAGCGCTGGGCCTCGTGAGAAAAGGAATGGACAATTTTCCTAATTTTCCCAGGTAACATCAACAGAAAAATTGCCCATAAAATCACCCTACTAGGAACATCACAAGAAATTTGCTATCATTTAAATAACAATTCTCCTAAGAGCCTAAGGACCATAGTTTGGACACGGCTCTACAGGATACAAAGCAGGAAACATAACATACACAAATAATAATAATAATAATGATAATAAGGATTGATGTAACTTTTTAATTATTTTGAAATACATGAAAGCACAATTCAAGAAAAGTAAAAGAAAAGACATCGTGTTTACCAATATTAAGAATATTTCGACATCGTTAAACATTAAATACTGAACCGTTTCTCTATCGTGTTTTTTTTTAAATTGTGCACTTGTCTTAGTGTTGCAATAATAATAATAATAATAATAATAATAATAATAATAATAATAAAAAATGGTGATGACAGTAGCGTTTTAGTCAGAACCATAATTCGATCGCAAAAAGATTGCCAGTTCCCGGTCAAAATACATCTTCATAGATTAATAAT
>OZ038489.1:92278726-92283726 GCA_964036315.1 Acanthosepion esculentum
AAGTATGAAACATACTGTCGCTTCTGTGTGCTGACATCAATATCCACTTTTATATTTACATAACTTATATATATATATATATATATATATATATATATATATGAAGAAATATAGTCTTAAGATGTGCTATATTTATGGGATAAAGTGCTCAATATCAGAGATAGAGCGTGTGTAAATATAAAAGTGAACATAGAAGTCAACACTTAGAGGCGACAGTCTGTTTCATGCTAGAAAGTCTATCGCCTCTAAGTGTTGACTTCTATGTTCACTTATATATATATATATATATATATATATATATATATATATATATATATATATATATATAGCATAACTTAAAACGTCATTTTATCATATATATATATGTGTGTGTGTGTGTGTGTGTGTATGGTATATGTGTATGTACATACTGAGCACTTTAAAAAAAATATACAAGCACTGGCCTGACTCTCGTTTTGACTACTATTTTTCATTTTAGTATTCTATATACATATATATAGAGATGCGCGTGCGTGTGTGTGTGCGCTCGTGTGTGTGCGTGTATCCGTTCGTATGTGGGTGTTTATAAAATATTTCCCACGGAGTGCTGGTGTTTTGTATATATGGTTATTCAAATGTATCTCCATCTATCTATCTATCTATCTATCTATTTACCCATATTATTTTGCTTCAGTAGATGTGCACTTATACTGACGATTAACTATGAATTGGCCCATTATCATTATTTCTATTCTATTTCTATTTTAAATTATAATTCTACGTTTATAACTCTATATATATAATATAGTATTTGTACGAATATATATATATATATATATATATATATATATATATATATATATATATATATATATATATATATATATATATAACTTTTATAACTGTATATAATATGTGTATTTGTATGAACGTATTTTACCTAACTCGAATTAATTAGTTTATATCTAATTATATAGAGATCTCATATATATATATATATATATATATATATATATATATATATATATATATATATATATATATATATATATATATATATGTTAGTGGTTATAGTTGTTCGAAGGAGAGTGAAGTGTATATTTTAAAAAGAAGTGAGATACCGCAAATGCTTTTGATTGTAATCCGTACGTTTTTTTTTTAAATATATAATTCTTAATTTTTAAATATATATAATTCTTAATTTTTCAAATATATATAATTCTTAATTTCTAAATATATATATTTCTTAATTTTTAAATATATATAATTCTTTTTTATAGATTGTATCTATAAAAAAGAATGTATAAACATAAAAATGTATTAAAATAATTGTCGGACTTTGTCCATTTCATAATACATATATATATATATATATATATATATATATATATATATATATATATATATATATATATATATATATATATATATATATATATATATTACAATGAATCATTCATACAGAAAACAGATATAGAAGTTAATGATAAAATGGCGAGAATACATCTTCGCAAACAATTTACTAAGAGACATTAACCCCGAACCTGTAAATGAATGTTATGATCCCTGTTTATAAGAGCTAGAGTCGCCGAGTGGTCTAAGGCGCTGGTTTAAGGCACCAGGCGCTTCGGGGGCGTGGGTTCGAATACCACCTCTGCCAAAACTCTGATGATTTCAGTTGGGCACCTAGAGGCTGTGTAATAGTTAGCAAGATTGTCTCGCTAGAACAATTACGACTGAGCAGTGAGATCGATCCTCACTGGGTGCCCCTTACTTTCGGCCTTGTGCCACATCTAAGCTACGCTTGGAAAATCACTATGATCCCTGTTTATAAATTTCATTTGAATAATGTCTTTTTAATATATTTACGAGCTTTCATCTGTTCCTACAGATATCATCAGGTAAGAAAATATTTGTTGTTTTATAATACCTGGAATTATAAAACAACAAATATTATATAAATTGAACTGCACCACATACTTGATATATATATATATATATATATATATATATATATATATATATATATATATATATTTGTGTGTGTGTGTACGTATACATAATTTGTTTTGTGGTTATTCATATGCATCCATTTCTATGTAGGTATATATATCCTTATTACTTTATAAGTATGGACATGTCATGATATTAATGAGTAACTGTATATTGTAAATATTGTTTTAATAAATATTTATATGTATATATTGATATTTAAATTATAATTCCACCCTTGGAACTGGAAGTAAATATTTTGTGTATATCTATGTTTGTTTTTACTGTATATTTCACATACAAATTCATAAATTTTACCTCCGAATTATATTTATTTTTATTTTAAATACAACATTAAAAAGTACCCAAAATTATAAAAATAGGAAATACATACACACACATACATACATACATATATATATATATTTATATATATATATATATATATATATATATATATATATATATATATATATATATATATATATATATTTATATATATATTAAAATAGGCAGTATATAATTTTATATTACAAAGAGTTAATCATACCTTGAATCAATTAGCAATATTAATGCAATTATTGGCGAAATCCCTTCAGTGGATTATTAGTAGTATAATGCTTATAATTATGTCTACTAGCGAAGGGATTTCGCCAATAATTCGCATTACTATTGCATTACTATTGCTAATTGATATATACACACACAAGTAAAGGCTCATGGTGCCTTAACTTGGACTAATAGTTAACCATAAAATTACTATTGTGATGAGGGCGCGACTTCTATTCTTACTGGGTGCCCTATGCTTTCAATCTCATGTCAAAATAATCTTGTCTTCAAACCGAATTTTGACGCCTGCATTTTGGGAATATGGCTGCCTTTTTACGTATTTTAGCGTTCGGACGCAGGTATAAAGAAAATATCTGAACGGAACAAACTCTAAATCTAGGATTCGCTCAATATAAATGTTAGAAGGAACACAAATGCCCCACCCTTGTGCCAAACTTAGCCATGCTTGAAAACTTGCAAACGCACTTTCAGTCATTCTCTCTTTCTCTTTCTCTCTCTCTCACACACACACACACACACACACACACACACACACACACACACACACACACACACACACACACACACACACACAGTGTTGTTCGATAAAAGTGACTCACCTGATTTTTTTACTTAAAAGTTTTTTCGCCTATTGTTTTTGGGGTCAAAGTAATTTTTAATCTTACTTATGTAAAGACCCCTTCCCGACCACCTAGTAAAAAAGTTTACTCACCCTAAGGTATTCTATTGATAATTATAATTTTGGATATAAATGAGATTTAGGGAAAAACTCTGTGCAAAAAAGTGACTCACTTATTTCCTGCAACTAGTAATCAATAGAAACATAACCGAGCAGCTTTAAATAAAGAATAATAGAGGTATAATTTATTTATAATAGGTAATATAGTTCGAAATATTTAATAATCTATGGGTCCTCCCTTATTTTGAATAACCTTTTCAACCCTTTTTGGCATTGACTTGATTAGGTTCTGGCAAATCTCATCTCCAAACATTGAATTCCATTCGGATATGAAATTCACAATCAAATCCTCTTTGTTGCTTAACTGCTTTCTCGAGATGCTGTACTTTATAATGCTCCATAAGTTTTCTATGCGGTTGAGGTCAGGAGATTGGGGCGACCATGTCATAACACTCACCTGCTTCTCATCAAAGTATTCCTTCATCAATTTTGATTTGTGACAGGGAGCATTATCCTGCATAAAAATGAGCTTGGTGGGGTCGATTTGCCCCCTTTCAGCAGAAGGGAGCAGACAAGACTCTAAAATTACCTTGTACTGCTCGCTCCTGAGGGGTCTTTTCAATAGGTATTATACTGAACGGATGCTTGACAGTACTTACTGCTAAATTCAAAGAGCTTTCAAAGCTTCTTCGCATTTTAGATCGCTTATCCTTTGAATTTAGCTCAACTTTCGTTTCATCGGAGAAGAGAACATTTAGTAAAAAAAAAAAAAAAAAATCAGGTGAGTCACTTTTATCGAACAGTACTGTATATACGGAGAAAGAATAGGAGAGATGTATGTTTGTGTACTGTATTCTAGATTTTTCTTTTTTAGTATTTTCATTTTCTTTTTTTCTTTTCTGTTTCTTTTTTACGTGTCCTTTTCCTTTTCCTCTTCCTTTTCCTCTTTCGTCTACTTCTTCTTCACTGCAATTTCGCCTCCTACTTTACTGCTTCCACACCTCTTACCACTCCCTGGCACGATTCCCAATACAATGGCTGCCACAACCTCAGCATTCACTACTGCTACTAGACTGATGGTCTCTTTAAGGTGTTATGTTTTATCTTCGTTTATGAGCGTCAGTTCGAACTTTAAACGTTGCCGACCATATTCCCTACAAAAGTTCATCCAAGACCACCGTCTGTCCACGTACACGTGACCATTTTCAACGTCTTTCTATATAATACATTATCTTTGAATATTCCCGACGGTAGAATTACCCAGATAACTACAAAATTTAAATTTAAAATCTATCATACATTTCCATTGATTCATCTTTACTATAAGTCATAATTGATATTAAAAAAAAAAAAAACAATTATTACTACTGCTCATAGATATTGTCCGATTAATTTTTTCCCCAGAGATCTCGGCTGAAAATCGCGAGACTGAATATTAGCGAGATTATAGGTTCTGTGTTTGTAGTTGCCATGTTGAGACTTGTTACCTTGGTAAAAACAAACTCTAATGCGGCCAGGGAAAAAAAAAGCCTTGTATCATGGCGACCAAAGCGGTACTTATCAAATAGAATATATAATATTTGCTAAGGCTTCTCATCGTGGAATAATGGTGAGAAAATTGACCGATCAGTTCCTTATTACTGATAAATGAGTTCTATCTTCACTGAGTTTTCAATAATTGTAGCCTTGTACCAATCTCAGTAAATAATACTTTTCCTCGTTAGGTTCATCGACGTAGGATAATGGTTACCATGGTTACACCCGGATAAGTGAATTGTCA
>OZ038489.1:92288726-92323726 GCA_964036315.1 Acanthosepion esculentum
CTATCTATCTATATCTATATCTATGTATCTATCTATTCAAGTCTATTCATATCTATCTATCTATTCAAATCTATTCATATGTATCTATTCATGTCTATCTATCTATCTATCTATCTATATCTATCTATATATATATATATATATCTATTCAAGTCTATTCATATCTATCTATGTATGTATCCATCCATCTATCTATCTATCTATCTATCTATCTATCTATCTATCTATCTATCTATCTATCTATCTAAGTCAATTCATATCTATCCATGTCTGTCTGCCTGTTTGTCTGTCTGTCTGTCTATCTATCTATCTATCTGATTCGTACCAATATTGCAGTCTTTTGCGTTTCAATTTGGCCGCATGCACGCTCTGTACGACTCGTTGTTCCGACGAAGACAACTGCAATCTGCTCTCCGAAGAGAAATCAGTTTTTCGCCTTCTGCTACTGGAACTAAAACTGCGCCTATTGATACAAAGTCGCATGCACACGCAAGTCCACCACGCACGCACATTCACATATCTTTGTATTTATTGATCGACATGTGTATTCAGTGACTAAGCATCTTAACTCAAATGTTTGGATTATAAGAATTTAGTACTAAGAATAATTCTAGACACAAAAGTATGATTTTAATAACATTCAGTAAGAAACAATATATTTATATCTGCATCGGAGTCAATTCATATCTATCTATCTATCTATCTATCTATCTATCTATCTATCTATCTATCTATCTATCTATCCCAGTCTATTCATATCAATCTATCCCAGTCTATTCATATCTATCTATCTATCTATCTATCTATCTATCTATCTATCTATCTATCTATCTATCTATCTATCCCTGTCTATTCATATCTATCTATCTATCTATCTATCTATCTATCTATCTATCTATCTATCTCTCTCTATATATATATATATATCCATCTATTCACGTCTATTCATATGTATCTCTCTCTCTCTCTATCTATCTATCTATATATATATATATATATCCATCTATTCACGTCTATTCATCTCTCTCTCTCTGTCTCTCTATCTATCTATCTATTCAAGTCTATTCATATCTATCTATCTATCTATTCAAGTCTATTCATATCTATTCATATCTATCTATCTATTTATTCAAGTCTATTCATATCTATCTATCTATCTATCTATCTATCTATCTATTCAAGTCTATTCATATCTATCTATCTATCTATCTATCTATCTATCTATTCAAGTCTATTCATATCTATCTATCTATCTATCTATCTATCTATTCAAGTCTATTCATATCTATCTATCTATCTATCTATCTATCTATCTATCTATCTATCTATCTATCTATTCAAGTCTATTCATATCTATCTATCTATCTATCTATCTATCTATCTATCTATCTATCTATCTATTCAAGTCTATTCATATCTATCTATCTATCTATCTATCTATCTATCTATCTATTTATTAGGATTATCTATTTTAATCTCTCATCTCTCTCTCTCTTTCACTCTCCCTCTCTCTCCATCTATCTATGTCTGTCTTGCCGTACTTATGCAAATGATATGCAAATGGTAAACATGCCGTAGCTTAGGGCTTCATACTGTAAAGGCCACTTTCTAATAACAATGTAATGAAAGGAGTTTCTTGTCATGGTTCTGGTCCATGGTTATCAACTGTCAACTCGAACCCATCTCAGTCTATCCTCTCTAAATCCGACGATGAATATCGATAATAAAACCTTTCGTTATTTCCCTGTATATCTCTCCTTTCTTTCGTCTTCTCATTTAGAAGCCACCATTGTAACCGCCCCTTCCCTTCATCCGTCGTCACAACGGTAGCTGCTGCTACTATCATTTTTTTTTTCAAAGTCTTTTTCAGTATTTCAATCATTACGAGTTGGGCTGCATTCCCACTGAGTTTCCACTGCACTTCACCCAGTCAGCCATGACGCTGCCGTGCGAAACGCCATGATTAAGACGTACTCCGTTTTGCCTCGTTTTCTCCTTTCAGACCGTGTCCCATGTCTCTGATATGGGCCAATGAATTTTAGCAGACCATTTCGCCTCCTTCTTCGCAGCAGAAATTAAGAATTGCCCTTCCCCCTTCAGTTGCTCCTCCTTCTTCCAGTGGCTCGTCCTAGCCTCCTTTCCTGCCTTGTCACTTCGTTGCTGCTACGGCAGGGGTACGCGTCTATCCCAGTGTTCTGAATTGTCCTATTTTTTCTCTCTCAGACTGTTTATCAAATTCTTCAAAATGGTCGATCTTTTCTCATCTAACGTACGTAGCACAAGCTGTAACCTATGAAGGAATGAATGCATAATCTATCTATCTATCTATCTATCTATCTATCTATCTATCTATCTATCTATCTATTTCAGTCTGAATCTATCTATCTATCTATCTATCTATCTATCTATCTATCTATCTATCTATCTATTACGATCAGTTCATATCTATCGTATCTGTATACAATATTTTTTTATCTTTCTTTGTACATCCATTACTCTCACTAGTTCGCTATCTTGTCTGTACATATCTGATTTTCTTTCTTTCTTTCTTTCTTTCTTTCTTTCTTTCTTTCTTTCTTTCTTTAACATTACCCAGTTTCGCTTTCATTTTTCTCTCTTTCTTCTGTCGATGAAAGAATCTGGATAGTTTTAGCGTCTATGGTTTTTTGTCAAATTCATCTAACATTAAACCTGCTAGAAATACTGACGCAGCACAATCTTACTACTTGTATATATTCGCTAACACTGGGAATAATATCAATTCTAATATTTTCATTTTTGTATAAAAATATTTATCTGCATATATATATATATATATATATATATATATATATATATATATATATGTATATGTATGTGTGTGTGTGTGTGTGTGTGTGTGTGTGTGAGTATTTGTGCATATGTGTGTGTAGGTGTAATTACATCAATAAATCTGTGGCTTAATGACGAAAAAAAATTATTTTCACAACCAAGATATATTATTTCGGAATAGTCTCGTTTATTACTCATTAAAATTACGCATCTGTATTCTTCTAAAATCTTGGTTAGGGTAATGTTTTTCTCCCTTTCTGACACCTCCACCCCTACACACACACACACACACACTCACACGCACACACACACACACACACACACAGACATATATATATACATATGTTCAATAAATTAAGAAAAGTTCAAGTGATTTATCTGGTTAGCCGACTCAAGAGTTTCGCTCATCAGGTTCGGATGTGTGTTAAATCTATGGGACATATGATCAGATGCCATATTTATAGTTTTTCTGGCTAACCAAGTCTTTTCATATCTATCTATCTATCTATTCAAGTCTATTCAATTCTATCTATCCAAATCTATCCAAGTCTATCAAAGTTTATCCAAGTCTATCTATCTAAATCACATGATCTTTTCTTAATTTATTTAATATTATTTTTTTTAGTTATAAATTGAGTGATTTTTGGCAGAAGTTCTGGTAGACTGAAAAACACGTAATATTCTCATCATTTTCACGTATTTTCACAGGGATATATATATATATATATATATATATAATTTCTCCTTTCCTGGACGTAAATAATGTAGAAATTTTCCAAATATTTTGTATGTCCGAGGGCTTTCGACTATTCTTTTAGCCATTACCAACAATTAATTTTATTTGTATATTTAACTGAAGGTAGGGATTATTTTATATATGTATCTAGAGTTATAAGACTGTTTTATTTTCCATACACGATCAAAACACTGTGGCCGTGATCATAGTAGATATTATTCGGTGTTGGTTTTTATTTCATACTTATATATATATATATATATATATATATATATATATATATATATATATATATATATATATGTATATATATATATATATATATGTATAATGCGCTAGGTAAAACATTTTTGATATTCTATAATTCACTTTATAAACTTTTATTCACTTATAAAAAAAGTTTTATGTTAGTCAAAAGCTTTGATTTCAGGTATCTGTAGGAACCAAATTTGTGGAAGATGAAACGCAATTTACAATATATATATATATATATATATATATATGAAATATGTTGTGCAGTTCAATTTATATTACAATGAATCATTCATACAAAAAGTAGATTAGTAAAGTTAATGATATAAAATGGCGAAATCCCTTCCCTTAAAGGTGCATTAACCTATAAAACACTCGATGAATGTTATGATCCTTAAATTATAAGCCGTATAAGGTTTATCTTAAATACGGAAGCACTTTCGGCTATATATTCAGTCATCTTCAGGCATGGAAATTATTTTGTTTTTGGTAAAATTCAGGTAGTATCCGAGACAAAAGATTAAATGCGAATCGAAATAGGTTTTGTTTTTAAATGTGTTAATAACGGATACAAACATTTGAAGCGTGCAGTCGTTGCTAACATGACTTTCTACGATTTGATTAATCGGATTCAGTTTCGAACAATATATATATTAGATTGGTTTGAATTATTTTGTTTTACGGCATATCAAGCTCAATGGATTATTTAATGCCGACAACATTTTTAGGATAGATTCGGATGAACAGAATATGTATTCTTTGGTTTGGATTGGTTTTGTTTATTTTGTTTTACGGCATATCAACCTCAATGGGTTATTTAATGCAGACAACGTTTTTTATTGCTGGCAGTATGTCTTTCTTCAAAAATCTATTTTTGGGAATATTTTTCCTAGCTGATCATATTTTTTTCAAAGAATGTATAACTGTTTGTATTGCTGGTATTTTTTAAAAGTATTACTGATACTAATTTTTCCTTCAAAATTATTGCTGGTAATAATTTTTTTTTAATTACAAAGTATTTCTATTATTAAAACCTATCTTTACACAAGTTTAGGTGTTAACTATTTGCCCATAGCTAGGACCACAACAGCCGCCACCACCCCGGGACAGGGTGGACCATGGGACATTAAAAACCAAGAGGTGGTTCCACGCTCCTCAAAACCTCCCGACCAGAGGCCCTGCTGGTGGACGCTGTTGATAGTTTTACCCAGGACGCGGGTGTAGTTTATCGTCATACCCAGTTCGAACAATTTTACGGTAATATGTTTTTGTTCACCCTTCTTTTTGGTTCTGAACTGCTTTTTAATATGTCTGTTTTCATCGTATTTTTAAATGTAATTATCTGAAAGTTCTTTTGGTGTATGAGCAAATGCACATGGCCAATCTACGTAGACATGCATTTACTTATGCATCAAGAATGAAAACACCGAGAGAAAAAAAAAACGGTTGGAAATAACGATTACGTCACTATTAATAAAAAATGAACACTGAGTGACAATGACATATTTGGAAATCAAATGTCACATTTTAAGAACTTTAATTCGCTACCCCTGCTCCGTCTAACCACCTCCAGGCCTAGTGCGTACTACCTGCTCTCTTCCTCGACCGGAGTGTAGCCAAACCTTGATTGAGGCCTTGGACAGTTCTTTGTAAGGCTCGCTATCTTATCAACATTTGCTTTTTCCTACGTATATTTATATACGTTACAAATAGTATGAATAGAGGAAAATTATTTGGGCATTTTTATGTAATTCTGGGTTTCATTTTTTTTTCTTTGTCCACATCCGGGAATTTGTTTTGCTCATATTTGTTTAATGGTGTCAAAGCTAACTGGAGGTTTTCATATTGATAAAATGAATCCCAGAAGAGGATAGACCAGGGTCGGTGCGTACTACTTTCGAAATCCCCGACCAATCGCGGATCCAATCCTGATTGGAGGTTCTGGACAGTGCTTTGTAACCTCCACTATCTTATCAACATTTGATTTTACTACTTACATTCATATACGTTACAAATTAAATTAAGCAAACTAGTAAAATCTTTCGCGGATTTTGACGTCATTCAAGGGGTGGGGGATTTTTTTTTTTTGTTCAAATCTGTGAATTTATTTTGCTCATACTAAGTCTAGAAAAACAGAACCGACCACAAATAATTAGAATCCACGAATATAAAACTAGGCACATTAAACTTTATAACATTTTTTTTTACAGATTATTTCTATCGCAAATACAAATAAACTTATAATTTTTTTAAATTGCCCGCGAACTTTATGGACACTCTGTAGATTGGGGAACACGAGACACTTGCGCCGGCACTGAGTTCCTAGATAGGCAATCGCTTGGGAATACCAGGTGTTATAAGTTTTGTTATATGGTTGGTGTAATAGATAACGGCTTGGAATGAGATATCAGAAAACCGAATTCGACGTCCAAGTACTCTTCTCTTCTCAGCTATGGTTAGACAGCAGGACAGGCTGGTTACTATAGCCTTGGTTGGCAACCAGTCTACTGGCGGGAATTCTTCCGTCATTCATGAATCGAAAAGAAACATGATCGCCCAAGTGTGCCTCACGCATGGCTTCTAAGGAAGAAATGCTGTCAAGACAAGAAAACACCCAAATTCCCTTACATATTCTTAAATTCTATCCAATAATCATCTAACTTTATTTACCACCATGGAAAATGCCCGGATGAACTGCATCTCCTGGTTCCACCAGTATGGCGAGTCCTAGCCATGGACTCGCCATACCATTTACTCAGTAGCAAACCACCTACATTCCTTTCGTATTCCATCGGCGAGAAGCAAGTTCCATTCAAACAGATTCTTCCCGCGAACCACAGCTCTGTGGAACAGACTCCCAAGAGGATGTTTCCCTGATCATTACAATCTTAACATGTTCAAGTCTAGGGTCAACCGTTATCTTCCCCTCCTAGCCATATAAACTACGCCTTACCGTAACCTTCTACCTTGAGAGGCCCCGGGTCTTGTAGAAGACGAAACTTACTGCAAAAAATACATTGGTATGTCAAGTCGAATTTTTAATATTTATATTTTCATTAAATTTAATTTAATAAATTTATAAAAATTCATACAGTGAGTCCCGGCTTATTCGCGTTTCAGCATTCGCGGCTTCACACATTCGCGGATTTTTCTTTAGAACCTATGCACATGTTATTCGCGGAAACCCCGAATATTCGCGTGTTTTTCTGAAGAACGTATGTACAAATTATTCGCTGAGAACTCCCTCGATTCGCGAATTTTGTCGATAGAACATATTTAAAATATTCTTGTATTATTTTCCTGTTATTTATCTTCCTTAAAACATATAACAGTCCATTTTTATGGTAAAATTTGTCAGAATTGTACATCTTCATTGTAAGAAACAAACGCAAAAACATGCATAGTGCTTGGGCTTTGTTAGGCGCTGCGGTTGGGGTCTTAAAAGTGGCTTATGCTAAGTCTGCGGGCATCATCATAGTTCTGCTTTTAGAAAATGTTTTAAACTTTATATTTTATGTCTTGTTACACATATTTCCTACGGCATTTTCAATGGTTGTATCGATCTATGCGTAATTAAAAACGGTTATTGTACGTAAGAAAGAAAATTATGCTAAGTATATACTCACCAAATCTATTTTTAAAAGATGTTTTTAAAAAGGTCTGTAATGTTTCTAAAGTGTTTAGGATGAATGTTCAAAACATATGGGGCTTTAACAATCAAACTTTTCCTACTCCAGGGTTGGGAACGTGTACCAAGATGGAGGCAGAATTCTTTCTAAAAGAAAACGCTCAGGCGGTATTCAAAAAGAAAAGGAATGTGCCGTTTGCCTCAATGGAACAGATAGATAAAGAATTGGACAGATTAGAGGAATCCGGTGTACTTAAAAAAGTTGACTATAGTGATTGGGCAGCTCCGACGGTATACGTGAAAAAAAAGTCTAAAGAAATTCGTGTTTGTGCGGATTTTTCGACGGGGTTAAACGCGGCACTCAAAGACTATAATTATCCTCTACCAACAGCGAAAGAAATATTTGCGAAGCTTAATGGAGGCACAATATTTTCGAAGATAGAACTCAGCGACGCATATCTGCAAATACCGGTAGAAAAAGAAACGTCTAAACTTTTGTGTATTAACACACATCGGGGTCTGTATAAATTTGACAGACTACCTTTTGGGATTAAGGTCGCGCCCGCCATTTTCAAACAATTAATGGATTCGATGTTAGGTGGTCTAGATTTTGAGGTAGCGTATCTGGACGACATCCTCATGAGAAGTACAAGTATAGCAGAACACGTGAAACATGTCAATGCAGTAGTTTCCAGAATACAGGATTTTGGATTTAAACTCAAGGAAAGTAAATGTGAGTTTTTTATGGAGAAAGTGAAATATCTGGGACAGATCATCGATAAGAATGGTAGAAGGCCAGACCCAGAGCGAGCAGCGGCGGTAAAAGACATGCCGGCTCCGAATGATATTACCATATTACAAATTTTTTGGGGATTAGCTAATTATTACCAAATATATATCCCTAAAATGTATGATCTGCGGACACCCTTAAAAGAGCTTTAAAGAAGCTAGGGAAATACCTGCAGATGAAGCCCTACAGAAGTTTCTACAGGTATACAGACTTACCCCAAATAACGCAACACCAGCATCACAATCGCCAGCCGACGTGATGTTTGCACGTCGGGTAAGATCTGTCTTCGACAAATTATTAGCAAAAAAGACAAAGCCAGGTAGAGAAAAATTTATTCAAGTAAAGAAATACAATCCTGGTGAAAAAGTATACTTTAAGGTCTATAAACAGAATAAATCATTCTGGGAGTGTGGAAAAATAGAAAAGCGGACTGGCAACATGATGTACTTCGTGAAAGGTGAAAAATTCACGTGCAGACGGCACATTAACCAGATCAGACGACGCTCTTCAGACGTGGTTGACAGCGGTCCCGCGGAAGAAACACCTATGGGGATGATTTTTGATACATTTGATTTACCAACGTCAGCAACGACGTTACCTGAGGTACGCCGATCCAAGAGAAAAAGAAAGGCAACTGATCATTTGAAAATGGATCCAAAACGTAGGATATACGCTACGATGTTGCTAAAGAAATGAAGTTTTTTTGTTTGTTTGTTTTTTTTTTCCTTTTCTGTGAAAAAAAAATCCATTAAAAATTAAGAAAACAGTTTTACTCCTACGGAGTAAAATTTTTTATGAGGGGGGTGTTAAGGTGAAACACACCTAGTCTATAGATAATAGACTCTCCCACCTACTATAAGTAGGAGTCAGTGAGGGTCGACTGGGAGTCGAATACGAAAGTAGTCAGCTACCACAACTAGATTACTCTGCGTAATACTTATTATAACAAGTTCCTAACGTTTTTGTACGTTGAACCTATTTAGGACCGAATTTAGTCCAAATACAGTTTCCACTGCGGAAAGTAACTCTACAACAGTATTATAGACGATGGTAATTATATTAATAATGCGAATAATGGATGTCCTAATTGGTAATAATAATTATTGGTGTGTTGACAGTAAATTTAGTTCTAATGTTGATGGCGAAGGAAAGACTAATGCTAAAAAATGTGATAATGATAACAATAATAATTATGATAATACACGTGGTAAACAAGAAAATGACGGTGGAAATAGTAAAAATAAAATAATAATTATAATAATGAGAACAATAGCAATATATATATATATATATATATATATATATATATATATATATATATATATATATATATATATATAGTTTAATAATCAGGAGGTCAATTAAAATATGCAATAATTATGTAGCGTTCGTTGTGTTTTTTGTTTAAAGAAAGCGTTAAAGTGGTCATTTTGAAATTAACGCCCGACGAGACCGCCAGGTCGAAACCGTGGTCGCGTATTTTAATTGACCACCCGATTTTTAAACTTATGTTTATTTTTACTTATTTTTTTCTCACGAATATTTAGCATTTCTTAATACTATTGTTAACTGTTGTGATTCAAATCTGACCATTAACCTTCATATATATATATATATATATATATATATATATATATATATATATATATATATATATATGCAACATCGACTGAAAAAAACTACTACAACAAAAGAATTCTCCAATTACCATATTAGTAACAAAACGCACTCTATTAAATTTTCAAAAAATTCAACCTTAGCGTTGCGACTGCACGCTCCAAAATTTCATACCGTTAACAATAACACATTTCTAAAAAAATATCTTTCGAATTACATCTAATCTTTCGTTGCCTGGAAGTAAAAAAACAAATCTATTTCCATGCCTGATGATGTCTGTACGAACAGACGAAAGCTCGTATAAAAAGACCTTATGCAACTGGAATTTATTAAAAACAGGGATCATAACATTCATCTACAGGTTCGGGGTTAATGTATTTTAATAAATTTGTTTGCGAAGATGTATTCTCGCCATTTATATCATTAACACCACTATCTGCTTTTTATATGAATTGTTCATATATATATATATATATATATATATATATATATATATATATATATATATATATATATATATATATGTGTATATGTATATATTTGATTCTAAATAGGGACTTAAATAAGCATATTAGTAAAAAAACGCACTCTCTCAAATTTAAAAAAAATTCAACCTTAGCACGATCCAAAATTTAAAAACCTTTAACAATAACACATTTCTAAAAAAAAAAAAATCATATTTCGATTCACATCTAATCTTTCGTATTACCTGGATGTACTAAAGAAAACAAATCATTTTTCATGCCTGATGATGTCTGTATGAACAGATGAAAGTACTAGCAAAATAAAAAGACCAAATACAACTTGAATTTATTAAAAACAGGGACCGTAGCATTCATCTAGAGGTTTGTGGGTTAATGTAATTTTATTTGCGAAGATGTTTCTCGCCATTTATATCATTAACTTCACTTATCTGCTTTTTGTATGAATGATTCATGTAATATATATATATATATATATATATATATATATATATATATATATATATATATATATATATATATATATGTATATATATGTATATGAATGGTGGTACTCGTTTGGGAAAACCTCGGATAGCTCAATTTTTAGTAGAACAAATCGGTACCTGAGGAAAAATGGGGAATAAAAAAAACAAAGAACCAAGAATATTAAAACAAGGCGAAAACAATCGTCCAGTGTTTAAGCTCCAAGTCCAAAGAAAAAACCCCCAAAAAACGATTAAAAAGACAACTCCGTAAAGTAGAGCAAAACTAAGTAGAGCAAAACCTAAGATAATCCTAAGGAGCCAGGAAAATCTACCTAGGTTTCACCTAAACGGATCTTCAGGGTAATGCTGGCTAGGTACGTTTGCCTGGCTCTTTAGGATTATCATATATATATATATATATATATATATATATATATATATATATATATATATATGTGATGGACTCTCCCGTTGAACTCGACGTATGAGGGTCAGGAAGATCAGTTCCCAGAAACTGAAAGCCCAACACCGACACATGAGATTTGATTATAGTGGTGAAGGCTTGGTGCAGGGCCATCCACACTTTTTGGAGGGACGAATACATTGGCCTGGTGCAGCGAATGCCACAAGGTCCCCAAATGACCCTGCGCAGGTTTTGAATTCAGAGTTGTCCTTCTCCTAGACCAGTTGCCATCCATGGCTATAGAACCCAGTCTGTCCTGCTATTTACCCATAATTGGATGGAGAAGAAGAGGATTCACACCTTTCTTAAGGGTATTAGCACATAAGTGAATGTAATGGATTCGACTGGAATTCGAACTCGGCTCGAATATAAATTTATATATATATATATATATATATATATATATATATATATATATATATATATATATATATATGTATGTGTGTGTGTGCGCGCTACGCGCATGTGCGAGTAAATCATATATACATTTTTATGAATCAAGAATAATTTTAGGGTGGAAAAATAAGTGGAAATGTTTATAGCCACAAACTCTGTCGCAAGTGTAATTGAAAATAATCTAAGCTTAACATTTGTTACAACTAATTCTGAAACAATAATAGACTTAATTAATATAAAACGAATTAATCAGCTAAAACTTATAGGAGAAATTTACGTTACCACTTGTAACAGTTGCCACAAAGAATACATAAGAGAAACCTCAAAGAAGTTTAATAAAAGATTATATGAACACAGAAAGGAGTTTTTTTTACAAAACCACACACTCAATGCATAAGCTGCTCAGCATAATGAGTCTGACCACAATTTTGATATAAAAATGCTACTTTAATTAAAAGAGAAAATAATTCACTGAGACGAAAATGTATAGAAAATTTTCTTTTTTTTTTACTCATTAGATCATCTACTGTAAATTAGCATCCATGTTCTTACATTGGTTCACATGTCTTGGGAAAAGTGGGATATTTAATAACAGAAGTGATAAAAACTTAAACGAAATAGACAAAGAAATCAAATGAAACTGGTTAGAGTATATACTCAAACAGATTTAAAAATAGATAATTGAAAAATGTCTGCGTCACCCCTCCTTCGTGCAAATATGTACTAGCATTAGCATAAACATCACTTTAGAACGACGAAGTCCAAAAAGATGAAACCTGTCACGCGAATACATTTTCCACTTTATAATAAATTTTCCTAAAATATATATACGTATATACATGGTATTACGTATTACATGGTTTTTAATGAAAAGAAAAATTCCTATAATTTTGTCTGTTGGTCGGCGGAGGTTAAGTTTCGACATTTTAAAATATCATTGTAAGAATCTTGTTGACGGGGCTGTTTGCGTTTAGGGATTTATCATCTAAGCTCTGATGTTTTTATTCGCTATCTCTAAGGGTTTTGGTCTATTGATGGTGTCTAATTACAAACAAATGCTGTTTCTCTTTCTTTGTTTTAGAGACAGAAATTCGGACTACCTATGGACTCACCGCTCAGTAGAGTACTGGTATGATTCTTCCTAGAGTTATATATATATATTTGTATATTTTATGTATTTGGGTGAGTACGCTGAAAGGTGCCACCAGACTCTAAAACTCTAGGAAGAGTCATACCAGTACTCTACTGAGCGGTGAGCCCATAGGTAGTCCGAATATGTATATATATATATATATATATATATATATATATATATATATATATATATATATATATATATATGACATATATATATATATAATCATTTATTTGAAAATTATAACATAAATATGTTATAAAATCATTACAAAAATAGCCACATTGTTTCAACACCTCTAGTATCTTATCAAATGATGCTGTTCACTTGATAAGAGTTTATATATATACATACATACATACATTTATATATATATATATATATATATATATATATATATATATATATATATATATATATATATATATATATATATATATAAGTGGCTTCACAAGGTCTGTCTGTGATCTAATTTTTCATTATATTTTTCAAATTTTTGGATAAGGTGTTCAGTATTGTCATGGAAGTTGTAAATAAATGTGAAGCTTCGAAATGAATAACAGGACAAAGGAATTCTAATTACGACACACACCATATTGGTTTTTGAAAATGACTTTGATTGTCGAAAGGACTTGAACAAAAATAATAAAATATGAACTTCGGACAGTTTATCCACAACTTCATATGTATATACGTAAAAATTTACAACATTCCAAATAGAGATTAGTATATCTATCTATCTATCTATCTATCTATCTATCTATCTATCTATCTATTTATCTTATTCTGTACATATCTATCTATCTATCTATCTATCTATCTATCTATCTATCTATCTAGCTAGCTAGCTAGCTAGCTAGCTATGTATATATACAACCAAGCCTCTTCATATCTATCTATCTATGGCCGACTAGAGAGAACTTCTAGACATGAACCTACTCTATCTATCTATCTATCTATCTATCTATCTATCTATCTATCTATCTATCTATCTATCTATCTATCCCAGTCTTTATATCTATCTATCTATCTATCTATCTATCTATCTATCTATCTATCTATCTATCTATCTATCTATCCCAGTCTATCTATAGACTGTCTCTTTATATTCATATATCCCTTTTTATTGTATTAATGATGAAATTAATCTCACCTGTATGTTTGTATATAGATCGAAGCTCTGTCTGCCATTTCGCACTCAAATCTCTCACCATCTCTCTCTCTCTCTCTACCGTTTTCATTCTGCGCCTCTTTCTCTAATGCTGTTTTGTCCCTTTTCTTATCATCGAGATATATATCTTCCTCCCCACCCACTTTTACCATCTCATCCCTTTCCTTCTCTCCCCTTTCTTCGCATATTCCCACCAGTTTCCCGATATCAACCCGCAATCCCCCACCCACCCCCATACCTCTACCATTACTCCACCCCGCATTTGAATGTCACTTTCCTAAATAGAGTCGTTTCTTTCACTCAAGTTTTTATCAGGCGTATTGATGAGCACACAGTCGACTGGGCGAATCCGTGTCCTAACAACAGATCCCTAAGACAACGTCATTAATAATAATAATTCCCTGGTGCTGAAGAAATACTCATGAATATGTTAATGAGGTGCGTGCGTGTGTACGTACGGGTGTTTGTACAAGCCACACCGTTCACCAGCCGTCGGTAGTAGCCGAGCACTAGAGTGTGTTCGGCTGGTAGAGGGTAACGGCAGGGATGGGCTTGGAAGCGAGGGGAGGAGAAGCTGAGAGTTATAGAAGGGCTATTTGTATGAGATGCCATCTTCTTGTCTGAATGCAGAAAATGCATAGACGGAAAGAAAAGTGACAGACGAATAAAGCGAAAGTGAAAGTAGGCACTTTGTGTAGTCAATATCTTATCCGCATTTGATATGTTTCAAGTACATCAGCGGATATCTTAAACCGAGGATAGAAACCAAATATATATATTTTTTCAATATATCTATCATTATGTTTAATCTATAAATTAGAGTAAACCATAGGTTATTGTGTTTAATTTATAACAGTTATATATTAAAATAGAACAATTATAACAATATATTGTAATCAAAGTTCGTTCACTAATAAGATATTTTTAAAGCATTTCACCCCAAGCAAGGCGGGAGTGCCATTAGCACACAAGGGGTTACAGAGAGTGAGAGCAAGAGTAAAGAGGGGTGTTTGAGTAAAGGATAAAGAGAAGGACGGGGATCAAGATCAAGGCGTCAGAAGATGTCGATTGACATTACATTTGAATATTTGAAGATTATAGCTCTCAGGGAAGCAAGTAAGAGGAAGGGAATTCCACTGTTGGGAAGTACAGGAGAAGCAGCTGTTGAAGTAGAAAAAGCAGTTACATTTAACTGTTTCGACGGTGAAAGGCGTGGGACCGAGATGCCAACCTAGTACCACGCTTAAATTCATGCAGATAGAGCACCAGTGAACATAGCCCGTCAGAGCAGTTGCCACGAAAATATTTGTAGAAAAGACAGACGGAAGCCACATTACGTCTGTGAGAAAGTGACTACAGTCGAGACGCGAGGTCAGGGCCTATTACATTGGATATCCGTCTCTGGATTCTGTCGAGGACCTCGAGATGAACAGCGGGTGCACCTGACCATATATGCCAACAGTGTTCAATGCGAGGATGAATGGTAGATTTGTAGATTTCACGGATGGACTCGGACGAGAAAAACCTTTTGGCGCGACGTAAAGAACCAAATTTTCTTGCGGCAGATGAAGCTATTGATTCAATGTAGTTGTTTCACATCAGGTCAGTGAGAGCAAGAAGGCGCTGAGAGACGCTCTCGTGGAGTTTAGCACCAGCGCTGTAGATAAGAGGCAGGGAGGATTCTCTGTGTTGGGTATATTAGAGCAGTTTCGTTTTGGAAGCATTAAGTTTTATAAGCCATTTCTACCCCAATCAATCAAAGACTGGAGGTCCTTTTCGAGACAAACTGCCAAGTTAACTTTGTCAGCAAAGCCGAATTTGCAATTACCGTGTGTAACAGCAAAATCGTCAAAATCTTTGCGATAATTGTCCATCTTACAAAATGTTTAATATCTAAAAAAAAAAACGCTCAACTAATTGAGTTTCTTTTTCCAGGTTTTCAGATAAAACGTTTAGCCACCTTGAGACCATTTGTCGTAAGAATCACTGAAAAAACTGAGTTATTCAGCTAAAAGAGGTTAAAATCATTTAGTGTCAGCTCCACTATGTCTTCTCGACTGATCAATGGTGAGAGGAAAAAGATAATTCAGCCTTTCAGTAATGGTACCAACATTCCTAATCTAGCTGCCATCTTCAAAGTCTATTCAAGAACCATCAAGAGAATGGTGAAAAAGAGGGAACAGAAGAAAGGAAAATTGAATCAGGTGATCACAACAGGAAGACGGATCATCATTTCAACTTAGAGCTAAAGAGATCAATTAGAAAAAATCCAATTCAATCCATAAGATGTTTGGCACGTGAGAGAAGAGTTTCAGCTATGACAGTCTAAAGAGCAGTGAAAAAAAAACTTGAAAATGAAATGGTACGTGAAATGTGTGAGACACCTTGTTACTCCAGGACAGAAAGTTGGAAGATTAAAGATCATCTTGAATAAGTTTTAAAATGATTCTGGAATGATATATAAATATATATATATATATATATATATATATATATATATATATATATATATATATATATATATATATATATATATATATTTGAAATTAATTTCAATCCTTCATGAGTTTCCGATACTTAGTTATGTCATTTTCGTTTATGATCGATTTCATCACGATTCTTCTGTTAAGATTGGGGAGTGATTATACATTCTTATTGCTCAAAGTAGAGTCCAATAGTGTTACAAAAATCTCGGAGAATTCCAGTAAAATATCTTTAATCATTTCTAAGATACACCGGTTCAACGCTTAATCTAACAAATGGATAATCTTGCTTTTACACAATTTGAACAATCATGCTCTTACACCATATATATATATATATATATATATATATATATATATATTATGAAATGGACAAGGGCCGACAATTATTTTTAAGACATTTTTACTATTTATACATTCTTTTTTTTTTATAGATACAAATATTTAAGTAAATGATCTGTTTATAATAAACAGTATTAACAACATTTACCGGCAGGAATCGAACCCGTATCCTATACGGAACCGTCATATAGCCTGACGTGCTTTTACCGATTTCGCCACAGAGGAGCGTTCGGTTAGCAAGGTCGATTTTACTGTTTTTTATGTTTTTCATGGAAGATTGTCGATCATTATCAACGGAATGCCACGTAGATAAACTAGGATTATGATACGCAAGCATACAGGAATTATACACACGAACGCAGCTTAACAGGACAGATACTGGGGAGAATACAAGAATATTCTTTTTTACTCCATACTGCATTTTTAATGAGACTTAAATAAAAGCGAAACGTTAAATGAGTAAACATTCCTTATTCACCCGGTTCACGCTACTTTCTGGTCTTTTGAGCAGGAGTAGAGGTCTACTCCTTGTTCCCTGTTTAGTCTTGAGGTTTTCATTTGTTTTAAGCGTTTCACCCCAAGCAAGGCGGGAAGCCACTAGCACGCAAGGGGTTACAGAGAGTTGGAGCGAGAACAAAGAGGAGTGATAGAGGAAAAGATGAAGAGAAGGATAGGCGATAAAGTCATCTGGAGACGACGATTGACATTACATTTGAATAGTTGGAGATTATAGCTATCAGGAAAACAAGAAATGGGGAGGGAGTTCCACAGGCGGGAAGTGCGAGACATAAAGCTATTTGAGTAGAAGAGACGGCTACATTTAACTGTTTCGACAGTGAAAGGGTGAGAGCGAGATGACAGCTGAGTTGAACGCTTAAATTCATGAAATCTGGGAACCAGAGAAAGCAGCTCCTCGGAGCAGTTACCGTGAAAGTATTTGTAAAAAAGACAGAGGGTGGCGACGGCACGTCTGTGAGAGAGCGACTATATTTCAACTCAATATTTCCAATGTCTGCGCAGGAAATCCGTAATACTATTTACTTTTTTTTTCTTCACAATAGGTGTAGATAGGCTCGCCCGATTCATACACCACACCGGTTTTTTTTTGTTTTTTTTTTAAACTGGAGTAGAGGCTTATTCACTGTTCCCTGTTTAGAATTCGGTTACTATATTTCCTTCTTAAGCCTACTTCAACTCTATACTTCTAACGTCTCCATCAGAACTTTGATTTTTTTTTACGAATTATATTTTTCTTCTCAATAGGAGTAGATAAAATCGCCCCTCGCCCAGTTCTCACACCTCACCTTTAGATTAAAGAGGAGTAGAATTTTTATCCCTTGTTTTCTAGCGCCCTATTTTGGATTGGGTTTCCGGTTCCCTATAAGGTCTTTTTCTTCTCTTTCACTCACAGTAGCCCCTTTAGTAAATAATTGCCTTACTTGGGGCAAATTGATGAAACACATACACACATACAT
Source organism: Acanthosepion esculentum (assembly GCA_964036315.1). NCBI lineage: Eukaryota > Metazoa > Mollusca > Cephalopoda > Sepiida > Sepiidae > Acanthosepion > Acanthosepion esculentum. The sequence continues at coordinate 92,306,975 of OZ038489.1, forward strand.
ACATACAGAAATACATACACACACATACATACATACAGAAGTACACCCCCCACACACACATATATATATATATATTAATTTTTCTAAAATGCGCTTTGTTTACGTTTGAAGTCGGTTTCGGTTAAAGGTACAATTTGGCTTTGGCTGACGAATTGGACTAATTAGCGATTGCTCCCTCTGCCCAGAGGTACGCAGTTTCGAATCCTGCCAGAAAGCTTTAATTTTTCTATATGATTTCTCGAACATTTATGTCGCTAGACGAAAATAAATAAATAAATCAATAAACGAACCGTACACTCAGATACGAGTATCCACTGAAAAAAATAACGTTTAAAGTGATATATATATATATATATATATATATATCACTTTAAATTTTTCATATATATATATATATATATATATATATATATATATATATATATATATATATATATATATATATATATATATATCATATTAAAAGTTACTAAAAATACTTTAATGTCTATACTTGATAACAGAACCCATTGGTTTATACCAACGGCCTCCCATACTTAAAACTTCTCGTTTTCACTCTCGCGTGGTCATGTGTGATATCATGGGCCGCGGTGCGATTTTCGTTTCCAGCGTCTCGTATGCACGTGTCGTTGTTTGGAAATATTCCATGCAACCAAATACAGACTATCCGTGTATGTCCGTGTATTGTTTAATATATTGTAATGTTATTGTCATCTTTGATAATGGCTTATGTAAGCCGAAAGCTTAGATAGGATTTAAAAAATCATGTATCAATATGGTGATTTTCTTTCGCCTTTCAATGATAATGTTATTAAGCTTATCAGACGATATGAAAGGAATTTGGACAAAATAGAGAAATCTTTTCTATATTATTTAACGAAACATGCATCAATATATATATATATATATATATATATAATTTTTAACCTTACTAAAAATAACGTTTAAAGGTGATATATATATATATATATATATATATATATATATATATATATATATATATCACATTAAACACTATTTTTAGCGGTTATTTATGCTCTCATTAGCTGATTGAGCACTATAGAGAAAGGGTGATTAAAAAACAGTGGCTGCTGCTATTAATGCATCGCTCTTCATTATGAATTCAGCGCTCTTAGCTACTGGTTTTTGTATACATCCAGTATATAATACGCTAAAAAGTTCCCTTTCTCTGATGTGCACCCATAGTTTAGGGATATAATCACTGACTGATGCCAAATCGGTTGAGATTCGAACCCAGCTTGAACTAATCGGACGTCTAGACACACCGATGAGCTGTGATACAGAGTATAACACTAAAAAATAATTACAGAAAAATATTTGTCTATATTTCTGAGATGAAGTATTATGTACACTATTTACTATTTACATTATTCGGACTATTGTCCTCATCTTTGTCGCCATATTTATTACAACGTTTCGGGCGTTGTACGCTCCGGCCTTCTTCAGGTGGTTGGAATGTCGAACTGAACCCTTTATTTCGCTCACTGGGGTAGACTGTTCTACTTCCACGTGACATGTTTAATGGATGTCAGTTATCAGTTATCTCCTGTTAATTCCCCTCTGAAAGTTCTCCACTGCCTTAACCGGGTAATGAACTCACACTCTTTGGGCCCTGTCACTGGATTTAACTAACCCCTTTATCCACTGCGCTATGTGTTATGGTACGTGGAACTAGAACAGTCTACTTCAGTGAGCGAAATAAAGGGTTCAGTTCGACATTCTAATCACCTGAAGAAGGCCGGAGCGTATAACGGTCGAAACGTTGTAATAAATATGGCGACAAAGATGAGGACAATAGTCGGAATAATGTAAATAGAAAGATATGTAATTTGACCGTTCTATCACTAATGTGTAAATAATTTCGAGTCAACTGTTACCGGCTTAGCAAGAACGCAATGAATTTTCAACATATCATATATATTGATTTATCGACACCCCAAAACGCCTGCCCTACAGTAACCAGTGTCTGTAGTCGGTCCGGCTATATGATTAGGACTTTATAAACAAAACTGTTCCCAACAATGTTGTTCAAGCGTTTCGGATAACTTCTACTCTTAACGTCCCCAAAACTTTGCCCATGGCACGAAGCATACGATTTTATCTGACTACATTCTACTCCTCTGAAGCCGAATGTCGTAACATTCGCCCCCCCCCCACCCCTAAAAAAAATTCAGTATTCTAAAGAGTTTAAAACTTCAGAAGAATGTTTCGCAATGCTTTATCTTTGCGTACGTCAGATTAGGAAAAAAAAAAGAAGTCCGCCATATTTAGTGTAGTGTACAAACATCACTTTTTTTTTTTAACTTGATAGATTGTTATTTTTTATGTGTGATTACCTTTTTTAGGTTATTTAAAGCCAAAAAAATATTTGTAGATTGTAAAAAATTTTAATTTGTTTATATGTGTGTGGGGTGGGGATAATAATGATTTAGTCTTACTAATCAACCCATAGCGAGTCGGGTAGTTAGATTCATAATTTCTGAAGGGTATTTGCACGTAAGTGACTATAACTAAACCAACTGGAAACTTGGCTCTCCAATTAATTATTCCGAGCCATTATTCATTAAGTCACCTTACATTCAAGCTTCACCCATCTCGGTAATGATCAGGCTCGAATTTGCTTAACTTTGGTGATTACCGATAGAATCAATTATAATCTCAACTGATATTTACCGACAGAATCAAGCATAAACCAGACATATATTTTTCTATGGACTTAAGTATAAACCCGAGGCGTATTTACCTATTAATTCAAGTATAAACTCAATGAATGTATCAAATATAAACGCAACTGATATCTACCCATAGAGGCGAGCATAAACCACACATCTATGACTTAACCATAAACTCGAGGCATATTTACATATTGACTAAAGTATAAACCAATGAATGACTCAAGTATAAACTCAAATGATATCTACTCACAGTCTAAAGAATAAATGAGTCCAACGTTTACCTATAGTCTCAGCTATAAATCCTACGATTAGACTTTATTATAAATCAAGTCAATGTTTAACTTTTGCTGAAGTATAAACTCGACTGATATCTACCTACAGAAACTAGTATAAACCCCGCAATATTTACCTATTGACAGTGAATAAACTTGATGAATATTTATCTATTGCCTCAAATATAAGTCCAATGAATGGCTACCTATAGCCTCAAGTATAAACGTGACTGATATAAGACGGCTGTCTTGAGCATAATCCCGACCCATATTTACCAATTGACTAGCAATGTTGATCAATAGACACATAAAACCTCGACAGATTTCTACTTATTGACTCAAGTATGAAATCGATGAATGTTGACCTAAAGACTCAAGTATAAACACACACACATATATATATATATATATATATATATATATATATATATATATATATATATATCTGTAGATTCCAACATAATCGATGTTTATTTATAGACAGAGTTATAAAAAAACATTAAAAAAACAAGGGTTGATATATATATATATATATATATATATATATATATATATATTAAAATCTATCAACCCATTCAATCCAAATCTACCATCATTCATATGTTTTATGTTTCTTTAAAATGTTAAAATACATTTATGTTTCATATGTTTTATGTTTCTTTAAAATGTTAAAATACATTTTATGTGCTATTCTCTATGCGTTTGTTGTGTGCTTGTGCGTGCGTTTATTTATTTTTTTCAGTGTGTTTGTTACATTTACTTCGTTCTCGTTTCCATATATGCGTATATGCATGTGAATGTACGCTGTCAAGCCAGTGACGTGTGCGCTTATTGGCGTCTTATAAATCCCGCTTTTTTTTTTTACTGATCCGTTTAAAAGGATTTCCGCCTTCTTTTGATTTCCCATGAGTCCTTTGTGAGAGACGAAAAGATATTATTCCAGCCGCAAACGCGTGTAAAATTGACGACCTAACAAAAAAGATATACAAATGAATTTGTGAGTAGCTGCATCAAATTTGAATATCGTCTAATTTATTTATTTTTTTGCACATGGGTGGGGGGTAGATTTGATTTAGTCCGGCATATTGATGACAGAAGACGCCTTAGAATGTTGCTATATATATCTGGATGTTTAAGTTAGTATCTTTTCATCCAGTCTTCAAGATGGCGGACTGATCTGACAAAAAAAATGAGGATACTGTTACTTATTAGGTACTCCGCTAAATTGGCATTGTACGTATTCCAGGAAGCTTTCTTTTTTGCTATAATACAGGTGCACTATTCCTTAGGTTTTCTACATCAAGACTCACTACGATTCCCTATCCACCGGTGGGGCATGGTAATATTTTGGTGGAGGCATGCGTATGATGTGCACCCTTTGGCTTACTATACCAACATGAGCTCAAATTTCATTTTCCCTTATTATTTCGTGATTAAAATGATCAAAGTATATTTCAGAAGAAGCTTTCATTCAAATATTTTATATTTCCCCTTTTCAGTTCTCTCTTATATGTTTTGAAACTATAATTAAATGTCTTTTTTAAATTTTTCTTTTTCATGGACGCCATGGTCTTTGGAGGCTTGTTTAGAGACCAAGTTAATGGGCTTTTAAGCTTCCTTCACGTGAATTGCAGTAAAATTTTGAATATGTAAGAATTAAATATTACGATGGGGGCACCAGAATTTTATAAATACCAAAGTTGGGCACACCTTTCGGCTTACTATACCTACAGAATAAAGGTGGTAATTCAAGAATGAGCTATTAACTGTGAATTGTTTTCTAGTGAGCTCAAATTTCATTTTCCCTTATTATTTCGTGATTAAAATGATCAAAGTATATTTCAGAAGAAGCTTTCATTCAAATATTTTAAAATCCCCCCTTTCAGTTCTCTCTTATATGTTTTGAAACTATAATTAAATGTTTTTTTTTAAGTTTTTCTTTTTCATGGACGCCGTGGTCTTTGGAGGCTTGTTTAGAGACCAAGTTAATGGCCTGTTAAGCTTCCTTCACATGAATTGCATCAAAATTTTGAATATGTAAAAATTAAATATTACGTGGGGGGGGGGGGCACCAGAATTTTATAAATACCAAAATTTGGCATGACCCCAAATCGGTTGGGAACCACTGTTCTAAGCAATGTTTGTTCCCTTGGTAATGAAGTAAAGCGGGAAGGCGTAACTAAACATCTATTGCGAGAGGGCGGTATGTATGATTGTCAACATTGTTGGTAGTGCTTAGAAAGGCAGTTTTTATCAACAGTCTTGGTATTTGTAGTGCTATGTCGCGAATGGGTAGGTGCATCTGCATGTATTTCCAGCGGACAACCCTGAGGCCACTTCATGTTCTGGTCTCAGCCACGTTCTGGATTGTTTGTATTGGCATTGACGACAGATAGTGATTATTATATTGGACTTTTTTTCTCCTCATGACTAATAGAATGAAGAGAAATACAAGAAGACTTTTATTTCTCTAATGTTCGTGGTATCCTTTCCAACATCAGCCGTATGGTGTCTTTCCTCTAGGAACGGTCGCCGGGTATCTTTGCACTTTGTGAAACAGATTTATATTTATGCTACCAATTCCAGACTATCTCCCTCTTTGCCGAAAAGATTCCAGAATTCACATACATAGCCTTGGTGTTTACACCCGGGATAATCTTCTAATGATAAGGGAATTGTCACTTGAGATCCCGGACAATTCTTTCATGTGCTTTCGACTTTCATTATTACATGCTGTTAGTTATCTCTTTTTCTTTTATCGCCCCAGAACTCTTCTCAGAACCGTAGTATATTAGACATAATTTTTGACAGTATAGAAAAAGGACTCTCTCTCTCTCTCTTCATCCATCTGCGAACATCTTTGTGTTCAGTGATTGTAATGCGAATCACGATACGTGGTTTAAATATTCTAATGTTACTGATGTTGATGGAATTTATACTTCCAATTTTTCCACTGCTAAATCTGTTACTCAAAACGTGGATTTCTCTACTCATTTCCATAGGAAATCCGAGCAACAGGCTTCTTTACTTGATTTATTTCTTATCTCTCCTCCTAGCTCTTGCCAGTTTTCGCAACAATCTCCTCTTGGCAACTCGGATCACTCTGTAGTATTTAATGATATTTCGTTCCACTCATTTATTAGACCGGGACCTCCTATTCCTAAGAACTCTTTCAGCCCCCAGTATGCTGATTAGGATTCAATTCGGGACCTTCTTCGAGACGACTCTTGGACTGATATTTTAACCATCATATTGAGAATTACGCCAATGAGGTTTAGGGTTAGGGTCAAAGCCAGCATATCATGATTTCATTCCTTCTCGGAAATACCAGGCGAAACCCCAATCTTCTTCATAGTTTACACCAGCATTCTCTGCCGCTATAGCCCACAGAAAACACTATTTCTGTCTATACCACTGTGACATTTCCCATCACAACAGGTGCCTATTCGGGGCTGTAAGTAATAAATGTTAACGTGTCCTTGAAGGAGCCACGTCCCTGTTTCTTGAGGGAATAAGGCTCCTTATTGCATCAAACAACTTTGGTTCTCGTGATTACAGACGGCTCTTAAATAGTTTTTCAATTCCTCCTCTCTTAAATCAATTTGAGTTGTTATCATCTTCTGCTGATACAGCTGAATGTTTCGCCCGTAAATTCTCAATAAACTCTACGCTTGACTCATCTGGAGTATCCTTGCCTAACTTTCCACTTAGAACTGAGTCTCAGTTGAATGATATGCATATAACACCTTCTGTGATTTTCGCTATCATCTCTAGTCTGGGTACCTACAGAACATGTGGATCTGATGGCATTCCTGGAATAGTCCTTAAGAAGAACCCTACCGAACTGGCTCCTGTTCTCTCTAAACGGTATAATAAATGCCTCGTTGTCTCTTGCTTTCCTGTTTGTTGTTAATCCTCATCTGTTGTTCCATTTTTGTAAAGAAATCAGGCGAACTGCCCAACCTGTCAAAACTATCGGTCTGTTAACCTTTTACCTCTATTTGGAAAGCTACTAGAGGCTCTAATCAATGGCGAATTGGTTAAGCATCTCACATCGCAGGGTCTTCTTCCAGACAAATAATATTCGTTTCTCGAGGTCAATGTGCTGTTGATAATTGCGGAAAGAGTCTACGAAGCTTTAGAGAAGGCTGGTAAAGCTCGGACTGTGGCTTTGGACATCTTGAAAACTTTGGACATGGTTTGGTATATATGGCTTGTTCCCTAGTCGAAAAAATTACGGTGTCTCCGGTCAAATCTTTTTAACTGATCTGGTCTTTCTCATCAAATTAAAGTTATCCTGAACGGCCACTTTTCTAGATCAATTTCTATTAATGCAAGTGTCCCAGGTGTGTATCCTTGATTCTACTTTCTTTTTAAGTTTCATTAGCGGCCTTCTCAATGAGATCAGCTCTCATCTTGGTATCTATACCGATAAAACAACCATTTACGACTGTCGCGATAGCAAGTCTGATCAGTTCGATAAGGATTTGGTTGATTTTGTTTTACGACGTATCAACCTCAATGGGTTATTTAATACCGACAACATTTTTAGATAGATTCGTTTGAAAAGAATATGTATTCTTTGGTTTAGATTAGTTTGGGTTATTTTGTGATATGGCATATCAACCTCAATGGGTTATTTAATGCCGACAACATTTTTAGGATATATTCGTATGAAAAGAATATGTATTCTTTGGTTTAGTTTGGTTTTCTTTATTTTGTTTTACGGCATATCAACCTCAATGGGTTATTTAATGCCGACAATATTTTAGGATAGATTCATATTAATAGATATATTTTTTGGTTTAGATTGGTTTGGTTTATTTTGTTTTACGGCATATCAACCTAAATGAGTTATTTAATGCCGACAACATTTTTAGGATAGATTCATATTAATAGAATATGTAATCTTTGGTTTAGATTTGTTTGGTTTATTTTTCCCACAGCCCACCAAGCCCAATGGGCTACTCAATGCCGACAAAATTCTTTATTGCTGGTAATATTTATGTTAATATCGTTCTTTCGAAATTGTATTGCTGGTAATAATTTTTTCAAAAAAGTATAGTTAACTATTTACCCATAGCTGGGACCCTAACAGGTGCTACCACATCGGGTCAGGGAGGACCTGGGAACACCAGCAATTAAGAGATGATTCCACGCTCCTCAAAACCTCCTGATCAGAGGCCTTGCTGCTGGACGTAGTTTATCGTCTTACCCAGGACGACGCGGATTTAGTTTAACGTCTTTCCCAGGACTCAGTTCGATAAGGTCAAATTGGCAGCTGATGTCAAAAACGACCTACAGTCTGTTGTTAACAGTGACAAAAGATGGTTTGTTAATTTTAACACCCCCAAAACTAAACTGCTCTCTATTAATCATCTGAGAGACCCCTTTCTGCCTTCCATCAGCATGGCTGATGCTAAACCCCAGGACTCAGTGCGCCCTGTCTAGATAACGTTCTCGGCTGACATGAAGTAAAAAAAACTATATTGAATCCATTGCTCGGTCATCTGCTAAGAAAATTGGTTCACTGTCTCGTGCTAGACAATTTTTCTCTCTAGAATTAATCTTACCGATCTATAAGTATGTTTAGAATATTGTTGCCACATCTAACCCGGTGCTCCTGCTATATATCTAGAGCTCCTTGATAAAATCCAAAGAAGAATCAGCAATATTATTCGTCCTGATCGGGCGCCTCGATTCCAGTCACTTTCCCACCGCCGTGAAGTTGCCTCCTTGTAACTTTTCTATAAATAATTTCATGGTAATTGTTCACATGAGTTCTTCGCTATGACACGCAGAATTTTTTGAATTTAGGCGCAGTACTAGACTCTCATCAATTTACAGTTGAGTTGTCTAGATGTAAGCGTAAGTTCTATGCGAACAGTTTCTTTTCTCGCACTTCTCGTTTGTGGAACTCCCTTCCAGCTCCCTCTTTTCCACTTAAATTTAATCTTCAAAAATTTAAATGCAATGTCAATTGCTATCTACTGTCCACCTGCTTACCCTTCTTTTTTTTTTCGCTTCTTGACAATCTATCAGTTTTCTAATTCTTCCAAACCCAGTAAGCCCTTGTGTCTTAGTGGCTTTACTGCACTTCAGTTCAGTTACGTGCCATGCATGATGCACACTTAGGCGATCATGTATCTTTCGATACATGACTGACGAGCGTTTGATTTGTACTTTTTTCCCCTCTTCTTCAGTGCCGTGTACACTCAGGGCAGAGGCAATCACGTCTCTCCATAAGGTTCTATGACCTGTAGCTCTAAGCAAATTTTGTTCGTTTATCGTCATCCCACCCAACCGTCCCATATTTCATTGACACAAAACTCCACAGGTAGTTTACCCACTGTCTTTCACTGTCCGCTTCACATTCGATATATACAGTAAGTGTCAAATTTTTCAAACCCTCATTCCTCATGTGTCCAAGAATATTCATTTGCCTCTTTCTGGTTCTGAATATCAGTCAGTTATGTGCCATGCGAGATACACGCTTAGGCTATCATGTATTTTACAATACATGACTGACGAGGCAGATTTCTTTCCCGCAGTAGGTTGCCATTTCTTTTTGCGGCAGACCAGTTGCCATCCGAGGCTAGAGAATCTAATCTGTTCTACTATTTAACCATATCTGGGGGGGGGGGGTGGCGAGAAGAGGATACATACCTTTCCCAAATGTATTAGCACGTAAGTGATTGTGATGGATTCGGCTGCACTTAGTGAACTCAATTAGAACCCCCCCAAAATAAAACAAACAAAAAACAAAAAGAAATCGAAACAAAAGAAAAAAAACAGGATACTAAGGACCAACTTTGGTAGTTATTCTTTGTCTACCTCAGGAAACAAGTTATTTTCTTTCTAGAAAATAACATATAAATACTACATTGTGCCAATTATTATTTAGTGGAGCAACTTTGAACATCTGTCCTGGCGAAGTCGAAAAGCTGCCAAATATTTCCCCGGAGGTGGGGTGTAAATTCGATATGCATAATGACCTTGACTAAAAGTGTGAACGTCATTGCATATTGCCCATAATTATTGGAAAAATGTCGAAAGACACTAGAATCAATACAGAAAGTCAGAAATTATTAATGATCGGGAAAGTTGATAAGATTATGAACAACGCACTGTTTAAATTGGCAAGTCTCTTAATTGATTGGCATTTAAATGCATCAAACCTATGTTTTTTTTGTTTTTTTTAAGCGTATCACCCCAAGCAAGGCTGGAAGCCACTAGCACGCAAGGGGTTACAGAAGGTTTGGAGGAAGAGCAGATAGGAGTGGTAAAGGAGAGGATGTGGAGAAAGATAGTGGATCGATCAAGGCAAGGGGGTTACAGAAGATTTGGAGCGAGAGCAGATAGGAATGAAAGGTGAACGGATGTGGAGAAGGGAAGTGGATAGATCAAGGCAACTGGAGATGTCGATTGACGTTACACTTAAATAGTTGGAGATTGTATTTGTCAGGGAAACAGGAATAGGGAAGGGAGTTCCACAGGCGAGATGTGCGAGACATGAAGCTATTGGAGTAGAAGAGACGTCTACATCTAACAGTTTCAACGGTGAAGGGGCGGGAACGGGATGCCAGCCTCGTAGGACGTTTAAATTCATGAGGCCTGGGAACCAGCGAAAGCAGCTCATCGGAGCAATTACCGTGAAAGTATTTGTAAAAAAGACAGAGCGAGGCAACGGCGCGTCTTTGAGAGAGCGACTGCAGACGAGATGAGAGATCAGGGCCAATTACATTGCATATCCGTCTCTGGATCTTATCAAGAACCCCGAGGCAAACAGCAGGGGCTCCAGACCATATATGGCAGCAATACTCCATGCAAGGGCGAATGGTTGATTTATAGATTTGGAGGATCGATTCCGGGGAGAAAAATTTCCTGGCTCGGCACAGGGAGCCAACTTTGAAAACAACAGTACAAAAGTACCGATGTTTTTAAGATGAAGAATAATAATAGCAATAATATTGGTGGGCATAATCTTAACAACATAAGATATGCGGGTGTTTTGTATACTAAATTTTACCCAATACCAAAGCTCGAGAGCCACTCAAGGTAGATACTTAATGCTAAAATATTTCTACTGAATAAAGAGTGTAATATGAATGAATGAAAGTGGACACGATAGGACGTGAGGACTATGAGGATAGACAGGGTGTATAACAATTGAATCTTGACTTAAAGAGGCTAGGATTGTAGTATTCAGGGAAGTAGGAGTTCATGGAAAAAGTTGTCTGAGTGGAACTTCCCTCTTACATTTGGAATACTGTTGTGGCCTGTTTAGGGGCCAGAAAGAAAGACGTGGAAGACGAAGGTAGGTTGAACAAGTGTATTGAAATAACAGATATATACAAAGCAAGAGTGTTAGTAATAAGCAGATAGAGGTGTCTGTCCGAACGGTCAGGTTAACACTGCGTCTACGCTTTCCCCAACCGACTCCTCAACGTCTCTTGCAGTTAGTATTTATGAGAGGAGGAAGAGTTCATTCTACTGTAGGAGGGTCTACCACAACACATTCCTGCAAAAAGTAGATTAGTAAAGTTAATGATATAAAATGGCGAAATCCCTTCGCTAACAAAATTTTAAAGGTGCATTAACTTAAAAATCACTCGATGAATGTCACGATCCTTGTTTTTTTTTTAAATTATAAGCTGTATCAGGTCATTCTTTAATACGCAATTACTTCGACTGTACATGCAGTCATCTTCAGGCATGGAAATTATTTTGGTTTTGGTAATATTCAGGTAGCATCCAAGACGAAAAAATTAGTATTCATGAGAGGAGGAAGAATTCATTCTACTGTAGGAGGGTTTACCACAACAAATACGGAGTTTTAAAAAAAAGGGTGCTTCGACGCCGTGCGCCTTTTTGGTCTCACATTTCCCACTAATTTGTGGTGGAACAACTACATTGAAACATTAGCTGCTTCTACCACCAAGAAAGTTGGTTGTCTGTGTCACGCCAGAAGGATTTTCTCGTCTGAGTCCATCTACAAAACTACCATTCGTCCATGCACGAAATACTATTTTCATATATGGTCTGGTGTCCCTGCTGTTCATCTCGAAGTCCTCGATAACACCCAAAAAGAGAAAGGCAGTGTGATGGGTCCAGACTTGACGGGTCGACAGCAGTCACTTTCTCACAGACGTGATGTGGCTTCCCTCTGTGTTTTCTACTAAATATTTTCGTGGCAACTACTCTGACGTGCTATTTTCATTGGTGCCCCGACTGTATGAATTTAAGCGTGCTACTAGGTTGGCATCTCGGTCCCATTCTTTTACTGTCGAAAAAGTTGAATGTAACCATCCCTTCTACTTCAATACCTTCTTCTCTTGCACTTCCCGACAGAGGAATTCCCTTCCTCTTATTTGCTTCCCTGATTACTATAATCTTCAAAAATTTAAATGTAATGTCAATCAACATCTTCTGTTGCCTTGATCCCCATTATTCTTTTTATCCTTTCCTCTATCCCCCGTTTACACAGTCTTTTCTCTTAGTTTCACTCTCTGTAACCCCTTTTGTACTAGTGGCACTCCTGCCTTGCTTGGAGTGAATGCTTATAAAAATGTCCAAGCTTCTTCTTCTTCTTCTTCTTCTTCTTCTTCTTCTTCTTCTTCTTCTTCTTCTTCTTCTTCTTCTTCTTCTCACACGCTATAATTCGAGTGGGTGTCGACAGACTTCATATAAATGGAAAAGATGGAGGGAGAGGTCTCATCAATATTGAGGATTTCGAATGCTGATTTTTACAGCGAATCGTTTCGTCCAACTTTAAAAGATTGGTGCGATAAAATTTTCCTAAACAGGTTCTCCTAACGCCCGAACAGTACCCCCTCCACCTTTATTGAACAAGAGGAGAGATTTATCCGTTTATTCTTGTTTAGGATATGGTTTAACGGTTTCTTTCATTCGTCTACAGCATTGACAATTTAACTGCCTTATTTTTTTTGTGATTTGATTGACCAATGGTTATTGAGCATGAATAGGTGTCCTTGAATGTACTTCCGGTGGGTAACTACGAGGCCAGATAAGGCTTTAGTCTTAACCATCGTTTTGGCCAGTTTGCATTGCTATAGACGAGGACAGTGATAATTATTTGAGCTTTTTTTTCTGAAAACATTATCTTGTTATTTTAATGTTCTCTCATCTAAATAATATTTTCTTTTTCTCGTGTTCTCGAAACTCTCAGTAACCTTGTAGAGGTTGTGTTAATGGATGGATGAAAAATTGTTGATTAAATTGGCTGCGTGATGAAATTAACAATTTCCTCTCCCATTAAATTTTAGTATTCTACAAACATAGAATAAGGACAACATGAGAAACAATAGTTTTTGCACAACAATGAATAAAATATTTATATAAACAACAGATACAAACAACTGGAGTAAAGATGTGGTTTTAAAAAGTTCAAACGTCCTTTTATGTTTACATTGAAATGTTGTCAAAGTTCTGGTTTGATAGATTATAAGTTGTTGAATGGTCTGCACAATAATGAGAAAGTGTGTCTGGGTATTATTGTAATTTAAGGAAAATAATAAGCAGTTCCAGTTTGTTACTTAAAGTGGAGAAAGATTGTTTACGACTTACTTCAAGGTTTATGGAATTGTCGCTCTTTGATTTGTTTTAACTTGTTCGAAGAAAATATTCTAGTTGGAGTAAGTGGTTCTTAACAAGCTATTTTTATGTTAATTGTGATAATTAGCGTTGAGCTTGAAAGCGTATGAAAAATATTTGTGTATCAAGTTGAATGTGGAAAACTGGCGTTGATTGTTCGTGATAAAATATTGCTGTGTGAGTGAGTGTTCTTTCAGGCTGAAAGCATGTTAAGGAACTTTAACGTAAAGCCTGGAACTGTGTGACGAGTTAAAAGGATTCCGATCGGCTTACTGTCGAAGATGAAAGACGTTTCATATTTTATTGCTAACTTTGGTCACGTGTTAGGCTCAAAGAGGCTTGAAATTATTTTTTTGGTCAGGCCAAGAACTAGGTCGATGTTATTAAATATTAAGTGACCAATTAGAAGTTGAAATTTTCTGCAAAATATTTATTAAGCTGAATAAACTATGTGATCCACTTTTTGTACGAAAATTGATATTGATATTCGGGCATGATTTAAATATGAAGTGGCCAATCAGAAGATGAGGTTTTCTGAAAATATTTATTAAGCTGAATAAGCTCTGTGATCCACTTTTTGTACAAAAATTGATATTGATAAAAAAAAGGTGGTAGCGGGATGCTAAAACCGCTTGCATATCAGTGTCTTTATTGACTGGCATGGGGTGGAAGAGGTGGGCAATAATCCAAATATAGATAATGTAAATAATGATTACTCCCCATCTCAGAATTACAAGATTTTACTCGCTTTTTGTTTTTTTGTTATACGAAGCTAAGCCTAATTAGTATTTAGAAAATATTTTCTTTCACGTTTAACTGACATTACATTAATAAAAATGGTAAGAATAATGATTTAGTTGTTGCCGTAAGACTGAAGATTAATGTTTAAAATTAATATAAATTATCCACCAACGTACGAGGTGCTCCCACCTTGGGCAATTTGTACAGTTAGTAAATGGAATTAAGTCAGAATTTTATCATTATAGAGACAAAACAGTGAAAACCTCTCGCAGTTCTTTTGTTATTTCCATCGAAAATTTTCACCCAAACTATATTCTTTACTTCCACCAGTTCTGACCTTCACGGCTAAGAACCGCCATGCCACGCACATTGTAGCTAAGCACCGCCATTCTCTTAATATTTCATTGGTGAGATGTAAGTTCCACTAGTGTAGTTTCTTCCTGCGAATCGCTATTCCGTGCAACCAACTCTCAAGAGAATGCTTTCCCGATCACTACAATCTTAATCTGTTCAATTTAAAAAAAAAAAAACTTTTCACCCCTAGCAAGGCGGGAGTGCCACTAGCACACAAGGGGTGTAAGAGTAAAGAGGCGTGAAAAAGGAAAGGATGGACGGGGAATAGATCAAAGCATCTGGAGATGTCGATTGACATTGCATTTGAATATTTGGAGATTATAGCTATCAGGGAAGCAAGTAAAAGGAAGGGAGTTCCACTGTCGGGAAGTGCGAGACGTGGAGTTATTGGAGTAGAAGAGACGGCTATATTTAACCGTTTCGACAGTTTACGATTAATTGTTATCGTCCTCACATATCGATATAAACTCTGCCTTTTACTCTGTAACACTCTACCACGAGAGGCTCCCGGATCTTGTACAAGATGAACATCACTATAGAAATGAAACTAAAAACTGTACAAACAAATAATTAATTAAATAAATTATTTTATAGTCAAAAATCCTCCAAATTTTTCAAAGGAATGGAATAGGAAAAAAATAAATATTTCAAGATAGAACGTTTCACGATATTTCAATATGGCGGTAATGTGTACAATAATGGATGCATAAGGTCTTACGCATCCATAACTCGGGGAGACACATTTATTCATAACGGTTCTTTGTACGCTGTCTACGCACCTAATAATTTAAACACGAAGAGATGTAAAAAAAGAAAAGAAAAAGAAAACAATGGAGAGAAAGATAGGGAGGGAGAGAGAGAGGGGGGAGTATGAAGCAGAAATCGGTAGACAGGCAAATAGCTGCTCGGATAGACAGACGGAAGTGCAAAAGAACGGACGGAAGTAGGTACGTGATTATTGGCGACTGAAATCATTTTCAATCAACTCGCTGTACCTGGGCCATCTTGCTTGCGCATGCGCAGAACGTCTGTTCTTCCTGATGGCTTTTAATGGCTGTTCTTTGTGAAGAGTCTTTCAGAGAAGAAAGAGAAAGAGGGAAAGATTCTGATAGAAAAAAAAGGGAAAGAGAAATGAAAAGAAAAAAATAAAAGAGATGGAGAGATGGCGAGAGAGAGAAAGAGGCAAAAGGTAGAAAATAAAGAACGACAATGATCAAAGCGAGATAAAAAAAAGAAGGGAAAAATAAATATGGGTGGGGGTGGGATAAAAATCGAGAGAAAGAGAGAGAGATAGAGAGAGAAAGAAACAGAGATAAATCAGAGAAGAAACTAAAAAGAAAGAAAGAAATATTGTAATTGAAATGTGGGAATAAAAAATAAAAATGTTTAAGAAATAAAGCGAAAAAAACGAAGAATGAAAAGAAAAAATTTGATGAATAAAAAAAATGATAGAGAAGAAAAAAAAAGAAATAATGATTGTCGCCTTCTGATTCGTGGCAGTTTGTGTTCGAGCCTAGATAAAAGATATACATTTGAATGCTAATATTCTAAGCTGAATAATGACCGTATCTCATCTTACATTCAGGGTTGTCAAACTGGACTAAAAGTAGTGAATTCGTCTATATTTGTTCAGTGTTTTCCAACCGAATTAGCGTAGTTTATATTAAAGATCACTCTCAAAATTTTGAAATAGTGATAAGCGGTTCAAAGGATATTCCGTGACCCGTAGGGGCACCATCTGTACCGCAGCAGCAGTAGAAGTTGTGTTTCTTGGGCAAGATAGCCTGACGAAGCCCAACCCTCTCCAAAAATTTGAATTCAGAGTTTTTCCTTCTCCTAGACCAGTTGCCACCCAAGGCTATAAAAGCCAGGCTGTCCTGCTATTTGCCCGTAGAACAGAGAGAATGAGAGGGTATTAGCATGTAAGTGAATGTAATAGGTCCGACTAGAATTCGATCTCTGCTCTCCGATTCCTCAATCCGAGCCTCTATACATTACTCCACCGTGCCTCCCTCAAAAATATGAATGTCTGCTAATCCCGGGCCCATTTGACATGAGACCATACAAATCGAAGA
>OZ038489.1:92328726-92378726 GCA_964036315.1 Acanthosepion esculentum
GGTGACGCGAACTAACGAGTGGAGGAACAAGCTCATAGAATAATAATAATAATAATAATAATAATAATAATAATAATAATAATAATAATAATACACGTTATTGGCACCCACTGAATATAAAACCCGGCATGACAGAGTGTGCCAATATCTGCACTGGAAAATTTGCAACTTCTACGGGAAGGAAACTGAAAGAAACTGGTACGAACACCACCCAGACCGGGTTACGGAGATAGAACCTGTTACAATTCTATGGGACTACACAATACACACTAACAGAAAAATCAAAGCCAACCGCCCAGACATTGTTATTAAAGACCACAAACAAAATAAGTTCCTCCTTATTGATATGGCAGTCCCTGCAGACTGCAATGTATCTTTGTAGATATTCGAAAAGCTGTCAAAATACAAGGACCTTGAAATAGAAATCTCAAAATGTGGCACATGGGAACATCAACAATCCCTGTTGTAGTTGGAGCCTTAGGATAGGTTGGAAAAGATTCCAGTAGACTAATTGAAGGGATCCCTGGAAGTTCATGCCTCAAAGAGATACAAAAAATTATTCTGACAAGTACAGCCCATACTTTACGAAGGGCTTTATCTATGGAATATTTTTTTTTGTTGCAG
This sequence comes from Acanthosepion esculentum, assembly GCA_964036315.1. Taxonomy (NCBI): domain Eukaryota; kingdom Metazoa; phylum Mollusca; class Cephalopoda; order Sepiida; family Sepiidae; genus Acanthosepion; species Acanthosepion esculentum. The sequence goes on from OZ038489.1 coordinate 92,329,351, forward strand.
TGGAAAGTGTCATGATACCATTTCTAACCTTAGGTCCCTGGGCGGGACCCGGAAAGAAATGTGTAAATGCCAGATATCAAAGAAAATAATAATAATAATAATAATAATAATAATAATATAGGTAAAATACTTGAAAATTACAATGTTTATTAAAAGCTACAATGTACAGGAAGTTGTGGAGATCCCTGATCGCCGTCTCCTGAATTTAACGTATTTTTCAGGTAAGCAAAATATCTTCTAAAAAGCTCTGAATCGATAACTAGTGCTATAACATTCAATAAATCAGTTAAAGTTCCATTGACCTTTGTTGATTCATTGAATAGACAGACAGACAAATAGATAGATAGATAGATAAATAGATGGAAATGAATAGACTTAGATAGATAGATAGATAGATAGATAGATGGAAATGAATAGACTTAGATAGATAGATAGATAGATGGAAATGAATAGACTTAGACAGACAGACAGACAGTTAGATAGATAGATAGATAGATAGATAGATAGATGGATGGAAATGAATAGACTTAGACAGACAGCTAGATAGATAGATAGATAGATGGAAATAAATAGACTTAGATAGATAGATAGATAGATAGATGATGTACAGTCTAAAAGCTATATATAAATTAAATAAGAGTAATAGATAAATAAAATTACATTTATTTCGGAAAAGTGGAAACAAAGATGAGCCAATAAAGACTTTGAAATATTTCTCTTTTAAAATGGATGGACGGAGGGAAAAAGTGAACGAATCAACGACGCCCACCATATTGCCACTAGTAACGGATTTGAAGGAGGCTCAGTCAAAGGCTTTGCCTTTGGGAGACCGGCCGATAAAACCGATCGATAGGACCCACTCATATCGCTTTTCTGTCTCCCTACCTTTACTGTCCGTCCACGCAAGCCATAACCGCCCCATCCCCATTCAGCGAACCATCGAAAGAGTCGGTCAGGCTCAAATCTATTCGACTAACTGACCGCTAGCCCCAGCGTCCGACAAGCCCGGTGATCAACAATAGAAATATATTGCCATGGGGTTAATTTTCTGGCTTCACTTGTATTGCTATCAACTTCAACAACTCCCTACGACCCCCTCTCTCACTCTATTTATCTCTTAACCTCTCTCTCTTTTTCCCCTCACTGTCTCTTTCTCTCTATCTATCACTCTCTCTGTCTATCTATCTTTCTCTCTATCTGTTTATCTCATTCTCTCTCACTCACTCTTTCTCTATCTCTCAGTCTCTTTCTCTCTCCGTTTCTGTCTTTTTCTCTCTTTCTATATATATATGTGTGTGTGTATTTATGATTCTTTCACTCAGCCTCTCCCGTTCTCTTTTTCTCTTTCTCTCTCGCTGTATCTCACTCTCTCTATCTATCTCCCAGTCTCTCTCTCTCTATCTGTCTATCTATCTATTCTTCTCCGTATTCTCCTCTTGAGTTTTTTTTATTTCCTCCTTTCTTTTCCTCCCTCTATTCATACCTTATTTTCAAAAAGCAACATTGTCCATTTTTCTCTTTCGTACTTAAATTGCTTTTCTTTCTTTTCTAATACAGTCACATTATAATAAGTCTCTCTTTTCAGTCCGCATTTTCTCCTTGTTTTCTCTGTCTCAATCTCCATGGCAAAGTTTAACAAACACACCTGCAAAAAATTATCTGTGAAAAGGACGGTTATTCTCTTGACACCGCTATCACTGTATCCTCTCTCTGTGATTTTAATCGTTTTAAAAATCTTTTTCAAAATTTTTATGAAACCCAAACATTTGCAACTGAATTCACGCTTTCTATTTTTTCTCAAGAAATGACGATACAATATTAAAAAAATATATCTATTAAATTACTTATTAACAAGAATAGTTTCATTATTTACATTATTCGGGCTATTGACCTCATCTTTGTCGCCATATTTATTACGACGTTTCGGCCGTTGCAAGCTCCGGGCTTCTTCAGGTGGTTGGAATGTCGAACTGAACCCTTTATTTCGCTCACTAGGGTAGACTGTTCTAGTTCCACGTGCCATGTTTAATGGATGTCAGTTATCAGTTATCTCCTGTTAATTTTCCCTCTGAAAGTTCTCCACTGCCTTAACCAGGTAAAAACATGCAATGATAACAGCAAAAATTGCAATATGAGCACTGGTAAAAATGGTTGCTGAAGATATTAGGTTTATAATACCCAGAAATTCTTATACAGGTGTCCTCAAGGAGACATGGCACAGTGGATAATGGCGTTGGTTAGATACAGTGACAGGACCCAAAGAGTGTAAGTTCAATACCCGGTTAAGGCAGTGGAGAACTTGAAGAGAGGAATTAACAGGAGATAACTGATAACTGACATCCATTAAACATGGCACGTGGAACTAGAACAGTCTACCCCAGTGAGCGAAATAAAGGGTTCAGTTTGACATTCCAATAGTCCCAATAGTGTACATAATACCTCATCTCAGAAATATAGACAGATATTGAATAGTTTCATATATTCTTCTTCTTTATGTTCCGTATTCACTCAGGACATGGCTCTTCCCAATTTCCTTTCCTTTTTAACTCTTAATAAATTTTGTTTTGCTGTTATTTCTCCTAAACACTGTTCCGTCATCCATTTACTCATGCTCATTAAGTAGGTTATTGAGAGGCACGTTGGGGTAATGGGTAGCGGCTCGGATTGATGAATCGGAGAGCCAGTGGGATCCATATCATTCACTTACGTGCTAATAACCTTGGGAAAGGTATGGATCTTTGTTTTAACCTAGAAAGGGTTACTGAATGAGGAATAACCAAAACAGAGCTTGGAAATGAAATGGTAATCTGTATAACATCAACAAAATACAATACTCGCCAGCGGCGTGAAGTAGGTAAACCACTGCTAGTGGTTGACAGCATATTACGATATTTACCTGCCTTCCCACGAGATAGGATACGGCACAAAGCAAAATTTAATATGGGGGAAATCCGAGCCCGTGGGATCGGGCAAAAATTGCCTGTAGACACCGCATACGCGGGATCGGGTATCTGTCTACGCACGAGACTCTGCCTTTCGGCATAGCCTCGTTCGGATTCCTCTCTGCTTAAAAGCAGAATTCGACACGGCAAGAGCTTCCAACGTTGACAGATCACGCTGCCAGCTTAGACAGCATATTACGATATTTACCTGCCTCCCCACGAGGTAAGATGCGGCACAAGGCCAAATTTAATGTGGGGGACTCCGTGCCTGTGGTCTCGGGCAAAATTGCCCGTAGACCCCGCATACACAGGATCGAGTATCTGTCTACCTTCCCGGACGAGATTCTGCCTTTCGGCATAGCCTCGTCCGGGTTCCTTTCTGCTTAAATGCAGAGTTCGACACGGCAAGAGCTTCATACGCTGACAGATTGCACTGCCAGCGTATACATCATATTACCCCTACTTACAATAGTGTCAAACGTATTTATGAGGACTGGGACATACCCATTAGTGTTCATAGATACGGTATATAACAAGCCTTTTCTTCTCAGTTATGGGTAATTAGCAGGACAGACTGGGTTGGCAACTGGTCTAGAAGAAAGCAACCCTGAATTTAAAAACTCTATGCAGCCCTGGCGTAGCATATATTATACAGCTAAAGAAAGGATCGTTCGCACTGACTCGATGATACTGACTACCGTCGAACCCAGAGGTGATGCGTTGTTTTCTCCTGTCCCTTCAATCTTGCCTTCAAATCTATGAATATCAGGTTTTTCAAACCCTTTTTTGTCATTATGTGTCCGAGATATTCCAAGTGTCTCTTCCTGATGTTAAGTATAAGTTTCCTTTTTATTTTTATTTTCTCCAAAATGTTGTCATTACTCACATCTTCGCTACATGGAATCCTTCTTTAGAGATTTAAAATATATACAAGTTTATAAAAATATATGCAAGCCATGTAATGCAATATTTATTAAGGTTATTTAAGATAATGTTACTATGATGAAATGGGTGCTTGGCCGAGTGATTAGAACGTTCACTTTCTGAGAACCCGGGTTCGAATCTCACCATGGTCGATTTATTAGGAAGGAGACTTCGTGATGCTACCGGTCTTATCTATCATTACGATCCAAGCGTGCGGCACCGTTGAAAACCGTGTGAAATTGTGAAAAAAAGTGAAAAATGTGTGAAAACTATACCATGGATATAGCCTTGTGTGTGAGATTGGGTAGACGGAGACATTGGGGGCCGTCGATAGCTGTGCTAGCATAATATTTACAAGTCATCGTGACCGAGGATTTGAGTGTGCTGGCCTTGTTCAGATTGTTGATCGTGCTTGAGAACACACTCTCATAGTTGCAGTGTTGCTCTGTGGGTGTTGAACAGACATAAATGTGCCTGAGTGAGTGTCTGCAATAGGGAATGGCTAGCCACCGTAATAGACGGGTTCCCTCGAATACGATTGGCCAGCTATTATTATTATTATTATTATTATTATTATTATTATTATTATTATTATACTCTGATGAAAGATTTAAAGAATTTAAGCGTCGTACTATTGGCGGAAAGGTCTCATTATTTTACTGTTTAAAAGGCTATAGGGAACCGCATTTCACTTCCGGCTTGTAACTTTCAGTCAAGTTGAATCTTTCAAAGTTTTAATGCAAAATGTCAATCGTTATCTTTTGTCGTTTTATAGTTTCCGCTCTTTTGTTGTTATCGTGACTTAATAAAAAAAAACCCAAAAACCGATGAAACAAGAAAATTTAAATAAAAATGTAACAAGTAAAAGTAATTTTAGATTAAAAATGTAACAAGTAAAAATGTAACAAGTAAAAATGTAATAATATAAATGTAATTTTAGATTAAAAATGTAATAAGTAAAAATGTTACAATAAATGTAATTTTAGATTAAAAATAAAACAAGTAAAAATGTAACACGTAAATGTAATTTTAGATTAAAAATATAACAAGTAAAAATGTAACAAGTAAATGTAATTTTAGATTAAAAATGTAACAAGTAAAAATGTAACAAGTAAAAATGTAATAATATAAATGTAATTTTAGATTAAAAATGTAATAAGTAAAAATGTTACAATAAATGTAATTTTAGATTAAAAATAAAACAAGTAAAAATGTAACACGTAAATGTAATTTTAGATTAAAAATATAACAAGTAAAAATGTAACAAGTAAATGTAATTTTAGATTACAAATGTAAAAAGTAAAAATGTATCAAGTAAAAATGTAACAAGTAAAAGTAATTTTACATTAAAAATGTAACAAGTAAAAATGTTACAATAAATGTAATTTTAGATTAAAAATGTAACAAGTAAAAATGTAACAAGTAAATGTAATTTTAGATTAAAAATGTAACAAGTAAGAATGTTACAATAAATGTAATTTTAGATTAAAAATGTAACAAGTAAAAATGTAACAAGTAAATGTAATTTTAGATTAAAAATGTAACAAGTAAAAATGTAACAAGTAAAAATGTAACAAGTAAAAGTAATTTTACATTAAAAATGTATCAAGTAAAAATGTTACAATAAATGTAATTTTAGATTAAAAATGTAACCAGTAAAAATGTAACAAGTAAAAATGTAACAAGTAAAAGTAATTTTACATTAAAAATGTAACAAGTAAAAATGTTACAATAAATTTAATTTTAGATTAAAAATGTAGCCAGTAAAAATGTAACAAGTAAATGTAATTTTAGATTAAAAATGTAACAAGTAAAAATGTAACAAGTAAAAGTAATTTTAAATTAATTTTAATTACAAAATGCATTTTATCTGCAATTCTTTCATTTCCTTTCACGACATAAATTTACGAAAATAGATTGAGAAGATTTTTCATCCATCTTTTTTTAAAACTTTTTACATTGTTCGACCTGTTGTTCTCATCTTTATTGCTACATTTACGACGTTTCGGCTCAGAGAAATTTTCATGTTCATTACGTCGAAATGATGCTGTTCGGAAGAGAAAATGGATACTGCTGTGTGTTGAAAATTTAAGGATCACAGGTTCAAAGCTTAAAAGAAGGCCATCTGGAATACATTGACGCGCTCAAATCTCCGAGTAATAGGAAACTTTAGAAATCGTCTACGCGTCCTGGGTATGACGATAGACTACGTCCATCAGCAATGACTCTGATCAGGAGGTATTGTGGAGCGTGGAACCACCTCTTAATTGCTGGTTTTTCCAGGTCCGCTCTGACCCAGGGTAGCAGCACCTGTTAGGGTCCCAGCTATGGGCAAATAGTTAACTCCCCACCAAACTGGGGTCAAAACACTATAAAAGTGTAAAATAGCTTTTAATACCAGAAATGCCTTGAAAAAACAGTTATTACCAGCAATACATTAAAATATATATATATATTACTAGCAATATATTTTGAAAAAAAAGATAATACTTTGTAAAAAATTATTACCAGAAATATAGTTTTGAAGAAAAATTATTACCCGAAATACATTATTACCAAACAACAACAAAAAAACAAAAAAACAAAAACATTGTCTGGCGAATAGAATCCATTATTTCATTTTTAAAATAAAACCATTAAAACCTGTAGACCTTTTATTAAAAAACACTGAAATACATTTTTAATAGCAGTTATCCTGTGATTTTTTTTATCAACGTTTCAAGTGTAGGGCGTATTTCTGCCGTACTCTTTATTCGACTGCTGATATTAGACTGATACTATCACTTCTTTACTAACCATGTTCCCTAAGGACACAGCAATCATGGCTCTCCACAACTTCCAGTCTCTTGTAGCATTTCGTGTTTCTGTTATTTCTGCTAAACCCTGTTTCGCGATCCATTTACTCAAGCTCACCAAGTAGCTTATGCGTTTCCGGTTTGCCCACAATCTGACTTGTGAGTATCAAATTTTACAAGCCCTCCTTCCAGATTATTAAGTCTGTTCATTATCTATCTATCTATCTATCTATCTATCTATCTATCTATCTATCTATCTCATTGTATTAATTATCTATTTCATTGTATTATCTATCTATCTATCTATCTATCTATCTATCTATCTATCTATCTATCTATCTATCTATCTATCTATCTATCTATCTCTTCTGAGAATTCACTTAGCACTGGTAAACTTCTATAAAAGTATAACATTTCATGCTTATGACCTGATCCATTGCCAGATGTCTTGACTAAAAAAATCACACGTCACTGTCATGCCACGATTATGATGTGGAAGGCAACATCACCAACAAGGAAAGTGCAGAACTCTTTGTCATCCTTGACACTGTCTTGATATGCATATAAACGTGTACATCCATTTTACTTTTGTTTAATGATTTTACGGATCCGATTATAAATTAATAATTGATGTACTAAATATTTGGTCGTTTACCATCTGACGCATTTCGGAGACACGCCATGAACAGGATATATTTTTATATGCAGATGTAGATAAAAACTTGTATTAAGGTATCGATTATAGTAGGTAACAATTAAAAAATTATATACATATATATATATATATATATATATATATATATATATATATATATATATATATATATATATATATATATATATATATATATATATATATATATATATATATTGTATATATATATATACAAATACATATATATATATAAACTAAAAATACATATATACTGGAAAAACAAATAGACGGATCATACGCGCGCGCACACACACACAAACACATACACACACAGAGAGACATACCAACACGACACACCATACAAAGTGTGTGTATATATATATATATATATATATATATATTATTTCCTTGTAGTAAAACAATATAAATGTATGAAGATTGAATAGATAGATATATACGAGGGTCATTCAATAAATAAGTTGAATTTTTCGGTATAAGGACTTCCAATACAGATAGAAGATTATTCTTTTTTATTTTTATTGTTTTACTTCTTTATCACATGGATTTAATTTCTTTTGCAGATTGAAAAAAACTTTGAGAGTTTTGGCGATTAACAAAGATGGCCGACCAAGAAGCATGCCCCAGGATTTAACAGCGGTCAGTTATCAAGTTTTTGGTTGCTGAAGGGTGCAAACCAGTTGAAATTCATAGGAGAATCTCAACTGTGTATGGTGCCACATGTTTCAGCCAAAAAAATGTCTACAAGTGGGCTAAATTGTTTAAAGAAGGACGGAGCAGTGTTGAGGATGAAGACAAGCCTGGGGTGATCGAATCAGTCAATGACCTCATTCAGTCTGACAGAATGGTGACAGTGGATGACATTGCAAGGACTTTGAAAGACATAAAGAACAAACGCAGGGGTCATCAGTCAGAAGGAGTCATCTTGCATCATGACAACGCAAGGCCTCACACAGCAGCCCAAACGGTGCAGACCATCAACGAGCTGGGATGGGAACTGCTCTCTCATCCCCCTTACAGCCCAGACCTTGCCCCTTCAGACTTTCACCTGTTTGGTCCCTTGAAAGCGTTCACGAGAGGCACGAAGTTTAAAAGTGACGATGACGTCAAATGTGTTGTGAGCGATTGGCTGAGACATCAGTCCAAAGATTTTTACGCTGTGTGTGACAGTACTGGGAGACTACGCTGAAAAAAAAAACGTAAGAAAGTAAGCTTCTATCTGTATTAGAAGTCCTTATACAGAAAAATTCACCTTATTTATTGAATGACCCTCGTATATACTAGCAAAAACACACGCACAATACAAAACATCGAGAAAAGCTTAAAACATTACAGAGAGCATAAAAAGATCAGATCAAAGACCTCATTCCTTCCTGATTCTCTGACCAATCCTCATTGTTTTATTACTCCGTAAGTAAAGGAAGATTTTTCCAGGAGTCCAAGAAGAATTTGGATTACTACCATACACGAAAACACAAGAAAAAAATTAATACCTTTAAATAATATGTGAAAGTAATTATTCTTCGTCTGATGAAGGTCACAAGATCTGAAACCCGTGTAGCAAAAAATATGGAAAATAAACTATAATATATATTTAAAAAATCCACATGTGTGTGTGTGTGTTTTTCAGTGTGTGTCGGTGTGTGTGCTTTGATAATATATAGATCAATATGGATCGATATAATAATAAGATGAAGAACAAATAGGAAACGCTTATCAATCTAAAAAGTTTCATTTTTATTAAAGCTTCGTCAGAGACTGAGACAAATTCTTGAGACTTCGGATGGACACGTCATCTCTAGTTGAATTCTGAACGCCACAAATTGTATAAATGTTTGTTTAATAGAGTCGAATGCACGTGATATCGGATTGCCCAATGGAAACCAGACCAAAGGGAAAATACCAGAATTACTTTCTTTTTTATCTCCATAGGTCAATCTTTACCGAAGCTTTAATAATAGTTAACAATTTAGTTATATATATATATATATATATATATATGTGTGTGTGTGTGTGTGTAGGAATCAGATAGCGTATATATATATATATATATATATATATATATATATATATATATATATAGTTGAACTGACGTGAGTTTCTGACGCTGGGTTTCACGCCCGTTGCGATCATCAGACAAAGTCACGATCGCAAAGGGCGTGAAACCCGGGGTTAGAAGCTCACACCAATCCAAGAAAATGTTAGCTCTATCACTGATATTGTCCGCTTTTCAATAAGTGCCGCCGATATATAATAATCAATCCATATATATATATATATATATATATCCAGTATATATATATATATATATATATATATATATATATATATATATATATATATATATATATATATATATATTATTATTATTATTATTATTATTATTATTATCATAGGAAATTAAAACAAAACATGTTTGTGTTTTAAAAGAGGCAATGCCTGTATTTATTTACGAGATACTAATGGAAATATTTGTAAATGTTTATTAAAAAGGGCTTTATAGATCCCTAAATTTAAAGAAAATATTTTCTCGGTTTAGTCTGCTGTTGAAACTGGTGTTAAAGTTAATTTTCACCGAGACAATTCAAAGTTAATATACCCAGACGGAACTGAATTTAATATACAACAAAATGGACGTTTATATTATTTGAAAAGTATTAAATCTGTGAAAACAGCCAACGACTTAGCAAATTGCCATAAAACCTTCAAAGCGCTTACAACATTGTGACACATGTATTTATCTGATATTTCACCTCATGGAAACGTGAAAATAATTAGAATAGATAATGGTGGAGAATTTACTTCTGATGATTACGAAAACCTCCTAATAAATGAAGTCATTAAACATGGGAAGACGAGTCCCTATTCGCCCCACCAGAACGGAATCGCTGAACATAGTTGGAGGACACCTTTCGATATCGCTACATGTTTACTAATAGAATCTAAGTTATCCAAAAATCTGTGGGTCTATGCATGAAATACCGCCGTATATATAAGAAACCGTTGCTATAATAGTAATATTAAAAAAGACTCTTTACGAAACTTATACGAATTACAAACCCAACGTTAGTGGTATGCATATTTTTGGTATAATTTTGCGACCACAGGGCAAAATTTGATCCAAAAAGTAAACGAGGCATATTTATTGGTTATGGCGGGGCAAGTCTGGCCTATATGATTTATTTCCCAGAAAGTAAAATAATAAGGAAAATAAGATGCGTCTGATTTACAGATTCCTTTGAGCAAGTAAAGGATCCCGAAGAAAAGAATATTAATTGTGAGGAGTTGGTCACACACGAACCAGTATGGCCTAATTATGAGATAAGGCCTATAAATAGAAAACCCGTTCAAGATCCACAATTAGGGGAAGGTGTTATATCAGAAGATATAGAGGAGGAAAAATCAGACGCAAACCTTGAATTAAAAGAAAATACCACTAGGGATGGGGGACAAATTCCGCGTTATCCGACTAGAATTAGAAGAAAGCCAGACTATTTTGGAATGAATCAATGTCTTATTGACATTGACTGTTGTTATTCGGTGCAATGTATCCCGAAGAACTATTAAGGAGCTATAAATTCTGATAATTTCAAACGATAAATAGCCGCCATGCAAAAAAAAAAAAAAAAAGAAAGAAAAGAAATGGAATCTTTAGTATCAAATGATACTTTTGGATTGAAAAGAAGCCCCGGATGATAAAAATATCATCGGCAGCCGTTGGGTTTATACTGTAAAGCGAACTGAGGATGGTTCGCCAGTGTATGAGGCTCGTTTTGTAACTAGAGGATGTTTTGCAGATATACGGGGAAGAATATGTAGAAACATTCAGTCCAACAACAAACATGACAACAATAAGAATTTTAATGCAAATGGCTGCGCATTATGGCATGGATATACACCATGTGGATGTCAAAGGAGCATATTTGGATGCGCCGATTGACTATGAAATATACATAAACCGCCAGAAGGTTTTGAAAAAGGTGACAATTATGTATGGAAACTCAAAAAGTCACTATATGGGCTGAAGCAAAGCGGAAGAACGTGGAATAAATTACTACATTCCTATTTAATTGAACAGCTTTTTGAGCCCTCCCCGGTGGACCCGTGCCTGTAGACAAGGACATTTAATAATGAAATATTAGCAATTCTGATTATTTGGGTCGACGATATGTTAATAGCTACTCTATTAAAAATTAAAAATTCCTTAAATATAAGGTTTAAAATGACCGACTTGGGTCGACTATCATGGTTTCTTGGTATACAGTTCGAATTTAAGGATAACACTATTACAATGAATCAATCCAGATACATCGACAAACTCTTATCAAAATTCGACATGCGAAATTGTAAAACGCGAACTACTCCATGTGAAATAGATTTAAACACAATTATGAATAATGAAGATGGTATAGCGGCCGGCGCGTGAGAAAGAATACAGAATGTTGATAGGAAGTCTTATTTACGTCATGACATTAACAAGGCCAGACATCTGCTATACGGTTACTAAGTTGTCTCAAAACTTAAATAAACCAAGGACTGTGCATTTAACAAGAGCTAAGCAAGTATTACGTTATTTAAAGGGAACTAAGAATCAGTACCTAGTATTTCGACAATCAAAAAACCCACTACAACTGGAAGGATGTTGTGATGCTGATTAGGCAAATTCACCAGATCGTAAGAGTATCACAGGATATTGCTTTAGATTAGCAAAAGATAATCCAATAATTAGCTAGAAATCTAAGAAACAGAGGATGATTTCACTTTCGACCTGCTAAGCAGAATACGTTGCATTGTTGCAAGCAACACAAGAGGCTATTTTTCTTAAAACACTAATAATAAGTGAGCCTATAACTATTTACTGTGAAAATCAGCTAGTATTGCTTTGGCTAAAAACCCAATAATACATCAAAGATCAAAGCATATTGATATTAAATATCAATTTGTTAGAGATCAGGTACAAAAGAAAACAGTACAATTTGAATATATTCAATCGGAAAATAACGTATCAGATTTGTTTACGAAGCCAATTACAAAATTGAAATTACGGGCTTTCATTCCTCTCATATTTGGTACTGTCTTATAGTCCTTGGTAAGACGCAAAACTGCATCCATTAGTTACTGTCTTATAGTCCTGGATAAGACGTAAAACTGCATCCATTAGTTATTGTCCTATATTGGGGTATAAACATGAATAGTCCTAATTTTAGCCCGATCCTCCTCCTGAATAACTCTCAGAATCACTCTGACCCGGAGTGATAGTATCTATTTTAATGGGTCCCAGCTATAGGTAAAATAACAATTTTTTCTACCTTTTTTGTTGTGATCACAGCCTAAAGCTGACTCATTTTATAGTCCATCCATAGAAGGTTAGCCAATCAGAAGACTTGAAATATTCGATCCGATGTGTATAAAGGCGGCTATTTTGTTCTTTTCTTGTCGGAATATCCCCTGCTAACCTGTCAGATGAAAATACCTGCAGAACTACGTTTTCCTGCTCTCTCCGAATATCCACTGCCAACCTCTGATATGGAAGACCTTAAGAATTCCTGAATAGCTGCTGCGAGACATTGGTGCTGTTTCATTGAACAAATTAATTATCACGTCGGATTTGTACATTCAAACTACATTAAACATTTTTTTACATAAGTACAATGCAATGTTGGAGTTTTTAGGTATCTTTGTGTACTAGTGAGCCAGCCAAAATGAGCTGACTCATTTTATAGTTCACCAATAGAAGAGTTAACCGATCAGAAGGCTCAAAATATTCAATGCGATGTATATAGAGGCGGTCATGTTTTTTCCGGAATGTTCACTGCCAGCCTTTGATATCGAAGACTGAAGAATTTCGGGACAGCTGCTGGTAGTATTGGCGATATAGTCAGATTCAGTAGAGTGTCTGACTCGTGAGTGTTAATCTTTAACGTTGTTTCATTCAACAGATTACGTACTGCGCTGGATTCTATATTCATAGACTATGGTGAACATGGTCAACATGCAATTGCAAAATCTTTCCGCCCTTATTTGACAGTGTGTTTTCATAATCTACACAACCTGCCTAAAATGCTTTTACTCCCATAATCAATATTGACAGAGCTGATAAGGTGAATGAGGAAACATGCATATTATAGTAAGATAATTATGGTTGGTAGAGGAGCATCCTTTAGCCTTTAACAGATCTTATCAATAACTAATGAGGTGGGGACAATAACGTCTGTTAACAGCAAATAGTGCCCACTAATAGAAAAGTACGGTGAGTAAAGATGAAGCAATTTGTTCGCCACATATTCCGAATGACTAACTCATAAATATCTATCAGCTAGCCGATTGTTGCAAAGCCAAAAGAGAGGGGGTTGCTTCGTGAAGCTATGTACAACCGGGTTCCTTGGACCAAGATAGCATCAATATTACGAACACAAGAGATAAATGATATGGACATAGCGTTCTATACTACCTGACTACACACAGTGCAACGAAGGATCAGAACTGTAGGCCTATTTCAAAATGTTTGAATATCATAAAGTTGGGGAGAAGAGTAAATTCTTCGAATAACGTTTGGATTCATATTTGTTGATATTCAAGAGGGTTCAAAGTTGGAAGCTAAATAAAAATAATGAATTTTTGATGTGGACTTTGGCATAAAACAATATGAAAAAGATATGACCGACGATGTTGAAATTTTGCTAAATAAAAACAGTATATTTTACAAACATTATACAAACGTCTATTAAAATACCACAATTTTCATACACCTTAACGCAAATTAATTGAAACAAAGTGAATAATTCCGTTATAATTTACTTATTTTTCATATTTTTCCAATGAAACATGACCCAGTGCACATGTTAGTACTTAGTATGTCCATTCCACGAATTCATTCCTTGCAGATTGACCACAGATTCTCGATTGGGTTTAAATCTGGAGAGTTTCCGAGTCAGTCGATAGTACTTTGATGTTCTCACTAGTAAGGCATGCTATTGTGTTCCTGCAGCGCTACAACTTTTGTTCGCTTCTTTGGAGTAACGTCCATCGCAGACAATGGTCGTAGGACAACTAATCGACAGTCTCAGAAGTTTGGTAAAATTCAACATAATTTTTTATCTGTTAGTGAAACAGAAATACAAATGACAAAAAAAAAATTAAAGTTTATCATCAGCGTATTTGCTTTATTGAATTAAAATGTTGTACAGGACAATACTGATTTTAATAAAAAATACTAAATTAACTTTAAGCGAAAAATGTTGAATAAAGTTGATTCTCTGTGTCGCGCCAAAATGTTTTTTTCTCGCCCGAGTTCATCCTTGAAATCTACAAATCTGCCATTCGTCTTTGCATTGAATACTGTGGCCATTTATGGTCTGGTGCCTACGCTGTTCATCTTGAGGTCCTCGGTAAAATCCAGAGACGGATATGCAATGTAATCAATCCTGACTTGGCATCTTGACTCCAGTCACTTTCTCGCAGACGTGATGCGGCTTCCCTCTGTCTTTTCTACAATTATTTTCATGGCAACTGCTCTGACGAGCTACTTTCACCCGAACTGCATGAATTTAAGTGTGATACTAGGTTGGCACCTCGGACCCACCCTTTCACTGTCGAAACAGTTAAATATAGCCGCCCCTTCGACTCCAACATTTTCTTCTCTCGCTATTGCTTTCCTTTACTCTTTCTTTCGCTCTCTGTAATCTCTTGCGTGCTAGTGATACTCTCGTCATAAAATATGTTGTTTTTGTAATGAAAAGAAAAAAAAATTGTTCGAAAGTGAAACTCGAAGTAAGTAAAAATAATGAATCTGCTATTACTTTCAAAACAAACTTGGAGAAGAAGTGGTAGTGAAATGTAACTACCCCTTCTACTCCAGTAGTTTCTTATCACGCGCTTCCCGGCTGCGAAACTCCCTTCCTTTTACTTGCTTCTCTGGTAACTAGAATCTTCAAAAATTTAAATGCAGCGTCAATCGCTATCTTATGTTGTCTTGAACCCCGTTCGTCTTTTATCCTTTCCTCGATCTTCACTATACCGTCTTTTCTCTCACTTTCACTCTCTGTATCCCCCTGTGTACTAGTGACTCTCCCGCCTTGCTTGGTATGAAATGCTTAGAAAAATAAATGATGTTTCGACTGTAAAAGCAATTCTAAAAAATCGATTACAGCATTGAACTACCTCAAATTCAAACCTAAACTAAAATCTGTCGATCTCAATAGAACGAGGAAATAGGACTCTAGTTGTGGCAGTTAATTTCATGAGTGGTTCTGATTCTGAAGATATCTTTTCTGGTTTGCTTTAGATAACATCCATTTTCAACTACGATTTTTGAGTTTTTAATCGCCTAACTCTCATTCTTAAGCAAAATTTGACGATAACAAAATTTGTGAAAATTAATTGAAACAAATCGAATAATTCCGTTATGCGTCCTGGGTACGACGTTAAACTGCATCCAACAGCAAAGCCTCTGATCAGGAGGTTTTGAGGAAGCGTGGAACCACCTCTTCATTGCTGGTGTTCCCAGATCCACCCTGACCCGGGGTGGTAGCACCTGTTGGGGTCCCAGCTATGGGAAAATAGTGAACTTCCAGGTTTTTTCCAGCACATTGAAACAATAATGTTGCCAACTACACCTTTTTGAAACAATGATGTTGCCAACTATACTTTTTTGAAACAATGATGTTGCCAGCTATAGGTTTTTGAAACAATGATGTTGCCAGCTATAGGTTTTTGAAACAATGATGTTGCCAGTTTTTGAAACAATGATGTTGCCAGCTATACGTTTTTGATATATTTAGTAAATACTGGATCTGGCATTAAATAACCCATAGTGGTTGATATGCCATAAAACCCCAAACAAACAAACAAACAAACAAACAATCCGTTATGATTTACTTTTTTTCCTATTTTTTCAATGAAACATGACCCTGTGCAAATACTAGTTCCTCGTATATTCATTCCACGAATGCATTCCTTGCAGATTGACCACAGATTTTCGAACAGATTTAAATTAGCAGAGTTTCTAAGTCAGTCTATATTACTTTGATTTGCTCACTGGTAATGCTTGTCATTGTACTCGTGCAGCGTTACAATTTTCGTACGCTTCCTTGGAGTAACTTCTATCGCAGACAAAAGCCGTAGGACAACTAATCGACATTAGAGACAATAGTGAATGGGTGTGATAAATTTAACTGCAACGTCAATCGCCATCTTCTGTTTTCTTGAACCCCGTTCGTCTTTTATCCCTTCCTCAATCTTTCCTTATACCGTCTTTTCTCTCACTTTTACTTTCTGTAATCCCTTGTGTACTAGCGACACTCTCGCCTTCCTTGTGTGAAATACTTAAAAAAAAATAGATGAGCTGAAGATGTTTTGACTGTAAAAGCAATTTTAAAAAATTCGACTACAGCACCGAACTGCTTCAAGTTCAAACCGAATCTAAAATGCGTCGATCCCAATTGAACGTGGAAATAGGATTCCAGTTCTGGTACTTAATTTCAAGAGTAGCTCTGATTCTGAAGATATCTTTTTCCGACGTTGCTTCAGACAACATCTATTTTTAACTACGATTTTTGAGTCTTTTAATGACTTAACTTTGATTCTTGAGCAGAATTTGAAGATAACAAAATGAAAATATCTAATGAAAAAGGTACAATGTTAGAATAAAGATTTACTCTGATTTCAAATACATAGCCACTTTTATTACTAGTTATTGTAGCCCCATCTGCAGAGAAAAACGAATAAGTTGATAAGCAGATGTCGTAACATAGATGATAATTCTACTTACGATATTTTTTTAAGTACGAACGTATACCGGGTGTAACAGCAAAATTGTCCAAATCGTGTAACAGCAACATTTTCCAATTGACAGATTAAGCTTTGACCCGTTGTATCTTAGAAATGATTAAAGATATCTTAGCTATCCGAGCTTTTATAACAATATTGGACTCTACTTAGAGCAATAAGAATGTGTAATTACTCTCTAAGTTTAACCTAAGTATCGTGATGAAATTGGTCATGAACGAAAGTGACATGTTCATCATTAATTAATCTTAGCTAAGGATCGGAAGCTATGGTGGATTGAAATAAAGTCCCTATATACAGATATATATTTCTAGGATCATTTCCAAGTTATTCAAGATGATCTTCACCCCCTCTAAACTTATAACTTTCTATCCTAGAGTAACAAGGCGCCTCAAAGGTTTCACTCTTCTCTCACATGCCAAACGTCTTATGGATTCAGTTGGATCTTTTCTAATTGATTTCCTTCGCTCTAAGTTGAAATGATGAACCATCTTCCTGTTGTGATCTCCTGATTCAGTTTTCCTCTTTACTGTTCCCTCTTTTTTAAAACTTATTCATCATTCTCTTCATGGATGTTGAATGGACTTTGAAGATTGAAGTCAGAAGATGAATATCAGTACCATTACTGAAAGCCTGAATGAGAGAAAACAATTTTAAACTGCTCTCTTTTTAACTGAATATCTCAATGGGTCTTTCAGTGATTCTTACAACATCAATGTAAAAATGGCTAAACGTCTTATCTGAAAACCTGGAAAAAAGTAACTCAATTAGTTTAGTGAATTTTAGATAATAAATATTTTGTGGGATGGATAATTATGGTGTTACACGATTTTGACAATTTGGCTGTTACATCCGGTCAGATCACTGAAGGGTTATGGACATAATGTTAACTTTGTATGTACGAGGGTGCTGAAAATTTCTCAACCTGAGCAAGAAGGGACTAAAGAATTTCTGACAAGTCATTTGTTCAAATTTTCGGCAACTGTCTCTCTGTCTGTCTGTCTGTCTGTCTGTCTCTCTCTCTCTCTCTCTCTATATATATTTTTTTTTTAACGTGAGGACACGAGCGTTTCTACTCGGGCCGCTGATCTAACATTATCATAGCTTGTCTAAGCTAGTCATAGCCGGTCATACTACCGCGACGTAACAGATGTCAAGCAAGCTAGGAGAGAAGACCTCCAGCACAGAACAGATACGGGATAAACCCAATCCCTTCAGAAGGATCCGGGGTAAAGCCCCATGACGATTTCCTGTTCTTTGTAGCTCCTAATAAATTTTGTTTTTTTGTTATCTCTTCTAAACTTTGTTCTGCCATCCATTTACTCTTGCACGATATATATATATATATATATATATATATATATATATATATATATATATATATATATATATATATATGTGTGTGTGTGTGTGTCTGTGTGTGTACTTAGGCAGCATCCTTTCTTTTAAACACGTTGTATTAAACGCCAAAGACAACTTAGTCTTGCTAATTTTCTTTTGTATTTTCTCATATTTTCGAATGAGACTTTTTATTTCAAAATTATATTATATATCAATATAATTTTGAAATAAAAAGTCACATTCGAAAATATGAGAAAATACAAAAGGAAATTAGCAGGACTAAGTTGTCTTTGACGTTTAATACAACGTGTTTAAATATATATATATATATATATACATGTATGCCTTTAAATTCCTTGAGGAACATAGTCCGCAAGATATCGTTTCTATAACAAGCCAGTTTTTAAGTGAATAGGTTGTTAGACTACTGCACAACCCCCAACCTGGAGGATCTGGTTTTGAATTCAGAGTTGTTCTTCTCTTAGACCAGTTGCCCCTCAACGCTACATAACTAGGTATGTCCTGCTATTTACCCATAACTGGGTGGGGAAGAAGATGATTCAGTCCTTTCCCAGGGGTCTTAGCACGTAAATGAATGTAATGGGTTCGACTGCATTTCGAGCTCAGTCCGAGCCGCTATCAATTACTCCACTGTGCCTCCTTTTGATAGATAGGCTATGAATTATTTTCCTGTGAGTATCAAATTTTCCAAGCCCACTTTCCTCATTAGGTGCGCTAGAAATTTCAACTCTATCTTTGTCGCTGATTTTGTTTCCATTTTCTCCTAAATTTCATGCTCACCCGTTTCTTTTCATGGTATCCTCAAAATCCTTCCGTAGAAACAAATTTCTGTTGCGTCACCCCTGCATACACACCCACAAACAAAAAACAGCGAAATTAACCGACTCGCAAAATACGTATAGACACAAGCCGAAAGCAAATTGGGACATGTCATGTTTTGATTGGCACGTTGGAGGGACGTTTTTTTCCTCGCTCCATCCATATCCCAGTTGAAAGATGTGATTATGTGTGCAATTGATTATTTAATCGGCCTGCTGAGATCAACGCCCTAAAGACCACCAGGTGCGTTTTATTTACGGCAGGTGGAAAGCATCGCACTCATTAAAATTTCACATGTCAAATAAGACTAAAATCGATCTGTTGGTCGGTCGTTGGGCCGATTGACAATTCAGAGGCCAAAACAGTAATCTACTTGTTCCATAGCGCTCAGTACGGGTTTGAAAATTCAGGCAAAGACAAATGAAATGAATGCTGTTTTTAAAGGTAGATCAAAAGCAATGTTTAGAACGGCGCTCCATTAATATCCTTCTATGTTTTGTATCTTTTAGTATCCAGTTGTCAAATATTCAATAAGTTATCTTCCAGTCAATCGAGAAAGACTTGCTTAAGTTTTTTCTATACTAGAATTCTTAAAAATTCAAGAGTAGAGAGTTATTGTTAAAATGGTTATACTGATTGGGATATGTGATATATTTAAGATCATTTTACCCTAAACAAGGCGATAAAGCCACTAAAACGCAAGGTGGGGTACTGATAGTGAAGAAAAAAAAGCGAAGACGTCAGCGAGGAGAACGGATAATAAAAGAAGATGGCAATTGATGTTGCATTTAAATTTTTGATGATCGTAGATGGCAGGTGAGCAAGAAAATGGAAGAAAGTTCCACATAGGAGAAGTGCGAAAAAACGAACTATTAGAATAGAACCTGCGGTTATATCATACTATTTCAACAGTAAAACGATAAGACCTAGTTGCCAATCTAGTATTGCGATTGCATTTATGCAGTCGAGAAACTAAAAAGGAAAGCTCATTAGAACATCGGCTATGCAAATATTTGTAGAAAAGGCAGAGGGAGGTCACATAGCAATTGTTGAAAAGCGACTGAAACCGCTATTCCATGTCAGGACCAATAACTTTATTCCAGATTTTTTTTATATATCAGAGGCACCAAGACCAGAGATGTCAGAAATAATCAATTGACAGGCGAATGATAGATTTATAAACCTCCATTTTGAAGATTATGCAGAGAAGGAATGCAGATAGTGATTTAACCTTGACTTGAAGCGGCTAAGATTTTAGTGTTCCCAGAAGCCGTAACACAGGAGCGATCCACGAAGTGGCAGTTTTCAAGGAAAAACTATGTGAGTAGAACTTCCTCGTTAATTTAAGAATCCGGGGGAAACGAAGGTGATTACAATCCGTGGAAATGGAATAGTGTATCCTAACTGCAAAGGTCTAAACTGTTGGAACTACATAGAAAACCTTATCATGGTAGTAGCGATAGGATATATATATATATATATATATATATATATATATATATATATATATATATATATATATATATATATATATATATATATATATACAGACGAGGTCTTTCACAGACCCCGTTTGAATTTCCATATCGTCTTACCCGTGCGCGCGCACGCGCACACACACACACACACACACACACACACACACACACACACACACACACACACGCATATATATATATATATACATATATATATATATATATATATGATAATAATAATAATATTAGTAATCAGTATGGATATTTCCAAAAGGACATAGATCCAGAAAGATGCTCCATGTCATTAATACAAAGAAAACGAACACTTAGAAGACCACCACGTGGTAACATTTATTTCGTTATGGTCGGAAAATTTGACCTCAACTCTTCATAACTCGTACTACAATTATATATATATATATATATATATATATATATATATATATATATATATATGTATACCTAGACTATATATATATATATATATATATATATATATATATGTATACCTAGACTATATATATATATATATATATATATGTATACCTAGACTATATATATATATATATATATATATATGTATACCTAGACTATATATATATATATATATATATATATTAACTGATTTAAAATATGGTTTCTTCGCTACACAGGAATTACCATGTTTCAAAAACAGAAACTAAATCTTCAAATTTAATTATATAATTAAATTAAAAGCATTAGTTCTGTTTCATCTTCAATACTTAGACTTTTTAAATTAAGGCGCAGTACTAGACGAGATCTGATCAATTTACACTTAAACTGGCTAACCGTCAACTCTATTCGAAACAGATTTTTTTCTCGCACTTCTCGCTTGTGGATCTCCTTTCCGGTCCTATGCTTTTCAGCCAAATTTAATCTACAAAAATTTAAATGCAATGTCAATTGCTATATACTGTCCTCCAAATTACTCTTCTTCTGTACTCGCTCATGAGTAATGTTTTCTGTCCCTAATTCTTTCACACCCATAACCGCTTGTGTCTTAGTTTTTGCTACCTTGTTTGCGGTGAAATCGATTAAAAAAACAAAAACAAAAAAACAAACAAACTATCAACTTGAGATTTGCTGAAAAAAGTTTTTCCTGTTAAGGTTCCCTTTGGTTTGGTTCCTTTCTTTGGTTCCATGATACGGAATGAGATCCATTTGGAAAAATTGTAGGACAAACTGGAAAGATTTTGAAACTACCAGCGTCTCTCGTTTCGTGCGCATGTGTAGACGTCAGAACATCAACAAAGCACATCCCGATTAAACCCTAACGAAAGAAACCCGTCACAAAACGTTTTTTCCAATTTTTCATACTATTTTTCGAGAAACTATTTGTTGATATATAAAATTATACAAATTTACATATCGTTATATCAATGAGAACTTTATAAATACTTTATAATACTTTTTCTATAACTTTTCATTCATATAACCGCCAGCATACACATACACACATACGTGCATATATATATATATATATATATATATATATATATATATATATATATATATATATATATATATATATATATATATATATCAAAGTGAACATTGCTGTCATCACTTAGAGGCGATAAACTGTTTTATGCTAAATGCAATCAGTAGTCATAACTATTGCGTTTAGCATGAAACAGCCTGTCGCCTCTGAGTGTTGACTTCAATGTTCACTTTTATATTTACATACGCTCTATCTCTGATATTGAGCACTTCATCCCATAAATATAGCATGCACTAAAACTATATCTCTTCATATATATATTCGTCATGAGTACGACGTTAAACTACATCCGCGTCCTGGGTAGGACGTTTAACTACGTCCAACAGCGAGGCCTCTGATGAGGAGGTTTTGAGGGGCGTGGAACCACCTCTTAATTGTTCGTGTTCCCAGGTCCACCCTGGTCCGGGGTGGTAGCACTTGTTAGGGTCTCAGCTATGAGCAAATAGTTGACTAATTTTGAAGGAAATATATTACCAGAAACAGATTTTTGACAAAACAAAATATTACCAGAAATAAAAATGTTGTCGGCATTAAATAACCCATTGAGGTTGATATGCCGGAATCGATCCTCCAAGTCTATAAATCTACCATTCGCCCTTCCATGGAGTATTGCTGCCATTTATGGTCTGGGCCCCTGCGTGTTGCCTCAGGGTTCTTGATAAGATCCAGAGCCGGATATGCAATGTGATTGGCCCTGATCTGTCATCTCGTCTGCAGTCGCTCTCTCACAGACGCGATGTTGCATCGCTCTGCCTTTTCTACAAGTACTTCCACGGTAATTGCTCCGATGAGTTGCTTTCACTTGTCCCTAGGCCTCATGAATTTAAACGTCCTACGAGGCTGGCATCCCGTTCCCACCCCTTCACCGTTGAAACTGTTAGATGTAGACGTCTCTTCTACTCCAATAGCTTCATGTCTCGCACATCTCGCCTATGGAACTCCCTTCCCTATTACTGTTTCTCTGACAAATACAATCTCCAACGGTTTAAGTGTAGCGTCAATCGTCATCTCCAGTTGCCTTGATCTATCCACTTCCCTTCTCCACTTCCTTTCATCTTTCATTCCTATCCGCTCTCGCTCTAAATCTTCTGTAACATCCTTGCCTTGATCGACCCTCCGTCCTTCTCTTTCTCCACATCCCTTCCTTTACCACTCCTATCTGCTCTTCCTCCAACCCTTCTGTAACCCCATGCGTGATAGTGGCCACCAGCCTTGCTTGGGGTGATACGCTTAAAAAAAAATCTATCTATCTATCTATCTATCTATCTATCTATCTATCTATCTATCTATCTGAGTCTGTATCTCTATCTTTCTCTATCTTTCTATCTATTCCACTCTGTCTTTCTGTCTGTCTGCCTGTCTCTATCTATCTATCTATCTATCTATCTATCTATCTATCTATCTATGTAGGTTTGTTGAGATTTTCTCACCGTTTAAGAAGATATAAAAATAAAACGGAAGTTTATTGGAAGTAGTTTGGGACGCAACATTTTTCTGATAGGCTCTTATAACCTTTTCCTTATATGTCATCTTTTCTTTCTTTCTTTCTTTCTTTCTTTCTTTCTTTTTCTGTGTTTCTGTACCGAAGCATTTTCGAACACACGAGCCGGCACTCACTGTTTATATCAGCTGAGGAATAGGTATTATATGAATTCAAAGTAGTCTAAGATATAGCACTTCCAAATTTCCCTTCAAGACTGATGCAAGTATTAATGCGAAAACAACTTATATGCTAATATTAGCCCCTACTACTACTACTACTACTACTACTTTAATTTGCAAAAACGATTACAAAACCGGGTGGCTGTTTACATTAAAAGAAAGCAACCCACTATTAATAAAATATTGTTTGAGTCTAGTTGATCACATTTTAAAATGTCTTTAGACTGTAATTTTCTATGTAATATTAGGTTATATTTAAGAGTCATAATAAGTGAACCTGTGTTCATTAGAAACATTCATTATTATTATTATTATTATTATTATTATTATTATTATTATTATTATTATTATTATTATTATTATTATTATGTACATAGATAGATAACATGTACATATATACAAACACACGCACACATCTAGCTTCCTAAAGAGGAGAATACATACACACACACACACATATATATATATATGATAAAAATACGGTTTTAAGATATGCTATATTTATGTAAATATAAAAAAAAGAACAATGTGTGACGATAGTCCGTTTCATGCCTGAAAGATTGCATTCTAGCAGGAAAAAGAATGTCGTCACTGGGTGTTGTCCTAAATGTGCATTATATATATATATATATATATATATATATATATATATATTTGGGAGCCTGTGGTATTTGGTCCTGGCCAGTGTCCTGTTTATTTAAAATTACCTTGGCTTGGTAGGAAATCTCAGTTATTGTCAGACAAGGTTTCGGCGTCCATTTCGTCAACCTACAATGCCGTTAAGTTGCGCACGGTTTTCCATACTAGACCCCTGATTCCTTCTTTTTCTAAAGATAGGCTGTCCTATTTCCATAAAAGTTCTGTTGTGTATAAATTTAAATGCCGTTGCGACGC
Organism: Acanthosepion esculentum; assembly: GCA_964036315.1. Lineage (NCBI taxonomy): Eukaryota > Metazoa > Mollusca > Cephalopoda > Sepiida > Sepiidae > Acanthosepion > Acanthosepion esculentum. Next base: position 92,354,208 of record OZ038489.1, read on the forward strand.
GGTATATATAGGACATACCAATCTTAGGTTGGAGACGCGGGTGGCGCTACATGTTCCTTCTTTTGTGCGTGTAGGTAGTTCCAGCCAGCCTATAAGAACAACTCAGTCAGCCCATGAGTCTGCAATAGAGCAACACTTGCTGGACAATAATGCCTGTGCGGCTGAGTACGATGACACGTGGTTTTCGGTCTTACAGAGTGCTCGATCTATACACCATCTTAGAGTATCCGAAGCCGTCCACATTAAGTGTCAGCAACCCAGTCTATGCAGACAGAAGGAGCATTTTCTACGTTCATTACGTCTGTTGGAGGGTCTGTGAGTTTCCCCTTTTTCTATTTAAAAATTCTTGTGGAACTATTTATTTACAACCGCCGTTATTCAATTTTAATTAATATAATTAAAATTTTCTTTTAGTCGAATTCCACCTTTCCCTCCTCATTTGCTTCATATATTGTCCTTGTATTCATTTATAATTAATAGTGCCAACGAATATCTTTGAAAAAGTGTTGGCCGGAGGGTTACCTTAGGTATGACGTCTGTTTTGTTCAAGCCTATATATCAGTTTCTTGGGTACAAATCTTTGATATATATATATAAAATAGTAAAGGTAAAATAAAATCCGTGGGTATATAATTCAAGAGTAGGTCCTAGTAATAAAAGAATATTAAAATTGATCTATTCCCCACATGAGGTAAAACGAATTATTAATTATATATATATATATATATATATATATATATATATATATATATATATATATATATATATATACACTAGGTCATTCACAGATTTTCAAGTTTTCCTTCTGTCTCTGTTTCCATCTCATCCTGCTCGAGATAATAGAACGTCCTGACGAAGCTTAGTGACTGACAACCGATCGATTGAAAAGTCAAAAAGGTTCATTGCTTTCATTCTATTCGTCTTTGTTTGCTCAGCACTCAATCCTCACTTTACTCTCTGATCGGCTGGCACTATTTCACGTTGACTGATCCTATTCTGCCTCTCCGCTTCTTTAATACTTTGGTTTTTCTTTGCGATTAACAGCGTCAGAGGTTGACAGCCACACAAACGAGTAGTCTGGGCGAAATGAGTTTGGGCCTTCTTCCCATCTCCACTCAAGCTCACGAACAAATAGATAAAGCAGAAAAAGCAAACAATAAAATAAAGGATGGAGTATTTGCATCGTTGGAAGTCAGATATTAAGGTTAGTGTTTGGGAGGAATAGGGAGTTGGGATTTTACAAGAAAGAAAGAAAGAAAGAATAAAAAGAGTGAAGAAAAAGATGGCGGGCATTCAAACGAGAAAGGAAGAGAAAGAATGAGAAGAGAGGTGAGAGAAAAATGGAAGAAAAAAGATGGTATACATTCAGAAGAGGAAAGGAAGAGAAAGAATGACAAGAGAGAAAGAGGGAAGAAAAAGATGGCGGACATTCGCAAGAGAAAAGAAGAGAAAGAATGAGAAGATAGGAGAGAGAAATTTGGAAGAAAAAGGTGGTTGACATTCGCAAGAGAAAGGAAGAGAAAGGATGAGAAAAGAGAAAAATGGAAAAAAAGATGGCGTACATTCGGAAGAGGAAAGGAAGAGAAAGAATCAGAAGAGAGAAAGATGGAAGAAAAAGATGGCGGACATTCGCAAGAGAAAGGATGAAAAGAGAGAAAGAGAGAAGAAAAAGATGGCGTTCATTCGTAAGAGGAAAATAAGAGAAAGAATGAGAAGAAAGAGGGAAGAAAAAGATGGAAGAAAAAGACGGCGGACATTCACCAAAGAGAAAGGATGTGAAGAAAGATGAGAAATGGAGGAAAAAAGATGGCGGACATTCGCAAGAAAAAGAAAAGAAGAGAAAGAATGAGAAGAGAGATGAGAGAATGAGGAAAGAAAAAGATGGTGGACATTCACAAGAGAAAGGAAGAGAAAGAATGAGAAAAGAGAAAGGGAGAAGAAAAAGATGGCGGACATTCGCAAGAGAAGGAAAGAGAAAGATGCAACATAACCGTGTAGATAAGACAGAGGGTTTTTGTAAGGTATGGAAAGATATCCTTCTTTTATAGCACCAGCACTCCATAACTTCCCAATTTGACTCAATCCTATTCGTTTTCACCGTTATGTGACCCAGAGATTCCAATCTATCCTATTTTAAGTATAAGCGTCCTTTAGTTACCGTTTAATTTAAAAATTCGTTGTTGTTCTCATGTTTAGGGGAAAGAAATATATGACCGAAAATGTTTGAAAAATGAAAAGAAAGCAAGGGAAACAATGTCAAGAAGGAAAAGAAGAAGAAGATGGAGTCAGCGGAACTTTTGGAGGGAAACAAACGTAAATAGAAATATGGCCGAAAAAGTAAGTTGAATAAAGATAGATTCTCGAGAAGGCAGAAGGAGAATATACTGGATTTCTGATACAGAAAGGAACGAAAAATATAGAAATAAAATTGATAAAATCAAAAGAAGAATCTGCAGTGTTATTGGTCCTGACCTGCCCTCTCGGCCACATATTGCCATAAAATAGCTTCCGTCGGCCTTTTCCATAAATATTTTCATGGTACATTTTCTGATGAAATGTGACCGCAAGTTCTATGCTAAAAGTTTCTTCTCTCGTACTTTTCGCTTGTGCAACTCCCTTCCGGTTTCTTGCTTTGCAGTTTATTTTGATCTTCAAAAATATGAATGCAATGTCAATCTTTATCTTGTGTCTTGTTAATTCTTTTTCTTTTAATGTTCCCCCTTCTTAATAATGTCTCATACTCTCTTACACTCAGTACCCCCGCCCGCCCCTGCGCCTTAGTGTCTCTATTGCTTTACTTCGGGTGAAATGAAAAAAAACATAACATAAGTAAGGAGCGTGAAGAATACAGGTAAAGAAGGGGAAGAGAAAGATGCAAGTCTTTAAAAAATAAAATGGAGAGAAAATGAAAAATATGCAGACAATTACACTATATAAAACTATGAAATCTATCAAATATGTATACAAATCTCAGCATACATTAGTTACAGTAACTGAGGAAGAACGCCCCATTTGGCGTGATCGACGAGTAAACGAAGCCAGTACCTTAACCTCGGTCACTATGACTTGATGCGAGCAAAGCCATCGATGTATTACAAACAGCTTCATCTTACCCGTTTCACTCACAAGCCTTGAGTTAGGCATTTACCAACAAGTTATTTTCCAAGCATAGCTTAGATGTAGTAGAAGGCCGAAAGTATGGGACATCCATTGAGGATCGAACTCACTGCTCAGTCGTAATTGATCTATCGAGACAAGCTTTCTAACCATTACAGCACCTCGAGGTGCTCGAAGGCACTTACCAGCAATAAGACTCATTGGGAATGTGTCCCCAGACAGGTATTGTCAAGAAGTAGCTTTGTTAATAAATCGTCCAGTGGTGAAATCTAATCTCGGGACTCATAAATATCTAAACAGTCCGCCGTATACAACTGCTTCCAGCCGTGACCAAAAAGCCTTTGCGCGTTTAAAGCCTGAGGGTGTTGGCAAAGATCATCCCTCTTTTGACGTTGTGAACTTGCGCTACAGAATCGCAAAGAAAGAACTGGGCCTAAAAACAGAGACCATATCACTTGAGGCCTACCAACAGCAGAAACAACTAAAATGGATAGCATATATAACTCAACGAGAAAATTAAGACATAGTGACGCTGTTGACATTCCACACGACTTCAAATAGAAGGTTGGGAAGGAGAACCGCCATCAATAATTGAAAGAGCGATAACAGCTACTGGACATGAGAAACCTGTTTTTCTAAGAAAAGTTTTTTAATAAAAATATTTTATAAATTTAAACCGAATGCAGTACTAGTTGCTGGGTGAATGCCAAATATTTCATTATAGGGAAACGGCTAATATTACCATTACCAGCATATACATACATACATACATACATACATACATACATATACAGGGTGTCCATAAAGTTCGTGTGCACTTTAAAAAATTTATAACTTTATTTGTATTTGCGATACAAATAATTTGTAAAAAGGACTCGAAAGAAGCAAATCTATATTTTTTAAGGTTTTATTGAAATTTTATTTAAGTTTCCACATGTCCTCCATCATTAGCAATACAAAGGGTAATACGATTTTGCAGTTAACGGAAAATATTTGCCAACTGATTTACAGTAATGACTGAAATCACATTAGTTATTTTAGCTATACTTAAAACTAGGTACATTAAACTTTATAACATTTTTTACAGATTATTTCTATCGCAAATACAAATAAAGTTATAAATTTTCTAAAGTGCACACAAACTTTATGGACACCCTATATAATGTTAATTGTTTCTTCGCTTAACGCCATTTCGGATAGCGGGGATGAGCGTAGCAATGTCGGTATTTTGTAAAAGCAAAGTAACGTAAAACGAAATTTCGAACAGTGGGCATCAATGTATCGTCTGTTTTTCGAGAAATGAGGAAAGCTGCAACGAAATCGAAAGGAAAACATGTAATAAGGAAGGAAAACAGAGACTTTAAAAGAGCAGAGAGTAAAAACGAGTGAATTGTCGATCATGTTACGCAAGTTTAGAAATATTATCTCTCGTTTTTGGCGTCCATCTTGGCTTTCGCCAGACCGCTGCTGAATTCTCGCTCGCCTGGAGATGCCAAGTCACGTAAATTAACGTAATGTCACGTTCCGATAGTTATTCTTATTTAATTATTTTTAGTTTTTCAACAATTTCCTCAATTTGTTTCTATTTTCGAGTTTTTTTTTCCTAAAGTTCTCTTTCTATTTTTCTTTTTTGCGATCTTTCGCTTTATTCGCCTAAGCTTTTTAATTCCCTGTTTCTTCAAGCATTCGAGCAATAAACACTGTAAGATTTCTACTCATTATACTAAAAGTACTCTCAAGACTAGCGCGTTAACCATTACTCTACATCAGATATACTTTAAAAAACTAAAATTTGTTTACTGCAAAGTCACAATGCTGAAAATCCTGTTAGGTTATGATTCACCAAACTATTAATAGTCCATGGGATGAACTTGGTAACCTAAGCCAGGCACTATATGATAGCTAAATTTAATCTGGCACAAGGCTATAATATTTGAGCATCCAGTAAGGATCGAAATCAAAACAACTGAGAGATGAGCAAGTTCTGATGTGTGCGTCTCCTCCCACATCGTGCCAAAAGAGACATTGCACACCAGACTATCAAGAGATCCAAATGCACAGCTGACCTGAGGTTATTTCATGCAACCGGTGTGACAAACAAAGGATCGTGCAACATGACAAAGAGGTACATAGACAGAAAACAAAGAGAGGAATTTGGCAGTCTCTCAGACATCGCAGACGAGAATGCAAGGATCACATTTAGGACTAGGCACACGGGTTCGTGAAGAAAAACACACTGGTCGACATTAATTGACAAAATCACAAGTAAAAAAAAAATGTAATATTAAATATGACCAATTATATCTCGTGTTATTCATTAGTTTGCACGTGGTTGTATTAGTCGAATTCACCCCTTCATTACAAAAACGTATTATACGGCAGATATCCTTTTGTTTTGTAATAATTCTTTTCAACGAAATCTGCAACCCCGGTCTCAGAGACGAGATGTCGCAAGCCTTTCAATGCTCTATCGCTCCATCCATGGAAAATGCTCAAAGTACATTCCTTAGTTCCATTAACTGTGGCCTTCATGGCTATGACCCACCACGCCACGCCCATTGTAGAAAACCACCCACATTCCCTTCGTATTTCCTTGGTGAGAAGTAAGTTCCACTCGAGCAGCAGCTTCTCGCGAACCACTGCTCTGCGGAACCGACTCCCAAGAGGATACATCCCCGATCACTACAATCTTAACCTGTTAAAATCTAGGATTAATCGTCATCTTCCCCGCATATTCACATGACCTTTACCTTTTACCGTGTAACTCTCTACCTAGAGTGGCTCCCGGGTCTTGTACAGGAAAATCCTCACTGTAAAATAGGCCGATCTAAAAGTATTAAGAAATATTCTTTTCATATTTTGTTTATTTCAGTCAACTAAGTTATACAGCGTGGCAATTCTGAGAGAATTAGAAGTCCTACCAGGTTTGGTTTGGTTTGGTTTGGTTTGGTTTGTTTTACGGCATATCAAACTCAATGGGTTATTTAATGCCGACAAAATTTTTATTGCTTCTAATACCCCCCCCCAATATATTGCTGCTAATATTTTTTCTTTAAAAATTCATAACTGGAAATAATTTTTACAAAGATGTATTGATAGTATTAAAATCTACTTGTACACTTTCATAGTGTCTAGACCCCAGTTTGGTACCAACTAACAGGTGCTACCACCCCGGGTCAGGGTGAACCTGGGAACACCAGCAATTAAGAGGTGGTTCCACGCTCCTCAAAACCTCTTGATCAGAGGCCTGGCTGTTGTATTTAGTTTATCGTCTTACCCTGGACGCCTCATTTTACGGGGGTCTTACCCCTTTGCAGAGGTGCAGTCAGCATATTCTGAAGCCCCAGCCAACAGGGCGGAGTCCTACCAGGATTCATTACTGGCGGCCACAATCTTAAGAATATTAGATATGCAGCTGACACAGTTTCGATAGCAGATACACAAAGGAAACCGCAGAATCTTCCACAGAAGATAGTAAAGGAAAGCGAGAAGAAAGGACTAAGCATCACTTGCAAGAAAACAGAAATGTATGGTTGTCAGCAAAAGGGACATCGTAAGATGTGAATTACAAATTGGGGATGGCAAAATTAAGCAAATGAGTTTAATTATCTAAGAATTGTTTTAATCCAGAACGGAAAATGTGACACGGAAATCCAAAGTCGCATTTGGGATGGCGAGAAATGCTTTCCAAAAGCTAGACACAAGATAAAAAAAATGTGATATCAAATAGGATCAATGCAATCACGTGTTATTCGTTAATTTGCACGTGGTTTTATTCGTCGAATTCTCCTTTCATTACAAAAAGTATTGTGTTGGTGCATAATTATCAGGCGTTTTTAAACAATATTTATTATGAAAAAAGAAACATAATTCAACAATAACATTTTAAAATGATTATCGACACGAATTTTTATAACCTGAAAATAAAATATTTTTAGTGAAAGAAAAGTAAAAAAAACCCAGCAATTTTTATTAACAAATAACTTCTCCTACAAAAACGCCTGATAATTATGCACCAGCCGAATATTATACGGCAGATGTCCCTATTTTTGGTACTAATTCTTTTCAATGAAACCTGCAACCCCGGTCTCAGAGACGAGATGTCGCAAGCCTTTCAATGCTCTATCGCTTCATCCATGGAAAGTACTCAGACGAACTACCTTCCTTAGTTCCATCAACAGGAAAAATTCGTTCAAAACAAAGAAAGGTTAGTTAGATCCAGTGACAGGAGCCAAAGAGTGTGCGTTCCATACCTGATTAAGCCGGTGAAGAACTTTAAGAGGGGAACTAACACGAGATAACAGATAACTGACATCCATTAGACATGGCACGTGGAACTAGAACAGTCTATCCCAATGAGCGAAATAAAGGGTTCAGTTCGACATTCCAACCACTTGAAGAAGTTTGGAGCGTATAACGCCCGAAACGTTGTAATAAATATGACAACAAAGATGAGGATGATATTCCGAACAATTTAAATGGTATACATAAAAGTTAATCTCAGAAATATAGACAGATAGGGTAAGACTTGTATCAGAAAATATTATTATCTCCAAAAAAATTTTGTGTATGAATTTCTGGGACTTATAAACCTAATGTCTTCAGCAAACATTTTTTACTAGAGCTCATATTGCAATTTTCGTTATTATTGCTTTTCTCTGGCACTCCTTATTACTGGTTCCCATGTTGTATTCATTTCTATGCTTGGTCAGCTCAGGAGAATTTTGTGGCCTAGCATATGTGCTGATTCCTTAAGTTTACGAATTTTTCAAAGTAGATCCAGTGACAGGACCCAAAGAGTGTGAGTTCAATACTTGGTTAAGGTGGTGGAGAACTTGGATAGGGGAATTTACAGAAGATAACTGATAGCATGGCACGTGGAGCTAGAAAGTATACCCCAGCGAGCGAAATAAAGGGTTAGTTCGACATCCCAACCATCTGAAGAAGGGCGGAGTGTACAACGGCCGAAACATTGTGATAAATATAGCAACAAAGATGAGGATGATTGTCCAAGCAATGTAAATAGTGTACAAAGAAAAGAGTGCTGAACTGTTATATGATATCGCTCCTTCTATATGGCAATGAATTATGGACAATCTCACAGATGACGAAGCGACTTGAAGCAACATAATTGTGATTCTATTGAAGGTTACTTGGGATTGATATTTGGAATATTGTGGAACGTCTCCATCTTGATAATGTCCTTTTTTTCTCTTCGAGTTACATGTGCTATCCATTTTAGTTGGTCTGAAGGCGTGAGCAATGGCGAAGTTTGAAGGAAACTGAAAACAAAAAGGACACAGTTGCCACCAGAAAGAGGCAGTTGAAATTTCTAGGGTGCTTAATGAGGAAAGAGGGCTTGGAAAATTAGATACTCACAGGACTGGGTGAAGGCAAGATGGACAGAGGAAATCAACGCATACCCTACTTAATGAGCTTGTGCAAATGGTTGGCAGAACAAGGATGAAGACATAGCAAAAAGACAAGATTAACTAAGAGCTTCAAAGGGCAGGAAGTAGTGCAGGTCCATGATCTCCAATGGGAAGAAGGGTTACGGCTCCTATATCTCTACAAAAACTTCATCTGCCAAATGACTTTTTTGAATCCTGATGGCTGTCTAGTCGCCCTCCTCACCAGAAAAGACTAATGAAACAGATTTAGTCGCCGATGACCCGATCAGGCAGCAAATAGTATTGAGTTACATGGTACCACTTCTACAGTGACCTTCCAAAAATAAGACATATCTCATGCACTATTAATAGTGTGGTGAATAAGAACCCAAAAAGCATTGAAAAAAAAACCCAACTTAATCTAATTAAACTCAAGCAATATTTACACTATTTACATAGTTCGTAATGTTGTCCTCATCTTTACTGTCACATTCACGAAGTTTCGGCCGTTGTACACTTCGGCCTTCTTCGGGATTTTTCTATCTTTCTGAGATGAGGTATTGTAACTATTTACACTATTTACCTTGTTCGGACTGTTGTCCTCATCTTTACTGTCACATTCACGACGTTTCGGCCGTTCAACACTCCGGCCTTCTTCAGGATTTGTTTATCTTTCTGGGATTTGTTATTTTAAATATCTACACTCTTTACATTGCTCGGACTGTTGTCCTCATTTTTACTGTCACATTCACGACGTTTCGGCCGTTGTACACTCCAGCCTTCTTCAGGATTTGTCTATCATTTTGAGATGAGGCATATTAACTATTTACACTATGTATATTGTTCGAACTGTTGTGCTCATCTTTACTGTCATATTCACGATGTTTCGGCCATTGTACGCTCCGGCCTTCTTCAGGTGATATGAGTTGGATATGACAATAAAGGCGAGGGTACCAGTCCGAACATTGTATATAGTGTACATAGTTACTATTTCCCATCTCAGAAATATAGACGTTTAGTCCCACCAGTTCAGACCTTTAAATCTCGGAGGCGCCATGTTCCTTTCATTGAGTTGAATAATATTAATTTATTTCGTATTCCAAATGTAATATAAAAAAAATTCCATTTGCAAGCTTTTTTCTCCTAGAACTGCTACTCTGTGGAACTAACTCCCGCGTGGATGCTTCCTTGAAAACTAAAATCTTAACTTCTTCAAGGTCAATATTTATTTATTATCACAATCATCTTTTTCTGTTGGTTTCTCTTTCATTTCTAACGCACACACAATTTATCACTTCCATTTTAACGTTAGCCACCTAGCTTGTGAGGCTCTCGTGCTTTTATTCGGTTTTAAACAGTTTTAAAAAGTCCAGCACGGATCCAAACGAAGAAAAATGGCGGTAGGAAGATTTTGCTGCGCTGATAACTTCTAGAATATTTGTGAAGAAAAAAAAAGGCAAAGAACGCCAGGTCGTTAGCAGTAAAATGGGAAAGAAAGAAGATATTTTTGATGGGTCACACTCCTGCAAACCATTTTAACGAAAAGAAAGAAAAAGAAAGAAAAAAAATCGGAGATAAATGAGAAGGAATGTAATAAAAGCCGCCATTTTAGTGAAGGCCCGATTCGTAGACGAGTAGATGACGGGGGTGGGGAGAACCAGTTTCACTGTTGAGGGGAAAACGAAGAAAGAAAGAAAGAAAGAAGAAGAATACAGCAGAATGTTGAAAAGTAAAATGAATTAATTATGTCTTTCAAATGATTGGTGGGGGCGAATAGAAAAGAAAAATGGTAGCAAAATATTGCAAATTTGAATTATTACCTAAAAAACACCAAATCGTATTAGGATAAAAGATAAAAAGAAAATAACAAAGAGAATGAGGTTTAGGGAACGTGGGAGGGGAGGTAGTCTGGGAGGAGAGGAGGGGGAGCCGCATCCCCAAATCGAAAAGGAATTAAAAACAAAGATATATAATATGATTGATGCACGAAATTTTAAAAAAGTCATCTTTTAAAACCGCATTTTTCTTTTCATTTTAATGATTTTTCTTCTCACATTCATTCATTCTTTCTATCTTTCTTTCTTTCTATCTTTCTTTCTTTCTTTCTTTCTTTCTTTCCACACGTTTTATTTCTAACAAAGATTATTCCTTCCTTCTTTCCTTCCTTCCTTCCTTCCTTCCTTCCTTCCTTTCCAAACATGTTTGATTTCTAACATCTAACAAAGATTCTTTCTTTCTTTCTTTCTTTCTTTCTTTCTTTCTTTCTTTCTTTCTTTCTTATACATTCCTCCTTTCTCTTTTTTCTTTCTTAATTTTTCTTCTTCCATGCTCTTTCTTTCTTTGTTTCTTTCATAATTTTCTTGTTATGAATTGTATTTTTCTATTTTCTTTCATTCATGATTTTTCTTCTGAAACATTCTTTTATTTCTTTCTTAATTTTTCTTTTCTTGTGCTCCCTTTCTTTGAAATGAAATGAAAATAAAAAAAGAAAAGAAACAAACAAACAAAGCGAGAAAGGAAAGAAAGAAGGAAGAAAATGGAAAAATTGAATCTGAGCGAAAAATGAAATAAAAGTAGTATTTCATTTTTTTTATTTTAAATAAAATAAAATATTATTTATATTTTAATAAATAACAATAATAATAATAATGATAATAAAAATAATAATAATAATAATGCTAATAATAATGAAAATAATAATAATTATAATAATAATAATAATAATAATAATAATAATAATAATGATAATAATAATAACGTTAATAATAATAATAATAATAATAATAATAATAATAATAATAATAATAATAATAATAATGACAGAGTGGGCCAATATCTGCACTGGAATATTTGCAACTCCTATGGGAAGGAAACTGGAAGAAATTGGTACGAACACCACACTGACCCGGTTACGGAGATAGGACCTGTTACAATTCTATGGGACTACACAATACACACTGACAGAACAATCAAAGCCAACTGCCCAGACATTGTTATTAAAGACCACAAACAAAATAAGTGCCTCCTTATTGATATGCCAGTCCCTGCAGACTGCAATGTGTCTTTGAAGATATTCGAATAACTGTCAAAGTACAAGGACCTTGAAATAGAAATCTCAAAAATGTGGCACATGGGAACATCAACAATTCCTGTTGTAGTTGGAGCCCTTGGACTGGTTGGAAAAGATTCCAGTAGGCTGATTGAAGGGATCCCTGGAAGTCCATGCCTCAAAGAGATACAAAAAATTCTTCTGACAAGTACAGCCCACACTTTACGAAGGGCTTTATCTATGTAATTATTTTTTTATTTTTTAGCAGTGGAAAGTGTCATGATGCCATTTCTAACCTTAGGTCCCTGGGCGGGACCCGGAAAGAAATGTGTAAACGCCAGATATCAAAGGAAATAATAATAATAATAATAATAATAATAATAATAATAATAATAATAATTCAGAACAATCAACTCTAATCGTCCAGACATCGTGATCAGAGACCGCAAAACCGAATGTGATTTCTTACTGACATGATGGTCCCTCCAGATTATAATGTATCTTTGAAGATCTTCAAAAAACTATCAAAATACAAGGATATATGAAGTGGAAATCAAAAAAAACAAAAACCCGCCACACATGAGGACATCAATAATTTCATTTTTAGTTGGAGCCCTCGGATTGTTTAGAAAATGTTCTGATCGAGACACATTCCTTGTAGACCTTGTGTTAAAGAAATAAAATAAAATTCTTACAGCACACTCCTTACGAAGGTCTTCATCTATATAAAAGGTATGTGCTTTTAGGTTAAAAAAATGTTCTGACCTTAGGTCTCTGGTCGGGACCCAGAAGGAAATCAGTATGCAACAGAAATCAAAGGAATAATATTATTATTATTATTAATAATAATAATAATAAATCTCGGTTACGGAGATAGGACTTGTAAAAATTTTATGGGTCTACAAAATATACACAGATAGAACATTCAAAGCTAATCGCTCTGATAACGTTATTAGAGACCGCAAACTAAAAAAAAGCCTCCTTATTGATATGGCAGTCCCTGCAGACTGCAATGTTTCTTTGAATATCTTCAAAAAGCTATCAAAATACAAGAACCTTGAAATCGAAATCTCAAAAATGTGGCACATGGGAACATCAACAATCCCTGTTGTACTTGGAGCCCTCGGATTGGTTGGAATGTGACCTCCACTATTTTTGGCATAAATCTTCGATACCTAAGATTTAAAATTAAATTTTAAAATTGAAAAATCCTTCTTGAAGATTTCATTTTAGCTTTAATTGAAAGTTTAATAATTAAATTTATTATTTTCATTAAGTAAAATATTCTGGTGTATGGCAAATAGAAATTAGATAGATTAGAATGTAAAAATTTATTTTGGTTTCTTAAAATTTTCTTAAAAGTAGCCATTTTCTTAATTTTAATAAATTTGTAAACAAAACAAATTTTTCTATTTTAAAAAATCTTTCAAAAAATAAATATATATTTCTGACATGTTATTTTAGCAAAATTAGAAAATTTAAAGTTAAATGAACCTGATTTGAAATAAATATTACTTACTTATAACATAAAAAAATAATATACAACCAATTAATAACGATTGGTCCTGTTCATCTGATCCAACGTTTGATGGACTGCTGATAGACGAAGCGATGACAGCTACTATGGATGACCCAATTGTCATAAATCTAAGTGAACGCATATTTTTGGTTTTTAACTACTTTGTAATTTTTACAAATGAACATTTTTTCCAAGACATTAACCAAAATTTCGAACGTGTTAGAAAAGATTAAAAAATTTCAAAAAAATACTTTGGTCTTTCATCTTAATAATAACATAAACATTTTGACGATAAAACTTTCTTTTCGTTAAGTTAGTGGCCTTTTTCATTACGCTATCTGTTTTCCCGCGAAAAAGCGGAGGTGCCTAGAAAAGATTCAAATAGACTCATTGAAGGGATTGCTGGTAGCCCATGCCTTAAAGAAATACAAAAAAATGGTTCTCACGAGTACAACCCACAGCTTAAGAAAGGATTCATCTATGTAAAATACGTGTGTGTGTGTGTGTGTGTGTGTGTGTGTGTGTGTGTGTGTGTGTGTGTGTGTGTGTGTGTGTGTGTGTGTGTTTTTCAAAATTGCTCAGTGGAAAATGTCATGATGACATTTCTGACCTTAGGTCAATGGGCGGGACACGGAAAGTAATGAGTACACACCAGAAGTCAAAAGAAATAAAATAATAATAATAATAATAATAATAATAATAATAATAATAATAAAAGACCACAAGCAAAAAAAAAAAAAATGGCAGTCCCTGCAGACTGCAATGTATCTTTGAAGATCTTCAAAAAGCTATCAAAATACAAGGACCTTGTAATCGAAATCTCAAAAATGTGGCACATGGGAACATCAACAAAACAGTGAAATAATTATCGGACTCTATTTAAGAGCACTCATAAAAGGTAGCCATCAAGATATGCATGATGACAAATACATTGAAAATACATTTTACGGTCCTATATTATTTTATATTCAACGAAAATCAGAAGGCTCGGCAAATATTTTAAAATAAAAGAATTAACCATTTCCAGTAAATCCAATGAATCTGGATAAACTGCTTTACCAAGTAACTCTCTCACAGCTGCAACTGAAAAGAATTCATCTAAACTTAACAGAATATTTATTACAGATACTTTTAAAATAATAAAAAGTCTTAATTTATACAAAACATAATAATAATAATGCCTCCTTATTGATATGGCAGTCCCTGTAGACTGCAATGTATCTTTGAAGATATTCGAAAAGCTATCAAAATACAAGGACCTTGAAATCGAAATCTCAAAAATGTGGCACATGGGAACATCAACAATCCCTGTTGTAGTTGGAGCCCTAGGATTGGTTGTAAAATATTCCAGTAGACTAATGGAAGAGATTCCTGGAAGTCCATGCCTCAAAGAGATACAAAAAATTGTTCTGACAAGTACAGCCCACACTTTACAAAGGGCTTTATCTATGGAATATTTTTTTTTTGTCAGTGGAAAGTGTTATGATGCCATTTCTAAACTTAGGTCCCTGGGCGGGACCCGGAAAGAAATGTGTAAACGCCAGATATCAAAGGAAATAAATAAATAATAATAATAATAATAATAATAATAATAATAATAATAATAATAATAATAATAATGACCTTTATTGATATATGCCATGGCATTAAGAATTCCTCTCAATTAAGTGTTCAATAGTTATCATGAATAAAATCATTCTTGTTTGCGTCCTGAGAAATCACGAATCTCGGCATCGACCTCCAATAAGTATTGTGAACTTTAATATTTTAATGAATCTAGATATTATGCTTGCAGTAGCAATTGTATTTCTTGAAAATAAATACATGCGGTTTTTTTTTTTTTTTCGTTTTCGTTGTCGGTTGCTTTTGTGAAACGTAACTTTCGTACAAAGTAAAAGGTTTGTTCGTTTTATAATCGAATGGGAAGAGAGAGTGAAGTGAACTCTTCCTGTCTGCAGACGTCTTAGACTGGCGCCGGGAGTGGAGAAAAATGGAGAATGGTGTCGTGAAAGAGAGGATTTAAAAGATTTGTTTTTTCTTCGTTTAATGCACTTCAACTTCGGGAAGCTTGTAAACTTGTAATGATCGAAAATTACCAAGATCACAAGAGATTATAAAATGGAGCCTTACATGTAATTCCTGACATTCACTTTGAAAATGGAATCTCTTTGGCACTCCTTAAATAGACTGGTTCACTCGTAACAAAATAGGAAAATTTTATTTTTTTAAATATTTTTTTGTATAGATTCAAGGTTCGATATTTTTCAGAATCGAGAAATTTTGATGAATTTTTCTACATAATTTTAACTATAAGTCATGCATCGATAAAGTGGAAACTTGATTTTTGATTTTAAAATAGTTGTCAAAACTTAGATATTATTTACAAATGTCATATTTAAAGCTGTGCTTTAATATTCGCATACGTTTTTAATTTTTAAGTTTTTGCCACTTTTAAAAAACTTTTTTAAAACTGTTTTTTTAAATGAAGAATAGATAGATATATAGTTTGATTCGTATACGTAAATTTGTATGTACAGTCAAAAATGTATCTGTTTAGTACTTTAATAAAGAGAAATATTTTTGTAAAAAGCGTAACAAAAAAAAAACTCAGCCACCGAAAGAATAGGTATTGCTTGTTTAAAATATTTCCTTAAAATAAAACACTATATATATATATATATATATATATATATATATATATATATGTATATATATATATATATATGTGTATGTATATATATATATATATATATATATATATATATATATATATATATATATATATATATATGTATATATATATATATATATATATATATATGTATGTATATATATATATATAAATATATATATATGTATATATATATGTATATATATATATATATATATATATATATATATATATATATTGTGTTTTATTTTAAGGAAATATATATATATATATATTTTGTGTTTTATTTTAAGGGAATATCTATATATATATATTTTGTGTTTTATTTTAAGGGAATATATATGAGGAAATATAGTCTTAAAGTGTGCTATATTTATGGGATAAAGTGCTCAATATCAGAGATAGAGCGTGTGTAAATATAAAAGTGAACATTGAAGTCAACTCTTAGAGGCGACAGGCTGTTTCATGCTAGACGTAATCGTCAGGCCAATGTTCACTTTTATATATATATATATATATAAAATCACAAATTACCTCAAATAGATGTATTTCCACTGACGAAAACTTCAGTTTTATTCAACCCCGTTATATAGACTGAGTTAGTTTCGGAATTAGAAATTTAACTGTGTCGAAAAATTAATACAGAAATCACCCATTTCAATGCCTCAGTCAGACGAAAGGCACGATACAGTCTTCAGGGGAGGGTGGAATGGATTAGCCTTAAAGGGAGAAGGTTTTATGAAATTGAACCCGGATATTAACCCTATGGCATTAAATCGGGGTTATATGACGAATGAAGAGTTTATTTGAAATCAATAGAGGAACAAAAAAGTTCTTTTTAACGTTAAAGTTTAAACATACAACTTACTTAAAAATACTATTAAGATAAATTTAAAACAAGTTATATTTAGTTAATTTCTATTAAAATTAAGTAAGAATATATTTTAAAAAATTATAATTAATTTAAAAATAATGTTATATTAAAGAAAAAAATATTATAGGATAGAAAAAAAGAATTAACTTTAAAGATAAGTTAAATCCAGAAAAAGTTTTATTTAAAAAGCATAAAAATACAAAATTATATTTAAAAAAAAATATTGATCTATTCCCCATATGAGGTAATTTTGGGGTTTATTATGCATTACTATTTGCTATGTATAATAAATACAGTGAGCTCTTTTTTATGGATCAGTTTTAATACTTTATATATATATATATATATATATATATATATATATATATATATATATATATATATATATATATATATATATATATATATATATATATATATATATATATATATATGTATATATGTATATGTATATATGTCTATATATATATATATATATATATATATATATATATATATGTATATATATATATATATATGTATATATGTATATATATATATATATGTATATATATGTGTGTATATATATATATGTGTATATATATATATGTGTATATATATATATATTTTTAAATATATATATATATATATATATATATATATATATATATATATATATATATATATATATATATATATATATATATATATATATATATATATATATATGCGCGAAAGACAATGGGGAAAACTGTAATAGTAGCCGACGTGTTTCGTACAATGTGGAATTTTACAAGGCAAGAACAAAATTGTCTTTTACATTTATAATATTATGAAATGGACAAAGTCCGACAATTATTTTATTTTAAATGCCCGAGGAATTTTCATAGAAAATATTCGTCCTCCGACAGGATTCGAACCTGTATCCTATAAAAGGCACGTCAAGCTAAATGACGGTTCCGTATAGGATACAGGTTCGAATCCTGTGGGAGGACGAATATTTCCTATGAAAACTTCTAGGATATTCAGGCCGGTAAATGTTATTTAATACTGTTTATTATAAACAGAGCATTTACTTAAATACTTCTATCTATAAAAAAGAATGTTAAACATAAAAATGTCTTTAAAATAATTTATAATATTATCTTTTTTTACAGGTCAACTCTGACAAATTTTTCAAATACACACACACACACATATATATATATATATATAGGATAGAAATATAAACAATTAGAAAAATAAGCTAAACAAAATTGGTTAATCTTTTAAGCATCTCACCCAGCAGGTTCTTCTTTTAGATAAGCGATATGGCTTTCACTTCTCTAGATCAACTTCTGATTATTGCTGAACGTGTTTATGTAGCTTTTGATAAGAATTAGGAAGCTCAGGCTGTTACTTTGGATATCTCGAAGGCATTTGACAGGGTTTTGACATATTGCCATACTTCACAAGTTGAAAATATTCATAGATGAATTTTTGAACTGATTCTGTTTTTCTTATCGAATCGCGAAATGAAAGTAGACTTGAACGGATACTATTCTAGTTGTTTTTTAACCTTTACGCTAGTGCTCTATCATTGGACCCACATTGTTTTTTTCAACAACCTTCCTGATGGCATCAGTTCTAAACTCAGTATGTATGCTGACGACAAAACCGTCTATTCCTGTCTTAAGAGTAAGTTTGGTGGATTGATGAAGGTCAAATTGGTGACAATAGAAGCAGGCTTGCATCTTGTGTGGCCAATCCATCCTCATTTCCGTTTCTTGATGTCAGTCTCGATTGGGTCTTGTCCGGTCCTGCCCCACAGTTGGTCGTTGGAGACAACTTCTGGACACCTGATATTGAGGATGGTCCTGAGACATTGGTTGGTAAATGTCTGAAGTTTGTGGGTGTTGGCCTTGGTTACACGCCAGGTTTCTGAGCCGTAAAGTAGGACTGACATGACGCTGGTGTTGAAGATCCGGATCTTGTTGTAAAGTGAGAGGGTTGTTGATCTATCGATTAGTGATGATATTTTTATTCAATATATTGATTTAGAAAATGACTGTACATCTGACACATTTGGAAAGCTGTAAACCAGTCAGCGTTGCATTTAGAAAATGACAACGAAATGAGACTAATCATAACATGTCTATCATGATGCAGATGCACTTTACTCAATCATAGATTAAATATGCATAAAATACTTTGACATGGCGCATCTTCAGAGACGCATTCACAGACAATGTTTTACAATTTTAAATACTGTTTATATATTTTTTTAATATCTTTTATTCTAATACGGTTTTGCTTGGTACACTAGAAGCAGGTTTGTGGAGTGTGTGGCCGATTCATTTCCATTTCTATTTCTTGATGTCCGACTCGATTGGAGCGTGTCGGGTCCTGTCCCACAGTTGGTCGTTGGAGACAACTTCTGGCCACCTGATATTGAGGATGATACTGAGACATCGTTTGGTAAATTACAACTGACAAAATATATATATATATATATATATATATATATATATATATATATATATATATATATATATATTTCCTTGAAGTTTGTGGGTGTCGGTCTTGGTTACCCGCCAGGTTTCTGAGCCGTAAAGTAGGACCGACTTGACATTGGTGTTGAAGATCCGGATCGTGTTGCAAAGTGAGAGGTCTTTTGATCTCCAGATCGGCTGCAGAGTGTTGAAAGAGTGTCGGGCTTTGTTGATTCGGCACTTGATGTCTTCATCTGCCCCCACCCATCTTTACTGACAACGCTTCCCAGGTAGACAGACTTACCGACTTCCTTGATACCTTTTTTGGTGTAGTCGAACTGGGTCTTGTTATCTGTTGTTTACAATCATGACCTCCATCTTCCCGATTTTGATTTGGAGGCCAGTTTTTTTCCGCTTCTTCTGCAACATGATTCATCTCTGCGCATCTTGATGTTTGTGGGATAAAAGGCTGTTGTCGTCTGCGTAGTCCAGCTGATTCATGCAGGTCCACTGTAAAACAGTTCTCCTGATTGTCGTTACCTGCCACATTATCCAGTCGACCACCAGCAGGAGATCGTTGGCGACAGTAGATATCCCTGACGAACGCCAGGCAAGTACGACAATTGAAATAGGTGGGAAGCATTCTAACGGATAACAGCCAAATCCGAAGGCGCATTGGCACAGTAGAAGATGACTAAACATATTAAGAAACAGGAAATTATCATTATAAACAAAGAGAAACGTACTAAAATGCTATGTAATATCAGTCATGGAGAGTTTCCTCACAAATGTAGTAGCGAAAGAGATGTGGTGCGACAGAAGGACGCTAAGAATACCCTGGAAAGTGCATATGAGCAACGAGAAACTTTGAATGAAAATGGAAAGAAAAAAAAAAGGACACTTGTGCGGGGAATAAGAAAGAGTAGGCATTTCTTGAACACACAAGAGTTAAGAGAGCTAAGCATCTCGACGTGGTGTAATGGTCAACAAGCTTGTCTCGCTAGAACAATTACGACTGAGTAGTGAGTTCGCTCCTCACTAAGTGTCCCCTACTTTCGGCCTTGTGCTACATCTAAGCTATGCTTGGAAAATCACAGTATCTTGGGCACCTCGAGGCGGTGTAATGGTTAGAAAGCTTGTCTCGCTAGAACAATTATGACTGAGTAGTGAGTTCGATCCTCACTGGGTTCCCCATACTTTCGGCCTTGCGCCACTTCTACGCCACATTTAAAATACTGAATACTTCGACGTGTTGTAATTGTTACAAGCTTGTTTCGCTACATCAATTACAACTGACAAGTGAGTTCGATCCTCAGAGTACCCATATTTTCGGCCTTTGCCACATCTGAGCTACGCTTAGAAAATATCCCAAATAATTAATTTGACACTCGCAAGACATGTTGAAGGAAAGAGTGAGTGAAGCAAAATAGGAAGAGGTAGCAAAAAGACAAATTTGATTCAGAATTACAAAAGACTTGAGATTGTGGAGAGCCATGATTTCCATGACTCGAAGGGACACGACACATAGAAGAAGAATATAAAAATAAAAATTTCTAGCTTTATTATCTCATATAAAGCTTTGTTTGAATCATTTGAGATTTGTGTTCCTGAACAATTTTAACCTTCCTGCCTGAGCTCTTGAATCAAAATTTGCAAATAATTAAATAAAATTAAATATGTAATGTTTCACAGTACATATAAAAATAATTACGGGTGTTTACCCACCGTTCAACCGGTATCTGTGCATTAAGTCATTTTTTTCTACCACTGTTCAACTGGTGGCTGGGCATTACGTCATTTTTCTCTGACACCGGTAAAGCGGTGGTCAGGGCTCAAAGGGTTAAGTGAAGAGTTTCAAGATGGATCATTATTCTTTGTCAGTATTCCAAAGAGTTATCGTCCTTGCTATGTATTTATTTTAAAGGCGTGCGTCCACGAGTTTAAAATAATTTTATTCCATTTAATTATTAAATTATGAATATTCTTGAAATTCTACTGCATGTACAGACTACAATTACTTTCAATATTTCCTTGTAACATTTTTGTCCTTACACTTTATTCTGCTCATGCGGTTTTCCGTTTGACAACATGGCATTACACTTGTATCTTTCACATTTAAATGATAGCAAGTCATATGCAAATCACGCCTTGAATTCCTGAAATAGCTTAGCATGAAACTGATGTAAATAGAAAAGTAAAACAAAACCTGTTATTTTTCTATACGTTAGAAAAGCTCTTTTAAAGGTATTCTAAAATGCATAAGGCAAGGCAGAATATGAAAATAATACATGTCCTGTATTTTGAATAGTGTGTGTGTGTGTGTGTGTGTTAGCACCTTAGAGGCATGCAAACACAAGCAGAACATCAAGGGTGAAAACATGCTGTTGAACCATTATACATATACCATCATGCACACACGCACACACACACACACACACAAACAAACACACACACACACACACACACACACACACACACACACACACACACACGGACACACAAACACACGGAACACAAACACACGGGGGCACACACACACGGACACACATACATATATGTATGTGACGATCTGTTTCATGATACTAAACGCAATCGTCAGTCTACTTGAAGATTGCGTTTTGCATGAAACAGACTGTCGCCTCTAAGTTTTAACATCAATGTCCACTTTATATTTACATATTCTATTCCTGATATTGAGCACTTTAAAGCATAAATATAGAATAACTTAAAACTATATTTTATCATTATATATATATATATATATATATATATATATATATATATATATATATACTAGCATTATGGCCTGGCGTTGCCCGTGCTTGATTCAAAAATCGTACGGCACGTACAGCAATCGCTATGACTTGACTTAAAATATTTTTGCCCTTCCTTGCCTTTAAAGGAGTTCCCTTTGCCGTGCTGATGTTGTGTGCATGCCTTACTTCTTGCCTAGCTCACACTGAGAATTTTTTCTAAGCTCTATACTAAACATTAAATCTTTTACGAAAAAAGAACTAAACAAAATGAACACAAAACGATCAGCTTTAAAAAAGGACTCGTAACTGGAAAAAACGAATGAAAAAAGAATGTTAACAACAAATAATTTTTCACGCCCAACCCAGTTCTGCGGAATCAGAATCAACGTTGAGTTTAAGCAAGTGAATGAGCCAATTGGAGTAAAGTGCCATCAGATTTAAATTTTTTCCACTCGTGACGAATGCAGCTATCGATTTTTTTGCATGCTAGTTAACTTTCGTGTCAGTCAGCTGTTGGCTCTCACGCTGGCCATTAGAATCTTCCTGCCTATCCGTGGCAGCCAGCTAAAGGCTCTCAGTCTGTCCAGTAGAAAATGGCCGCAAACTACATGAAAACTGCCGTAGAAGCATGAAAAAATCGATTATTTCCATTATCGATGGAAGTTGGGAAATGCAACGTCGGTCTTGGCCTTTTTACTAACTTGGAGTATGTGCATGTAAATTTTGGTGCAAATCCGTCGAAAATTGCGGCCGTGTATTCGTTACACACACACATTTGTCAACTGATTTACAGTAATGCCTTAAATCACATTAGTTATTTTAGCTATACTTAAAAATAGGTACATTAAAATTCATAACATTTTTTATAGATTATTTCTATCTCAAATACAAATAAAGTTATACATTTTTTAAAGTGCACACGAACTTTATGGACACCCAGTATATATATATATATATATATATATATATATATATATATATATATATATATATATATATATGCATTCATAATTTCATTTCATGCTTGGCGATGTGTGTATGAATATGCGAAGGCAAGTCCGGAGTCTAATGATGAAAAAACTAATTTATTTTACATAACCTATTTATTTTCAACATAATCTCGGATCATGTTAAGACACTTGATCCAACTCTTTAAAAATTAGCTTCACCAAAAATTATATAGAAAAAAATTAAAGTAAAACTTCCAACTGTGTCCAATTGCAGAATTTTTATCCAATCCATATATATATATATATATATATATATATATATATATATATATATATATATATATATATATATATATTCTCGCGTTTTGAAGCTAATTTTAAGGGGGTTGCATCATACACGAGATATAAAATTAGTATGTACTGCTGGCCTGGCTCTGGCCCTGGCTTCGCCGTTGACCAAACTATATATATATTCGTTTATTGCAGTCAGATTAGCTTCAAAATTAGTTCTTCAAAGGTCGTATGATACGCAAATATATCGCTTGGGCGATCATGTATCTTTCGGTAAATGACTGACAGGACAGAAAATAGTAGAGGAAAAAATGATGCATTTCAATATTACTCAATGATCTTGTGGATGTGACTTCCGTCTTCTGGTTATCTCTTTCTATATTTTCGTTCAAATTTAATTTAAATCAAAGAGAAACAGATTTTCAGTGTGGGGTTTGTGACTCTCTGTGATCCCTTTAGATCTAAGGAATGCACTTTGTCCGAACGAGAGGGATTGCAGGCTGAAAAATAATGTATCACCCACAAGGATTCGGAGACGCTTTTGGACTCTCTTAAGACTGGGAAGTGAGAACTGGGCAAATATGAAGACAGTACTTCATTTTAGGATCTCGTAAACTTAGAGGATAGCGTGAGAATTGAATTACTTCCTGGGGCGGTACAGGGAACCGATCATATTTCTTTAGCGATGGATCGTATATACAATTTCCACGTGAAGTCGGGGTTAGTTTAGGGATCGATATTCGTTCTGATTAAGAGGCACAGTTTATGGGGATATGCGGGTAAGGTAACGGTTGACCCTAGACCTGAATAGGTAAAAATTGTAGAGTCGGTTTCAAAGAGGAGAGGCCCGTCGTAAGAAATTGCTCGAGTGAAACTTACATCCTAATAAGCGAAACTTAGTAGTAGAATTTACAGCACATGAAGAGAATCAGGGTGGTTCTCTACAATGGTTGTGGTACTGCAGGTTTTAACTGTGATGGTTAGAATTGGTAGAAGTGTGAAGATGCTCTTCGTCTGATCACTTTTCATACAAATATCAATAGAGGAGCGAGAGTCTTGCTACATCTCGTCAATAGGAATGGGGTGTAGGGTGGAAAATAATTCATCACCCACAAGGACGCGAAGAGGCATAAAGATATTATGGAGACAGGAAAGTGAAGTTTCCTACCCAAATATGGCAGCAGTATACCTTTTTTAGCATAATCTGGTTTTTGTTAGAACAAGTTTCCTGCCCATATATGGCAGTAGTACTCCTTTTATTTACCTGATCTGATTTTTGTTAAACTGAAGGTTCCTGCCCATATATGGCAGCAGTACTCCTTTTATTTACCTGATCTGATTTTTGTTAAACTGAAGGTTCCTGCCCATATATGGCAGCAGTACTCCTTTTATTTACCTGATCTGATTTTTGTTAAACTGAAGGTTCCTGCCCATATATGGCAGCAGTACTCC
>OZ038489.1:92383726-92396226 GCA_964036315.1 Acanthosepion esculentum
TGTTCATTTTTAACTTTTGTTGTTTCAGTTATTAGTTACGTTCGAAAAAGGGGTTAAGTTTAGGGAGGATAGGGATGTATTTTTCAACGAATTCTGACATCCGTTAAATGCATGTCGTCTGTTTTTTTTGGTTGTTTTTTTCATTTTATTGTTAACGGCAAAAATTCTTTCGGCATCATATATATATATATATATATATATATATATTTATATAATTTGACGATATCTAACTCCAGCCCATACATTCCAGAATATGTCCCGTTTGTAGTCATCATCCAATTTTTCGACTATTAAATTTTGCGGCGATCACAATCAATGTCGCTAATTGTCCGTAGCAACAAGCGATGAAGTGATGTTGAAAGAATAAAAAAAACGAAGATTTTTTTTCCTGTTTTTATTTTAACGTGGGTGCTCCTGCAAAAAGACTGTTTTGGCCTGTTGGTATTCACTACGAACGGAAAGGAATGGCCTGACCTCCACCTAAAATTGCAGTCGGGTGATGGGCTGTGAGATATCAATCCATGAGAATCTGACGCGTAATGTAATAGTCAGTCTGTGGGGAGATTAACACTGAAGAGAAAAAAAAAAAAAAAGAAAGAGAAAAAAAAAGGAAACATTACAGATTTGTAATGTTCCTTCACGGATACGAAGATAGCTGTATCAAGCTAACTTACAAGAATGTCGCCTTTCACACACACACACACACACACACACACACACACACACACACACACATATATATATATATATATATATATATATATATATATATATACGCATTCAAAGCCAGCTGTAAATAGTTTAGGTGAAACCGTATCCCTTTGTTTAACAACTTTTTCTGTCTTTATTTTATCTGTTTCTTTTTGTAGTTTCATTCTAAGCAAAAGTATTAAGGAACAGGAACGTTTTGTTGGAAAGAAAGAAAAGAATGCTTACCCGTTATGTAATATCAGTCTTGCTTATACGGCAGTGGATGCTGGGCAATTTCCTCACAGATAAAGAACAAACTCGAAGTAAATAGAAATGTAGGTCTACGGAAACGTTGAATAACGTGGACAGAACATATGAGCAACGAGGTTTGTTTTAAACAAAATAGGAGCAAAGTGGTCACTTGTACTTAGAACCAGAAAGAGACAGCTGAAAGCGAGAAGGCAGGACTAAACATTAATTGTAAAAAGACAGGATACGTGGCTGTCTGTAAAAGGAACATCCGAAGAGGCGATTGGGACGGAGCTATGAAACTCAAACAAGGATAAAAATTTAAATATCTGGGAAGTGTTTTAACACAGGAAGGAAATGTGTCATCGAAATCTGAACTCGCATTCGAATAGTGAAAGGTGCCTTTTAAAAGCTAAGCAAAGTATTAAGAAACATAAAAACTTCGATAGAAAAAAAAAAAGATAAATAAAAAATAATGCTGGGTTACTATGTAATATCAGTCTTCATATATGGCTGTGAATGCTGGACATTTTCCTCACATATAAAGAAGAGGTTTGAGATATGTTTCTACAGAAGGATGCTGAGAATACAATGGACGAAGCGAGTTAACAACTAGGAACTCTTAAAGAAAATGAAAGATCACATAATCAGAATCAGATTGAGGCAACCGAATCATCTCGGGTACATAACGAGAAAAAGAAGTTTTAGAGAAAAAGATGGTTGAAATTGTTGATCATGTTCACCATGGTCTATGAATATAGAATCCATCGCAGTACGTAATCTGTTCAATGAAACAACGTTAAAGATTAACACTAACGTGTTAGACACTCTACTGAATCTGACTATATCGCCAATACCACCAGAAGCTGTTCGGTAATTCTTCAGTCTTCGATATCAAAGGCTGGCTGGCTGTGCATATTCGGGAAAAAAACATGGCTCCAAAAGACAAACGAAAATTAAACATGGAAAAAAATACGCCAGTATTCTTCCAACTGCATTTTTTAAAAAACTATTGATAACATTATACAAGGGTCAGCTGAAAAGTGTATAGTCTGACCAAGATATAAATCTAAGTAGACACACCACTTGGTAGATTAAAAGACATGTAAGTGTAGCAGAATACAACAACTGGCCGACCAGTGGTTGTATTTCGGTACACTTGCATGTCATCCAACTGGTGTATCTACTGACATTTATATCATAGTCAGACTATGAACCTTTCAGCTGAGCCTCGTACATCCAGATCAAACAAAGATTCAGCTACACCCTTGTGCAAATTAATTGAAACAACCGCTTTAGTTTCCTTTCTTTTAACATTCGGTCAGTTTTAGAACCACTGGAGTGACAGGGTGCATGAACCCACGGGAAAGCCTTACCAGTGAGCAAATCAAAGTACTATCGACTGACTCTGAAAATCTCCTGATTTAAATCCAGTCGAGAATACGTGGTCAATCTGCAAGGAAAGACTTTGTGGAATGGACATACGAAGTACTAACATGTTCACTGGTCATGTTTGATTAAAAAAAAGTGTATATTTTAAAAAGAAGAGAGAAACCGCAAACGTTTTTGGCTGTAATGTAGATTTTTTCAAATATATATTATACTTTATTTTTCATATTTTTGCTACATGTGTTTCCGGTCTCGAGACCTTCATCAGGCAAAGAGTGGATATTTCCACATATTATTAAAATGAATTCATTTTCCTTATGTTTTTCGTTGTTTAACCATTATCTTTTTAGTTTAGCAGTAACCCAAATTTTTCTTCTAGGACTGGTGGAGAAACTGATACACACACACACACACACACACACACACACACACACACACACATATATATATATATATGCATGACTTCCTTTGTATATTTAAAAACGGAATGCACGTCTTAGATTCCGTTTTTAGCGTTTATGTAATTTTAAGTACACGAACATGCAAAAATTAAACAGAGAAGCAAAGAAAAAGAAAATGAGATGAAGAAAAACGTAGAAGAAGAAGAAGAAGAAGAAGAAGAAGAAGAAGAAGAAGAAGAAGAAGAAGAAGAAGAAGAAGAGCAACAACAACAGCAACTACAACGACACCAACAAGAACAAGAACAAGAAGATACAAATTACTGAAAAAATACCTCTCGTTTTAGGAATCCATTAATTCATCGTTTACTGGAGCTAACGTCTGAAGGGAAGCAGACGAACAAACAAACAATGAAAGCGAGGCTTGTGGAAGATGACAAGACAGCAGCCATCAGCCAATACGAGCGGGCATAGTTTAAGGGTCCTTGTGTTCGACATCAAGGTCTAGTTTGAAGTATGCAAAGAGGAGGAGAACGGGTGGAGGTCGTATTAAAGAAAGGGGCGGTTAAAAGAAGAGAGACTATTGCGAATAAAAGAAGAGAGACCACGTCAGGGAAACGAGAGAAGTACTTGCGAAAAGGAGTATTGTGAAAAACAGAAAAGTCCACAGTGTTAGGCTTAGGAAGACAAAAAGAGAAGAAGGAATGAAGGGCAAAATACTAAGGGTGATAAAGAAAGTGAAATAATGGAATTAAATGAAAGAAAGAAGAAAAGAAGGAAGAAAAGAAAGAAAGAAAGGAGGAGAGAAAGAAGGAAAGAAGGATGGAAGGAAGAAAAATAAATAAATAAATAAATAAATCCACTTGGCAGTCCAATCAGTATAAAAGGCAAGGTAGAAAATAAGAAAGAAAGAAAGAAAGAATGAAATCCACTTGGCAGACCAATCAATATAAAAAGCAAGGTAGAAAGAAAGAAAGAAAGAAAGAAAGAAAGAAAGAAAGAAACTGGTGGTTTTAGTGGGTGGGAAATAAAAACGATAATGTTTATTGTGGTTGGAGAAAAGAGACGCGGGAACGTCATGTGTAAAATGGTGCGGGAACGGGAAAGGTGTCAGTTTATTTGATAAATAAGGAAAGCAGGTTCGAATCACATCGGAGCGGGTTCATGTTTTTTTTTCTTTTAGTCCGAGCTATGTTGCTGATCTTTCGCCTGAGTCTCCGTCCTCTTCCACCCGTCCTACTCCAGCGTCGTCTCCGATGGTTCGGGCACGTAGCTCGACGCCCGGAGCGAGAGCTCACCCGCGATGGACTTCTCTCTCCTTCTCTTCCATGCTGGCGGAGACGTGTCGGTGGGAAGCTGAAGACGTGGGCTAGCACGATCGAGGATGACCTAGCAGTACTATCGGGTCCGCAAGTAGTTGGTCTTCGACGATGGAATCGCGAGTGGCTCGCCATTTTGTGTGACCTGGCTCAGGATCGGCGGGCGTGGGCAGCGATGGTCCGAGATGCTGTACTTGCGCGGGAGGAAGCTGGTTCAACCAGACCAGGGTGAAAACCGATACAAGTCAAGTCAAAAGTCAATCAAAAATGACTTGAACATTTACGATAAAAAAAAACCCCCGAAAAAACATCAAAATATTTTTAATTCCCTTTTCATTTGAAAAGTGTGCATTAGCACATTTTGTAATTTTCCCAGCATATCAATTTTGCCAACTATAAAAATACATTAAAAAAAAAAAAATTGTAATTTGGGAGCATACTGGCGAGTCATTCAAATATTTGCGATCGGTCGATAGGTGTGAAATATTTCGGCATTTATAATTCATGGAGAATTCTTGAAAAGAATATCATGGCCAAGGGTCTTAAAAACTGGGCCATATTTCTCTGTGCAGAGATAATTTCAAATGCTTATATTGAAAGAGGAAAATAAAGAGATGTCCTGTCATGCTGATAATGTCCAGAGTTGGGCATGTTTAGTCAATCTACCTCATACATTTTCCTTCTTCCCTCCCCCTCCCTCTTCTTTTTCTCCCCCTCTCTCTCTCCCTCCCCTCTCTCTGTCTGTCTGTCTCTCTACCTCTCTCCCTCTATCTCTCTCTCTCTGTATATATATATATATATATATATATATATATATATATATATGTATATATGTATTTTAAAGAAAAACAGACCACTTTCAGGCTCCATGTAATAATTTATTTCACCATAGCCTTATTAAAGGACGCTGGATCATCAGACTTCACTTCCAAAAGGTGAAACGAAAACTGAAATGAACATTTACACTTTTGGCGGGTAGTATTAAGTTTATGTAATTTAACAGAGAGGGTAGTGAGGAGTGGTGTGAGAGACATGATCGAGTTTAGATAGGGTTTATTTTAATAGTTCTATCTATCATAGGGGGAGGAGGGACAAACATTGACCTATTTAATCGGTTAACTTCACGGAAGTGATATATTGAAAGGGAAGGGGGAGAAGAGAGAAAAATAAAAAAGAAAGAAAGAAGGGGGAAGTAAAGAGAAAGAAGCTGTAATTGGGTTTTACGAAGGAAGAGGAGGGGGTGATAATTTTTAGCAATTTGTGTAAAAAAAGATTTTAATATTTGATAGTAATTTAAATGTTTAAAAAATCACCGAAGAAATTAATTTGATGTTTTCTAGTAATTTAAATATTTAACTCTTATATATATATATATATATATATATATAAATATATATATATATATATATATATATATATATATATATATATATATATATACAAGACGGTACTCGTTTTTAAAAACCTCGGATAGCTCAACTTGCAGTAGAAGAAATCGGTACCCGAGGAAAAATGGGGAATAAAAAAAGAAAGAACCAAGAATATTAAAACAAGGCGAAAACAATCGTCCAGTGTTTAAGCTCCAAGTCCAAAGAAAAAAACTCAAAAAACGAGTAAAAAGACAACTACGTAAAGTGCTCAATACACTAAGTAGAGCAAAACCTAAGATATGGAATAATAAAATATTCAATAAATACTGTTCCATAATATTTCTTTTCAGTCAGCTTCCCTGACGATCCGTTTAGGTTAAACTTAGTTAGGTTTGCCTGTCTCCTTAGGATTATCTTATATATATATATATATATATATATATATATATATATATATATATATATATATATATATATATATGTATATATATATATATTATTGATCAGATGAATCTTTCTCTATCGTATCTAAGCTTTATGAATTTAAGCGCAGCACTAGATTGGAGGCAAGGCGTCGTCTCATAATTTTTGCAGATGAAATGTCTAGATGTCACCAGGCTAACAGTTTCTTCTCATTATGTACATTATTCGGGCTGTCATCTACACCTCCATTGCTATTTCGCAAAGTTTCGGCCGTTGTGCACTCCGACCTTCTTCAGGTGATTGGAATTTCGAACCGAACACTTTATTTCGTCCACTTGGGTAGATTGTTCTCCTTCCACGTGCCATGCCTCTTCCGGATGTCTCAGTTATTTCCCTTTAACACATGGACTCATAGCTCTTTGGACTGATGTCTCAGCCAGTCGCTCACAACACTTTTGACTTCATCGTCACTTTTAAACTTCGTGTCTCTCGTGAACGCTTTCAAGGGACCAAACAGGTGAAAGTCTGAAGGGGCAAGATCTGGGCTGTAAGGGGGATGAGGGAGCAGTTTCCAGCCCATCTCGTTGATGGTCTGCACAGTTTGGGCTGCTGTGTGAGGCCTTGCGTTGTCATGATGCAAGATGACTCCTTCTGACTCATGACCCCTGCGTTTGTCCCAACAGATAACCTCAAAGTCCTTGCAATGTCATCCACTGTCACCCTTCTGTCACACTGAATGAGGTCATTGACTGATTCGATCACCTCAGGAGACCTCACTTCTGTAGGCCTCCCAGGCCTGTCTTAATCTTCAACACAGCTCCGTCCTTCTTTAAACAATTTAGCCCACTTGTAGACATTTCTTGGCCTGAAACATGTGGTACCATACACAGTTGACATTCTCCTATGAATTTCAACTGGTTTGCACCCTTCAGCAACCAAAAACTTGATAACTGACCGCTGTTCAATCCTGGGGCATGCTTCTTGGTCGGCCATCTTAGTTAATCGCCAAAACTCTCAAAGTCTTTTTTTTTAATCTGCAAAAGAAATTAAATCCATGTGAAAAAGAAGTAAAACAAAAAAAAAAAAAAGAGTAAGCTTCTATCTGTATTAGAAGTCCTTATACCGAAAAATTCAACTAATTTATTGAATGACCCTCGTATATATATATATATATATATATATATATATATATATATATATATATATATATATATGGTGAGGGTGTTAATCTTGTAAACAACCATATAGAGTATAGAGAGACACAAACACAACTCTCTAGTTACTGTGGCTGTGGATTCCGTGGATTAGATTTCAGTTCTGTACTTCTTTTCCACTGAACGCCAACCTACGCTAGAAATTCCGCTCTACCCTGCTATTAACACCTAGTTGTGACGGTAGTTGCAGGGAGAAGTGGATTCATGCCGTTCCTAACATATTTATCCGAAAGCGAACGCAACGGCGTCGGCTGGAATTTGAATTCGACACGCCAGTCCCACTTTCTGCGTAAATAACTGCTGCGCTATCCGCACATTTCGTTTCTAGGCAGATCGCACAGTTACTACACTGATCTAAGGCAGAAATGCCGTTCCATACTGGCGAGTATCAAGCTAGTATACAATGAAGAAGTTTGAAGGGAAATGGAAACAAAAATGGAACTTTTACTTAGAACCATAAATAGACAATTGAAATTTTCTAGGACGTGTGCTGAGGAAAGAAGGTCTAGGAAATTAGAAACTCACAAGGACAGAGGGAAATATTGAGTGACGGATCTAATGACCTTGCGTAAATAAACTAAAGAACATAAAACGTAAGAGATAGTAAAAAGACAAAATATTATAACTATAAAGTATAGGACGTTGTAGAGAGCCATAATCGTCCATGTCCTGAAGTGACACGCTACTTAGAAAAAGATACAGATATCTCTCAGTCGATCAGATATCGCATGGTCTCTGGATTTCCGTTTCTGTACGCATCTTGTCTTGTCATACGCTTTCTCTCTGATTCGACTTTCATGTCTGTCCTCCCATTCTTGCTCTTCACCAACTCCTTACTCTCCCTCCTCTCAGTATACTGGTAGCTCAACGAGCCCGGTCCCTACTTTCCTTTTACCCACAACACCTCGAGGGCCTCTCCAAAATGTTCCACCTCGCTTAATTTGTCTCCTCCCTCATTAGGCGCCCGACTGGATGAGTCTCGAGCCCATATTTTAATGCCTGACTAATTGCTGTCGAATATATTCTAACAAAGACAATGTTACAGGATACCAACCTATTACCAAAGGCACTTCAGCAATTTCAAAACGCACGTAAATACTAACCAGATTATACAGATTAACACTGATGTTGAAATTTACAACCTAATCTGATATATATATATATATGTATATATATATATATATATATATATATATATATATATATATATATATATATATATATATATATATATATCTGTGTGTGTGTGTGTAAATTATTTTTTGTAAAGGAAGAAAATGCTTGAGATGTAATATAACTATAAAAGATAGTAGATATGAACAGAATGAGACAGATAGCTAGATATGAACAGAATTATATAGATAGATAGGTAGATAGATATGAACAGCATGAGATAGATAGATAGATAGATAGATAGATAGATAGATATGAACAGCATGAGGTAGATAGATAGATAGATATGAACAGAATTAGATAGATAGATAGATATGAACAGAATGAGATAGATATGAACAGAATGAGATAGATAGATAGATAGATAGATAGATAGATAGATAGATAGATATGAATAGACTACGATAGATAGCTATGAATAGACTACGATAGATAGATAGATAGATAGATAGATAGATAGATAGATAGATAGATAGATAGATTCCGTTGTGATGGTGATTTTAAAAACACGTACGATCACTCTCTGTTATTGGTATTTTAGAATTTAAAAATTTATTCGTTGTTGATTTTTATTAATCTTCTGAGAGAACCAGTCCTGTCTTCAGACTGTCTAAGGACAACCCGCTGGAGAGTGAGTCGTTCTGAATTCTCGGGTTAACGTTTACTGCAGTTATGAAGTGTAAATATTATATTGAATCAACTGTTAGGTGTATTGCTGGAAAGTCGTTCCACTATATCGTACCAGAGATTTTTTTCTCACCAGAATCTATCTTACATATTCATAAGTCTACCATTCATCCGTGCTTTGAATCTTGCTGACACACATGATCTGGTGCTCCTGCTATATATTTAGAGGTCCTTGATAAAATTCAAAGAATAATTTGCAATATCATTGGTTCTGACCTGCCATCTCCGCTTCAGTCTCATTTCCACCACCGTAACATGGCTTCCCTGTACATTTTCTATCACTACATTCATGGTAATTATTACGGTACCTAGACTCCATGATGTTAAGTACAGTACTAGATTGGCGACGAGATCTCATCATTTTACAGTTGAAATGGCTAGATACATCCGTGAGTTCTATGCTAACAGTTTCTTTTCTCACACTTCTCGCGAGTGGAAATCTTTTCCGGCATCTTGCTTTCTGGTAAAGTTTGATCTTCAAAAATTTAAATGCAATGTCAATCGTTATTTTTGCTATCTTAAATTCTGTTCTTTTATCATTATTGGTCTGTATTAATGTTCTTTTCTTCTTTCACACTCAGTAACCCCTGCGTGTTAGTGAATCTGTTGCCTTTGACCTTCAAAAGTTTTAATGCAATATCAATCGCTATCTTCTGTCTTCTTAAATTCTTAATTCTCAATTACTCTTCTCGCTGCTTAATAATGTTTTTCTTTTTCTATCAAAAACCCATTGCATCTTAGTGACTTTGTAACCTTGCTTGGGGTGAAAGGATTATATATATATATATATATATATATATATATATATATATATATATATATATATATATACTAAATTAAAATATTGTAATTAAAAATCTTTTTCTTTTTTTAAGACATTGCAAATATTACCTCGCTCACATAATTACAAAAAAAATGAATTTGAAATGCTGTAGTGTAAAACGAACAGTGAAAAAATATTTATAATTTACAGTGATACTGTACAAAAATGCATATATATTTTAACCGCCTGAAGATGGTCTCCGATGAGATTGAACGTGCTTGGGAAAATAAAAATTATTCGACATAAAATTTTGGTATTTTTCTGATTCATTTTCTACAGCCATCAAGAAATTAATTCGTGGACTTGAAAGGAGTAAAACTAAAATAAAAAAACGTAATACGTCTATATTTAACAAAACCTGTTTGAATGAAAATATTCTGCTTAAATATATATACATATATATACATATATATACATATATATACATATATATATATATACATATATATATATATATATATATATATATATATATATATATATATATATATATATATATATATATATATATATATACATATATTGCTTCCGGACCTGATTTGTTACTTTATTGTTTAATAAATTTTCATTTAGCAGGTGATGAAAATTATTAGTGTGCAAAGGAAAAGAAATATTTTTTGTGGCTTCAAAAAAAAAAAATTGCTTGTGGTATTGTGGGCGGGAAAAAAGGAATCATTACCCGACTCCATTAGTCTGGATTAGGTCGGATTTTTCTTTTGTTCAGTTTCTTTCTCATTAAGTCTCATTGTTGTCTTTTGCAAGTTCACCAATCCAAGACAGATTACGTGTACATCCGTATGTGTGTAAGAACGTATGTGTGTGTGTGTGTGTGTATGTGTGTGTGTGTGCGTGCGTATGAATCTGTACATGTATGTATTGTGTGTATAGGCGGTTAAATAGAAGGATATATGGACGTGTGGTCAGGGGACCTCGAGGCGGTGTAATGGTTAGCAAGCTTGGCTCGCTAAAACAATTACGACTGATTAGTAAGTTCGATCCTCACTGGGTACCCCGAATTTCGGCCTTGTGCCACATCTAAGCTACGTTTGGAAAAATCAATATTTGGGAACCTCGAGGTGGCGTAATGGTTAGCAAGCTTGTCTCGCTAGAACAATTGCGACTGTAGTGAGTTCGATCCTCTCTGGGTGCCCCTTACTTTCGGCCTTGTGCCACATCCAAGCTGCGCTTGGAAAATTACTTTGCGGTACCTCGATGCGGTGTATTGGTTAGCAAGCTTGTCTCGCTAAAACGATTACGATTGAGTAGTGAGTTCTATCCTCACTGGGTGCCCCCTACTTTCGGCCTTGTGCCACATCTAAGCTATGCTTGGAAAATCACTATGGACGTGTGGCTGACGATAAACACACTATTGGATCTCTACTGACGTTCACGCGTGTGCCTTTAAAATAAGGAAATATATATATATATATATATGTTATTGGTATGACTACATATGCACACGAAGGCGAGAGGGACTCATATGTAGTTGCATCAACGTGAACACTACCTTAATCTGATGAACTCTTAAAGAATATGATATGATATATTTTCAACTGCATATATATATATATATATATATATATATATATATATATATATATATTGTGTATATTTCGGCAGCAATTTTTCATTAATGCATGTTTCATTAAATAATATAGACAAGTTTTGTCTATTTATTTTAAGTAAGTTCCTTTCGTATTGTCTGATAAGCTTAATCACGTTATCGTTGAAAGACGAAAGGAAAACACCATATTGACACATGTTTGAATCCAATCTAAGCTTTCCGCTTACATAAGCCATTATCAAAGATGACAATTTTAATAAATCAAACAACACATATGCGAAACCACAATAATGCCCCGCCGTTGCTGTTTGAATAAGCTCAAAGTAACGACAAACTCTTATTTACGAACCAAGGAAGCGAAAAACGCGTCGTAGCTCGTGACGTCACACATGACCACGCGAGAGTAAAAACGAGAAGTAATAAGTATGGGAAGCCACTGGTATAAACCAATGGCTTCTGCTATAGATTATAGGCATTTAAGAATGTTTGTGGAGATTTCATAGTTTATTTTGTTCAGGATAGGTTTCAACTGTTTTATGTATATAGCTTTTAAATTTTAAATTTTTGTCTATTATTTTCATGTTTAAGTATAATTGTGTTGTCAACAAGGATTTTCCGGAATTGAGTACGCGGGCAGGCATGTTGTTTTAAATGTCTAAAAATGTTAGAGTTATCAGTTAAATGTAGAGTTAAGCGTCTCGAATATATATATATATATATATATATATATATATATATATATATATATATATATATATATATATATATATATATATATATATATATGTCATCCACAGACAGACTGTTTCGCTGTTTCACAGCTCATCAGTGTGGCTAGACGTCCGGTTGCCTCTAGCTAGGATCGAAACCCGACTGAATTTGCGTCAGTCGGAACTTCTATCAGTAAGCCGTCGGCGCACGGCAGGGATGAAGGTGAATTTTAGCGTGTTTATTTTTAGATTTAGATAAACACACAGTGACTGACAGTGACTCAATTCTGCCGAAGAGTCGTGCAATATTAGCTTAAATAGTCACTGTTTACAAACTCACACCTCAAACCAAAGAGCTCAACCGAAATTAATTTTTCAGGAGCCAATATATATATATATAGTAAAGGTAACAAGTCCGTTGGTATATATAATGTGGATCCTAGTAATATAAAATATTAAAACTGATCCACAAAAAGAGCTATATGTAGTAC
>OZ038489.1:92401226-92421226 GCA_964036315.1 Acanthosepion esculentum
AGAAAGTGAGAATCAGGATAGTACAAAATAGATAAAAAAAAAAAATCATAAGAAGACGGAGCGAGATAAAGAGGAAGAAAAAGGGGAAAATAAGAAGAAAGCAGAAATAGAAAAAAAAAGAAAAAAAATGATAAGAAGGAAGCACAACAAAGAAAGAATCAGAAAGAAACGGAAAGAAAAGAAAATAGAAAATGTAAAATTTAAACTAAAGGAAAGCAGCATGGAGAGAAAAAAAAACGAAAGTAAAGGAAATAAAGAAAAAGAGGAAGAGGTTAAAAACGTAAGAAAAAGAAAGAGACGAGGAATGTTAAAATTAAAAGCAGAAAATGAGAAGAAAAAAACGAGACAAATGAGAAAAAAACAGAAACAAGTAAAAGAAAGAACGAAAGAAGGAGAGAAAGAAAAAAAAGGAAAGAAAATATAAAAGAAGAAAGAATGAAAGAAAAAGTGAGAAAAGGTGCAGAAGAACAAAACCAGAAGAACTGAAAAAACTAATAGAATGATGAAAAGAAAAAAAGAAAAAAAAGGTAACGAAAATCGAAAAAACAAAGAAAACGATAAATGATAGCTCTTGTTATTTCGCTAATATTTGTTCTCGGCCACTCATTCAGTTGATTCGAGCGGGCCCATTAATTAAATGTCGGCTCTTCATATTTTGTACTTCAGCGAACAAAAGAAATGGCGCGAAAAGCCACTGAAAGGAAGAACAGAAAATATAAGAATGAAAAGACATTAATTGACGCACAAGAAGCGGTTTCTTTTATTTGCATCATGCAGCATCCAAGAAATATATATTTACATAACTAGGCTGGCACAAGGCCAAATAAGAAAAGTGAAACTTAAGAAATTTTTTTTCTCTGTCCGACTTGTCTTGGAAATCAGAATTTGAAAACCTGGCATGCTTCAAGAAAACCAGTCACTGGTATTAGTTGGTAATATATAAGTATCCACGAGAGAAGTCCAAATCATTATTATCTAAGTTTAACTTTGATACAAGGGCGCAATACTAATATTTTAGTTACTTCAGTAGTGAATAAGTTGCAAGAAAACTTACCGTGACCATACCATTTTACTATTACAGCATTATATGGGGTGTCCTTACATTTGTTTACAATCTCTGGGTGTTAGTAGGATGTAGAATAGTACCGAACAAAAGTAGGTATAATAACACAAAGTAGAAAAGCTTGTTCGAACAACGCGTTTCGTCTGCGTCTGGTTGGCGTATTCAGGTCGATATGAGAGGCAAACCCGCGGGTAAGGAAAATGCGCTAGAATTTTTGAAGAAAAGGAATTAATTAATCAAACCTGATATTATGGCCAGATAAAATGTGTACGTGTGTGTTTTTGTTGTGTGTGTGATTTTTGTATTCAAATTACGTTAGTGCCTTCTGGATTTGAAATTAAACTAGCTCTCACCACTAGTTCGCCGAAAAAGAAAACAGCATAGCATGATGAAAAAAGGCCCCAAACTTAACAAAGACTAAGTTTTATCGTCAAAATGTTTATGTTATTATTAAGAGGAAAGAGTAAAGTATTTTTTGATTGTTTTATTAATTTTTTTAATCCTTTCTAACATGTTCGAAATTTTGGTTAAAAATCTTGTTTTTTTTACGTCAGCGGTCTACGTAATCTTTACCATAGCGCCTTTCTCAGGTGAAAAACGCATTGATTAGGAAATTACTTTCAAAAATCAAATAAAAAAAAATCTAATAATTGTTGGATTCTAATGAAACTTCTTTACAAATAAATGGAATTATTTTAAACATGTTTTTTTTTTTTTTTAAAAATTGAATTATTTTAGACAAGTTTTTTTTAGAAAGTATTGGTAATTTTTTTTACATTTGTTACCTACCCTCTTAATTGATTTTATGAAAATTCGACGTTGTGTCTTTTAATGATTATATTAGATAAAAGCAGAAAATTTTGAAGGAAAAAAAACATGATTTTTTTTCGTAAAACCGTATCAGAAAGTTACCCACAACTCAGCTCTGAATTGTCACATATAAAAACCAATAAAACATTATTTAAGTAGAAAAGCTTTTAAAGTCTTTTATGGATAATATATTCTAAGGACAATATTGTCTGAAGCCAAAATATTATTCCGATGAAAAATAAATTTTTACAAGAATAGTTTTCTTTTTTCAGATTTAAATATAAAATATGATAACGTTGTTAAATATTTTAAAATGAAGTTTTAGTCCTTGCCCTTTATGGAATGCTGTAATCTTTACGGTTCATAAATTTGAAAGTTTATTACAATCTGCGATACACACGTATTTCAAAAAGAGTTTTATACAGTTCTTGACTATGCATAAAAACGGTTTTTTTTCCAAATATGTGGATGGGCGTGCTCTACATAATGTCACGTGTTTTAAGAGTTATTTCCCCTGACGGCAAGAAACTGACATCAGAAAATCATGCGTTTTCGTTCTGCGAGCACGTGTTGAATTTTCTGACTGACTTACTGAATTTGTTTAACCATCATCATCACATTTTCATTTTTTTCCCTTTTTTTTACATCCTATTTCACAAAATATTTTAATGTAAGTCACCACAAATAAATTTAAGACACGCGTCTTTTATTTTTCTAAATTTTTTCTGTTAAAAAAGTAAGTAATGTTAGTTTCCAGTTACATTAAGTAAAATTTAAATGTTCTAATTTTCTTCAAATAACTTTTGGAAATGCTATAATTGATTTTTAAAAGATTGCTAAACGGAGAATTTAACTTTTCTTTACAAATTTCTCATAAATGGCAGACATTATCAAAATTATTGTAATTTCTTTGACTAAAAAAAAAAGAAGAAAAGATTTTAAACTAAAATTTCGGATATGCTAGGAAGGATTAAAAAATCTAAAAAAAAAGACAATAAAAATACATTGGCCTTTCCTCTTAATAATAACATAAACATTTAAACGATAGAAAATGCCTTTTTCATCACGATATGCACTTTTGTAGCGAATTAGTGAAGATACCCAAATTAAACCACTCTTAGTATATCTGTTTTGATCCTCTATTAATTAGTATATCGCATTGTGCTACTATTGCTTTTACGATGATCAGTGATATTGTGTATGAGCCCGGTCTGTGGTTGAACGTAAAGAATTATGAGGTCAGCGCACTTTCAATACATTTTCATCTTAGTGAATTTTTTCTCTTCTAATCAGACTGGCAATTATTAAGTCAAAATTGTTATCAGATGTGTTACGGTATTAATGCGTAAAGTTCAAATTTAGGCACAAGATTGAAAAGCCTTTACAGACGACACATTTTCCCACCATATTGGCTCTGAGACATGATGAGAGACAAACCTTTACGACTGCTAGATTTGAAATTAACACGTAACACATTAATACCATAACACATCTGAGCACCATGTCGACATTATAACCGCCAGTTTGATTAGAAGGGAAAACAATTCTCTAATTGAATGAAAGTGCACTAATGTCAGAGTTTTTTTACGCTCAACCTTAGACCAGAACGTTAACGGCTCATATAAAAAAAAAAAAAAAATCTGATATTACCCCGTCCTAAAAAAAATTACAATGCACTTTTCTTATACAAGGGTGGGAGTTGTCTCCCGTTCAATCATGATGATGTTGACTAGACGGAGTGGAAACGCGTTGTCTGTAAAAAAAAACAAACTATTCTGTTATAATCTGTCTACCTACCTCTCACTTACATAATGAAAAAAAAAACAAAAACAAATGAAAAGTGCGTATAAAAAAATAAAAATAAACAGTCAATGACTGATACCCCTGACGAGTGGACGGAGCGATTCCAGGAAAGTCTGTCTATGAAACTCTGGATCCAGGATGCTGAGGGTAACATCAATCAGCTAAGTGACTTTTACTTGTATTAATTCTCTCTCTCTCTCTCACACTATATATATATATATATATATATATATATATATATATATATATATATATATATATATATATATTTGTGTATTTAGGCAGCAATCCTTCTTTCATGCCCATTTCATGGAATACGACAGACAAGGTGCTTTTATTTAGCTTTTTTTATACAATTTCTCATGCGATCTAATTTATTTTCTTTTCGGATGATAAATTATATAAAAACAGTTCGAATGTTCTTTTTACCCGAGCGCTTTCGGCTATACATTTAGTCATTTTCATAGATTAAATATTTTAACTGTTAAACAAGAGATAGTTTGTTGCATGTATATATATATATATATATATATATATATATATATATATATATATATATATATATATATATAATATGGAGAAAACAACTGAAAAGATGCAAATTAAAAGAAAAAAACAAATTGAATGTTTTTTGTGAAATTATTTATTTATATGTTTTTATATATATGTATTTGATATTTCAGATCGCCTCGATCTTTCCTCAGAAATTAATTAAATAACTGTATTCAGAAGTTTGTTTACAAGCAGCGCCCGTCGCGAGACGCGGACGTCACGTGATGTGGAATGCAACTGTGTTTGAATATTTCTAACGTAAATCTAACGATAATATTTTAGATGTTGTTTAAAAAGGTTTTTTAACTATTGAAATATTTATAGATTTAATATAGCCAGGTCTTTGTTTAACCCTAGTTGATATGTGTCTAATTTTAAAATCCATTATGCTATATATATATATATATATAAAGACATTTATATTATGTTTAACGTTCTTTTTATAGATACAAGTATTTAAGCAAATGCTCTGTTTTATAATAAACAGTATTAAATAACATTTACCGGCCTGAATGTCCGAGAAATTTTCATAGAAAATTTTCGCTCTCCGACAGGAATCGAACCTGTATCCTATACGGAACCGTCATTACGCGTGATGTGCCTTAACCTTTCGGCCACAGAGCGGCGTCTGGTTAGCAAGGTCGATTTTACTATCTTTAAACTTAAATCTTCCATGAATCTCTTCTATTCATATCTGCGTATCAAATGTAAACAAATGACGTCATATATTTTAGAATTGGACATAGTCCGACAATTTATTTAAAGACATTTATATTATGTTTAACGTTCTTTTTATAGATACAAGTATTTAAGCAAATGCTCTGTTTTATAATAAACAGTATTAAATAACATTTACCGGCCTATGAAAATTTCTCGGACATTCAGGCCGGTAAATGTTATTTAATACTGTTTATTATAAAACAGAGCATTTGCTTAAATACTTGTATCTATAAAAAGAACGTTAAACATAATATAAATGTCTTTAAATAAATTGTCGGACAATGTCCAATTCTAAAATATATATATATATATATTAGGTTGGTGCAAAAATAATATCGTTTTCTCATATGAAGTTGAACGTCAAAAAAATTAATATATATATGTATGTATATATATCACCACACAAAGTATTATTAATACTCCTTTACTAATTACGAATTATTATCCTCAACTATTTTTTTTATTAACACTACTTCTCAGTTGTCTTATTCGCCTTCTTGGGTATTGTAATATATTCCGTAATATGCCGTACTCTAAGAGTTATGGCTGCCGTGATTAAAGTTAGACAAGACAGTTACGAAATCTTGTGGCTGTGTAACGCCATGCAATGTCATGTA
Organism: Acanthosepion esculentum; assembly: GCA_964036315.1. Classification (NCBI taxonomy): domain Eukaryota; kingdom Metazoa; phylum Mollusca; class Cephalopoda; order Sepiida; family Sepiidae; genus Acanthosepion; species Acanthosepion esculentum. Next base: position 92,406,792 of record OZ038489.1, read on the forward strand.
TTAGAATTAAATAATGTCCGGCAATTTGTTCCACTTCCTAGTTTACCATTTCGTTTGTTATGAGTTTCACCACATGTTTTGAAATTTTAAAGATATTTAGGGATTCTAATATCCTGAGATGTGAGATCATTTACGCTTAATCTTGCTATGCCTCAGTCGTCTTGCTGATTTTCTCGTTTTAAATTCGTCTTCCTGCGTTCCTTTTTCGACATCCTGTTTCTACTGAGTAGTCAAAATATACTGCTTCTGCAGAGTGTCATGAGAGGGTTTCCAGCATTATGGGCATTATTATTGTTATAATAATAATAATAATAATAATAATAATAATAATAATAATAATAATTTTGGTTTCTCGTGTGTATTCATTTCTTTATGGGGCCCGACCAGAGACCTAAGGTCAGAAATGGCATCATGACATTTTTTACTGAGCAGTTTTGAAAAAAAAAAGTTCACACATATTTAACATAGATAAAGCCCTTCGTAAGATGAGGGATGTACTTGTGAGTACAATTTAACTGTTGTTGTTGTTGTTGTTGTTGTTGTTGTTGTCGTTGTCGTTGTTGTTGTTGTTGTTGTTGTTGTTGTTGGCTTACGGCCACATCATATAGAACCAATGGTCTGGCCAATAATTAGACGAGTGACGGCTTGGGGATACCAGGTGTTGTAATGGATAATGGCTTGGAATTGTTAATCAGAGAGCCGTGTTCTAATTCCCGTCGGATACATTATATTCACCTAAGCACAAACATATTTGGGAAAGATTTGAATCCACCACTTCTCTCCCAATCTAGGGGTTAACTAGAAAGACTTTTACCACTAAGCCATTATTATCTAAAAAACAAAAAAAAAAGACTTACAATCTAAAAATATTTTCTGGCTTTAAATATCTAGCAAATAATTGATAAACCGTAGAAAACGAATCGGTCAATTAATATCCCATTATAATTTTCGTTTGTCCTTAGCTGCGTTAGTTCGCACGACCGTTACGCCCTACCAATCCAACATAAATAATGAACTATTCCGTTTTGATCACATAGAAAGAGGGGGGAAAGACATTACTTGCTTTCAGTGAGAAAATGAAAGAAATAACGAAGACAGAAGTGGAAAGAGATAATAAGATAAAGCTGATACGAACAGATACTACACGTTCATCTTATTTAAAAGGGCAGAAGCGATTGTATTTTCTTGCTGTGCCAAGTTGGCAGGATGTGAAACATGGTCAGGTGAGCTCGACAGCGTATACCTGAGCCATGTCCGAAAACAGCCCAGCCCCCGAAAACCGTCGGTGGCGCTGACATCAGTATTACTAACCCCCACAATTTAGTGCAAGGAGGGAGGTACTGCCGCAAGCAGGTTTTTTTCTGAGACCGGGCATCTCTCAATAATATTTTCAGTTGCGCTATGTACGCAGACCGAGACACAACTGAGAGATAAAATGTCGTTTATCCGCCCGAAGGTAGATACTAGACTTTGTTCCCAGCCAAAATGCCGAGAGGAGATTGTGTTTTTCAGCGCGCCTACGTCTCTACCGAATGGGACACAAAGTGAAATACCGTGGAAAAAAATTTCCATGCCCCATCGGCATTTTGCTTTTTGGGGGTCGCCTCAGGCGCCCGACAATAAACCCAGGCTCCTCCTGGAGGAGAGGTACTGCTTGAGGGGGATTCTTAAAATTATTTGAACCTCCGCCATCCAAAAGGCCGAGAAGCCATGTCGACCGCCATAAAAGCGCCGTTTTTCAGACAAACTACGCAAACCGAGTAAGGCAACCGCCAGAAATACACATACCATGAATAAAATAATATCGTTGGGTGAATTAGGGTTTAGTTATTATAAAGAGACATGTTCGTATGACGGGGATTTAGCTAGTTAATTTAGTGTTTATTCTTTGGTGTGTATAGTGCGAGTTGCCTGCAAATCTCAACCCAAAACTTCAAGAAAAAACAAGTTTGTCTATTAGAAGATGCAAAAAGGTGAGGTGCCATGAAATAAGAGAGAAAGAGAAAGAAAGAAAGAGAAAGAGAGAAAGAGGTTGTAATTGTGGCCATTGCATAGAGAGAAATCTATGCAAGATGTGAGAAGTACCCACGAGTATTAGCATGTTTTTTTTTTTTACAATTCTCATTTTTTAGGGCTGCCAGGAATTTGATCTAAATATTTGTTTGCTCCTCTTGATATTATTCGCAAATCCCTAATAGCGACAGATGCCACATTCTACTGATTTCTATCTCGTTTCTCAAACGTTTTCAAAGATTTTGTTTTGTCGGGGTGAGTAAGGGCCGTACCATCTATTGGAGAATAACTGTTTTCAACGTGGTTTTTCCCAGTTGTGTTCTCGCCGATTCGTCTGAATTTCTCTTCAATCTGAACGCTGAAATTCCAAAGGATGGCAACCTCATCATTATTGATATTTAATGGATCGTGCTGCTCGATGTGGCCAAGCGATTTTCCCTACAACGACAAACTTCAAGAGATAAGGTTTTTGACTCAGAAGATACAAACAGGTGAGGTGTCATGCAATGAGAGAGAGAGAGAGAAAGAGAGAGAGAGAGGTATTGTAATTGTGGCCTTTGCATAGAGAGAAATCTACTGTCTAAAAAATTGTCTAACACGTCACAGTGAACCGACTTTCCTAGCAGCAGACCAAGCAATTGATTCAGTCTAATCTTTCCACTTCATGTCTGCGGAAAACGTTAATCCAAGAAGACGCAATGAGTAATTCTCCTGGAGGTTAGCATCAGCCATATTGATGGAAGGTAAAAAATGGTTCTCTTAGACGATTGAAAGAGAGCAGTTTAATTTGGGGGGTTAAAAATAACAAGCCATTCCTTACTCCAGTTAACTAGTTTGTAGGTCATATTTTAGATCAGCTGCCAATTTGGCCTTATTGAGCCGAGATCAGATTTACTTATTGGATATTGGCGGTATATTGTTATTATGCTTTGCTTTTGTCTTGTGTCGTACGAATTGCCGTTAAGTCGCAACGACAAGCATCAAGAGATTTTTTTTTTACTCTGAAAATGCAAACATGTGAGTGGTCATACAATCTGAGAGACAAATATTGTGGTAATTTTATGGAGAGAAATACGCAAGATGTGAGAAGAATAACAATTTCCTTTTTACAATTCTCATGTTTTAGGGCTGCCAGGAATTTGATCTAAATATTTGTTTGCTCCTTTTGACATCATTCGCAAATCCCTAATCACAACGGATGCCACTGATTTCTATTTCGCAGTTCTTGTATTTTCTCAAGTCTTTTGGCGGCTGGGAATGCAGTATCTATCAGAACACACGTTTTTTTCAACATGATTTTTTTTACAATTATTATTATTATTATTATTTAATTGGTTTCCGGTGTCTACTCATTTGTTTCCGGGTCCCAACCAAAGACCTCAGGTCAGAAATGGCATCATGACATTTTCCCGTGAGCTGTTTTGGAAAAAAAAAAAACACTAATATTTTACATAAATAAAGCCCTTTGTAAGGTGTGGGCTGTACTTGTGAGTACAATGTTTTTGTATTTCTTTAAGGCATGGGCTACCAGGGATTCCTTTAGTGAGTCGATTGGAATCTTTTCCAATCAATCCGAGTGCTCCAATTACAACTGGAATTGTTAATGTCCTCATGCGCCACATTTTTTAGATTTGGATTTCAAGGTCCTTGTATTTTGATAGTTTTGTGAAGATCTTCAAAGATACATTGCAGTCAATTGTCATGTCAATAAGAAGGCACATTTTGTCTTTGCGTTCTCTAATCACGATGTCAGGGCGATTGGTTTTCATTGTACTGCTTGTGTGTATTGTAATTATTATTATTATTATTATTATTATTATTATTATTGTTGCTGTTGTTGTTTTTATTGTTGCTAGTTCTGATGCATTGTGGAATGACGTCACCCCTCCACAATATTTATAGACAACACATACAGATGCATGCTGGCATTTCTTCTTAGCCAATAAAATAGGACACTTCACGGTTTCATTAGGCTTAGTTCTGTTCCTTGCTTGCTTCGTCAATTAGTTGGAGATTCGTCTCCAGCTAAGTTAGTCGAAATCTCTTCCTTCGGGCAGAGAGGAACCCAGACGAGGCTATACCGAAGGACAGACTCTCGTCTGGGGTAGTAGATGGCTAACCGACCCCGTTTTTACGGGGTCTACGGGGAATTTTTGCCCGAGCCTACGGGCTCGGATACCCCATGTTAAATTCGGCCTTGTGCCACATCTGACCGCGTGGGGCGGTTGGCAAATATCCTTAGTTCTGTTCCTTCTTTTATTGAAGCCAGAACGCTGCAATCGCTTGTTTGCATCTCCTTTTGTGTAATAACACCATTCTTCGTCTGTAAACTTTGTGTCTTATTACTGTTACTTTGCCTTGCATATATTGTTTGCTTGCTTAATATTATTTTTGTTCTGTTTTTTTCCTTTTCTTTCTCTTGTTATTGTCTATTGCAAACATAGTTAATTCTGTTTGCTGGGCATTTCTGCCAATTACATTTAAACATGGTCAATTTACAATTATTTCTATGATTATGTCGATGTCTCCTGACTTGCTGTTTGATACACTCCTTAACCAAATATTTTGTCTGATACCTGACACAAACGAATGTTTTTCTAAGAAAGGTATTGAGTCTATTAGATTGAGAGAGTTTCTCTGTGTATGTTAGCACTGTTCATGAACAGAGTCTTTTGTATCTTAGAGAGTAAGAAGTTTCCTTAATTTACCATTATTTTCATTAATTCCAGGTGTTCCCCGATACATCAAGTAAGGGTTCAAATCAGTGCTGTGCGTGGGATTACTTTCTTTTTTATTCATTTGCTTACTCAGATGTCGTCCTGAGTATGACGATAAACTACATCTGGCAGAAAGGCCTCTGACCGGGAGAGTGGAGGCTTTTCCTGAGACCTGTCATAAAGGAATGTTTTTCTAAGAAAGGTATTGAGTCTATTAGATTGAGAGAGTTTCTCTGTGTAATTCCAGGTGCTGCTCGATACATCAAGTAAGATTTCAAATCAGTGCTGTGATGGGATTCCTTTCTTTTTTATTCATTTGCTTATTCAGATGTCGTCAAAGCCTCTGTTCGGGAGGATGGAGGTTTTGAGGAACCACCTCTTAATTTATGTTGTTTCCAGATCCCCGCTGACCTGATATAGTAGCATCTGTTAGGGTCCCATCTATGGGAAAATATTGAACCCCCGAAACAAAAATCAACAGTACATTTTTATAATAAAATGACCAGCAAAAGGACAATCAAAAAATATAAAAATACATTTTTATAGTAAAATTACCAGCAATATATTTTATGATTGACAAACTATATAGCTAAAACCAGAAATTATAAAAATATGAACAAAATTTCTGTAGTTAAAAGCATTAAATTACGTAGAAAATATTAAGATTTCGGCATGAAATAACCCATAGAGGTGTTGATATGTCACCAAACAAAATCAATTCTCAGATGTTACTAGGCATCAAATAAACACCTCATATTCCCTTATATGATTCTGATATTTTTATCAAAATTTTTAAAAATAAAGAAAGCTTATCGGCTTCTTAGTGTACCAAAAAGTCATTAGAGTTCCCTCTTTACTAGCTTAATAAGTCATTTTTACATTCATACTAGTTTATACTCTATAAAATATAATGGTACAGAAAACAAGGGCGAACCTTCTCACCGGACTTATTCAACTTTTACAGTCTGTTATATACCGTACCCATGAACACTAATAGGTATGTCCCAATCTTCATAAATACGTTGGAAACTATTGTAAGTAGGGGTAAAATGCCGTCTACGCTGTCAGCTTGGGAAGCTCTTGCCGTGTTGAACTCTCTGCCTTCGAGCAGAGAGGAACCCGGACGAGGCTATGATGAAGGGCAGAGTTTCTTCCGGGAGGTAGACAGATACCCGACCGCGCGTATGCGGGGTCTACGGACAACTTTTGTCTGAGCACACGAGCTCGGATTTCCCCACATTAAATTTGACCTTGTGCCGCATCCTACCTCGTGTGGAGGCAAGTAAATATCGTAATATGCCGTCTAAGTTACCCTCTCTCATAGCAAGAGAGCCTCTTGATTCTGTTCAGAATATAGCGGCCTCTCTTTTTTAAGGGTTGGACAGGTCCTACTAACATCCGTTATCTTTATTTGGTTTGTTTTGATATTTTGTTGGTTTTTGGGCTCATCCCCTCCTCTCTCATTGTAAATCATCCATAGATTTTTATGTATAAATTTTTATAATCATCAAATTTTTATGTCATGGGATGAATTTTTTAGGTTCCCTGAGAGTATGCGGTATTATGGTATGTGGAGAATTGATTGGTGACGGATGAGTTCTTGTGGTGAATGTACGAATTGTAATGAGTAAATGAGTCGTGAATCGCATTAGCTAGATATAAGATAATCAGTGAAGACCAGCCTCAACCCATTCCCTCTTTTAGGCCTTGTACCATAATTGTATTTTTATACAATAAATATCAATATGCTGTCTAAGTAGTCAACCACTAGCAGTGGTTTACCTACTTCACGCCGCTGGCGAGTATTGTATTTTGTTGATGTTATAAAGATTTCATTTCCAACCTCCGTTTTGGTTATTCCTTGTTCAGTAACCATTTCTAGGTTACAACAGAGTCAATCTCGAAAGGATTATAAGTCCTACCAGGACTCATTATTGACGGCCACAATCTTAACAATATAAGATATGCAGATGACACGGGGTTGCTAGCAGACACAGGTAGGAAACTACAGGAATCCCAACAGATGGTAGTAAAAGAAAGCAAGAAAGGACTAAGCATAAGTTGTAAGAAGATAAATTGCATGGTTGCCAGCAATAGAAAAAGCCCAAGATGCGAATTACAAATCGGAAACACCCAAATCAAGCTAGTACAAAAATATTAATAGCTAAAAAGTGTTTTATCAAAGGGAGAATTACGCGACAACGAAATCTGAACACGCATTGAGATAGTGAAAGATGCCTTCTAAAAGCTAATCAAAGTGTTATGGAACAGGAAAATTTCGTTAGAGACAAACTTAAGTGTACTACTGTGTGTTATGTAATACCAGTCCTCCTATCGTGTATGGCAATGAAGTTTGGTTACAATCGCAACACAAATGAAGAAGCAGAAGTAAAATGTCTTTCCACCGAATGGTGCTGAGAATACCTTGCACTGAATCTGTGAGCAACGACGAAGTATTAGGAAAAATGAAAACAAAAAGGACACTTATAATTAGAATCAGAAAAAGACAGGTGAAATTTCTAGGGTGCATAACGAGGAAAGAAGGCTTAGAAAATTCGACACTTAAAAGACGAAAGCAAGAGAGACAGCGGAGGATAAGCTGCCTAACGAGCTTGTGTAAACAGAGGTTAGAATAGATAGCAAAACGACCGTCTTAAGAGCCCCCAAAACAGGAAGCTGTGGCGGACCTTGATCGTCCACGTCCTAAATGTTATATAGAAAAAGATCATTATTTTTTTTGTCAATGAACGTGTTTGAGTAGATATCCATTTCCTACTAAAGAAAAATGTGTCTCCGGACAGGAATCAAACTTGTATTCCTTTTTTCCATAACGGAAACCACCCTTATAACCAAAATAGAAAAAGTGAACACAGGCGCAATTTCTACCAAGAGTTACGTTTTTCTTTAATAGGACTTCTAGTTCGAGGTCAGCTAGCGTTAATTTCATTGTTTTAAAAAAAATAAGAGCAGGGATGTCGACTAGATCGTATGCGGAATCACTAAAAAATAACGTTTATTGTAACAAAAAAAAAATATCTGTCTGTATCTCTGAGATGAGGTAGTATGATTACTTGGATTATCTACATTATTCGGGCTGTAATCCTCATCTTTATTGCCATATTCACAACGTTTCGGCCGTTGTACCCTCCGGCCTTCTTCAGGTGATTGGATCTCTGAGATGAGGTATTATGATTACTTGCATTATTTACATTATTCGGGCTGTAATCCTCATCTTTTTTGCCATATTCACAACGTTTCGGCCGTTTTACCCTCCGGCCATCTTCAGGTGATTGGATCTCTGAGATGAGGTATTATGATTACTTGCATTATTTACATTATTCGGGCTGTAATCCTCATCTTTATTGCCATATTCACAACGTTTCAGCCGTTGTACCCTCTGGCCTTCTTCAGGTGATTGGATCTCTGAGATGAGGTATTATAATTGCTTACATTATTTACATTATTCGGGCTGTAATCCTCATCTTTATTGCCATATTCACAACGTTTCGGCCTTTGTACCCTCCGACCTTCTTCAGCTGATTGGATATCCTGAGATGAGGTATTATGATTACTTGCATTATTTACATTATTCCAACGTTTCGGCCGTTGTACGCCCCGGCCTTCTTTGGGTGATTGAATTTTCGAAAAAAACTTGGAGTGCTGAGTTAAAGGAAAATAACTGAGACATCCGGAGAGGCATGACACGTGGAACTAGAACAATCTACACCGATGGATGAAATAAAGGGTTTGGTTCGAAATTCCAGTCACCTGAAGAAGGCCGCGGCGTACAACGGCCGAAACGTTGTGAATATGGCAATGAAGTTGAGGATAGCAATCCAAATAATGTAAACAATTATTTTTCCTTCAAAATTATATTACTGGTAGTAATTTTTTTCAAAAAAGTATTGTTGGAAATAGTTAACTATTTGACCATAGCTGGGACCCTGACAGGTTCTACCACCCTGGGTCAGGGTGGACCTGGGAACACCAGCAATTAAGAGGTGGTTCCACGCTCCTCAAAACCTCCTGACCAAAGAAAGGCCTTGCTTCTGGATGTAGTTTATCGTCTTACCCAGGACGCGGATTTAGTTTAACGTCTTACCCAGGACGAGGATTTTCATAGAGTTGGTTCATATATTTTAATAAGATAGTAAAAGTTTATGAACTTATAAATGAAAAATTGTTTTCGCATTTATTTATTTACTAGCCGAATTACTCGCTCCTCTCTGCGTTTCAAACATTTTTTTATTAGAAAATGGTGAGGTTTTTGCAGAGAGCCCCCAAAATAAATTTTCCTTTTTCCTCATTATAGCCCTAAAAATGTTAACTCTCTCTTCCTGATGTTAAGTATTAGTGTCGTTTTTGCAAGCATTTTCTCTAAAACTTTGTTGCTGCATATATTTAACATCCTCAGTATCCTTCTGTATAACCATATTTCTGTTGCTCGTCTCTTCTTCATCTTTGAGGTGTTTGTCCAGCATCCATTGCCATATAAGTGTAGAAACACGCCAGGTACGTATAAACTAAAGTGAGTAAATAAAAATGAAAAATCCTGTAGGCATTTATTGATTTTCTTTGTTCTGCGACGAGAGTTGAGCGTAGGTTAGGATAGGACGCACAACCTCAGATAATAATCCGAGATAACATTTAGTCTTTTGTCAGATGTGTTAGTGACGATAACCTTTACAAGATATTTTATATTTAGATAGAGCCCTGCCTTTTCAAAGAGGAAAAATATTTAAAGAACTAAAATTGGGCTTTTATTTCCCAGTTGGTCTCGGTCTGCTGCCAGTTATGCATAGGTCTATACCAATGTCTTTGATCAGGGAGCTAAGAAATACTGATTATTGATATAACTTTACGATGCTAATCTTTTAAATTAATAAAGCGAAAGATGATAAGATTATGAGAAGGCCAGAAGAGCTGGACATTGAATCGAACGCATGACAAAAGATCTGTGGTAAATATCCTCCTTTAAACAGTTGTGTTCGTGACGAAAACCGCTTACATAAAAATGCTTTCTGGGCGAAAAATACAAGGAAAATTTTACGGCTATTGCACCGAGTGAAACCGCCTAATTGAAATCATGTCGTTAATTAATTAACAAAGATCTCATGCTATGAACAAGCAAGGCGGGGCTAGACACTGTCCCTCGGGCAAATGGAGGATAATACTAAAAACAAAAAAACAAAAAAAAAAAACAAAACACGTGGCCGGTTCCTTGTTCAACATAAAAAAACGCAACCACGCCTTACCTCGAAGCGATACTCTGGTCAGGCAGGTGTAAACATTACGAAAAGAAAGAAAACGGGAAGAGTGATGAGAAAAGGTGAAGAGGGCGAAGGAAACATAAACATAAGTGGGGAGAGAGTTAGAGAGAGACAGAGAGAGTTAGAGAGACTAAGAAAGTGGGTGATAGTGAGAAAAGAATGAAAAAAAGATGACAGCGAGAAAAGATTGAGAAAAAAGTGAGAAAAGAAGAGAGCGATATATACAGATGGAGAAAGAGAGAATAGGAAAGAAGTAGATATATATGTGGTGATTGGAAAGTTCTCGGCCTGACCAAGAGGCCTTTAACATTGGTCAGATTTTGCGCAGTGAGTCGGACCGAGAAATTTTAAGCACTCCATCGTATACAGAAGCAGAAAGTAAAAAATAAAGAATAGAAACATAAACAGAGAGAGAGAGGTGGGAGAGAGATGGGGAGAGAAGGAGGGGGAGGAGGAGAGAGAGAAGAAGCGGTCAAAAGTGGAGGAGCGACTAAGACAAAGAGATACAAAAACCAAGATAGCGACACAGTGTTAGATAGATAGCAAGAGAGAGAGAGAGAGAGAGAGAGAGAGAGAGAGAGAGAGAGAGAGAGAGAGAGAAGAGAGAGAGTGAGAGAGAGAGTGAGTGAGTGAGTGGGTGAGAGAGAGAAAGAGAAAGAGAGAGATGGGGAGAGAAGGAGGGAGGAGAGAGAGAGAAGAAGCGGTCGAAAGTGGAGGAGCGACAAAGACAAAAAAGAGATTAAAAAAACGAGATAGCGACACACTGTTAGATAGATAGAAAGATAGCAAGAGAGAGAGAGGAGGGAGGGAGGGAGGGAGGGAGGGAGGGAGGGAGGGAGGGAGGGAGGGAGGGAGGTAGAAGAACGAGAAGAAGGGATGGGAAAAAGAGAGAGAGAAGAAGCGGTCAGTGGTAGAGGAAGCCAAAGACAAAGAAAGAGATAAAAACGAGACAGCATCACACAGTGTTAGATAGATAGATACCAAGAATGAGAGAGGGAAAGAGAGAGAGAGAGAGAGAGTGAGAGAGAGTGTGTGAGAGAGAGAGTTAATGAAAGAGGAGAATGATAGATAAAGAATGAGAGAAAACTAATCTGAAAGAGGATATAATATAAAAAAATGAAGGTACAGTGATAGATGATAGATATAAATAAAAACATATATACGAATCAAAAGAGATAGATAGATAGATAGATAGACAGACAGACAGACAGACAGACAGACAGATGAATAGATAGATAGTTATAGATAGATAGATAGATAGATACATAGATAGATACATAGATGGATAGATAGATAATTATGAATAGATAGATAGATAGATAGATAGATAGAAAATCAGACCGAGATAGATAGATAGATAGATAGATAAATAGATAGATAATGAACACAGTGAGATATATAGGTAGATAGATATGAATAGATATGAACAGATAGATAGATATGAATAGATAGATATGAACAGATAGATAGATAGATAGATAGATAGATAGATAGATATGAATTGCGATCAAATACAGATCAAATATGGATAGGAACCCGAGAGAATAAATAAGAGACACTTATAAATCTCACATGACTTATTCTTTTATATGCCACGTCCTTTCAGGACGTCGCTGACTACGGTCCTCCACAACATCCCATTCTTTTTAGATCTAAATAATTGTTTCTCCCGTTATTTCCCCGCCCCCTAATTCTATTCTCTGCCAACAATTTACACAAGTTTCCTAGGTAACCTACTCGCTTTTTTCCTCAGTCCCACCTGTTTTCTATACCTCTTGTGAATGTCAGATTCTCCAAGCCTGCTTTCCTCATTATGTCTCCCAGAAATTTTAACTGTCACTTTCTGATTCGAAGTATAAGAGTCCTTTTCAGTCACATTTTCTATAAACCTTTCTCGGACAACCATCGACGGCTCCCAAATAGTTCTGTCTATTCAATTTCACTCACAAGGCTTTAGTGAACCTGTGGCCTGGGTTTTTCAGGCACTTTCCAAAGATACCGGACGCTGAGATTGCCTCTTCCAGATCGATAACATCAAGAAGGCATAATCAGGAGTATTATATCCGAATTACGTATAATCAGGAGTACTATGTCCGAATTAGTACTATGTCCAAATTAGTTATTTTTTTATCTTACTTCGGGACAGAAGGACTTTCTCTTCCTGAATGATTTTTATAATATTCTAAACTACACCAGTAACAATAATAATAATAATAATAACAATAATAATAATAATAATAACAATAATAATAATAATGATAATAACAATAATAATAACAATAATAATAATAATAATAATAATAACAACAATAATAATAATAATAACAATAATAATAATAATAACAATAATAATAATAATGATAATAACAATAATAATAATAACAATAATAATAATAATAATAATAACAATAATAATAATAATAATAACAACAATAATAATAATGATAATAACAATAATAATAACAATAATAATAATAATAATAACAATAATAATAATAATAATAATAACAATAATAATAATAATAATAATAACAATAACAATAATAATAATAACAATAATTATAATAACAATAATAATAATAATAACAACAATAATAATAATAATAATAACAATAATAATAATAATAATAATAATAATAATAATAATAAAGATACTTGGAAAATACAGAAGACTGGATGATGGTATGTGTCAAGGAACATGAAGGTAGTAAGTGTCTCTACTCTGTAGTAAAGGAAGCCGAAAAATTCTGAAAGGAGCTTCAAATGGGCACAGAAATTCAAATACATCACTGTACACCAGCAAAAGCTGCAAAAAACATTAAAAAGAATGCAAAGAGAAATGCGACTGACCAGATAAAGAAAAAATGACAAAATAAACCGCTCCATGGCCAATACTCTGCCCGTACCAAACAAGCTGACGTAGACAAAAACCGAACCCATCAGTGGCTACGTAGTGCAGGGTTGAAAGGTGAAACTGAGGGTTTTATCATTGCCGCACAAGACCAATGCTTGTTAACTAGGAATTATCAAGCACATATACTAAAATACTGTGTTAGCCCAAGATGCAGATTCTGTGACAAATATCCAGAAACCATTGATCATCTTATATCAGGTTGCACGATATTGGCACCCACTGAATATAAAACCCGGCATGACAGAGTGGGCCAATACCTGCACTGGAAAATTTGCAACTCCTATGGGAAGGAAACTGGAAGAAATTGGTACGAACACCTCCCTGACCCGGTTACGGAGATAGGACCTGTTACAATTCTATGGGACTACACTCTACACACTGACAGAACAATCAAGGCCAACCGTCCAGACATTGTTATTAAAGACCACAAACAAAATAAGTGCCTTCTTATTGATATGGCAGTCCCTGCAGACTGCAATATGTCTTTGAAGATATTCCAAAAACTGTCAAAATACAAGGACCTTGAAATAGAAATCTCAAAAATGTGGCACATGGGAACATCAACAATTCCTGTTGTAGTTGGAGCCCTTGGACTGTTTGGAAAAGATTCCAGTAGGCTGATTGAAGGGATCCCTGGAAGTCCATGCCTCAAAGAGATACAAAAAATATCTGACAAGTACAGCCCACACTTTACGAAGGGCTTTATCTATGTAATTATTTTTTTTATTTTTATTTTTATTTTGCAGTGGAAAGTGTCATGGTGCCATTTCTAACCTTAGGTCCCTGGACGGGACCCGGAAAGAAATGTGTAAACGCCAGATATCAAAGGAAATAATAATAATAATAATAATAATAATAATAATAATAAATACCCAGAAACGATTGACCATCGTGTATGAGTTTGCATGATGTTAGCACCCACCTCATACAAAACTCGGTATGATAGAGTGGGCCAATATCTTCTCTGGAGAATATGCTTTTTCTGCGGAAACGAAACCGCAAGAAAGTGGCATGAACATCCCCCAAACTCGGCTACAGAGATAGGGCCTGTAACAATTTTATGCGATTTTACAATGCACAGAGACAGAACAATCAAGGCTAATCGCCCACACATCGTGATCAAAGACCATAAAAACAGAATGTGTTTTCTTATTGATATAGCAGTTCCTGCAGACTTCCAACAACTATCAAACAACTATCAACAATACAAGGAACATTAAATGAAAATATCAAGAAAGTAGCATATAAGGTCATCAATAATTCCAGTTGTAGTTGGAGCCCTCGGATTGATTGGAAAAGATTCCATTAGACTCATTGAAGGGATTCCTGGTAGCCCTAAAGAAATACAAGAAATTGTTCTCGCACCTAATGAAGAGCTTTATCAATGTAAAATATGTCTGATTTAAAAAAAAAATGCTCACTGAAAAATATCATGATGCCATGTCTAACACTTGGTCTCGGGTCGGGACCTGGAAAAAAAAATGAAGAGTATACACCAGAAACGAAAGGAAATAAAGGAAT